>JARQOD010000004.1:242250953-242302940 GCA_033576555.1 Oophaga sylvatica | reverse complement strand
AAAATTGTGAAATACTGGAAAGCACCTGTGAGTTCAAGGTGATCACCACATGTCTAGGTAAATTCCTTGATGGGGCCTAGTTTCCAAAATGGGGTCACATGTTGGGGGTTTCTATTCACATCAAGGGCTCTACATAAGCAGCATGACACCACCAGACCATTCCATCAAAGTCTGCGTTCCAAAACATCTCTTCTTGACAATGAGAAACTGGTGATCAACTGTTAACCCTTCTAATTTCCTACCGAAAAAAGTTGCTTAAAAAATTATTCAGATGTAAAGTAGTTGTATGGGAAATGTTATTTATTAACTATTTTTTGGTGTCATAAAGGCATAAAAATTAAAAGTTTTAAAATTGTTTAATTTTGAAAATTTTTGCCAAACCGATGTGCACGAAATTCGCCATGACATATCAATAAGCTCAAGGTAGGTAAGTACCAGCCAACTTGGATGTATTTATACGTCCAAGGCTGTAAAGGGGTTAAAGGACTCAGAAAAGGGATAGGGGAATCCAATAACTGGATGACCTTAAGGATAGAAATGTCCAAGAAGGATAGATTCTCAAAGCACAATTGTTAACAATCCGTAAAAGACGGAAGAATAGGAAGCATTTAAGGAAATAAGGATGGATGGACACAGAACTTAAACACATATTAAAAGGTAAAAATAAATGTTTATCAAATGAAAATAGGGAGGCATATCTAAAGAAGAATGTAATGCTGTCTGCAGAATCTGCAAGGCACGCATCAGATTATCTAAAGCTGATACTGAATTAAGACTTGAAAGAGACATCAAAAGCAATAACAAAGGATTTTGGGGGTATGTCAAAAGTAAAAGAAAAGTCAAAGATGCTATAGGATTTTTACAGGATGAAAATAGTGAAGTGGTAAAAAATGATGTTGAGAAGGTCAAACTTTTTAATGCCTATTTTGCATCTTTTTCTCTCATAAAGCAAATATAACATTCAACTGATGTTCACTGTACTACTGAATGAATAGAAGAATCCACGGTATCTTTAAACAGAGAGATAGTGAAGGAATACTTAGCTAAAAAATGAACTCAAGTCTCCAAGTCCAGATGAATTACATCCTAGGGTAGTAAAGAAGATAGTGGAGGAAATAATGGAATCACTCTCCAATATCTTTAAAAATTATTGAAGAATCGGAGAAGTCCCAGAAATCTGGAGAAGAGCAAATGCTGTCCCTAGCTTCAAAAAGGGGAAGAAGGTGGACCCAGGGAACTATAGGTCTGTAAGCCTGACTTCTATACCAGAAAAGATATTTGAAGAAATTATTAACAACATGTATGCAAATACCTGGATGAGAATTAAGTTATTAACCAGAGCCAGCATGGATTTGTAACTAATAAGTCCTATTAGACTAATTTAATTTCCTTCTATGACAGAATCACTTACTGGATGTATCAGGGAAATGCAGTAGATATAGTATATCTTGACATCAGCAAAGCATTTGACAAAGTATCTCATACCATCCTTATTGAAAAAATGACCAAGTATGGAATGGACAAGGCAACGGTTAGGTGGATTCATAACTGGCTTGATGATCAGACCCAAAGTATGGGCGTAAATGGCTGCACATCCAGATGGAAGAATGTCTCAAGTGAGGTACAACAGGGCTCTGTCCTGAGCCTTGTGTTGTTCAACATCTTTATCAATGATTTATGTGAAGGAATTGAGATTAAACTGATTAAATTTGCTGATGACACAAAGCTAGGAGAGGTAGCTACTAGCTAACACTTGAGAAGAGAGAGAGGATTCAAAAAGATCTTAACAAACTGAAACTGTGGGCAGCAACTAACGAAAAGGTTTTTAACAGGATAACAGGGAGAAATGCAAAGTCCTACATCTGAGCAAGAAAAATTAAAAAAGCATATAGAGAAGGGAGGAATAGGGCTAAGCAACAGCACATGTGAAAATTACTAATAGATCACAGTCTGAAAATGAGTCAATAGTGTAATGCAGCAGCAAAAAAGGCAAACACAATTCTGGGTAACATTAACAGAAGCATAGAGTCTTGATCATGTGAAATACTTATCCCTGTCTACTTCTCATTGGTCAGGCCTCATTGGAAATACTGTGTCCAGTTCACAACATTTTAAAAAAGATATGAACAAACTGTTGCGATTTCAGAGAAGAGTGATTAGAATGGTGATCAGTCTTTTTCCCTTAATAATAAAGACCTTCATTTAAAAACTGCATTTTGTGTTTACTTGTGCTATCTTTGTCTAATATTTAAATTTGTTTGATGATTTGAAACATTTAGGTGTCACAAACATGCAAAAGAACAGGAAATCAGGAAGGGGGTGAACACTTTTTCACACCACTGTATTTGATATCCTTGTAATCATAACTAGAGATGAGCACATTTTTCAAGTTTCTTTTCAAGTTTCGACGAACCTACTCAAACCCCATTAGATTCAATGGGAGGCAAAAACAAACCCATAGACAACAACTTAAAGTGTGACGAAAAGCTTCCCAAACAGCTAAAATAAGAGGCAGACACCAGGAAATGATGCATCAATTGACCCACAGTACAAATTTGCAAATGGCAGAACAGCAGTCAGCCATGGGACATGCCTGATGTGTCAGGCTCTAGTCCAGCATTTACAGCTTGGAATTGAGGTTTTAATGAGAATCTGGTGGTTAAGGGAGCGGTATAAGCACTCTTAACTGGGAGACCTCACACCACATGCAACACTTCCAATATATGTATATATTTATATATCTACACTGCTTAAAAAAATAAAGGGAATACTTAAACAACAGAATATAACTCGAAGTACATCAAACTTCTGTGAAATCAAACTGTCCACTTAGGAAGCAACACTGATTGACAATCAATTTCACATGCTGTTGTGCAAATGGAATAGTCAACAGATGGAAATTATTGACAGTTATCAAGACACACTCAATAAAGGAGTGGTTCTGCAGATGGGGACCACAGACCACATTTCAGTACCAATGTTTTCTGGCTGATGTTTTGGTCACTTTTGAATGTTGGTTGTGCTCTCACACTCATGGTAGCATGAGACGGACTCTAAAACCCACGCAAGTGGCTCAGGTAGTGCAGCTCATCCAGGATGGCACATCAATGCGAGCTGTGGCAATAAGGTTTGCTGTGTCTGTCAGCGTAGTGTCCAGAGGCTGGAGGCGCTACCAGGAGACAGGCCAGTATACCAGGAGATGTGGAGGCGGCTGTAGGAGGGCAACAACCCAGCAGCAGGACCGCTACCTTCGCCTTTGTGCAAGGAGGAACAGGAGGAGCACTGCCAGAGCCCTGCAAAATGACCTCCAGCAGGCCACAAATGTGCATGTGTCTGCACAAATGGTTAGAAACCGACTCCATTAGGTTGATCTGAGTGCCCGACATCAACAGATGGGGGTTGTGCTCACAGCCCAACACCGTGCAGGATGCTTGACATTTGACACAGATCACCAGGATTGGCAAATTCATCACTGGTGCCTTGTGCTCTTCACAGATGAAAGCAGCTTCACACTGAGCACATGTGACAGACATGACAGAGTCTGGAGACTCCGTGGAGAGCGATCTGCTGCCTGCAACATCCTTCAGCATGACCGGTTTGGCAGTGGGTCAGTAATGGTGTGGGGTGGCATTTCTTTGGAGGGCCACACAGCCCTCCATGTGCTCACCAGAGGTAGCCTGACTGCCACTAGGTACCGAGATGAGATCCTCAGACCCCTTGTGAGACCATTTGCTGGTGCAGTTGTCCCTGGGTTCCTCCTAATGCAGGACAATGCCAGACCTCATGTGGCTGGAGTGTGTAAGCAGTTCCTGCAAGATGAAGGCATTGAAGCTATGGACTGGCCTGCCTGTTCCCCAGACCTGAATCCGATTGAGCACATCAGGGACATCATGTCTCGCTCCATCCACCAACGTCACGTTGCACCACATAATGTCCAGGAGTTGGCGGATGCTTTAGTCTAGGTCTGGGAAGAGATCTTCAGGAGACCATCCGCCGCCTCATCAGGATCATGCCCAGGCGTTGTAGGGAGGTCATGCAGGCACATGGAGGCCACACACACTACTGAGCATCATTATGACTTGTTATAAGGACATAACATTCCACTTTAATTTTGTGGGTGACTCCAAATTCAGGACTCCATTGGTTAATAAATTTGATTTCCATTGATGATTTTTGTGTGATTTTGTTGTCAGCACATTCAACTTTGCACAGAACAAAGTATTCAATGAGAATATTTCATTCATTCATTCAGATCTAGGATGTGTTATTTAAGTGTTCCCTTTATTTTTTTGAGCAGTATATATATATATATATACAGTACAGACCAAAAGTTTGGACACACCTTCTCATTCAAAGATTATTCTGTATTTTCATGACTATGAAAATTGTAGAATCACACTGAAGGCATCAAAACTATGAATTAACACATGTGGAATTATACATTACACTTTACAAAAAAGTGTGAAACAACTGAAAATATGTCTTATATTCTAGGTTCTTCAAAGTAGCCACCTTTTGCTTTCATTACTGCTTTGCATGCAGAAAAGGTGAACGGATGGACTCTACATGCCTAGTTCCCACCGTGAAGCATGGAGGAGGTAGTGTGATGGTGTGGGGGTGCTTTACTGGTGACACTGTTGGGGATTATTCAAAATTGAAGCTGTGAGCGGTCCAGCTCACCCCAAACCATCTCGATTGGGTTCAGGTCTGGTGACTGTGGAGGCCAGGTCATCTGGCATAGCACCCCAACACTCTCCTTCTTGGTCAAATAGCCCTTACACAGTTTGGAGGTGTGTTTGGGGTTATTGCCTTGTTGAAAAATAAATGATGGTCCAACTAAACGCAAACCGGATGGAATAGCATGCTGCTTCAAGATGCTGTGGTAGCCATGCTGGTTCAGTATGCCTTCAATTTTGAATAAATCCCCAACAGTGTCACCAGCAAAGCACCCCCACACCATCACACCTCCTCCTCCATGCTTCACGGTGGGAACAATGCATGTAGAATCCATCCGTTCACCTTTTCTGATTGCAAAGCAGTAATCAAAGCAAAAGGTGGCTACTTTGAAGAAGCTAGACTATAAGACATATTTTCAGTTGTTTCACACTTTTTTGCAAAGTGTAATGCATAATTCCACATGTGTTAATTCATAGTTTTGATGCCTTCAGTGTGATTCTACAATTTTCACAGTCATGAAAATACAGAAAAATCGTTGAATGAGAAGGTGTGTCCAAACTTTTGGTCTGTACTGTATATATATATATATATATATATATATATTGTAAGGATTAGGTCTCGCTTGAGTGCGACCGGAGGTAAGCAGGAGGGCGACTTCACTCGATTCTTCAAGCAAGTTTATTCAAACTTCATAAACTGCTCACAACAGAAAAACAAAAAACAGCCTTCTCTGGCACAAAGTAACAAAAGGCACATACACAGTCCTTGTACTCTAGCAGAGTAGTCTCCTCAGAGCACACACACTGGAGGTCTCCACACCTCCAGCCACTCACCTCTGTGGTCAGCAGTAAGCTCATTTATATCTCAGGCATCCAGCTAACACAGAACACATGACTGGTCATGTGGCAGTGACATCATCACAGGTCCTCAAACCACATACAAAGGTATAGTGATGCCCTACTCTCCCATCTGTCTATGCGTTCATAATATCGCTACATACCTCCCCCTCTGCCTAAAGCCGTGGGCTTGGCACATTTCATTCACTGACTAGAAACTCTTTTCAGTCGTCTCCACAATTATCCGGTCTGTCAGAGTTTGGCTTAGGTCACTGAGTCCTGAGCTAATTGAGGTGTCACTGCCTCTACCTCTCATTTCAGGCCATCTGTGTCCTGTCTTAGTTCCACTTCGATGACTTTCACTCTGAAGCGAACTTCTGCGCCTCTCTATATTGCGGGTTGAAGGTGGCTGCTTTTTTTCCCCCAACTCTTGCAGCTTTCTGTTGGTCTGCTCCTCCTCAATTCTTAGCTGCTCTATTCTTCCCTCATTGTGCCGGGTATTTAAAGGCACAATGAGGGGTCTTTCTATATACTTTTGCCCCCGAGGAAGCGACTGCGAAACGCGGGTAGGGGCGCGTTCCCACATCACCACATCAGTATGGGTAAGCCTCTCTCTATCTTTTAGATATTATATGCCTATCCATATGTTTTTAGTTCATGGTTCCGGGCCATGAGCATTAGATATGCACTAGCACTTTAAATGTAATTGTAATATAGAGGCATTACTTTGAATACTAAGTATTTAGAAACAGAGATACATTGCCATAGTATTAGTATCTTGTTATCTTAATATTGAATGTTCCATGGCTTCCCTGCTTATATGGTTGTGTGGGATTCATTAACATCATGCTGTAGTCACATATCTACCACAACCGCTTTTCTTTTGCCATGCATCCTGTTCACTTCAATTGGATTTAATTGTTAAATATAAATGTGTATTTTTATATCACCTTACCTGTAATAAACTTTTTCTCATATTGGCATCAAGTTTTTTATGGTATTTTTTGCTCCAATATTTTTCCTGTGTTAAAACTCATTGTCTGGAGTTCCTTATGGGTGTTTTCCCATGACTGTTTTTTGGTGGTAGCAGTCACAATATTATAGATATGAAGTAATTGACATATCTTGACCTGAGACTATGTTGTCTATTCTTCCCTGGTGCGCCTCCAGGAGCATCCGGATCTTCCCAAGGTTTTCCACCAACCCCCTCCGACTTGGAGGTTTTCTTGTTGGCTCCCGACGTCTCTGCTTCTCGTGGAGGCATTGTAGTGGCATATTCCTTATGTCAGCCTCCCGCTTCACTGTGACTTCCCGGGTGTGGCCATCTGGGTGGCGGTTCAATGCTGACTTTCTTCCTCCGTTGAGGCCCCTTCTTTGGTCAGCCTCTCCAGTTCACTCTCCTCCCGTACGCTCGGACCGGGAGAGCGCAACCGTTCGGTTTCCCGGTCTGTTGTGGATTTCCTGAGCTGGGCATTAGCTTCCTTCTCTATCTGGAGTTCTTTGAGAATTTTCTCTCTCTCCTCTGCCCAGCAATGGTGCTCATCCTCTCTCCATAGAAGTTCCTGCTGATGCTTCTCCTGGGCCTCTCTGAGCATCTCCGTATCTTTCACTAGGATTTTGTTCGCCGTCTGGCACGCTGACAGTTGACCTTGGACTTTAGAGGCTTCCTTCTCCAGGTCCTCCACTCGTTACTCAATCCCTTGTCTCCGTATCCTTTCTCGCCCGACTGTTTCTTTAAGCAGCTCCATCTCATGGACTTGCTCTCTTTTATCCAGTACATATGGCACCATCCTTTCCCCCTTATTTCTCTTCTTAGAGAGCATAGGCTGTCTGGCCTTCCTGCAGCCCCTGCGGTGAGGAGGAGATCTGCCACTTGTACCCGACTCCACCTTGCTGCGCTCGCTTTCACTTGCGGTTAAGTTACAGTCTGCATAGGAGTCATTCCCACTCCCCCTGTCATCTTGGAACAGCAAGTCCCCACTTAACCAGGTGTCGGCCACTATTCCTGGAGCTACCCAGTTTTCTTCGGTCCTATATTTGGTCACCCCAAAGTCCCCACTTTGGTCTGAGCCACACTTTCTTCCGGTCAGCAGGCACTGGGTATCTTTGATTTTAGGGGTTGCTACCTCTGTTTTACCCACCACACTATCAGCAACCACTACAGCCGCCTGCAGGGATGGGCCTCTCTTAGGGTCATTATGGTTCCCTTCTGAGCAATCAGCCAGTCCTTCGTCCCACACCTCCCAAAAACGTTTAAAATCCTGGCCTATTACTATAGGGTATGGTAAGTCTGGGACTACAGGGACATCATGGGTAGAAATAATAGTGGACGTCTCAATGATTACTCTGGATACCGGATACTCCCTAGTGACCCCATGAATGCAAGGGACTTCCATCTTCCTTCCGGGAATCAGATAGACAGAGAGTGTGTCGCTCAGCAGAGTCACCTGGCTTCCTGAGTCTAGAAGTCCACTCACACACTCTACATTCACTATTAGAGAACAGTTCAGTGCCCCCCGGTCAGATGTAAAGTCAGTACACAATTCGCGACATACGCTGTTCAAACCCTGAACCCGGCAATAGTTCCTCGGCTCATCCGCCGTCACCTCTTTTCTCCTCATCGACTCAGTTTGGGAATCCGCCCCTTCTGAGTGTGGCAGTATTTTATTAGGGTTTACTGGTTCCCCATTCTCGCTAGGGACCTCAGAACCCTTTCTCCACGGATCCCAAAACAGACAGAAATCCCGGCCTATAATTATAGGACGCATCAAGTCCCGAACGACGCCGACTTCATGGGACTCAGTGCCATGCGTCGTTTCAATGTCTACTCTGGCAATAGGGTAGTCCTTTACATCACCATGTATGCATTGAACACCGATTTTTTTCCTGGTAGTATGTTGAGAGGAAAAGTGGCCCTAATCAAGGTCACTAAGCTCCCAGAGTCTAGCAGTGCCGTTACTGCTTCACCGTTCACCTTCACGGGACATACTTGAGGACCCTGATTGGGGAACGGGTTTCCACTGCAGGCTGGATATGCATACCATGAAATACGGTGTCCTATGCTGCAGTCCATCTGCTCGGTGGTCTGCGGACACCGGGCAGCTATATGTCCTGGCTCGTGGCACCTCCAACAAATAATATCACCTGCAGTGACCTTGGGCACCACTTCCCCCCGCCATTTTGACCTTGGGCGCTCCACCCCTTTTTGGGACTCTGCCCCCTGTTGGGGCCGCCAGTACATAATGGGCTGCTTCCCCAAGGAACCTTCCATCCCCTGGTACCTCTCGACCAGTCCGACCAGTTCATCAGCATTCTAGGGATCACCCTGGGCAACCCAGGTCTGTATGGGCTTTGGCAGGGAGTGCACAAACCGATCCATTACTACTCTTTCTACCATCTGTGCTGGTGTAGCAGACTCTGGCTGTAGCCATTTCTGGACCAGGTGTAGCAGGTCAAACATTTGGGAGCGAGGCGGTTTGTCCCAGTGATAAGCACAGCGGTGCACTCTCTGTGCCCTGACAGTCATTGTTACCCCCATATGTGTGAGGATCTCAATCTTTAGCTTAGGATATTCCTGAGCGTCCTGCACAGTCAAATCGTAGTACGCCTTCTGGGGCTACCCTGTCAGGTATGGGGCCAGTACCTCTGCCCTCTGCTCTGGGGGAAGTCTTTCCCTCTCAGCGACCCTCTCAAATACCGTCAGTAAGGCTTCAACATCATCCCTGGGGGTCATTTTTTGTAATGTGCGTCTTACCACCTTTCTGACGTGGTTGTCATCAGCCAGACCTGGGGTTGAGGCGCTCGTCCTGCCCTGGATGGCGGTTGTCAGAAGCTACAACTGCTGCCGTTGTTCCTGCTGACTCTGTTGTATTTGCTGCACCAACAACCTGTTGGTCTCTTGCTGCTGTGCCTGTGCCTGGATCAAGTGTTTCAGCAGGTCCTCCATTTTCTCTGGCAATGCTGGCTGGGTTGCTATAGCCTTGACCCACGACATGCAGTAACCAGTCCCACTTCTCTGCTGGGAACGCTGCTCACACGTCTCCACCAATTGTAAGGATTAGGTCTCGCTTGAGTGCGACCGGAGGTAAGCAGGAGGGCGACTTCACTCGATTCTTCAAGCAAGTTTATTCAAACTTCATAAACTGCTCACAACAGAAAAACAAAAAACAGCCTTCTCTGGCACAAAGTAACAAAAGGCATATATACAGTCCTTGTACTCTAGCAGAGTAGTCTCCTCAGAGCACACACACTGGAGGTCTCCACACCTCCAGCCACTCACCTCTGTGGTCAGCAGTAGGCTCATTTATATCTCAGACATCCAGCTAACACAGAACACATGACTGGTCATGTGGCAGTGACATCATCACAGGTCCTCAAACCACATACAAAGGTATAGTGATGCCCTACTCTCCCATCTGTCTATGTTTTCATAATATCGCTACAATATATATATACATATATATATATATATATATATATATATATATATATGTATTGTACAGTGTCCCCAGCATCATATTTGCCATTAAATGTGACTATACAGTGCTGACAAAGCATGCCACTTTTATTTCATAAGAGCTGGAAAGAATTGCATTGAAACAAAAGGCAACATGTTTTAAAATGTAAGAGTCTAACAATGTTGCAAAGGTGAGCACGTTTGCTGGACATCCAGGGTTACTGGAGGGTAAAAACAAAAGAATAATTTGAGTTATTTAGGGACATGTGGAAGCGACAGAAACATTCTCTAATGCGGAGACCAGGTTTATTAATACAGGTATCATACTGATAACTGGTTGCCCTCCTAACTCTTTCTTTGTAACACACCTTGCATCTTTTAAGGGGATGACCTTTTTTCTGGATTCTAGGTTGAATTCAAAATGCTGACAGGGAATAATTCTGCTGGCCTCACTAGACAATTCACCCTCCACTCTCCCTTGGTCTCCAATTATCAGATGTTTTATTACTTTGTGTTGATCCTACCAGTAAGATCCTTGGTGTCCAATTTTTTGGTACAACATAAACGTGTTATATGTGGCCACTTAGGTTAAATGTAAGCCAAGAATTTGGTATCATATGCAAGACTTGCAGACAACACTGTAGGGCTGTAGCATCAGGTTATATTTACTATCCAATCACAGCGATCAGATAGCAAAGGACTTTGTCATTGGTCCTTGCATCTCTTCCTAAAGTCATGATCGCTCTCAATTGCGGCATCTGGAGGGTTAATCGGCCAAGGGCTTTGCTGGCACCATCCCTGGCTGTTACTGCAGGAACTGCTAGCTGCTCCAAGTTCCTGCAGTGATCATGTGGGAGGTGATGATATTTCAGCATCTCCTAAATGATAATGCTGTGATCCGTCAGTCAGGTTGACTAACCAATCACAGCTATTTAAGTGTGTGGACCAATGACACGCTACGTCTGTGATTCGGCATTATGTTAATAAATTTCTCTTTTGCTCGTTCACTTTTCATTTTGTTAATTATTAAAAATAAATTATCAACACTTCTATTATTAAATGCTTTCTTATTTGGCAGCATTTTTACTACAATTGCCTGAACTTGGCTAAAAACATTTGCACAGCATTGCTTGTACACACACACTAGGTTTCATATATATGTACATGTGTATATATGTATATATATATACGCACATATATATTTATGGTTATGTGATGTCCTATTACATAAAGCTGTAAAGATATGTAATTTACCTACATGTAGTCTAGTGTCTGGGTTAGTTTCCTGCTGCAATTCTTGTGTGTTCCTCTTCGCCTTTGGTGACACCCTCTGATTTGAACATGGAATCACAAGAAAGCCATTCTAACACTGTCACTGTGTTGCCAGGAGATTATTTCTTTTGTTAATATTTTACCATTATATTTGACAGGATTTCACATTTTCTGTAGTCCGCCTTTAGTACATTGAACTGCCAGACAGAGAAATTAATACCCTGAGTGACTGTATTTTAATTAAGCAATTTCATGCAAATTACAAATTTTAGATTGCCAAATAATATATTACACAAAAATTGTAGACTGGCTGATCTGATATGCATGGAGTATTACTCTTCCAGGCACTGTGCATACATGGGAAAATGAACAAAAATGCTAATTTCCAATCTACTATGCAAACGGTAAAAGATGCCTATTTAGATACATATGCTTTTCCTGGAATGGGTAAACAGTTCTTGAATTTAATATAGCTGAAATCTGAAGGTTTATGCGTCTGTGTAATGTACAAGTGGACTGAATACCTAAAATGCATCCTTATATTTGGCCAATTGTGATGTCATTGCTAATACCAGCTGTATCAGTGCTGCAAAATATTAGTGAGGCAATGTTCACACAATATTTGTATTGCACTTATAACAACTACAATAACCTTGCAATCATTTCAAACATTGCATTTTTCATGTGTTTGTCATTAAGTGAAAATTGTATTAAATATTCCTGTATTACAATCATTTTTTAACCAACTTTGACTTTGTTCTGTGGACGTAAATGGAGAAAGATTGTCTTTATAAAAACAATACCCAGACATTAAAAAATATCACTGACACTGGTAAAAAACACTACAAATCTGTAAGCTAACTTCAAACCTCCCAAAATCCCCTGGAATCTATGTTCCCAAACCTTTGTGCATTTGAGAAAAACATAGAAAAAAGCCTAATAAAAACTTCAAACTAAGTTAAGAAGAGAAATGTGAGCTATTTGACTTAATCAGCCTGGGATAAAAGATAACAGGGATATCACATGTAATATAAACATGGTCATTGCAATTGCATATAGACAAACACAGGAAGAATTTTGTCCCCACAAGACTGTTGAGACAAGAAAATACTCTTCCATTTGAGGCATGAGCAGAAAGATTTCAAAATAGTCATCTTATAACAAAGTATGAGCAGATATATTTTTTTACAGTGTTGACCAGTGAATTTTACCCTGGGAAAAATGTCTATAGTTATCCCTTAAATCACTCTTCCAAGGGTATTACTATCATGGATGTAAGGGTAGCATTAGTGCCCAGACCCCAAAGCCTTGTGGGGCCAAAAATCACTTTAGCCTATAATAATAGACCAATACTATTAAATGATTCTAGACAGCCAAAAGACTTTCAATGTCTGAGTGGTCCTCACTCTGTAATGATATTTTAAAATGTTAAAACAAAATTTGCAGCTTGCAGAAGATTCTGCAGCTATGGTGGCAGGGAGCTGGCTGTCAGGCACAGAGAGTTTATTAATCTCTCTGCCTTCCTGATTGCTGTATACACAACATTGAACCAGTGCTTGCATGTATAGATTGGAAAGCATTGACAGCGTTTCCTCCTCCATATTTAGTGATCATGTGATTGCTGGCTATAGAGAAAGAGCAGGAGCTGATGGGTCCTAGGAGACCCAGTCAACTCAGCATCCTGATTTTCCATAATAACAGAGGCTAATATACCAGTCCCATTCACAGGGAAATCAGCAATAAAAATAAGGGGAGATATAGTGTGTAAAATAGATAACTAAATAACTAAACAAGAAAGAAAAAAATAAATAAATAAAGCAAAACTTTTAACCCCTCTCTGACATCCGACGTACTATCCCGTCCATGAAACCCGTGCCATTCTGCCCATGGACGGGATAGTACGTCATAGGCGATCAGCTGCGCTCCCGGGGGGAGCGCAGCTAATCGCCGCCGGGTGTCAGCTGATTATCACAGCTGACACCCGGGACTGTGTGCCAGGAGCGGTCACGGACTGCTCCCGGCACATTAACCCCTGGCACACCGCGATCAAACATGATCGCGGTGTACCCGGGGCACAGGGGAGCATCGCGCAGGGAGAGGGCTCCCTGCGAGCTCCCTTGAGTCCCTCAGAACAGCGCGATGTGATCGCATTGTTCTGAGGGATTCCTCCCTCCCAGGACCCGGATCCAAATAAATAAATCAAAACTTTAAACAAACAAAAAATAAGAAACTGCAAAATTTCAATTTCAAATTACAATTTATAACCACACCTCTGTAAAAAAATTGTGTCCAATATATGAAATTATTTCTATGCAAAGGAGAGCATAGAGTAATCATTCTTGGTAAGATATGGTGCAAACCTTAATCTTTTTGACTTATATGCTTTCTTTGGTTGGCGCCTATTCACATTAGCTTAGATGCGCTGGTCCTTCTTTTTGTCTATTTGTAGCAAAGCCTTTTGGACATGTGCACTCCCACTCCCATTAGCCACAGTTGATTTTTTAGCAGATTAGCTGGTCCATTCCTGCCCCATAAATTGTAGGCTTTTTTGCCCAAGAGAGGTGACATTACAGGACAGGAACCCAACTTATGAAGGACACCTTTACATAGAAATTGGGCACACATATATTGGCCAATATCTGTACTAAGAACCTTCCTATTTTCATAGCAATTTTTGCAGATGAATATGTCATATATACACTATATAGCGCTTTATTCAATTTTTGACCCATTTTCTATGGCATCAACGCAATTCCTATGCTCTAGAGTAATCATTCTTGGTAAGTTATGGTGCAAACCTTAATCTTTTTGACTTATATGCTTTCTTTAGTTGGCGCCTTTTCACACTAGCTTAGATGTGCTGGTCCTTCTTTTTGTCTATTTGTATCCTAGAAGACCTAGTCAGCTCAGGATCCTGAATTTCCATAATAACAGAGGCTAATATGCCAGTCCCACTCACAGGAAAATCAGCAATAAAAATAAAAGAAGATACAGTGTGTAAAATAGATAAATTAATAACTAAACACGAAAGAGAAAAATAATAAATAAAGCAAAACTTTTAACCCCTCTCTGACATCCGACGTACTATCCCGTCCATGAAACCCGTGCCATTCTGCCCATGGACGGGATAGTACGTCATAGGCGATCAGCTGCGCTCCCGGGGGGAGCGCAGCTAATCGCCGCCGGGTGTCAGCTGATTATCACAGCTGACACCCGGGACTGTGTGCCAGGAGCGGTCACGGACCGCTCCCGGCACATTAACCCCTGGCACACCGCGATCAAACATGATCGCGGTGTACCCGGGGCACAGGGGAGCATCGCGCAGGGAGAGGGCTCCCTGCGAGCTCCCTTGAGTCCCTCAGAACAGCGTGATGTGATCGCATTGTTCTGAGGGATTCCTCCCTCCCAGGACCCGGATCCAAGATGGCGCCAGGGTCCTGGAGGGAGGCGGCTTCCTCAGTGCCTGCTGAGAGCAGGCACTGAGAAGCCTGCAGCGCTGCCTGTGAGATCGCTGGTCTCACAGAGTGCTGTGCACACTGTGAGACCAGCGTTCTCACAATTTACAGTGATGTCCCACCCTGGGACAAAGTAAAAAAGTTAAAAAAATAAAAATAAACATGTGTAAAAAAAAATTCCAAAATAAATAAAAAAAAAAAAAAATATTCCCCAATAAATTCATTTCTTCCTGTAAATAAAAAAATAAAACAATAAAAGTACACATATTTGGTATCGCCGCGTCCGTAACGACCCCCCTATAAAACTGTCCCACTAATTAACCCCTTTTGTGAACCCCTTAAAAAAAAAAAAAACAAAGCAAAAAATCAGTGCTTTATCATCATACCGCTAAACAAAAAGTGGAATAACACGCGATCAAAAAGACCGGTATAAATAAACATGGTACCGCTGAAAACGTCATCTTGTCCCGCAAAAAACTAGCCACCATACAACATCATCAGCAAAAAAATAAAAAAGTTATAGCTCACAGAATAAAGCGATGCAAAAATAATAATTTTTTATATAAAATTGTTTTTATTGTATAAAAGCGCCAAAACATAAAAAAATGATATAAATGAGGTATCGCCGTAATCGTACTAACCCGAAGAATAAAACTGCTTTATCAATTTTGCCACACGCGGAACGGTATAAACGCCTTCCCCAAAAGAAATTCATGAATTGCTGATTTTTGTTCATTCTAACCTCCCAAAAATCAAAATAAAAAGCGATCAAAAAATGTCACGTTCTCAAAAATGGTACCAATAAAAACGTCAACTCGTCCCGCAAAAAATAAGTCCTCACATGACTCTGTGGGCCAAAATATGCAAAAATTATAGCTCTCAAAATGTGGCGATGCAAAAAACTATTTTTTGCAATAAAAAACATCTTTTAGCGTGACAGCTGCCAATCATAAAAACCCGCTATAAATAGTAAATCAAACCCCCCTTTATCACCCACTTAGGGAAAAATAATAAAATTAAAAATATGTATTTATTTCCATTTTCCCATTAGGGTTAGGGTTAAGGTTAGGGTTGCGGCTAAAGTTAGGGTTAGGGTTGGGGCTAAAGTTAGGATTAGGGTTAGGGTTGGGATTAGGGTTAGGGGTGTGTTAGGGTTAGGTTTGTGGTTAGGGTTGGGACTAGGGTTAGGGGTGTGTTGGGGTTAGGGTTAGAGTTAGAATTGGGGGGTTTCCGCTGTTTAGGCACATCAGGGGCTCTCCAAATGTGATATGGCGTCTGATCTCAATTCCAGCCAATTCTGCGTTGAAAAAGTCAAACGGTGCTCCTTCACTTCTGAGCTCTGCCATGCACCCAAACAATAGTTTACTCCCACATGGGGTATCAGCGTACTCTGGTATTTCTTCTGTTACCCTTGGGAAAATAAAAAACTGGGGGCAAAAATATCATTTTTTAAAAAAAAAATGATTTTTTTGTTTTTACGGCTGTACATTATAAACTTCTGTGAAGCACTTCGGGGTTCAAAGTGCTCACCACACATCTAGATAAGTTCCTTGTGGGGTCTATTTTCCAAAATGGGGTCACTTGTGGGGGGTTTCCACTGTTTAGGTGCATCAGGGGCTCTCCAAATGCGACATGACGCCCCAGACCATTCCATCAAAGTCTGCAATCCAAAACGTCTCTATTTCCCTTCCGAGCCCCAACGTGTACCCATATAGTAGTTTTCTCACACATATTGGGTATCTGCGTACTCAGGACAAATTGGACAACAACTTTTGGGGTCCAATTTCTCCTGTTACCCTTGTGAAAATAAAATATTGGGGATGAAAAAATCATTTTTGTAAAAAAAAAAGGATTTTTTTTTTTACGGCTGTACTTTATAAACTTCTGTGAAGCACTTGGGGGTTCAAAGTGCTCACCACACATCTAGATAAGTTCCTTGAGGGGTCTTGTTTCCAAAATGGTGTCATTTGTCGGGGGTTTCCACTGTTTAGGCAGATCAGGAGCTCTCCAAACACGACATGGCATCCAGCCAATTCTGCGTTGAAAAAGTCAAATGGCGCTCCTTCCCTTCCAAGCCCTGCCATGCACCCAAATAGTGGTTTACCCCCACATATGGGGTATCAGCGTACTCAGGACAAATTGCACAATAACTTTTGGAGTCTTGTTACCCTTGGAAAAATAAAAATTGGGGTGAAAAGATCATTTTTGTGGAAAAAATATGATTTTTTAATTTTACGGCTCTACGTTATAAACATGTTGAAGCACTTGGGGGTTCAAATTGCTCACCAAAGATCTAGATAAGTTCCTTAGGGGGTCTAGTTTCCCAAATGGGGTCACTTATGGGGTGTTTCCACTGTTTAGGCACCCCAGGGTCTCTCCAAATACAACATGGCGTCTAATCTCAATTCCAGCCAATTTTGGTTGGAAAAAGTCAAATGGTGCTCCTTCCATTCCGAGCTCTGCCGTGCGCCCAAACAGTGTTTCCCCCCCACATATGGGGTATCAGCGTACTCAGGACAAATTGGACAACAACTTTTATGGTCCAATTTCTCCTGTTACCCTTGGGAAAATAAAAAATTTGTGACTAAAAGATAATTTTTGTGGGAAAAAAAATAGGATTTTTTATTTTTATGCCGGGCATTATAAACTTGTGTGAATCACTTGGGGGTTCAAAGTGCTCACCAAAGCTCTAGATAAGTTCCTTAGGGGGTCTAGTTTCTAAAATGTGGTCACTTGTGGGGGGTTTCTACTGTTTAGGCTCATCTGGGGCACTGCAAACAGAACATGACCCCATCAACGTATGCATTCCAAAACGTTACTACTTCCTTTCCAAGCCCTGACGTGCGCCCAAACAGTTTCACCCCCCCACATATTGGGTATCAGCGTAACCAGGACAAATTGGACAACAACTTTTGGGGTCCAATTTCCTTGGGAAAAATCAAAAATTTAGGACTAAAAAATCATTTTTATGGAAAATTGTTTTTTTTTTTTTTACACCCAGGCATTATAAACTTTTGTGAAACACTTGGGGGTTCAAAGTGCTCACAACAGATCTAGATAAGTTCTTTAGGGGGTCTAGTTTCCAAAATGGTGTCACTTGTGGGGGGTTTCCACTGTTTAGGCGCATCAGGGGCTCTCCAAACGCGACATGGCGTCCAATCTCAATTCCAGCCAATTTTAGTTTGAAAAAGTCAAACGGCGTTCCTTCCCTTACGAGCTCTGCCGTGTGCCCAAGCAGTGGTTTTCCCCCACATATGGGGTATTGGCGTACTCAGGAGAAATTGCACAACAAATTTATCTGCCCATTTTCTTCTTTTACCCTTGTGAAAATAAAAAAAAGTTTGTAAAAGATCATTTTTGTGGCTAAAAAGTTAAATATTCATTTTTTCCTTCCACGTTGCTTCAGCTCCTGTGAAGCACCTGAAGGGTTAATAAACTTCTTGAATGTGGTTTTGAGTACCTTGAGGGGTGCAGTTTATAGAATGGTGTCACTTTTGGGCATTTTCTGCTATATAGACCCCTCAAAGTGACTTCAAATATGAGGTGGTCCCTAAAAAAAATGGCTTTGTAAATTTTGTTGTAAAAATGAGAAATCGCTGGTCAACTTTTAACCCTTATAATTTCCTAAGAAAAAAAAAAATTTGATTCCAAAATTGTGCTGATGTAAAGTAGACATGTGGGAAATGTTATTTAGTAAATATTTTGTGTGACATATTTCTCTGTTTTAAGGGAATAAAAATTCAAAGTTTGAAAATTGCAAAATTTTCAAAATTTTCGCCATATTTGCGTTTTTTTCAAAAATAAACGCAAGTTATATCAAAGCAATTTTACCACTAACATGAAGTACAATATGTCACAAGAAAACAATCTCAGAATCGCGAAGATCCGTTGAAGTGTTCCAGAGTTATAACCTCATAAAGAGACAGTGGTCAGAATTGTAAAAATTGGCCCGGTCATTAACGTGCAAACCACCCTTGGGGGTGAAGGGGTTAACAAACAAACAATAAGAAACTGAAAAACTTCAATTCCAAATCACAATTTATAACCACACCTCTGTAAAAAAATTGTGTCCAATATATAAAATTAATTCTATGCAAAGGTGAGCATAAGTAAAAATGTTGTTTTACACATCCTCTTTGGGCCGAAAAAAGAAATAATAATATGTGAACAATAGACACATTTTTCCTATATTTCAGAATGAAAAGGAATAAATAAATGACAAAAAAATTAATGTGCACGTATCAAGAAAAAATGAGGTTAAAATTTATTGTATATTCAAGCCGCTAAACGTGTATGTACAATAAAACTCAAAAATGTGCTCGAAAAGGGGAAAATTGCCCGGTTCAGAAGTTGTTAAAGACCCATGATACTTGTGAATCAGGTTGAAAATTATGCAACTGCTCTCTATTTTGATGAATGAGTAGTTATTAGTGATGAGCAAACGTGTTATCCGAACATGCTCTCATGTTATTCTAGGATTTTGGGCGTGCGTGGATTTGTATGTTTGAGCCCCTGTGGATGCATGTTTTGCAGCTGTTATACAGCCACAAAGAATGCAGCCGCAGGGACTCAAACATATTATCCAAGCACGCCTAAGATACTCGGATAACACCAGAGCATGTTCGGATAACACGTTATCCAAGCATATTCACTCATCACTAGTAGTTATGTTTCTAAATCATTTCACATATGTGATACATACATCGTGCTCCAAAACTGTGACCCATTAAAGTTAAGTTCCCACAATGAGTTTTTGGCGCATTTTTTATGTATTTTCTCTGTGCTAGAAGCATAGCATCCCACAGTTGCAGCAAAGTAGATGGGATTTATGGAGATCTCATGTCCAAAGTGAGTAAATTGACCTTCGATGTTAAAAAAGGCACACAAAAAAACAAAGAAAAAAGTAACCGAATTTAATTAATAGGTGCAGAGAATCTGCAACATCAAAAAATTCATCAAAAACTCATGCTGGGAATGTAGCCTTAAGGAATCTTTTGGTGCATTTTATTTTGTAAGGATAAGTTCCCACAATGAGAATTTGTTGTTTTTTATCACTTTTTTCTACTGCAATTTTTATTTATTTTGGTATGTCAAGTTTTTAATAAAACGGCTTTGAATCTTCCTTACTTAGCTTTTATAAAACATTATTAACCACTTAACGACCGCCGATATGCCTTTTAACGGCGGTGGTTAAGGGTACTTAAACCACAGTGCCGTGAATTCACGGCGCTGTGGAGAAAGCATATAGCGCCCTCCAGAGTTGGATTTTCTCTGGGGTCTCGGCTACCAGGGGGAGCCAAGACCCAGAGAACATGATTTGGGTCAGATTTTATGGACCCCGCTTTTGCGTTCGCCGTTATTAACCATATAATGGCAACCGCAAAAAAAAGCAGCACATCAGAGGGGAGAGAAATAGGGTCGCCGGGTCCCCCGATCTCTCCACTGAACCTCCAGGTGTCCCCCCTGTCCTCCCATGGATCCCGCAGCTCCCGACGTCTTCTTCCTGTAAAGAAAATGGTGGGCGCATGCGCAGTGCGCCCGCCAAATCTGTCGGCCGGCAGATTCATTCATTCAGTGAAGGTAAATTTTGATCACTGTGATAAACCCTATCACAGTGATCAATGTAAAAAAAACAGTAAATAAACCCCCCCTTTATCATCCTCTTTGTTAGGGAAATATAATAAAATAAAGAAAATGTATTTATTTTCATTTTTCCATTAGGGTTATGGTTAGGGTTATAATAAGGGTTAGGGTTGGAATTAGGGTTAGAATTAGGGTTAGGGTTACAATCAGGGTTAGGGTTATAATTAGGGTTGGAATTAGGGTTGGGATTAGGGTTAGTGTTGGGATTAAGGTTAGGGGTGTGTTGGGGTTAGAGTTGGAGCTAGAATTGAGGGGTTTCCACTATTTAAGCACATCGGGGGTCTCCAAACACGACATGGCGTTCAAAAAAGTCAAATAGTGCTCCCTCCCTTCCGAGCCCTGCCGTGAGCCCAAACAGTGGTTTACCCCAACATATAGGGGATCAGAGTACTCAGGACAAATTGTACACCAATTGAATTGTACACCAATGAAAAATAGCTGGCTAAAAAATCATTTTTGAAGAAAAAAAATATTTTTCTTTCACGGCTCTGCGTTTATAATCTTCTGTGAAGCGCTTGGGAGTTCAAAGTGCTCACCACACATCTAGATAAGCTCCTTTGGGGGGTCTAGTTTACAAAATTATGTCACTTGCGGGGAATTTCTACTGTTTAGGCACATCAAGGGCTCTGCAAACACAACATGACTCCCTCAGAACATTCCATCAAAGTCTGCATTACAAAATGGCGCTCCCTCCCTTCCAAGCTCTCCCATGCACCCAAACAGTGGTTCCCCCCACATATGGGGTATCAGCGTAATCAGGAAAAATTGCGCAAAAACTTTTGTGGTCTAATTTCTCCTGTTACCCTTGGGAAAATAAAAAATAACGGGCTAAAAAATCATTTTTGAGGAAAAAAAAGATTTTTTATTTTCACGGCTCTACGTTATAAACTTCAGTGAAGCATTTGGAGGTTCAAAGTTGTCACCACACACCTAGATAAGTTCCTTAAGGGGCCTAGTTTCCAAAATGTAGTCACTTGTTGAGAGTTTCCACTGTTTATGCACATCAGGTGCTCTCCAAACGCGAGATGGCGTTGACGAAAAGTCAAACGGCGCTCCTTCCCTTGCGACCTCTGCAGTGCACCCAAAAAATGGTTTACACATATGGGGTATCTGCGTATTCAGGAGAAATTGCACAACAAATTTTGTGGTTCATTTTCTCTTTTAACACTTGTGAAAATAAAAAAAAATGGTTCTGAAGTAAATTTTTTGCAAAAAAATTTTAAATGTTAATTTTTTTCCTTCCTCATTGCTTCAGTTCCTGTGAAGCACGTAAAGGGTAAATACATTTCTGAAATGTGGTTTTGAGCAGCTTGGGTGCAGTTTTTAAAATGGTGTCACTTTTGGGTATTTTCTATCATATAGACCTCTCAAAGTGACTTCAAATGTGATGTGATCCTTAAAAAAAAATGGTTTTGTAAAAATGAGAGATCGCTGGTCAACTTTTAACCCTTATAAATTCATAACAAAAAAAAATTTGATTCCAAAATTGGGCTGATGTAAAGAAGACATGTGGGAAATGTTATTTATTAAGAAATATGTGTGACATATATCTCTGATTTAAGGGCATAAAAATTTAAAGTTTGAAAATTGCTAAATTTTCTAAATTTTCGCCATATTTCCATTTTTTTCATAAATAAACGCAAGTCATATAAAAAATAGTTTACCACTAACGTGAAGTACAATATGTCATGAAAAACATTCTCAGAATCAGCTGGATTCGTTTAAGCGTTCCAGAATTATAACCCCATAAATTGACAGTGGTCAGAATTGTAAAAATTGGCCCGTTTATTAAGCTGCAAATTGGCTCTGTCACTAAGGGGTTCATACAGTCATGCATAGATTACATGCATTTTAGTATGTTTTTACTGTGAAAAAGCACTAAAATAGCACATGCATTTTTTTACTTTAACCCTTTTCTGCCATCGGACGTACTATCCCATCCATGTGACCTGGGACAATCTGACCATGGACGGGATAGTACGTCTCAGCGATCGGACGCGCTCCAGGGGGAGCGCAGTCGATCGCGGCTGGGTGTCAGCTGATTAAACATGATCGCGGTGTACCATGCATCACGCAAGAAGGGGGCTCCCTGCGTGCTTCCGTGAGACCCTCAGAACAGCGCGATGTATCGTGCTGTTCCGAGGGACCCTCCTCCCTGCAGGCCCCCAGATCCAAGATGGCCACTGGGTCCTTCCGGGTCCTGCAGGGAGGCGGCTTCCTCAGTGCCTGCTGAGAGCAGACGCTGAGAAAGCCTGCTGCAGTGCCTGTCACATCGCTGGTCTGACAGTGTGCTGTGCACACTGTCAGACCAGCGATCTGATGTTATACAGTGATGTCCCACCCTGGGACAAGTAAAAAAGTTTAAAAAATGAAAATAACATGTGTAAAAAAAATCCAAAATAAAGGAAAAAAAATATTCCCCAATAAATTAATTTCTTCATGTAAATAAAAAAAAAAACAATAAAAGTAGACATATTTGGTATCGCCGCGTCAATAACGACCCGCCCTATAGAACTGTCCCACTAGTTAACCCCTTTAGTGAACCCTTAAAAAAAAGCAAAAAAACAATGCTTTATTATCATACTGCTGAGCAAAAAGTGGAATAACACGCGATCAAAAAGACCGATATAAATAAACATGCTACCGCTGAAAACGTCATCTTGTCCCACAAAAAACGAGCCACCATACAGCATCATCAGCGAAACAATAAAAAGTTATAGCTCGCAGGATAAAGCGATGCAAAAATAATTATTTTTTATATAAAATTGTTTTTATTGTATGAAAGCACCAAAACATAAAAAAGATATAAATGAGGTATCGCCGTAATCGTACTGACCCGAGGAATAAAACTACTTTATAAATTTTACCACACGCGGAACGGTATAAACACCCTCCCAAAAGAAATTCATGAATTGCTGATTTTTGTTCATTCTAACCTCCCAAAAATCGAAATAAAAAGCGATCAAAAATATCACGTGCTAAGAAACGGTACCATTAAAAACATCAACTCGTACTGCAAAAAATAAGAACTCACATGACTCTGTGGGCCAAAACATGCAAAACTTATAGCTCTCAAAATGTGGTGATGCAAAAACTATTTTTTGCAATAAAAAGCGTCTTTTAGAGTGACAGCTGCCAAACATAAAAACACACTATAAATAGTAAATCAACCCACTTTATCACCCCCTTAGCTAGGGAAAAATAATAAAATGTAAAAAATGTATTTTGTTTCCATTTTCCCATTCGGATTAGGGTTAAGGTTGCCGCTAAAGTTAGGGTTGGGGTTGGGGCTAAAGTTAGGATTAGGGTTAGGGTTGGGATTAGGGTTAGGGGTATGTTAGGGTTAGGTTTGTGGTTAGGGTTATGGTTAGGGTTGGGACTAGGGTTAGGGGTGTGTTGGGGTTAAGGTTGGAGTTAGAATTTGGGGGTTTCCACTGTTTAGGCATATCAGGGGCTCTCCAAATGTGACAAGGCATCTGATCTCAATTGCAGCCAATTCTGCGTTGAAAAAGTCAAACGGTGCTTCTTCACTTCTGAGCTCTGCCATGCACCCAAACAGTTGTTTACCCCCACATATGGGGTATCAGCGTACTCAGGACAAATTGCTCATTAACTCTTGGGATCCAATTTCTTCTGTAACCCTTGGGAAAATAAAATACTGGGGGCGAAAATATAATTTTTGAAAAAACAAAATGATTTTTTTGTTGTTACGGCTGTACGTTATAAACTTCTGTGAAGCACTTGGGGCTTCATAGCGCTCAACACACATGTAGATAAGTTCCTTGTGGGGTCTATTTTCCAAAATGGTGTCACTTGTGGGGGGTTTCCACTGTTTAGGCACATCAGGGGCTCTCCAAATTTGACATGACGCCCGCAGACCATTCCATCAAAATCTGCAATCCAAAACGTCACTACTTCCCTTCCGAGCCCCGACGTGTGCCCATACAGTAGTTTTCTCCCACATATTGGGTATCAGTGTACTCAGGACAAATTGGATAACAATTTTTGGGGTCCAATTTCTCCTGTTACCCTTGTGAAAATAAAATATTGGGGGTGAAAAAAATCATTTTTGTAAAAAAAAAAGTTTTTTTATTTTTACGGCTGTACATTATAAACTTCTGTGAAGCACTTCGGGGTTCAAAATGCTCACCACACATCTAGATAAGTTCCTTGGCGGCTCTATTTTCCCAAATGGGGTCACTTGTGGGGGGTTTTCATTGTTTAGGCACATCAGGGGCTCTCCAAATGCAACATGACACCCGAAGACCATTCCATCAAAGTCTGCAATCCAAAACGTCACTACTTCCCTTCCGAGCCCCGACGTGTGCCCATACAGCAGTTTTCTCCCACATATGGGGTATCAGCGTACTCTGGGCAAATTGGACAACAACATTTGGGGTCCAATTTCTCCTGTTACCCTTTGGAAAATAAAAATTGGGGTGAAAAGATCATTTTTGTGGAAAAAATATGATTTTTTAATTTTACGGTTCTACGTTATAAACTTGTGTGAAGCACTTGGGGTTCAAATTGCTCACCACAGATCGAGATAAGTTCCTTAAGGGGTCTAGTTTCCAAAATGGGGTCACTTGTGGGGGTTTCCACTGTTTAGGCACATCAGGGGCTTTCCAAATGCAACATGGTGTCCAATCTCAATTCCAGCCAATTTTGGTTGGAAAGTCAAATGGTGCTCCTTCCATTCCGAGCTCTGCCGTGCGCCCAAACAGTGGTTCCCTCCCACATATGGGGTATCAGCGTACTCAGGACAAATTAGACAACAACTTTTGTTTTCCAATTTCTCCTGTTACCCTTGGGAAAATAAAAAATTGGTGATTAAAATATAATTTTTGTTGGAAAAAAATAGGATTTTTTATTTTCATGCCCGGGCATTATGAACTTGTGTGAAGCACTTTGGGGTTCAAAGTGCTCACCACAGATCTAGATAAGTTCCTTAGGGGGTCTAGTTTCCAAAATGGGATGACTTGTGGGGGTTTTTCACTGTTTAGGCACATCTGGGGCACTGCAAGCGGAATATGACCCACATCAACGTCTGCATTCCAAAACGTTATTACTACCTTTCCAAGGTCTGCCGTGCGCCCAAATAGTTCCCCCCCCCACATATGGGGTATCTGCATACTCAGGAAAAATTGAACTTTTGGAGTCCAATTTCCTTGGGAAAAATTTTGGGACTAAAAAAACATTTTTTTGGAAAATTGCTTTTTTTTTCACACCCAGGCATTATAAACTTTTGTGAAACACTTGGGGGTTCTAAGTGCTCACAACAGATCTAGTTCCATAGGGGGTCTAGTTTCCAAAATGGTGTCACTTGTGGGGGATTTCCACTGTTTAGGCGCATCAGGGGTCTCCAAAGGCGACATGGCGTCCAATCTCAATTCAAGCCAATTTTGGTTTGAAAAAGTCAAACGGCGCTCCTTTCCTTACGAGCTCTGCCGTGTGCCCAAACAGTGGTTTTCCCCAACATATGGGGTATTGGTGTACTCAGAAGAAATTGCACAACAACTTTATCTGTCAATTTTCTCCTTTTACCCTTGTGAAAATAAAAAAAGTTTCATAGAATCATAGAATCATAGAATCATAGAATGGTAGAGTTGGAAGGGACTTCCTGGGTCATCTGGTCCAACCCCCTGCTCAAAGCAGGATTCTCTAAATCATCCCAGACAGATGTCTATCCAGCCTCTGTTTGAAGACTTCCATTGAAGGAGAACTCACCACCTCTTGTGGCAGCCTGTTCCACTCATTGATCACCCTAACTGTCAAAAAGTTTTTTCTAATATCTAATCTGTGTCTCCTCCCATTCAGTTTCATCCCATTGCTTCTAGTCTTTCCTTGCGCAAATGAGAATAAAGATGATCCTTCTATAATGTGACAGCCCTTGAGATATTTGTAGACAGCTATTAAGTCTCCTCTCAGTCTTCTTTTTTGCAAGCTAAACATTCCCAAATCCTGCAACCGTTCCTCATAGGACATGGTTTGCAGACCGGTCACCATTCTGGTGGCTCTTCTCTGAACTTGCTCCAGTTTGTTGATGTCTTTTTTAAAATGTGGTGCCCAAAACTGGACACAGTATTCCAGATGAGGTCTGACCAAAGAGGAGTAGAGGGCAATAATGACCTCACGTGATCTAGACTGTATGCTTCTGTTGATACATCCTAGAATTGCATTTGCCTTTTTTGCTGCTGCATCACACTGTTGACTCATGTTAAGTCTGTGATCAATTAGTATACCCAAGTCTTTTTCACATGTGCTGTTACTTAGCCCTATTCCTACCATTTTGTATATGCTTTTTTCATTTTTATTGCCCAGATGTAGTACTTTGCATTTTTCCCTGTTAAAATCCATTCTGTTAGTTGCTGCCCACTGCTCCAGTTTATGTATATCTTTTTGAATCCTCTCTCTCTCTTCTCTAGTATTAGCTACCCCTCCTAGCTTTGTGTCATCAGCAAATTTGATCAGTTTACCCTCAATTCCTTCATCTAAATCATTGATAAAGATGTTGAACAATACAGGGCCCAAAACAGAGCCTTGTGGTACCCCACTTGAGACATTCTTCCAACAGTTTGTAAAAGATCATTTTTGTAACTAAAAAGTTAAATGTTCATTTTTTCCTTCCACATTGCTTCAGCTCCTGTGAAGCACCTGAAGGGTTAATAAACTTCTTGAATGTGGTTTTGAGTACCTTGAGGGGTGCAGTTTTTAGAATGGTGTCACTTTTGGGTATTTTCTGCCATATAGACCCCTCAAAGTGACTTCAAATGTGAGGTGGTCCCTAATAAAAATGGCTTTGTAAATTTTGTTGTAAAAATGAGAAATCGCTGGTCAACTTTTAACCCATATAATTTCCTAACAAAAAAATTTTACGCATTCAAAGCTTTTCAATGGGGAAAATCCACACAAAAAAGCAGAGTACTTGCAAGAGAAATTGGCATGATGTGGATTTAAAAAATAAACCACAAATCGTTTCCAATATCTAAAAAAAAAACAGGGGGCATGAGATTTCTATATATCTCATTCACTTTGGTGGAACTGTAAGACACTGTATTTTTCTTAGCAAAAATTTGCAGCATAAAAAAACCCCACAAAAACTCATCTCGGGAACTTAACCTAAATCTGAATCTTTCAGACATCTGCAATGTGTATTGTTAACATTTTGTGAACTGGGCTTGTTTGCTGATTTCCTATGAAGGAGGCTTTAAAAAACTAGACACAGTTAAAATGGTTGATAATGTCATAATTTAAATCCCATTATGTATTAATGTAATAGTTATTATTATTTATAGCATCAAGTTCGATAACTTTTTTATACTTCACAATATAAAACATTTGATATGGTAATACTAAAACATGAGTGTAAATATATAAACTGTATAAACTACTGTATAAAGGCTTAGAACACAAATTTCAGCTGTTATAATTGTCCAAGATATTGTTTAAATTAATTGTTCATTTTTTTATTTTTATTATTCCTCTTAAGTGAATTTATTCACACTCAGCAGTCACATATAATAAAAATGAATACAACTGAGTGACAGATTAATGTAATTTGATGATAATAATAATACAAAACTTGTGAAGATTGAATACTTTAAAATTAGTTGGGATTTTTTGTAAGGGCCATTGAATGATTTGCTTGAATAGACCTATTACTAATAATTCATTGTACCAATTGGCCTACTGCAATGCCTTGTCAGATTTTTCTCAGTTGCATTATACTATAAATGCTGACATGAAAAAGTTCCTTCCATTAATATTTAAATGGAATATTTATTCTTTCTCAAACCTTTTACTTTTTGTATTTAATGAAAGATTAGCATTTGAACTAAAATATAATAACTAACATGTTTTCAAATGATCAAATTATATTTTTTTATTTGTGATTCTTCAGTCATTTCAGAAATATAAAGGTCTTCCTTATTTTAGGGAATTCTTGATTGTGTAAATAATTATGCTTTTCAATTTTGTATTAGTTTACAACGAAGTAGCCACAGTTTGTCTTACAAGCCACGTTGATAAACCTGTGCCATACAGTATTCAACTACTCAAAGGGGTGTCACAATCATAATCAGACCTCCTTGTACAATTTTTTTTTAAATAAATATTTACAATTATAGTGTCATGAAGTTGTCACATCCCCCTGGAAGACCTGGAGTTAGACGGTCACGTTGGGTAATGAATCGCAGGTCTTCTATAGCAATGGTGTGATTTGTATCCCACACTAAATGGATTTATTTTCTTCTGGTGCTGAAGAGATTAACAACCCTTTCTATACTGGTCAGAAACATGCAGCCCCATTTCAACTGCTTCTGATCTGCTCATTACCTCTTCCTATATAAACTGGTCAAACTTTCTTGTCCCTGTAGGTGAAAGATTCATCTTCCTGTGCTGTGTGCTAAAGCTAAGTGGTTGCAATAGAGTTGTTGTATAAGTGTTCCATGGTTTTCTGTAGTACGTGTGTGTTTATATCTTGGTCCCATTTAGTTTATTCCTCCCTGCCCCTATCCTCCTCCCTATTGTTGGTTAATAATTTTGTATGATAGAGGTTTTCCGCAAATTATGCAGCTACGGCAACAGAAACTAAATCTCCGAGCACTTCCAAATACTCAGAGATCACCTGAGCTTGCTCGGGGAAAACCCGAGCAACGAGTATACTCGCTCATCACTAGTAACTATTATTGTGTAAAGCTTTTTAGATATTGCAGACACTCCAAAGAATTTTTGATCAATGGGGGACTGGTATATGAAACCCACACCAATCAGTCAAGACACCATTCTTAACTGCGCAGCTCAGTCATAAGCATGCATGCAGGGCAGTGTATGGGCTCAATAATAAGTCTAAGAATCGGTATATCAATGTCAGAGATAAAATACGGCACTCCCAGTCAGGATCAGGTGCCCAGATAGGATCCCAATCCGTAATAAAGAGGCTCTAAGAAGAATCCGGCATAAGAAGTCACAAGAAGTGAGTATAGTAAAAAAAGAGACTTTTATTACAGTGGTCTTTATAGATATTGTGTATCATAAGTGATGTTTCAGTCATCAAAGACCTTTATCAAACATACCTATAGGGGCAATAAAAAAATAGACATAAGAGATAATGTACAACATAACAAGGAGAGAAAAAAACAAAAACAACAATGAAGTATTTACAATAATAAATCCGACATAATGTTACGATAGCCTCTTATTGCAGAGATTATATTCATAATGAGGGTTGTCTAAGAGAGATGATGCAAATAATACAGTACAGTATAGTTTGTCAAATGTAGAAAGTAAGCAGTGTCTCCAATAGGTTAAGTTACTAATATGGAGCTGCCAGGTCCACAGCGACCCCACCAAAAATGGAGGGATGCGTAGTTAAATCAAAATAAATAAATAACAGTAGATTTGGGTGAGGATCCCAGCTAAGAATTTTATCCAAACTACACTAAGACATCCAGTATATGGTAAAACAGCAAAGGTGAAATGCTGTAATAAAAAAACACATAAAGAGAATCTTACTATGAGTATCAGGCCACAAAGTGTGGGAGAAGAAATAAAAAGGCAGTGCTATGGGCGACGTCCGTTGATAGAGGATGGAGTGCTGTATACCAGTGCATCACTGGGTTTAAAAAGGCCCGGTGCCGACATCACTTCTGTTGGACACACAGGAATTTACGTGGGTGGTTTGCAATGGTAGGCATAGGAGTGAAGCGTGACTTCTGGTTCGGCTGTGGAAATGACGTCAATGGTTGGCAATGGATTGCAGAAGGCGCCCATAATAACATCAGTAGAAAAGAAAAATTATTTTTATTGCAGTCTAAACCAACGTTTCGGTCCCATCTGGACCTTCATCAAAGTACCGACTGCTTGATGAGTAGGAATCTTATATAAAGATTGAACTATGTCCAAAATGGTATCGTAATGATCTATGGACTATGGATGAATGAGACCTATACAGGTGTCAATAAATGTTATCAGGATGTGACCTTGTGGTGGAAGTGATTTTGTCCGCTAGATAGTGTCCACTATCCAGATTGAACAGTCACTCTTTTAGCTGAATAGACTAAGGAGAGTCCTGCACACTGGCACAAGAGGCGGTATGTGAGGCTTGAGAAGTGTGGGTCTGCACCGAACGCGGCATCCACCGCTTGTTCAGGTGAACTATTCAGCTAACTATTCAGATAACATTTATTGACACCTGTATAGGTCTCATTCATCCATAGTCCATAGATCATTACGATACCATTTTGGACATAGTTCAATCTTTATATAAGATTCCTACTCATCAAGCAGTCGGTACTTTGATGAAGGTCCAGATGGGACCGAAACGTTGGTTTAGACTGCAATAAAAATAATTTTTCTTTTCTACAAAGTTGAATGCCAAGTTCTTATTTATATAGTCACTGGGTTGGGTTCCTACTTGAGCACCTTCCACGGTAGTGCCACGCTATATTATTATACCATAATAACATCAGGACAGAAGATAATTGCCATAGACATGGAGTAAATTTATTTAGGAATAATGGAGGAAGTACATAGGGACAGATAACAAGAAAGATAGGAAAACAAGAAAGGACAATTAGAAAAAACAAATTGTGGGATCATGATGGGAAAAAATTTAAAAATAAAGACAAGAAAAAAAATGAAAATAAAGACAAATAAGAATAAAAATAAATAAATAAAAAGAAAAATGAATAAAAAATAAAAAAATAGTAAAAAAATAAAAATATATGATTAATAAAAAAATAAAGAAATTGTGAAAAATATGCAAAACATGAACAGGAAAAGAAGAAACTAACGAAAAGTGAAAAGTTTATGCAAAACATGAACAGGAAAAGCGGAAACTAACAAAAAGTGACTTGTAGTAACTATACCCAGTGTTGATTGGAGGGGTCTCATGGTCTGGGAGGAGCTATGAGCAGTTCTGCAATTAAAATGAAAATAGGCAGAGAATAGTCAGACATTGGTAGAGCCTGAAAGGGAAAAGAAATATAATTAGACCTATATGAAACTGGAAATATCAAACTCTCTATTGCGACCATAATGTTCTTATGATTGAAGTGTAAAAATCTAGAAAGCTTCTCTTTTCTTAAGGAGCACCATCCGATCATCACCCCTCCAATGGAGTGACACCAGCTCTATAACTTGAAATTTGAGTTGGGAGAGTCTGTGTCCCATCTTATGAAAATGGGCAGGATGGGGAAGGGTGACTCTCTCACAGCAGATGGTGGATTTATGCTGTGAGATCCTGTCCTTCACGTGCTGTGTCGTTTCCTCCACATAGAGTAAGCCACATGGGTACTTAATTACATAGATCACAAATGATGATTCACACGTAAAGAATCCTTTATTGGGAAACACTGGCCCGAATGAGGATGGTATAACCTTTTCCCTTTTGCAACATTGTTGCATTTTAGGCAGTTAAGGCCATTTTTGAAAGTTAAGAGTCATGACTGAATTAATTTGGGTGATGAAGGACCAAAATCTGCTCTAACCAACTTATTGTTTAAGTTGGGGGGACGTCGAAAGCAGATGAAAAATGGATTTTGGAACTCAGAGATATGTAAGTAGCTGATCGAGAATTAACCAATGACTGCAGATGAATTTGTAAATTTTATAAGAGAAGGGATGATAGGTATGAACAAAAGATATGCGTTTCTGTGATTTGTTGGTGAGATTTCATCAAATGATATGCTGTGAGCATGTTGTCCACGAGTTGTTTAAAGTTCGGTGCCCTGCTGTAGCCAAGGAAAATGAAGGTCACATCTTTAAAGGATATGCATGCCACTTGTTCTGCACCTTGCAAAAGACCATCAAAGCTACTGTCATTCATTATGTTTCTGATCTGTGGGCCAATAAAAATACCTTCTTTAATCTTTGCATCACTTATTCTTGGAAATTTCTGTCGCAAGTAAGAAAAGGCTTCCGATTCTTTGTTCATTGCTTTGACAAAATTCTTCATAAGCCCAAGTTTAATATGCAAAGAGGGAGAAATATCTTTGCTGGATTAACGAGTGGATTATGTTTAACATTCTTCTGTCCAGCAAGCAGGTTTTCGCCGAGTGGCAAGTCCTTTCTGAAATAGTGCATTTCTCGTGCACGACTGTCCTACTCACAAATAAAACAATATTACTTGGTATATCCAAGCTGCAGTCCAAGAAGAAGTGCAACAACATTTAGCTCACCATATATGCTCCAGTTATAATTTCTATAATTAATGTGGGTCAACAGTAACTCCATATTCTCATATGTTTCTTTCATGTGTACGGCATGTCCAATAGGTATAGAAGGATAGATATTTCCGTTGTGTAGTAAAACAGCCTTCTGCTTAGATATACATCTGTATTGGCTTATGACATTTAATTGATCTTTCATTGACCTGCCCCTATTTTACATAATTCATATATTGTGTGATTACAAAAATATGACATTCATCAAAATGGCACCGGCGGCAGCGCCGTAGTATGATGCAATGCCTAACATGTATATATGCATTTATGCTTTAGTCCTACACTATTGTGGAGAAAAAAAAATTGGAGCCATCAAAATGGCACTGGCAGTGCGTGAGCAGTAGCATCTACTGGAATGCGATAGATGATACTTTGTAGATGCTCCTGCCTGCACCATTTTGCTAGAGAAAAGAAAAATTTGACTCCATCAAAATGGCGTCAGTGGTGGCTTCTGCTCAGTATTATCTATTGGAGATGAATGATAATGTGCAGGTGCCATCAATGCCATTTTGCTGGATCCAATTTTTTTCTTCTTGCGCAGCAACATCTATCGGAACAAGATTAATGTTACTACAAAGGCACCACCGCCGGTGCCATTTTAATGAAATTTTTTCCCCCACAATAGTATAGGACTAAAGCATAATAAATGCATACATGCATATTAGGCATTGTATCATGCTACAGCGCAGACTCCACCCCGGCGCCATTTTGATGAATGTTAATTTTTTCTTGTCACCACACAATATGATATGCAGTATGTAAAATAGGGGGCAGGTCACTGAGGGATCAATGACCTGTCATAAGCCCATAGAGATGAATATGTAAGCAGAGCACCACATAAAAACCAGAGCACAAGAATCTCATTAACTGAAAACTGCAAATACAGATTAAACAGCAACCACAAGATGGATTTCATCAAACAAAGTAAAATTTTAGTCAGTACAACAGCACCAACCTGACAGTGTCTGTAGTTTACTGAGCAAAATCCTGCTAACAGGTTCACTTTAAATAATTGTTTTATAGCGTCACATATTATTTGCAGTCCATGAGTGTCTTTTTTGTTGTATCTCCATATCATTCTAAATACTCCTTGATTACCAGCTACAGAAATTATTTCTCTTCCTCATTTGTTGTGTCCAACATGTTATATTGTAATATATTTCAGAAAAACACACAATTCAAGTTAGCACAAACATGAACACTTCTCTCGAGTCAGCCTCTCCAGACACACTGAACACTGAATGCCTCAGGAGGTGGACTATTTAAACCCTAGACCACACCCAGAGGTGGAGGTAAGGTGAACAACCCCCACCCACTCTATGGTTGTCCTAAAAAAAACAGCCCTTATGGCTGATTTACCCTTCTCAACACATAGTGTGCTGGAACAAACTTTTGGTTTTCAAACCACTGATGCTAATAGCCTCAGTGAAATGTGTCTCCCCTCCAGCACTTTGCCAGTGACTTTGATGGCCTTTGTCATCCATTTGGCTCAAAGTAGTCCAGCTGGAGCTCTGAATGAAATTACTCTAGAAGAAACACCACCAAGGAAAATGATTTTTCAATCCAATGAAGATAATTTTTTCTGGACCTTTCGATGGAGCAAGGCAAAGAACAACCACTGCTTCCAGCACTATTTCAAGAATATGATGTTGGCACACAAAGCATAACATGTCCTTGACAAGCTTCTGCTCTATAAACTGTCAACACAAGTTCCTGAAACCCGTGTTGATAGATGTGGTATCAAAACACATGCACTTCACATTGTCAAGAACATTCCGGCATAAACAGCAGTAGCACAAGCTTCATCTGTTCCTGTGGCAAGCTTTGGAACTCCAAGCAAATGATCAATGCTAACTCCTGGTACCAGAATGTGAAGATGGTTGACAGTTTTCCTGCTGCTAATGTCTTCTAAGAGCTTTCCATCATAGTGAATTGTTAAAGGTACAGTTGGCTGAAACTCCTGTTTCAGGTTTAGAGATATGGTATTATGGCATTTTATTCTTTCTCTCCAAACTGATGAATGATTTACATTTAAATCTGCAGGATCATGGCCAAGGTGCTGAAAAGTTTGTGTGTGAATTAATGATGCATCTCTTTCTCTAACTTTGGCCATGTCAAGATTTCCTGACAGTTTGTCATATACTACACTGACTATTCCTCTTTTGGCTCATTTTGCTGTTGGCAGTACATCTGATGTTTCATATGTTTCGTCATCTTCCGTGTCTCTATTATCTACTTCATCAGATGATGACTGCAACACCACCCATTCCTCCCTAGCACTTCTTTCTTGTCTCTTTTTCTCGATTCTTTTCTTGTAATTTGCCTCTCTTTTATCAAAATTTCTTTGCTTTTTCTCAATCTCTTTGTCAACACCTCACATTTTTCCAAGGCATCCAGTTTGTCTCTGAGCTAGCAAACACTCCTTGTCTACTGGTATTCTTCACATATCCATAGACCTAGCACGATATCAAACAAGTTGTCTAAACCTGCATTACATTCTTCCTCCTTCTTCTTCACACCATCAGAACGTTTAGTTTTTCTTGAGCTTGACATGTTCTTTGAAGAGATAGCCTACTTTTTCAACCACATGTTTTTTTCAGTCTCTTGGGGAAGCCTGCCTTTGCCCCGACATCAAGAACATCATTAGCTGTTAAATGCATCACAAACTGTTTAGCCATTTTCTTGTAGTAATAGAACTGTGACATAACCTGTCTCTTGTATGACAGTTTAGTTGAAGATAAACTACTATCAGACGTTTGTTCAATAAGCCACAAGTCTGTTTCACTTCTGGTTGTTGGCTTTGACATACTGTAATCCTAGCTGCAATGTTTGATGTTTTATTTTTGTAATCCTTGTAAAAGGAGTATGGTGTACAGGAACTGATACAAACAAAAACAGACAGTGATTTTCAGTAAGACAATGCTCTCAGAGCTGTATTGCCATGGTAATCTGGGGAGGAGGAGCCGCATATTAGGACAATTGTCAGAGCAAGCTGGAGATGGAGGGTGTTATTAATGTCAGGGGATATTCAGCAAAATTCACGTAATCCGATCTTTTAGATGGGATTCTGCCATTGCAAAAATCCAGAAATTTCAATAGTAGGTAGGGACCTCTAAATCTATGTGTATCTTGCTGAATTATTTTCTGCAGTTTTAGTTTATATTCAGAAACAGATTCAAGAGGTGCCTACTGAAGAAAACACATTTTTGAAAGTAGGTGTCACCCTATTGAGCATTAGAAATGTGTCGGTAAAAATCTGATGTTTTGTGTAATTTTTTATAGCATCTGTAGATTTGAATGGGTGTGTTTCATCAGATATACACAAGAAAGCAGTACATGCTGCAATTTTTTTTGCCATGGACAGTTGTTCATCTGATCAGACCTATTGAATAACATGGGTCAATGTACTGTCCTTGTGCTATCCAATTAAATATTGGACAGCAGATGTCTGATTTATTTGCTTGTCTTCATGAGCCTTTACACAGATTTCTTGTAGTACTACTTGTATTGCTACTACTGCTTCTACTACTGCTTATAATAATAATGATAACTTCCTGTACTGTATGTTGCATTAATCCATACAAAAATTCACAATTTTATATTTTGTCATATGTTTCACTGATATCTTTTTTGTAGGAAAAATTATAATTAATGTTGATGATGCACAATGGTTTAATGAAATAAAGTGGCGTTATTAGTTGAACACATTATTAAATAATAACAATATGCTTTCATTAGGAATTTTTCATTACATTTTAGCTGTGAAATTCTGCTTATATAATAACTGAATGCATAATATAATCTGTTCATGTTTTTAAAATAAAAAAGGCATTTGAAGTAACTGTAGAACCCAGGTGCAAACAGATTTTCAGTGAAAAATGTTTGCAATTAAATACTAACACAAGAGACTCGTTTTGCTTTTGGAATAAATGAAAATATGAAATGTAACACCTAGAATTTTTTAAGAGTGGAAAGTGTTATTAAGGACATAATTTTGTCATTAAAGTACTCCATTAAAGCATGCATATATCAATACCCGCTAGTAAAGAATATTTCAAATGGAGAACAAATGATAAAATATAGTACGAACTTAATTTGAAAATGTTTAATTCATGATTGAAAGCTGATTAATTAAAATGTTTAAATGTTCTGGTTCAGAATATAACATCTGTATTTAAATTTTGAGCAAGGCAGATTACTTATTTATACTTAAAAAATGACTGTTGTAAAGTTATTATGCCATTTGTTTTTAGACTGTGTGTAGCAGGAGAGCATTGAAATGTAGAAGTTATATGCAATATCATTCAAAGCAAATTTTAACACTACCAAGTAAGAAGACAATGAATCTGACTGATGTATTTCCCTTATTGCTTTTTAATATATTATTGGTGTTGCCTCTTTGATGGCTCATATACTTACAAACACAAAGGACTTTTAAATCACTAAGGGCCTAGTCAGACGGCCTTGTAACATGGACGATGATCGCATGGATGTGCATCGACTGGCCTTTGACTCTCCTCACCTGAATGTGACAGCTGCAAAGAAATACATGCTATCACACTTGAGTCAGGAGCAGGGCTGCCACTAGGAATTTTGGGGCCCCATACTGGCAACATTTTCGGGGCCCCCTTGAGACTCCGCCCAGACTCCGCCCCAGCCCCGCCTCCACCCCTCAAACTGTCCACAGTCCCACCGCTCTCTCTTGGAAAAACTCCACTTCTCACCAATCCCACATTAACAGTTCCCATCACCAGATCACACATATAGCCAGCAGATCTAGTTTTGGCCAAAAGTTTTTTTAAGTCGCCACCATAGCATGGTAGACACTTTTGGCCGGGTTCTAATCTACTGTAACCTATTAAATATTTGTTAAAATATCCAATACAATTTAGGTATATTTTTATTTATTTTTCAATTTTTAAAATGACCAATAATATCACATACAAAGGACAAATACCGCAACACTATGACCAGACCACATATTTCCACCACACAGTGACCGAATAATAGCACATACATGGAACAAATACCGCCACACCATGAACAGACCACACATTACCACCACATAGTGACTGAATACTACAATACTGGTCAGTAATAAAAAAAAAACACAATACTATCACCATAAGTGCCATTCTACACAGGAGATCTGTACTTAGTATGCAGTGTCTGTGTACAGGTAATACAGTAGTCACCGGTGACATTGTACACAGGAACTCTGTATACAGTGTATAGTGTCAATGTACAGGTAACACTGACTCACTAGTGACGTCTCTAGGTGAAGTCCTTCATCTTTGTTTTTCATCTTTCATCCAGCACAGACCACCATCACTTCTTCCAGCCAGTGCTCGTCTCTGCAGGAAATTACACAGTTATCTAGAGCTCCACTTGCAGAACACATTACTTATTTTTTTCCCAACTTCTAAACTACACCAGATGAAGAAAAAAAGGTGACATAGTGTCGCTCTGCACAGTAACAGGACCTTCCTCCATTTAAAACCGTATAGTCAAAAAAATAAAATATATACATCACTGCAGTAATAATATCCCTTAATTAGCCCCTATTGTAATAATATCCCCCATCCTGGCCCCCGTGTGTCTCATTCCTGGCTTCAGCCATATGTGCTCCATTCCCGCCCTTATGAGTATCCATTCTGCCACATATGATCTCACCATCCTGCTCCATCTGTCTCAAACCCTGCCCCATCTGTCTCCAATCTTGCCCCATCTGTCTCCAACCCTGCCCCCATGTCTTTTATCTTGCCCCCAGTGTCTGCAATCCTGCCCCAGTGCCTCCAATCCTGCCACCAGTGCCTCCAATCATGCCCTCAGTGTCTCCTATCATGCCCCAGTGTCTCCAATCATGCCCCCAGTGTCTCCAATCCTGCCCCTTTTCCATCCTGCCCCGTCTCCATCCTGCCCCCAGTGTCTTCAATCCTGCCCCTTCTCCATCCTGCCCCCAGTGTCTTCAATAATGCTTCCATGACTTTCATTCTGCCCCAGTGTCTCAATTCTGGCCTCATGTCTTTCATTCTGCCCCCTGTCTGTATGTCCAATCCTGCCCCCAGTGTCTCCAATCCTGCCCAGTCTCCATCCTGCCCCAGTGTCTCCAATTCTGCCCCATCTCCATCCTGCCCCGTCTCCATCCTGCCCTATCCCCATGTTGATTCCTGCCCTGTCTCCATTCTGCTCCGTGTCCATCCTGATTCCTGCCCAGTCTCCAATCCTGCCCAGTCTCCATCCTGCCCGTCTCCATGCTGATCCCTGCCCGGTGTCCATCCTGATTCCTGCCCAGTCTCCATTCTGCCCCATCTCCATCCTGATTCCTTCCCAGTCTCCATTCTGCCCTGTCTCCATCCTGCCCCGCCACCATGCTGATTCCTGTCCAGTCTCCATTCTGCCCCGTCTCCATCCTGATTCTTGCCCAGTCTCCATTCTGCCCCGTCTCTATCCTGATTCCTGCCCAGTCTCCATTCTGCCCCATCTCCATACTGATTCCTGCCCAGTCTCCATTCTGTCCCATCTCCATCCTGATGATTCCTGCCCAGTCTCCATCCTTCCCCGACCAGTCTCCATTCTGCCCCCAGTCCTGCACCATCTCCATTCTGCCCCCAGTCCTACCCCATCTCCATTCTGCCCCCAGTCCTGCCCTGTCTTCATTCTGCCCATCTCCATTCTGCCCCTAGTCCTGCCCCTTCTCCATCCTGCCCCCAGTGTCTTCAATAATGCTTCCATGACTTTCATTCTGCCCCAGTGTCTCTATTCTGGCCTCATGTCTTTCATTCTGCCCCCTGTCTGTATGTCCAATCCTGCCCCCAGTGTCTCCAATCCTGCCCAGTCTCCATCCTGCCCCAGTGTCTCCAATTCTGCCCCATCTCCATCCTGCCCCATCTCCATCCTGCCCTATCCCCATGTTGATTCCTGCCCTGTCTCCATTCTGCTCCGTGTCCATCCTGATTCCTGCCCAGTCTCCAATCCTGCCCAGTCTCCATCCTGCCCCGTCTCCATGCTGATCCCTGCCCGGTGTCCATCCTGATTCCTGCCCAGTCTCCATTCTGCCCCATCTCCATCCTGATTCCTTCCCAGTCTCCATTCTGCCCTGTCTCCATCCTGCCCCGCCACCATGCTGATTCCTGTCCAGTCTCCATTCTGCCCCGTCTCCATCCTGATTCTTGCCCAGTCTCCATTCTGCCCCATCTCCATACTGATTCCTGCCCAGTCTCCATTCTGCCCCATCTCCATCCTGATGATTCCTGCCCAGTCTCCATCCTTCCCCGACCAGTCTCCATTCTGCCCCCAGTCCTGCACCATCTCCATTCTGCCCCAGTCCTACCCCATCTCCATTCTGCCCCCAGTCCTGCCCTGTCTTCATTCTGCCCATCTCCATTCTGCCCCTAGTCCTGCCCCATCTTCATTCTGCCCCCAGTCCTGCCCCATCTCCATTCTGCCCCAGTCCTGCCCTGTCTCCACTCTGCCCCAGTCCTGCCCCGTCTCCATTCTGCCCCCAGTCCTGCCCCATCTTCATTCTGCCCCGTCTCCATTCTGCCCCCAGTCCTGCCCTGTCTTCATTCTGCCACAAGTCCTGCCCGTCTTCATTCTGCCCCCAGTCCTGCCCCATCTCCGTTCTGCCTTCAGTCCTGCCCCATCTTCATTCTGCCCCCAGTCCTGCCACATCTTCATTCCGCCCCCAGTCCTGCCCAGTCTCCATTCTGCCCCCAGTCCTGCCCCATCTCCATTCTGCCCCAAGTCCTGTCCCGTCTTCATTCTGCCCCATCTCCATTCTGCCCCCAGTCCTGCCCCATCTTCATTCTGCCCCCAGTCCTGCCCAGTCTCCATTCTGCCCCAGTCCTGCCCCGCCTCCATTCTGCCTCCAGTCCTGCCCAGTCTCCATTCTGCCCCCAGTCCTGCCCCGTCTCCATTCTGCCCCCAGTCCTGCCCAGTCTCCATTCTGCCCCGTCTCCATCCTGCCCCATCTCCATCCTGATTCCTGCCCAGTCTCCATTCTGCCCCGTCTCCAACCTGATTCCTGCCCAGTCTCCATTCTGCCCCATCTCCATGCTGATTCCTGCCCAGTCTCCATTCTGCCCTGTCTCCATCCTGATTCCTGCCCAGTCTCCATCCTTCCCGGCCCAGTCTACATTCTGCCCCAGTCCTGCCCCGTCTCCAATCTGCCCCCAGTCCTACCCTGCCTCCATTCTGCCCCCAGTCCAGCCCCATCTCCATTCTGCCCCCAGTCCTTCCCTGTCTTCATTCTGCCCCATCTCCATTCTGCCCCCAGTCCTGCCCCGTCTCCGTTCTGCCCCCAGTCCTGCCCCATCTCCATTCTGTCCCGAGTCCTGCCCTGTCTCCATTCTGCCCCCAGTCCTGCCCCATCTCCATTCTGCCCCAGTACTGCCCATCTCCATACTGCCCCCAGTCCTGCCCAGTCTCCATTCTGCCCCCAGTCCTGTCCATCTCCATTCTGCCCCCAGTTCTGCCCCATCTCCATTCTGCCCCCAGTCCTGCCCCATCTCCATTCTGCCCCCAGTCCTGCTCCATCTCCATTCTGTCCCGGGTCCTGCCCTGTCTCCATTCTGCCCCCAGTCCTGCCCATCTCCATTCTGCCCCAGTACTGCCCATCTCCATATTGCCCCCTGTCCTGCCCTGTCTCCATTCTGCTCCCAGTCCTGTCCATCTCCATTCTGCCCCCAGTTCTGCCCCATCTCCATTCTGCCCCAGTCCTGCCCCATCTCCATTCTGCCCCAGTCCTGCCCCGTCTTCATTCTGCCTCGTCTCCATTCTGCCCCTAGTCCTGCCCCATCTTCATTCTGCCCCCAGTCCTGCCCATCTCCATTCTGCCCCAGTCCTGCCCTTCTCCATTCTGCCCCCAGTCCTGCACGTCTCCATTCTGCCCCCAGTCCTGCCCCATCTTCATTCTGCCCCGTCTCCATTCTGCCCCAGTACTGCCCATCTCCATACTGCCCCCAGTCCTGCCCTGTCTCCATTCTGCTCCCAGTCCTGTCCATCTCCATTCTGCCCCCAGTCCTGCTCATCTCTATTCTGCCACAGTTCTGCCCCATCTCCATTCTGCCCCCAGTCCTGCCCCGTCTCCATTCTGCCCCAAGTCCTGCCCCGTCTTCATTCTGCACCGTCTCCATTCTGCCCCCAGTCCTGCCCATCTCCATTCTGCCCCCAGTCCTGCCCCATCTCCATTCTGCCCCCAGTCCTGCCCCATCTCCATTCTGCCCCCAGTTCTGCCCCAACTTTATTCTGCCCCCAGTCCTGCCCCATCTTCATTCTACCCCCAGTCCTGCCCTGTCTCCATTCTGCCCCCTGTCCTGCCCCAACTTTATTCTGTCCCCAGTCCTGCCCCATCTTCATTCTGCCCCCAGTCCTGCCCCATCTCTATTCTGCCCCCAGTCCTGCCCCGTCTCCATTCTGCCCCCAGTCCTGCCCCGTCTTCATTCTGCCCCATCTCCATTCTGCCCCCAGTCCTGCCCCATCTCCATTCTGCCCCCAGTCCTGCCCCTTCTCCATTCTGCCCCCAGTCCTGCCCCAACTTTATTCTGCCCCCAGTCCTGCCCCATCTTCATTCTACCCCCAGTCCTGCCCTGTCTCCATTCTGCCCCCAGTTCTGCCCATCTCCATTCTGCCCCCAGTCCTGCCCCGTCTCCATTCTGCCCCCAGTCCTGCCCCGTCTTCATTCTGCCCCGTCTCCATTCTGCCCCAGTCCTGCCCCATCTCCATTCTGCCCCCAGTCCTGCCCCATCTCCATACTGCCCCCAGTCCTGCCCAGTCTCCATTCTGCCCCCAGTCCTGCCCCAACTTTATTCTGCCCCCAGTCCTGCCCCATCTTCATTCTACCCCCAGTCCTGCCCTGTCTCCATTCTGCCCCCAGTCCTGCCCCAACTTTATTCTGCCCCCAGTCCTGCCCCATCTTCATTCTGCCCCCAGTCCTGCCCCATCTCTATTCTGCCCCCAGTCCTGCCCCATCTCCATTCTGCCCCCAGTCCTGCCCCATCTCCGTTCTGCCCCCAGTCCTGCCCCATCTCCATTCTGCCCCCAGTCCCGCCCCGTCTCCTTTCTGCCCCCAGTCCTGCCCAGTCTCCATTCTGCCCCCAGTCCTGCCCCGTCTCCATTCTGCCCCAAGTCCTGCCCCATCTGCATTCTGCCCCCAGTCCTGCCCTGTCTATATTCTGCCAGGGCTCCGGCTTTGCTGCTTGCAAAATTAAAAAAAAAAACTTTCTCCTTACCTTGCCACGTTCCAGCGGCGAGCGATCCCTACTGCAGAGAAAGCGCGCACTTGCCGGCAACTGACAGTGGCGTCAGGCGCCGGCGACGTGCGCGCTGACGTCAGCTGCCAGCCTCCAATTGGCTGGCAGCGTTAACTATTACCGTGCGGGCCCGCACGGTCATAGAGTAACTGAACCTGCGTCCTGGACGCAGGTTCAGTTACTTGCTAGGCAGGGGGCGGGGCAGTGGGGCCCGATGGTAGAGGTGACGGGACCCGATGCGGGCCCCCTCTGCTGATCGGGCCCCATACGCCAGTCAGGGCTGTAATGCCCTGATGGCGGCCCTGGTCAGGAGAGCCAATGGCCATACTGAGCATTCTGATGTGATCATCGCCCATGTTACAATGCCGTCTGACTACGCCCTAGGTTTCAATTCCCACAATGACTCTTTTTCCACTGTGTATTTTCAATGTAAAAAAATGCAACACTTCACAGTCCGAACAAGCTGAATAGGATTTATAGAAATCTCATGCCCACTGTGCATTTGTTTTATGCAATGTAAACTGACCTAGTGTATGTTTTTAAATCTGCAGCATATCAATCCCTCTTGCAGTAAATATATGTTTCATTTGCAAATTTTTCCATAGACTATAATGAAATGTGGAGAATACACAGGTAAAAAATGTATTTGTGTTTTTAGTGCATTTCCTGAGCGAAAAACTCTAAAAAATGCATGAAATCTGCACATAACTTTATCAATAACATTTTATAAAGTTAAGTAATAGGAAATATCCAATATAAAACAGTTATTTAAAACATGACATACCAAAAAATATAAAAATTGTATTGTCTATCCTTATATGCTCAAGAAAGTTCTTTCCATTTTAATAACCCTTTTTTCTGAAAGTGTACTTACTGTTTTTTACCCTTTCATCCCCAAGGTAGTTTGCACGTTAATGACTAGGCCAATTTCTACAATTCTGACTAGTGTCACTTTTTGAGGTAATAACTCCAGAAAACTTCAATGAATCCCACTGATTCTGAGAATGTTTTTTTGGTGACATATTGTACTTCATGATAGTGGTAAAATTACACCCCTCAATGTGCTTAAAACCACATTCAAGAAGTTTAATAACCCTTCAAGTGCTACACTGGATTTTTGGAATCTGGAAAAAAAAGAACATTTAACTTTTTGCTCAAAAAAAATTTAATTTGGACCTAATTTTTTTTATTTTTACAAGGGTAACAGGAAAAATTGGATCACAAACTTTGTTGTACGAAGGGAAGGAGCACCATTTGAGGTTTTGAATGCAAAATTTGCTGGAACAATTAGCAAACACCGTGTCGTGTTTGGAGATCCCCTGATGTGTCTAAAGAGTAAAAATCTCCCACATGTAACACCATTTGGAAACTTGACCCCTCAGGGAACTTATTTATGGTGAACACATTGCACGCCAAGGTGCTTCACAGAAGTTCATAAGTACGTTTAGCAGTAAAAATAAAAAAAATAACATTTTTCACCCAAAAATTTTTTTAGCCCCAAATTTAGCATTTTCATTAGGGTAACAGGAGAAATTGCACTGGACACGGCAGGGCTCGGAAGAAAAAGAGCGTCATTTGACTTTTTGAAAGCAAAATAATCTGGAATCATTAGTAGACGCCATGTCCCATTTGGATAGCCCCTGATGTGCCTAAACAGTGGAAACCGCCACATGTCACCCAATTTTGGAAATTAGACCCCTGAAGGAATGTATTTAGATGTGTGATTTCTATATTTTGATTATTTTATATGCAAATATTGTTTCCAAGAACATCAGAGTTAATGTCAAAATTTTATGCTGGTCACAGATTGTTATTTGTGTTATATGCTATGCTAAGTAAATAATAAATCTAATTTTCATATCGAGAAGCCCTCAAAAATATATTTCCTGAGCATGTATTACATTATTATCTTTTTTCTCTTAATTTTACAATTCAATCATCCAATTAACTAACATTCTAAACACATCAGCTAGGTTAAATTATTACTACTTTCAAATTAATAAGAATTTGGTCTAAAATAGTATTACAAAGATATGAAGCTCATTTGGAGCACCCCCAAGGGCCAGGGGTACTCGGACCCGGGTCTGACGGTTCTTCAGGGGAAATGTCACAGCATGAGACACCGTCCGTGGCCCTGGGTGTCCAATAAGAAGGTTTTTGGAAAAGATGTAAAAGGGAATAAAGATGATGATGGGGTAGTTTATAGGGGAATTGTTCATGACACCACCTGTGGTATTCAGCAATGAAGGTGATGGTCGACGCTGCGCTACAGATCCATTGGGGCTGTTGGTGATGCAGCAAAGTTGTTATAGCTCTCCACAGGCAGAGCTATGCCCCAGGCCAGTTATGGCTTTTTTAAAGTACATGATGGCAACGGTCGTAGTGCAGGGCTGATGACGCAGTAAATAATTCAGAGGACACAGCGGGGTGCAGTCTTTTCAGTTTACTCACTGTTTTAATACAATCCCCAGCTGGGGTGCTGTGTCCTCCATGTAGGTGGCCCATAGAGCTCTCAGGTGGTCCGGTGTATACTTTGCCAGAACCCACTTCTTGTGTTCCTTCCACTGGCCGTCTCACTGCACTGGCTACCACCTCTCCTGCCCTTTGCCACACACACAGTGACACTGCCATGACTCTGATCATAATCCTATCAAAGTCTGCCCTTCATGCAACATTTTCAGTGACATATTATCACAGGACCCATTAATGAAAATTAAAATGAAAATTTCCATAAATGATATGTCTTGTGAACTGAAGATAATGATGCTAACATTAATAATAATAAATAACAAAAATATAATTGTTCACATTGAATACTTCTTGTACTACATTTATCAGACATAAAAGGATGTCAGTTATTTTAAATACATATTACAATTGATGTTTGCACTTATAAATATACAGAAATTTACCGTAGGCTTAGAAATAGACAATGTTCTAAAATATTTTGATTTTCTGAAAGTTCCAGTTTGTAGTGCAGAAACACAGTACTAAACTCTACTAAAATAGTTTACAGAACAAAATACACATTGGGGCACATTTATCAATACTGTCTAATTGTCAGAGAGTGTCAACTTAGCAATCAAAATACTGCAGCGGGAGCCACTATATCAAAGGGATCAATCTGGCGCATGTAGTAGTAACATATATATGTACCTACTATCTCTTTATATATCTATTCCGAATAAGTAGTTTGAAACGTGGTAATTTCCGGATGAAGAAGTAACTTATACTTCGAAATGTGTAGAATAAACCACCTTCTTTTATTTCATCGTATCTGGATCAATGTTTTATTCAGCAGCGCGGATAACATCCACATTTCATTTTACTCTGAATAAGAAGTATGACTTCTGTCAGACATGTGCATGTGCATAAGCTCAGGGCTGCTATACAAACTGCGCAAAACCCTATCAGCTGACATGCGTGCTTGCGTGACTTAATAGATTATCTTATATGTCTGCGCGCACTTTATGCATCGCCTCTTTTTGTACTCTGTGCACAGGCGCCATAGCTATATATTCTTTGCGCATGAGCAGCCATTCAGACTAAGTGAGCTTACTACATGTATCGATTCCGTGTGTACTCTAGTCACATGATCTATGCGCATGTGCAGTCATTTAGACTGGGCGATCTGATTGTATGTGATTGTTGTACTGTTTAGATGTTGAACCTCCGGTAAGTCCAGCAGCTGTATCTTGTAATCAACTTTTACTTTCTTATTTAAACTACGTTATACACATATGTCTCATAAGTTCTTGAGAAAGTCACAGTGGGTGGTGACAAGCATTGGGCACTCATGCCCTGTCAGTTCTCTTGACATTTTCTTGTGAATCAGGACCTTACCATCTTATGCTATACATAGGTTCAGATATTACCATCGCCGCCATAATCCTAGGGTTGGCTTTATATTTAGCACTGCACGCTGCATGTATTTGACATAGAGATTTGCACAGGAAAATAGTTGTTTATGCTTATACTTTTGCGAATTTTGCTGAGACAGCATGTTATCTTATATGTGCAGAGATGTATAATGCACTTTTATTTGCACCTTTTGATTCCTTGGAGAACTGTGCTGGTTTTAGAGTTCTATATTTGTTATATTTATGTGAGACTCTTTTATTCATTTGCTTAATTTATGAGCACATTCTCTTTTTAAATAAAGTGCTGACACCATATGCAAATATTTTCTCTTGTTCCTAGGCTTGTTATTATGTGTTTTGGTTAGTGCATTTTTGGCACCATTGTATCATTCTATTGTTGGTCACCTAATTGACAGGGCTTTAGCTCTATTTTTGGATAATTGTATATTTCTATGTCATGTTTTCCTTTTTAAATGTTTTTAATCTGTGTTGCAATTTTGCTGATAAATAAAAATTATAATAATGTTTGGTGATCACTGCAGCTATAGCATGTTTCTTTTTCTTTAACTTTTGTATAAGAGTGTAAACTTAGACTACACAGTCTATAAATGCTCCAAATGTATAAAAAATGTTTCATTCTGTTTTATAAATCTGTCTAATTTTAAAGGGAGTTGGTCACTACATTTCACTTACAGTACAGACCTAAAGTTTGGACACACTTTCTCATTCAAAGATTTTTCATGATTATGAAAATTGTATATTCACACTGAAGCCATCAAAACTATGAATTAACACATGTGGAATTATATACCGTATATACTCGTGTATAAGCCGACCCGTGTATAAGCCGACCCCCTAATTTTGCCACAAAAAACTGGGAAAAATTATTGACTCATGTATAAGCCGGGTGTATAAACTGCCCTCCTGCTCTGTGCTGCCCTCATCCTGCTCCTTGCTCCCCCATTCTCCTCTGTACTCCCCCCTCCTGCTCCGTCCTCCGCTGTGCCCTCCATCCTCCCCTGTCCTGCTCCATGCTTCCCCCGTCCTCCTCCACGCTTCCCCGTCCACCGATCTCCCCCCCGTCCTGCTCCATGCTTCCCCGTCCTCCGTTCTCCCCCATCCTCCTCTATGCTTCCCCGTCCTCCTCTATGCTTCCCCCGTCCACCGATCTCCCCCCGTCCTGTTCCATGCTTCCCCGTCCTCCGTTCTCCCCCTGTCCTCCTCCATGCTTCCCCCGTCCTGCTCCAGCTTCCCCCATCCTCCTCTATGCTTCCCCGTCCACCGTTCTCCCCCCCGTCCTGTTCCGTGCTCCTTGTCCTCTCCTCCATCATACTCACCCCTCCCCGTGCCATCGCTGAACTTCCCTGCAATCCTGCGTTCTCCCCGTCTTCCTGCAGCTCTCTCCAGCACTGAGCGGTGATGTAATACCGCTCATTAAGGCCATGAATATGGAGGCGACGCCCATGGGAGTGGTGTCGCGTCCATATTACATGACCTAATGAGCGGGTATTACGTCACCGCTCAGTGTTGAAGAGCTGCAGGAAGACGGGGAGAACGCAGGATTGCAGGGACGTTCAGCGATGGCACGGGGAGGGGTGAGTATGATCCCAGCCACCGGCTCCTGCCGCGGCATCCCCTCCCCCACTGGTTTCTGCCCTATGACTCGTGTATAAGCCGAGGGGGCATTTTCAGCACGAAAAAAGGTGCTGAAAATCTCGGCTTATACACGAGTATATACGGTACTTAACAAAAAAATATGAAACAACTGAAAATATGTCTTATATTCTAGGTTCTTCAACGTAGCCACCTTTTGCTTTGATTACTACTTTGCACACTCTTGGCATTCTCTTGATGAGCTTCAAGAGGTAGTCACCGGAAATGGTCTTCTCTACAGTCTTGAAGGAGTTCCCAGAGATGCTTAGCACTTGTTGGCCCTTTTGCCTTCACTCTGCGGTCCAGCTCACCCCAAACCATCTTGATTGGGTTCAGGTCTGGTGACTGTGGAGGCCAGGTCATTTGGCGTAGCACCCCATCACTCCCCTTCTTGGTCAAATAGCCCTTACACAGTCTGGAGGTGTGTTTGGGGTCATTGTCCTGTTGAAAAATAAATGATGGTCTAAATAAACACAAATCAGATGGAATAGCATGCCGCTGCACGATGCTGTGGTAGCCATGCTGGTTCAGTATGCCTTCAATTTTGAATAAATCCCCAACAATGTCACCAGAAAAGCACCCCAACACTATCACACCTCCTCCTCCATGCTTCACGGTGGGAACCAGGCATGTAGAGTCCATCCGTTCACCTTTTCTGCGTCGCACAAAGACACGGTGGTTGGAACCAAAGATCTCAAATTTGGACTCATCAGACCAAACAAAGATTTCCACTGGTCTAATGTCCATTCTTTGTGTTCTTTAGCCCAAACAAGTCTCTTCTTCTTGTTGCCTGTCCTTAGCAATGGTTTCCTAGCAGCTATTTTACCATGAAAGCCTGCTGCACAAAGTCTCCTCTTAAAAGTTGTTGTAGAGATGTGTCTGCTGCTAGAACTCTGTGTGGCATTGACCTGGTCTCTAATCCAAGCTGCTGTTAACCTGCGATTTCTGAGGCTGGTGATTTGGATAAACTTATCCTCAGAAGCAGAGGTGACTCTTGGTCATCCTTTCCTGGTGCGGTCCTCATGTGAGCCAGTTTCTTTGTAGCGCTTGATGGTTTTTGCAACTGCACTTGGGGACACTTTCAAAGTTTTCCCAATTTTTCAGACTGACTGACCTTCATTTCTTAAAGTAATGATGGCCACTCGTTTTTCTTTACTTAGCTGCTTTTTCTTGCCATAATACAAATTCTAACAGTCTATTCAGTAGGACTATCAGCTGTGTATCCACCAGACTTCTGCACAACACAACTGATGGTCCCAACCCCATTTATAAGGCCAGAAATCACACTTAGTAAACCTGACAGGGCACCCCTGTGAAGTGAAAACCATTTCCGGTGACTACCTCTTGAAGCTCATCAAGAGAATGCCAAGAGTGTGCAAAGAAGTAATCAAAGCAAAAAGTGGCTACTTTGAAGAACCTAGAATATAAGACATATTTTCAGTTGTTTTACACTTTTTTGTAAAGTGTAATGTATAATTCCGCATGTGTTAATTCATAGTTTTGATGCCTTCAGTGTGAATGTACAATTTTCATAGTCATGAAAATACAGAAATATCTTTGAATGAGAAGGTGTATCCAAACTCTTGGTCTGTACTGTATATATATATATATATATATATATATATATATATATATATATACATATATATGTATATATGTGTATATATATATATATATATATATATATATTACAGTCAGGGCCAGAAATATTTGGACAGTGACACAATTTTCACGAGTTGGGCTCTGCATGCCACCACATTGGATTTGAAATGAAACCTCTACAACAGAATTCAAGTGCAGATTGTAAACGTTTAATTTGAAAGGTTGAACAAAAATATGTGTTAGAAAATGTAGGAATTGTACACATTTCTTTACAAACACTCCACAATTTAGGAGGTCAAAAGTAATTGGACAAAATAAACATAACCCAAACAAAATATTTTTATTTTCAAAATTTTGTGGCGAATCCTTTGGAGGCAATCACTGCCTTAAGTCTGGAACCCATGGACATCACCAAACGCTGGGTTTCCTCCTTCTTAATGCTTTGCCAGGCCTTTACAGCCGCAGCCTTTAGGTCTTGCTTGTTTGTGGGTCTTTCCCTCTTAAGTCTGGATTTGAGCAAGTGAAATGCATGCTCAATTGGGTTAAGATCTGGTGATTGACTTGGCCATTGAAGAATGTTCCACTTTTTTGCACTCATGAACTCCTGTGTAGCTTTGGCTGTATGCTTGGGGTCATTATCCATCTGTACAATGAAGCGCCGTCCAATCAAGTTTGCAGCATTTGGCTGAATCTGGGCTGAAAGTATATCCCGGTACACTTCAGAATTCATCCGGCTACTCTTGTCTGCTGTTATGTCATCAATAAACACAAGTGACCCAGTGCCATTGAAAGCCATGCATGGCCATGCCATCACATTGCCTCCACTATGTTTTACAGAGGATGTGGTGTGCCTTGGATCATGTGCCGTTCCCTTTCTTCTCCAAACTTTTGGCTTCCCATCATTCTGGTACAGGTTGATCTTTGTCTCATCTGTCCATATAATACTTTTCCAGAACTGAGCTGGCTTCTGGAGGTGTTTTTCAGCTAATTTAACTCTGGCCTGTCTATTTTTGGAATTGATGAATGGTTTGCATCTAGATGTGAACCCTTTGTGTTTACTTTCATGGAGTCTTCTCTTTACTGTTGACTTAGAGACAGATACACCTACTTCACTGAGAGTGTTCTGGACTTCAGTTGATGTTGTGAAGGGGTTCTTCTTCACCAAAGAAAGTATGCGGCGATCATCCACCACTGTTGTCTTCCGTGGGCTCCCAGGTCTTTTTGGATTGATGAGTTCACCAGTGCTTTCTTTCTTTCTCAGGATGTACCAAATTGTAGATTTTGCCACTTCTAATGTTGTAGCAATTTCTTGGATGGTTTTTTTTCTGTTCTTGCAGCTTAAGGATGGCTTGTTTCACCTGCATGGAGAGCTCCTGTGACCACATGTTTCCTTCACAGCAAAACCTTCCAAATGCAAACACCACACCTCAAATCAACTCCGGCCCTTTCATCTGCTTAATTGAGAATGACATAACAAAGGATTGCCCACACCTGTCCATGAAATAGCCTTGGAGTCATTTGTCCAATTACTTTTGGTCCCTTTAAAAACAGGGTGCACATGTTAAGGAGCTGAAACTCCTAAACCCTTCATCCAATTTTAATGTGGATACCCTCAAATGAAAGCTAAAGTCTGAACTTCAACTGCATCTGATTTGTTTTGTTTCAAATTCATTGTGGAAATGTCTAGAACCAAAATTAGATAAATGTGTTCTCTGTCCAAATATTTATGGACCTAACTGTATATATATACACATATATACATATATATGTACAGTTCTGGAAAAAAATTAAGAAACCACCACATCAAAACCCTGTCATGGGCAGCTCATTCTCCAGACTTCTCAGCTGGCTGCCGCACTTCATGTCCTCAGAACTACCAACCCTTATCCTTGGAGACTTCAACATCCCCATTAACAGTCCTACTTCCACATCTGCATCTCAGCTTCTATCACTAACCACTTCTCTAGGCCTCTCAAAGCTTTCAACCTCTGAGACACACAAGGATGGCAACACCCTTGACCTGGTCTTTGTCCGCCTCTGTTCAATTCCCACCTAA
>JARQOD010000004.1:242160284-242250853 GCA_033576555.1 Oophaga sylvatica | reverse complement strand
AATGACAGATTTAATAAAAATGTAGGCAGATACAAAGGTCTCATAAAATAAATTGGTGTAAAAATACAATATTTTCAATATGCTTTTTCTGGACCATCATTAAAGGAAACCGATCTTAACATGTAAATAATGCCATAGATAGCGCTAATCTGCCGATCTTGACATTGGCTGGTAGAACTAGCAGCTGCGATTGGCCATAGTGATGAATCAATCAGCACATCACATTTTAAGCAAATAGAGCCAATGAACTGACACTGTTTTACTCAGGGTGCATGGGTGTTAAGTGGCTATAAAGTAATACCTCTCTGCAGTTCAATACAGTATTACAGGGTTCCCCAACTCCAGTCCTCAAGGCCACCAACAGATCATGTTTTCATGATTTCCTTAGTATTGCCCAGGTGATAATTGCATCACCTGTGCAAAACAAAGGAAATCCTGAAAACATGACCTGTTGGTGGGCCTTGAGTAGTGTTGAGCGATACTGCTCGATATCTAAAAATATCGTATCGAAATGGTATCGCAGATATCACTAAATATCGTCGATATCCGATTCCGATACCGGAAGTCCAATGTAAGTCTATGGGAACAAAAAATCGCAACCAAAAAAACCCTTTCTTTCGTTGTAAACACAAAATATACACACATAGAATACATATATATATATATATATATATATATATACATGTCATTGTGACATATATATATATACATATATTTATAGTTTATACACTTCTACATAGTAAAATAGACTCTGATTCAATTGCCGGGTAAAGCCGTGACATACCCCATAGAAGTCGACGGGCTCGGTGCCGAGTACCCCCAAAACCTCTGGCTCTGTGCGACTCAACTTGGGCGTCACGAACAGGATTCTGTAGCTCGCTATAAGCGAGTCCTGTGTGCCTGAATTGAACTGGTTTTGTGCTTGAGAATTGCTAAAATCATCAGAGAATGTATTTGCCATTTTTCCGCCATATCTGCGTCACGACGAGGCACTGGTGAAGAAGAAGGGCGTGCTCTTCGTGGGTGTACACTCACTCAGTGGCGTGAAAACGATGGCCGACCACTCTAAATGGTACTGCAATGTAAGATCGTGCCCCACAGCTCTTCAGTTCCGCCTCCTCATCCTCCTCAGTGTGCGGAAACTAACACGAAGGTCCCGCCTCACTACAAAAGAGGGGCCCTCTCCAGATGCTAATGACACATGTGACTTGGCAGAGATGGCTAATGGACACGAGCAGAAGTGTGAAGGGATGGAGCAGTCAGAGCTCTCCCCCCACGGAAGCGACCCGATCGCCACGGAACCACCGTTGGGAACCCGGCCTGGAAACCCTCCTACGCTGCAAGAAGCGGAGGATACCCTAAGAGGCCTGGCCCGGCACCGGGAGGAGGTCACCAGGATGGAAGCCAGCTGGCGTGCCCTAAAACTAAACTTGGAGCGGCGCCAATCCCTCTTACCTGAAGTGTCTGTACCGGAAGGTGAGGCACCCGTTCTAGTAGAGGAGTCCGTGCGGGCATCCCAGCCCTTGCAATGTGATCCGGTTGACGTTGTCGCAGTGGAGGCACCCGTTCCTGCAAAAAACTCTGCACCGGCAGCACCCCAGATCCCGTCTGCCCCCGTCGCTGAGACAGAAGAAGCGACACCCATCCTCATAGAGGAGGCCGCGCAGGCACCAGAGGTCTACCTGTCTGTACCGGAGCCCCGACTGTCATCTGTTCCAGAGCCGGCTGCTTACTCCGCAGGTGAGCGCCGCCAGGACTGGGGGGCGCCAGGAGAGCTGCCGCAAACCGGACATCGTAAGCTGCAGTTTGATGGTGGAGACATGGAGATGCTGGAGGAGAATTACAACCGGCATCAGGAGGAAGAGTGGAGACGTTGGGAGAAGGAAGCAGAGCGACAAAGGGAGCAGCGCGAATCCCAGAAGCTTCGCCAACGTCACATCGAGAAGGACCGGGCAGATAAGGACCGGATGAGAAAAGATAAAGGTACCCTGAGGGAGCCGCGGCGTAAGGGTGCAGTACGGAGCTTTAAATTGAAAGGTGGTTGGGGCTTCATCCAGGAGCCTGGACTTTATTTAGAAGTCTTTGTGACCCGGCGGGACGTGGAGACTCACCTCCCAGAAGGACACCCGGGGGGGACCTGTTGCCAGGAGACTTGGTGACTTACACCCGACACTGGGGTTACAATGGATGGTACGCCCTAAATGTTACCAGGTGCGACCCCTACTCCCCAGAGTGTCAGGAACCTGTGAGACCCTCGGAGTCTTCAGCCTCCCACATCCAGGCCTCTGCACAAGTGCCCACCCCACGCCGTAAATCTCCCCAGCCTCCCTCAGTGGTCTCCTCAGCAGCCCCAGCTATGGACATGATAACTATAGCTGGCCCGTACCCGGCGCCTGTTAGGCCCCCTGGGGTTCGTTCAGTCCGGGACATAGGGGTCCAGACCCGGAGGGAGATGAAAGAGGTGGCCACACAGACCCAGATAGCGGGTCACGACTTGACTGTACAGGCCACACGACGTCATCAGGTCCTGGTGGTCCTTGGTGTCTCGGATGTTTGGCAAGCATCAGAAGAGTACCAGGTGGTACCTGGAACACCCCTGCCAAAGAATTATAAATAACCCGGACAAGGTCCCTGTATGTAAATAGTTAAATTGTTGATGTACCCGGACGGGTGAATGTTCATAAAAAAGTTTTTTAATTTAATAAAAAAAACAACACAGTTTTCATTACTTTTATTACAGTCTCATCCTGCGACGCCATCGATCTCCTGTAAAAAAATGAAAAAAAAAAACAGCAGTATACCACCTGTCCGACGCAGTCCATAGTAACGAGTGTCCCACGACGATCCAGCTCTGCTACATCAGAATGACAGGCAGAGCCTGTCATCCCGGCGCAGCACAGCTGATTACCTGCTTCCCCGGCGGTGACGTCATCGGACTGACTGCTTTACGGCCGGGATTACCCAGCAGTCACTGCAGTTATCGCGAAAAACTGCATGTGACCTCCAGGGAGAAGATAATGGCGGCCATCAAGCAGTCCAGGACGTGACCGCCGGAGATCTTCTGCCAGGTAAGTGCCGCTGACTCCTGACAGACTCGACCGACGGACACTCACAGTGACAGTGACAAATCCGATTCCGGTATTCGATATGACGAAAATATCGGTATTCGGAATCGAAAGGTCGATACAGCTAATATCGGCCGATATCCGATATTTGCAGTATCGTATCACTCAACACTAGCCTTGAGGACTGGAGTTGGGGAACACTGCAGAATTACATGTGGTGCACTGGTTTTTACATATATTGCATTTCTCTTAAAATACAATTGTAATATTCAGTAACCAAATGTGCATATTTATTTTATCTACTCACTTATATAACACTATTAATTCCACATCCCTTAACAGTCAGCAGCATCACTGTCAACATTGGAGCTCAGAATATAAATTCCCTATCAGTTTTCCTTCTAAGAGGAAACCAATGTAAACAAGTGGAGAAGATATAAATTCCTTGCAGATGTTGTCCTTGGTGGGATTTGAACCCAGGACCCCAGTGCTGCAAAGCAACATTGATAACAACTGAGCCACTGTGCAACCCGTATGCCACTTACAGTACATAGTGTGGCCACTTCATTGCTAAGTGACTCAGTGACAAGCTATGCCTTTTCCTTATTGAATTTCCTTATTTTTTAAGGACATTATAAAAAGCAATACATTTGCATTGCAAAAAGATACAAACATTACAAAATTAAGAAATAAGCTCCAGATTGAAATTGGATATTATAATATAAAGTACCTGTTAAGAGTTGAGCGTGATCCTGGGAAATACTGGGAACCAATAGTTTAGGGGTATTCTGATGCTCTATTTGACAGTTATTATTATTATTGCAACCCTTACTAATGCTGTTATTATTAGTTTCTAATTATATATTACTAGATGGTGGCCCGATTCTAACGCATCGGGTATTCTAGAATATGTATGTCGTTTATTTATGAAGATTTAAGAATAATACAATGAATACATAGGATTTTTCAGGTAAAATACCATATTTTTCGGACTATAAGACGCACCGGACTATAAGACGCACCCAGGTTTTAGAGGTGGAAAATAGGGAAAAATATATTTGAAGCAAAAAATGTGGTAAATTATTTAATAACATAAATAACATACTATTATAAGTGGTGTTATTATATATAATAGTATGTTATTATGTTGGAAGCTAGGAGATGGTGCTGCGGGACCAGTATGGTGTCTGTAAAGTACTATGTGAAGACGCTGGAGGGTGAGTATAAGAATGGGGGCACAGGGCTTATATTTAAAGCACCACTCCAGCACTGAAAAATAACACTGGAGTGCTGCTTTAGGATCCCATGGGAGAACTATAACTCTCAGCATGTCCTGCAGATCCTATGGCATGCTGGGAGTTATAGTCCACCACAGGATGGCAGAGTGATTTTTTATGTGCTGTAATTACTAACCTTTTAATTAATTCTTTCTTGTACAGTGTGTCTGCAGGACCTGTGATGACATCATGAAGAGGCAGGGCTTTGTGTGGGCATGTGATACTCCCGCCCACCCTCTTCATGACCTCATCACAGGTCCTCCACAGGAGCATTCAGCATCGCATTAGCACAGCCCCCAGGCTGTCAGGTATGCGATGCCTCCTGCTGCACTCTGCTCCGGCTGCCTCCTTCTCCTTCCAACACACATCTCCCCATCTGCTGCAGGAATCAGGCGCTGGGGAACCATGTGGCTCTGTCATTTGCTGCTCCCCGCTCACTGGTCAGTTGATAGGTGGGTGGGGAAGTGGCTAATGAATATTCACTGCACCTTAAGCATCGGGATGGTGGTTTCCCCAGCGCTGGATTCCTGCCGCAGAGGGGATATTTTCCTGCCTACTGCAATCCCACTCCACTGCTGACCCCCTCCCCACGTTACATTCCGACCATATGACGCACCCACACTTTCCACCCAAATTTGGAGGAAAAAAAGTGCTTCTTATGGTCCGAAAAATACGGTATATACATTATCATTAAATGTTATTGCTCATAGAACTTAATACAACTGAACAAAATTATTAAACAGATCATCAAAATATATAAACTATTACATGAATATCTAACTGTATTTAAATAAATCATCGAACAAAAGAAGTACATCGACACTATAATATATTTGTTAACAATATCAACCCAAAATATTTTTGTACACTACATCTTACCTCATGTTACTGTATATTACCTCATTTTACTGTGTATTACCTTATGTTACTTATGTGTTACCTCATGTCACTTGTGTATTACCTCATGTCACTGTTAATTACCTGTGTTCAGTAAACGTAACAAAAGTACATCAGACACTGTGACTGACAAAACATGTTCAGTACATCATGGGCAGTTGGTGAGTCACATGACCACATGGGCGGAGTTAGCCCTGTGTCGCTGATGTTACCGTGTATTACCTCATGTCACTGTGTATTACCTCATATAACTGTGTATTACCTCATATAACTGTGTATTACCTCATGTTACCGTATATTACCTCATATTACCTCATGTTACCTGTGTATTACTTCATATTACTGTGTATTACCTCATATTACTGTGTATTACCTCATGTTACTGTATATTACCTCATTTTACTGTGTATTTCCTTGTTACTTATGCATTACCTCATGTCACCTGTGTATTACCTCATGTCACTGTGTATTACCCATGTTCAGGAAACGTGACAGAAGTACATCAGACACTGTAACTGACAAAACATGTTCAGTACATCATGGGCAGTTGGTGAGTCACATGACTAAATGGGCAGAGTTAGCCCTGCGTCGCTGATTGGCTGCGGCTGGACCAATCAGCGATGCGGGATTTCCTGGACAGACAAACAGGATAAGACGATTATATAAATAGATGTTTTACTGCCACCATTATTTTTAAGAAGAAAAAGATTGCAGTCATACATAATGTAATCTACAGTATATATAAACATTTCTTTTTGCAGAATTACTGTTTTTTACTGTATCCATGTGTTGGTTGGTTATTCAGATCAGATAGATTACTCTATTTTTATGCTCTAAATGTTTTTAATAAAAATTATCTTACATATACTTTATTGTTTTGTATTTTATTGTGACATGTTTTGTCCATTTAACTGTAGGCTAACAGCTCAAGAGAGGTATATACAGTAGAACAAGGACCCATCAGAGGGAGGTCACCTTGCTGCAGTTGATGGGCACCCATGAATTGGCCAATTTATGTGCTAAGAACCTTCATATTTGTAAGTTCATCTTACTGAATAATACAGTTTAGATTCAATGTTTTCAGTGTTTGCATATATCTTGGCTCCCATAGAATGCTGCTGTGTTTTCTTTTTCTATATAATGCAGCTATCGCAGCAGGCACCTGTTCACATTTAGGAGGTGCTGGTCAGGTTTTTTAATTATTTTTTACTATTGGAGGTGTGACTGCCTCCAGCCTGACTCTGCACTCCTCCCATTGACCAGCAGGTGATGTATATCAGTTCTACTTACCCATTTGAATTGTAGGCTCATGGCCTGGGAGAGACATGTTTTGTCCATTTAACTGTAGGCTAACAGCTCAAGAGAGGTATGTACAGTAGGATAAGGATCCTTCAGAGGGAGGTCACCTTGCTGCTGTTGATGGGCACACAAAGACCGGTGACATTGCCTCCCTCTGCAGGGTTGTGATGTCATGCCTGGAAGCAGAAAGAAGTCCCTATGTGAGGTGATACACAGCATCCAACACATGTTCTAATGCCAGACCAAAAGGGGTGGAGCTTAAGAGAGTGACAGTTGGTGGGAGGAGTTAGTGCTGAGGTAAGGAGATTGTGCTGGAAAGAGTCAGTTAGTCTGAAGTGAGGGAAGAGAGAGGAGTGGAGACAAGGGCTCTGGGAATTGCAGCTGTGTCAGAGCTGATCCCGGAGCGGAGCGCTGATAAAAAGGATGCCAGAGTCCTGGGCTGTGCGGGTGCTGTACGCCCGACAGCCGAATCTGGAGGGCAGGGGACTGCAAGCTTCCTGACGACACCAAGCACCTGGAGTCCCCGCAGCAGACCAAGAGAACAGGACTGCCAGTGAACAGACAGTGCCTGTGTTAGGCTCACGCTGTGTGCCATACACGTTAAAGCCAACATGCAGGAGAGGGTCATGGCTTAGCTATAGGCAGCAGGGACCAGAAAAGAGAATGCTGTAGGAAGGCCTCTAACCCCACCTGGCAGGGTGGATCTCCTGAATGCTTCCAGGCAAGGGGGATTCCTGCTATCTTCTGTAACTAGTACCCTGGAATGCATTTTCTCCTACTAAGAAGTAAAAGTTAAAGAAAACTGCACTTTTTTGTGTCCCTTGCTTGCTTTCTGCACCTCAAAGTTCAACACCACCTGAACAGCCTGTTATATCTGCCCTGGGGCATAGCTCTACCCGTGGAGAGTAATAACATCTCTGCTGCGTCACCATCCGCCCCAGTGGACCTGAACCGCAGCGTCGGCCATATATAGCCAAACACTACGGGTGGCGTCACGAACTAATTCCCCTACAAACTACCCCCACCATCATCTTTGACAATTTTATTGGACGCCAGGGCCACGGACCGGTTCACTGCTGCTGTGACCTCCCCTTTAAGTTATACAAAAAAAAGTTGCACTCTATCATGCTAAAGCATGTCAATGTGGAATATGTGAAATTTGAATAGCAATACGGCTTTGGAGCATTAGGAAAAATTTGAGACGCTTAGCATAAAATTTGGCCAAATATTATTTGCCCACCAACCGTCATCAAGGTGGTCTCAGTCTGATGGGTCCCTGACCTGTGTGAATACCTCTCTAAGGCTGATGTCTGAATTCCTGGGTGAATATGGACACCTCTGTCAGCAATGCCTTCCCCTTTAAGAACTGCCTGGCCCGGGATCGAGTACCCCATGGCCCTGGCGGGGCGCTCCACATATATCTTGGCTCTTAAAGGAGGTGCTGGTCAGTTTTTTTCATTAGAATTTAGTAAAAAGCTAATTTGGTCTGTGAAATTATTTTCAATTATTCCTCACTGCAAACCTAGAAAGGGCTAACAGCTAGAAACACCTGCCCTGTGAACACTGCCCTACGAATTTTGACATTTTTTTATACCTACTAATTCCCTGCCCATCCTTTCTTTGTGATGCTTTGGTCCCACCTGTTCTTGATGCTTCCACTTTGGACAATGTGAACATTTGACCACTGCAGCCAAAAATCAGTGATTAATTGTAACATATATAGCCAGGACAGGATGTACAGAGCCATGAGCAGTATATTGGTGAGTAATGTATGCTTTTTTCTATGTTTACACCATACTAGGCAATTTATATGAATGAGGTGGACAACACCTTCAGATTAGCTCTGTGGATTGAGTATTTTATCTCTTCTATACCAGCTAGAATACTGCAAATATGCAATGTGAACAACTGTCCGCAATTCAGGAAAAAAAAATAATGATAGCACCGCTCAAATTCTACATACTATAGTTTCTCCATCTTATATGACACTACCCATGAGGTTCCAAACAATAGTTATTCTCCTGTTTTATAAGTAAGGTTTTACATTGTAGCCCAGGAGTTATACAACTGGAAAAAGAACTACATGGACTTATAGTTGTAGTTGGTAGAACGTACAATACTGATTATGAGAAAAACCTTCTGTGTTTGTGTGTCTCATATGCTAATGAAAATACTCAAGTTTAGATGGGGAGGATAGGGAAGAGGAGTTATTGAACCTTCTCATTTAAATATTATAATATACATATTGTTAAGCACATTTTATTATATTATAAGCATTATTTTATAGAATTAAAATATGCATAATAATTGTTCTTGCAAAGCACACACTATTCAAGCTATAGTGTTCATTCAGATAATGCATCTAATTATCTGAATTGTACACCTTGTGCTAAGAAAGGTTATGCTGCCATAAGATGTAAGTTGTGAAATGACTCTGCGAAAATTTTCATAACATCTTCAAAGGGTCAGTGGTTTGGTCACTATCACAAAAAAGAAAATGCTCTTGTTCATTAATCTAAAGTAAAATATTCTGACTTGATGACCTGGGTCAGGCCTAGTTGATACGCTGTGATTGCAATTATTGAAATAAACTTAAATACATTGTTATACTTCGAAAGAGTAGGAAGACGGCAAGTGTCTGGTACAGTTTCTGGGACTTATGACACTAACAGCATGGGTCTGATTAATGTCTATCATATGGGAAGCTGAAAAGCATTGCCATCACCGTACATTTTAAAACAGTGTAATTGAATATTCAGCTTGTCTGATAGTAACTATCCAGAAAACAAAACATATAATTGCATAAAGTATTTATGAATTCTTTGAATCGAGTCAATGATGAGCATAACCATTAAAATGTTATGTTAGCAAGCATTGCAAACTTTGGACACATTAAAAACTCCCTGCATATGGAATATAATTAAAGCCATTTTATCCACTATATATATTGTGCTATAAATTTTTTTTGATTGGGGAAAACCAGCTGCTAGGGACCCCACCAATAGCAAGATAGCAAGAACGAGAGTTCTTTCCCTGCGGCCATCAACAATAATTTACAGTTCTGTCAAGCAATGTGTGTAGTGAGGTAAATGCAAAAAAAAAATCCAGACTGTTTTGGATGCGTTCTTAAGTTTAGTGCATGTCACATGATGTGGAATTTAAATATTTAAAGGTTCTAAGGAAAGATCATCGAATCTTTGAAATTTGAATTTGCCTGCTGTGGCAAGTTATTTCCAAAAACTCAATTTGCATATAATAAATTTACTGCAAATTGCAAATACTCCAATTACCCAAAAAAAGACATGTATGCTCATGCCATCTAAGGCACTATGCAATCTTTTAAGCTCTTTAATGCAAATATACCCTTAGTAATAACAAAATTACCTCCAAGTGTAATGCTTAAACAAATGGCAACCACTCCTCACTGCTGTTTTATCACATACACTATTTGTACAGTATATTCAGTGTTTTTTTTGTATATTTCTTCCTGTATCTATTGCTTAATTGTGACCTGTATCATCTTCTCACTAAACAGATTCACCCCCAAAATGGTTGCTACCCTGTATTTCCTGCTTTGACTTTTATACAGGCTCTGAGATTCCGTGCTATACTAGGTGATGTCATTTATTATGAGCTGATTATGCTATAGTATGTGATATCAACAAAGCATTATTAAAAAGCTCGGTCACACCCACAGTCATTGTAGCTTTCACTGGTTGATGCAGTTTTCGACATTGTGTAAAATGGCAGTTTTGGCAATTTGTGTGAATCTAACTCAAGTTGTTTGAAATCCTTAGGTTCATGAAATTCCTAAAATTTAACAATTTGATTCACATTGAATCAATTTGCTCATCTCTATTTGTAATGCCTACTTTCCTAGCTGTTTAGGTTAATGCAGACAAGAACATCAGCATTCTAAGTGGCAAAGATGAAGGGAAGGATTATTGCTTGCTTCATTAGTGGTTTCATTAGTGGTTTAGGGTAGAATAGTTAATTGCAACTTACATGGTGATCAAGGGAAGTGTGTGTGGATAAGATCTTATTTTATTTTTTCTCATTTTAGCTAGGATCTAGTGAAGTGAATGGAATAGATATGAGCAGATCTGACAAAATTTTAATTTGCCAAGTTGTGTGGATTTTTCTGGGAAATATCAATTTGCAGCAAAGTTAGTCTGAATTAGTGTGTTAGTGTGAATTCAGTGTTCTTACTATGCTTTAGGGTCTCTCCAGACGCCAAAACAAAATAAATGTAAGATTTAGAAAATAAATATAAACTTATACTCACATTAGTTAGCAGAAGGAAACAGGAATAGAAGTGGCACTCCATCCCGGTAAAAAAATAGAAAAAACTTTATTTAAGGAATGTTAGCCATGATTAAAAGCAGAAAAAACACCTGAAGCTTTTCTGACTCGTACACAGCACCCTTAGTCATAGCCTTCCTATGACTAAGTGCGCTGTGTACGCACCAAAAACGCGTCAGGTGTTTTTTCTGTTTTTAAACATGGCTAACATGCCTTAAATAAAGTTTTTTCTATTTTTTACCAGGTTGGAGTGCCACTTCTATTCATGCTTCCTTCTGCTAACTGCTGTGCTCACCAGTAAGTTTTCCTTGATCAGACCCAGCCTCATTTGGTCATATGTTTGGATCACGTGTCAAGCTCCCATTCCTCATTCTCCTTATACGCACATTATTTTTCATCTTTCTGTCCCCTCTGTTCATTACTGTTCCTGTCTGGTCCTCGGCACATTTTCTCTTCACCTCCATTGAGCACTAAACCCCCAAGCCTCCTCACACTAGGCTGTGACTTTCGGTTCTGATGAGGCCCAGGACATTATTGTGCAAGTGCTTGAAGGATTAAGATGTCATTACATATGCCATGACCTTGTGAGCGCAAATGTTTTTGGCCTCGTCAGAGCTAGAAGTCCTGGTCTAGCCTGAAAAGGTCCAAAAACCGGATGGTGGGTGTTGAAGGGTGAAGGGTTTAGAGAGGTGAGTGGTAAGGTAAATATAATTTTTTTTAACCTTTTAATGACCCAACCGGCTGCCATTTTGCTGAATCCATATGGAGTTGAATTGCAAAAATCTGTATTTTGGTGATTTTATGTAGTGTTCAAGAAGAGTTCTACTCGAATATCTATTATTCCCTCATCTATAGCAGGCATTAAACATAATTTTTCTTGAAAGTTTATTGTAATTGATAGCCTAATGCCCACATGTCTAATGCATGTGAGAAGTCAACAATATCTGATGTGTAGTGATTTACAAACTACCTGAATTACAGTGATGCATCCTACTGACAGTCCTGTCTCCCAAAGAGAACACCAAACTTCCTGTCCTGCACTTTCCATGCAAAAATACCTTGGAAGGGAGTGTGCATCTGCGATTAAGCAATAACACTTCTTTGTGAGAAAAATTATTTGTACCATTTAGGTATTCTCTCCTAAAAGCATTGGCTGATGAAAATGGTGTATCACACAGGCCCATATGTGCCACACAGAATGAATATTTTTCATAATTCATAATAGATGCTTGTTCCTACTCCAAGTGGCATCACGCAGGATCCATATATCTGTCATACAATATACATAATCACTAAATGTTTGTATATTATTGCATTAAATTCTAGTTATACAGATCTCTAGTTTCTGTTTTCCTTAACTAAATGTTGGCTTGAATTCATACAAAATGTGAAATTCAGAAGAATTGATGTCATTTGCATTCATTTCGATCCACTCCTAATCCTAAAAAGGCAATAAAATGCTGCACAAAATTGCATTTTCAAACCTTTCTGAATCAATATATTTTAAGAAAGTGGATTGCTTTGAAAACCTAGTTATGAATCAATAAACACACTATTCACTTTGGAAAAATGGAAACATGACCGTTATGTTTTATTTTAGATATGCAATTGATTTTCATATCTTCCCAAAAAATTTTATGTATCACCCTTATTGGAATGAAAACACTACTGAGCAAATTAAATTAAGTTACTTAGTTTTCTTGGCATCACACAATATTTTATCTCTCAGCAAGTACCCGAAGGCAGTTTTTGTATAAATGATTATTTCACCCTTTGCATACACCAATGCTGTAATATAGTACATGCTACCAATGGTTTCTAGGGATTTGTCAATTAGTGTAAATATTGCAATTAAAGCAATCAAATCCAGACCATAATGTGTGACATCTGTTTTCCTCCTTCCTTTTTACCATGTTAAACAAAATAGCCTGGTGCATAAATCCTTTGCAGTACCAGAAGCAATTTTGTTAAGACATGAAGTGAACATATGTTGTCTACAAGCCTTCAGGCTCTAGCTGAAAAAAGGGAAATATTGCACTTCAAGGCAAATATTGTCCCAACAGAAAATGTGCCAAAACCAATATGTCGGCATATTGTCAAGTCTATTTTGCTATAAATCACAAAGTGATTTGTGCATGTTTAAGGGAGGTACAACTTTGTATCTCCTCTAATAAGAAGAGACCGTAAAGGCAATTGATCTTGTTTATGCTATAGGCACGAAAATGTTGAAAACTAAAATACGTTTACATATTTCAAAGATAACTTAATTTATCTTGTTTAACTGAATAATTTACACTTACAGCAAAACTACCAGTTCTGTCAGCTTTTAATGTTCTGCTCATGCCCTAAGCTGTAGTGCAAGCAAATGATAGCATTTCTTACTGTTAAAGAAAATCATTTTTTTATTTCTTGCTTTTAAATTTTGCTTTTAATTTACCTCAAATATTGCTAAAATATTTTAACTTTAAAAGTAAGACACAACTTAGCCAAATCTGTTTATTTTGTGATGATTGTAGAATAATCTAATGTGTTTTGAGAGAACTCGACCGTCCCATTATTTTGGAGATCTATAGAAGTTGCAACTCGTATCATTGTGTTCAGGAAAAATTGGACATGAATTGTTTTGCCAAATCTTCCATCAAAATTGGAAATGACTATGACAGTTGCATGCAATTTGCTGGAACATGTATGAAGTCACAACACATCGCATGTCTTATGATTATTTTAGGTCTAATTGGCAGTATGTACACTTTGTTCCCAATTTATAACGACTGGGCGGGTGGAGTGAAAGCGCCTTATTTGTTAGTAAAACACTCACCGCTTAATGAATCGGGCGAGTAGCTAAGTTGCATGCAGCTTCGTGTGCGTCTTGCTACAAATCTAACTCTAGTCAGTGACTGGAGTAAGATTTATGACATAAGGAATGACACCGCTCATCAAAAGTTCTATGAGAAAGGATCGACATATCCCTTCATGCCTGTATATTGTCAGATCCTGGTGAAAAAGGTATTTAAATGTCAAAAGTCGCAACATTTTTGCACTTCCTTGGGTTGGGCAAAAATTGTGTGACTTTCCAGGGCTTTTTACATCGGTTTTGTAGCATAAACACTTTAATGAATTGGGGCCTTTATGACTGACTCCTCTTAATCAGTGTCAGTGAAGCTAGTTTTGTTACTGTATCTACAGTTTATCCTCAGCTTTAATCTGTCATGTTATATCTGCTATCATTTCTATTCATTGCCTGGGACTGAACATGATCCATTGGTGTACTGGAAGCCATATTTTGCTAATTTTTATGACACCCTGCAAGTCCTAAAGCAAATCTCAACCCCAAATATTCTTTATAAAAATCAACTAATACATTAAATGTTACCAAAAATGCTACCAGTAAAAACTGCAACTAGCAACAAGGTGGGAAATAAGGTGAGTCTCTCTTTGTTCTCTCTAGGCCTAGGTGCCCTAGTCCAACATGGCCCACTGGTGGTGTTTGGTGAAGAAAAAAGCTACTAAGATTGATAAGCTGAGCTCACATTAGGAGACAGGACAGAGGACAGATAGCACAGCAATAGAAACAGCAAGGAAAAATAGGCCAAAGTAATTACAACCATAATTAACATGAAAATGCATGTGATAATTTCATCCATTATAATCATCTAACAAATTAAGAAGTTAGAACTATTACCTATTAGGGGTTCATTTTGTGTTAGGCATTTGAGGGCGAGTGGCTAGTGAGGCAGTGTTTAGATCAAGAAAATACTTTTTTCCTAGCCACTTGTTGTAGCTACCATTTCTTCTGTACTCCTGATTGATGTATTAATATTGGAAGCCTGGAAGTCTTTTAACTAACAGATATCCTTAAAAAACTGAAGTTCTTCTCACAGGTATATGAAAAGCAATGGAGTGACAGGCCATGATTTGAGCCCGCCCTACAAGTCAATGCAGTTAAGATGCAGGAGAAAGTAAGAGACCCAGACATGCTGCTGTTTACTATGAAAATCAAGACTGAGTAGGGAAAAGCTGTCCTTTTTCTATAGTCCTCAATTCACTGTTGGGCTGCACATGCGGAGGAGAAAGTAACCTGTTTTTTTCTCACCAAGAAGAAATTCCCATGATATTGCTTCTCTTCACTGTTAAGACACATACAGATCCTGCATACTCCTCCTTCCCCTGCTTTCATTGAATTCAGTTAAAACAGTTTTTTTGCTGTGGTAACTTGGTAGAATAAGGAGAGGAAGGACAAAATCTGCAGAAATAAACACACAAATACAGGATCCCATTCTCCAATCACCCTCCAGTTGCCAATTCAGTGAAAGCTTTGGTTTCTCTATTGCTGATCTGAGCTGCCTAGATGACAAAATACAGCTATGTACATTAGTGGAAAATATACAGTGGGTATGGAAATTATTCAGACCCTTTTAAATTTTTCACTCTTTCTTTCATTGCAGCCATTTGGTAAATTCCAAAAAAAAGTGCATTTTTTTTATCATTAATGTACTCTGCAACCCATCTTGACTGAGAAAAAAAAAACGAAATATAGAAATTTTTGTAAATTTATTAAAAAAGAAAAACTGAAATATCATATGGTCATAAGTATTCAGACCTTTTGCTCAGTATTGAGTAGAAGCACCCTTTTTACCTAGTACAGCCATGAGTCTTCTTTGCAATGATGCAACAAGTTTTTCACACCTGGATTTGGGTGTCCTCTGCCATTCTTCCTTGAAGATCCTCTCCAGTTCCGTCAGGCTGGAAGGTGAACATTGGTGGACAGCCAATTTCAGGTCTCTCCAGAAATGCTCAATTAGGTTTAGGTCAGGACTCTGGATGGGCCAGTCAAGAATGGTCATAGAGTTGTTCCGAAGCCACTCCTTTGTTATTTTAGCTGTGTGCTTAGGCTCATTGTCTTGTTAGAAGGTGAACCTTCGGCCAAGTTTGAGGTCCACAACATTCTGGAAGAGGTTTTCATCTAGGATATCTCTGTACTTGGTCTCATTCATGTTTCTTTCAATAGCAACCAGTTGTCTTGCCTCTGCAGCTGAAAAACACCACCATAGCATGATGCTGCCACCACCATGTTTCACTGTTGGGATTGTATTGGGCAGGTCATGACCAGTGCCTTGTTTTCTCCACACATACTGCTTAGAATTGCCACCAAAAATGTCTACCTTCATCTCATCAGACCAGAGAATCTTAATTCTCATAGTTTGTGAGTCCTTCATGTGTTTTTAGCAAACTCTATGCAGGCTTTCATATGTCTTGCACTGAGGAGAGGTTTCCGTCGGGCCACTCTACCATAAAGGCCTGACTAGTGGAGGGCTGCAGTGTAGGTTTATTTTATAGAACTTTCTCCCATCTCCCTACTACATCTCTGGAGCTCAGCCACAGTGATCTTGGTGTTCTTCTTTACCTCTCTCACTAAGGCTCTTCTCCCACGATTGCTCAGTTTGGCTGGACAGCCAGGTCTAGGAAGACTTCTGTTGGTCCCAAACTTCTTCCATTTAAGGATTATGGAGGTCACTGTGCTCTTAGCAACCTTGAGTACTGCAGAAATTCTTTTGTAACCTTGGCCAGATCTGTGATTTGCCACAATTCTGTCTCTGAGCTCCTTGGCCAGTTCCCTTGACCTCATGATTGTCATTTAGTCTGACATGCACTGTGAGCTGTGAGGTCTTATATTCACAAGTGTGTGCCTTTCCAAATAAAGTCCTATCAGTTTAATTAAACACAGCTGGACTCCAATGAAGGAGTAGAACCATCTCAAGGAGGATTACAAGGAAATGGACAGCATGTGACTTAAATATGAGTGTCTGAGCAAAGGGTCTGAATGCTTATGACTGTTGTCAATGCACTGGATTCTGAGTTGGGGCTCCCTCTGGTGGCTGTTGATATTAATGAAGCTGCCTTGACTGACAGAGGATTTAGCTGCGGATGATTGGCAATGATGACTGGGAGATTTAAGTGAGTAACTTTCCCATGATCCTCGCCAGTGATTAGTTGTCTCTTCCTGGTCCAGTTTGGAAGTCCTCGTGCTGCGGTCTCCTGCAACTTTCAGATAAGCTATTTTCTGCTTGTTTCTGTGGTTTTGTTTTCTTTTGTGTTAGGGTCTGCGGAACGCACCAAATATATATAAATAATAGGTGCGTTCGCAGCCCGGGGTCCACCGTGCAGGCAGAGCCTTCTGCTAGTAAGATGACACTAGATGGCGGTATAAGCGAACTCTGTTACACCACAGAGTCGCTGACATAGATGCTGTGGCACTATATGGTGGTATGAGCGAACTCTGTTACTCCACAGAGTCGCTGTGGTAGAGACTGTGTCCAGTTAACCCCACAGGAGTACACAGATAGCAGTCCGTGGTCATGCAGACAGTAACGCAAACAACCAACTCCTCACCGGAGTAGCAGGTATTCTAGAGGTTATTTCAGCCAAGCCCCGAACACGTGCATACAAAACTCCTCACCGGAGGTGCCGGTTTTCTAGGGGCTTATTTCAGCCGAGCCCTTACTGAATGCATACATGACCACACTGGCGCAAAGCACACAACAGGATTGATACTAGCGCATGGCCGTGCGGCCATGCAACCCTTTTATAGCTGCAGTAAGTACAGGACCTTCCCAAAAAGACAAATGGGGGATCCCATGCCACTTTTGTTTATTATTTATTTAAATAAAAATAAATGGCATGGGCACACATGTATTTTTGATAACCAGCAATGATAAAGCTGGCATCTGAGGGTTGCAGCCCACTGGTTATCAAGAATAGAAAGACCCAATGTCATTTTTTTCATTTATTTATAACGCAGGCGCCCGCTGATTAATACTCTCATAAGTCATGCCTGCTCTCGCTGTTATTAGAGGCAGCAGAAGTAGACTATTGGGCGTACAAATTTCTCATAAGCCCACGCCTCTGTGACCAAAGATAAACTTTTTACCACCAGTCACAGCTGCTAGCTCACGCTGTCATTGAATAGTGTGAGAACCAGAGCTCTCTGACCGGTGGTAATGATCTTACCGCCGATCAGAGGCAATGTTTGCTGGGCTGTCATGCAGATGACAGCGTGGCAAACAATGGATGTTCAGGCTTCCCATTCATCTGAATGGAGTCTGGGTTCGAGTAGTATTCTTTTTCTAATTCATTTCAGTCAAACCAGATGGACCTGAACATCCAGAAGTTCACCTATCACTATCAGCAATGCCTTTGTCTGATCCTGGGGACATGAACATAAATTGTTTAATAATTCACACCTTCAAATTGAAGTTGCAACACTTAAAAGAAAAAGTAATGATATTATGGAAATCACTGGATGAAAAAACATTTTAATGACATATAAATAATGAAAAACAATAAACAACATTTTTAGTGTGCTAATATTCAGGCTTTTAATTATCTACTGCTGGAAACTCTGTTATTGTTGACCAATGACTTCCTACACACATGTGCTTAATAAAAGACAAGTATGGAGATGCTGCAGGCCATAGTAGCAGATTTCAACCATGCAGCTACTTACATGTAACATAGTACCATAGTTATTAAGGTTGAAGGAAGACTTTAAGTCCATCTAGTTCAACCCATATCCTATCCTAACCTGCCCTAACATGTTGATCCAGAGGAAGGCAAAAAAAACCCAAGTGGCAAACAGTAAGCTTCACATTGGGGAAAAAAATTCCTTCCCGACTCCACATACGGCAATCAGACTAGCTCCCTGGATCAACGCTGTATCTAGGAAACTAGTGAATATAGCCTGTAATATTATACTTTTCAAGAAAGGCATCCAGTCCCTTCTTAAATTTTAGTAAGGAATCACTCATTACAACATTAGACGGCAGAGAGTTCCATAGTCTCACTGCTCTTACAGTAAAGAATCTGCGTCTGTGATTATGGCTAAACCTTCTTTCCTCCAGACGTAGAGGATGCCCCCTTGTCCCCGTCACAGGTCTAAGAGTAAAAAGATCATTAGAAAGGTCTTTGTACTGTCCCCTCATATATTTATACATTGTAATAAGATCACCCCTAAGCCTTCGTTTTTCCAAACTGAATAACCCCAAGTGTAATAACCTGTCTTGGTATTGCAGACCCCCCAGTTCTCTAATAACCTTGGTCGCTCTTCTCTGCACCCGCTCCAGTTCAGCTATGTCTTTCTTATATACCGGAGACCAGAACTGCACACAGTATTCTAAGTGTGGTCGCACCAGTGACTTGTATAGAGGTAAAATTATGTTCTCCTCATGAGCATCTATGCCTCTTTTAATGCATCCCATTATTTTATTTGCCTTGGCAGCAGCTGCCTGACATTGGCCACTAAATGTGAGTTTGTCGTCCACCAATACACCCAGGTCTTTTTCAGTGACAGTTTTGCCCAGTGTTTTACAATTAAGCACATAATTATACATCTTATTTGTTCTACCCAAGTGCATGACCTTACATTTATCCCCATTAAAGCTCATTTGCCATTTATCAGCCCAAGCTTCTAGTTTACATAAATCCTCCTGTAATATAAAATTATCCTCCTCTGTATTTATTACCCTGCAGAGTTTAGTGTCATCTGCAAATATTGAAATACTACTCTGTATGCCCCCTACAAGGTCATTAATAAATATGTTAAAGAGAAGCGGCCCCAATACTGATCCCTGTAGTACCCCACTGCTAACCGTAACCCAGTCCGAGTGTGCTCCATTAATAACCACCCTTTGTTTTCTATCCATGAGCCAGTTCTTAACCCACTTACACATATTTTCCCCTATCCCCATTGTTCTCATTTTATGTATCAACCTTTTGTGTGGCACTGTATCAAAAGCTTTTGAGAAGTCCATGAACACCACGTCCACTGCATTCCCTTGGTCCAGTCCTGAACTTACCCCTTCATAAAAGCTTATCAGATTAGTCTGACAAGAACGGTCCCTCATAAACCCATGCTGATACTGTGTCATGAGGTTATTCAGCTTCAGATACTCCAATATAGTATCCCTTAAAAAAACCTCCAGGATTTTACCCACAGTAGATGTTAAGCTCACTGGCCTATAATTTCCAGGTTCAGTTTTTGCCCCCTTTTTGAATATTGGCACCACATTTGCTATACGCCAGTCCTGTGGTACAGACCCAGTTATTATGGAATCTTTAAAGATTAAAAGTAATGGTCTATCTATAACTGTACTTAATTCCTGCAGTACTCGGGGGTGTATCCCATCCGGGCCCGGGTATTTGTCAACTTTAGTGATTTTTAGACGCCGCCGTACTTCCTGCTGGGTTAAGCAGGTGACATTTAATGGAGAAATTTTTTTTATCTCTGATCATGTTATCTGTCATGGGATTTTCTTGTGTAAATACAGTTGAAAAAAAGTCATTTAGCATATTGGCTTTTTCCTCATCCTCATCCACCATTTCACCCAGACTATTTTTAAGGGGACCAACACTATCATTTTTTAGTTTCTTGCTATTTATATAGTTAAAGAATATTTTGGGATTATTTTTACTTTCTCTGGCAATGAGTCTCTCTGCCTCAATCTTTGCTGTCTTGATTTGCTTTTTACAGAATTTATTCAGTCTTCTGTATTTATTTAATGCCTCTTCACTACCTACTTGCTTTAATTCCCTAAACACTTTCTTTTTGTCCCTTATTGCGCCCCTTACAGCTCTATTTAGCCATAGTTGTTTCCTCCTAATTCTAACATGTTTATTCCCATAGGGTATATACTGTGCACAGGTCCTATTCAGGATACTAATAAACGTCTCCCATTTTCTTTGTGTATTTTTATGTCTCAGGATTAGTGTTGAGCATTCCGATACTGCAAATATCGGGTATCGGCCGATATTAGCTGTATCGGAATTCCGATTCCGAGTTCCGATATTTTCGTCTTATCGGATACCGGAATCGGGATGTCACTGTCACTGTCAGTGTCCGTCGGTCGGGTCTGTCAGGAGTCAGCGGCACTTACCTGGCAGAAGATCTCCGGCGGTCACGTCCTGGACTGCTTCATGGCCGCCATCCTCTTCTCCCCGGCGGTCACATGCAGTATCTCGCGATAACTGCAGTGACTGCTGGGTAATCCCGGCCGTAAAGCAGTCAGTCCGATGACGTCACCGCCGGGGAAGCAGGTAATCAGCTGTGCTGCGTTGCAATGACAGGCTCTGCCTGTCATTGCGATGTAGCAGAGCTGGATCGTCGTGGGACTATCGTTATGGACTGCGTCGGACAGGTGGTATACTGTTGGTTTGTTTTTTTTCTTTTTTTACAGGAGATCGATGGCGTCGCAGGAATGAGAGAGTAATAAAAGAAATGAAAACTGTGTTGTCTCTTTTATTTCATTAAAATACTTTTTTCTTGCTTTGTCTTTTTTTTACACATTTAATAACTTTGGGATTAATAATGGATCGGTGTCTTATTGACGCCTCTCCATTATTAACCGGGCTTATTGTCACCGTGCAATCAACGGTGACAATAACCCCTTATTACCCCGCTTGCCACCGCTACAGGGCAAGTGGGAAGAGCCGGGTAAAGTGCCACAATTGGCACATCTTTTGATGCGCCAAATGTGGGGCTGCTGTAGCCTGGTATTATCAGGCTGTTGAGGGCCAAAATCCATGGGCCTTGACAGTCTTTTAATACCAGGCCGCAGCAGTCTGCATTTTACTTGGCTGGTTAACAAAAATAGGGGGGATCCCCACGCCGTTTTTTTTTCGAGGGGATCCCCTATTTTTGTTAACCAGCCAAGCTAAGCAGACTGCTGTGGCCTGGTATTATCAGGCTTGCAAGGTCCATGGATATTGGATCCTTACCAGCCTGAAAAACCAGGCCTCAGCGGTCTGCTTCATCTGGCTGGTTAACAAAAATAGGGGGGACCCCACGCTAATTTTTTTCGAGGGGATCCCCTATTTTTGTTAATCAGCCAAGATATGCAGACTGCTGTGGCCTGGTATTATCAGGCTGGCAAGGTCCATGGATCTTGGCTCCTTAACAGCCTGAAAATCCAGGCCTCAGCGGTCTGCTTCATCTGGCTGGTTAACAAAAATAGGGGGGACCCCACGCCAATTTTTTTCGAGGGGATCCCCTATTTTTGTTAATCAGCCAAGATATGCAGACTGCTGTGGCCTGGTATTATCAGGCTGGCAAGGTCCATGGATCTTGGCTCCTTAACAGCCTGAAAATCCAGGCCTCAGCGGTCTGCTTCATCTGGCTGGTTAACAAAAATAGGGGGGACCCCACGCCAATTTTTTTCGAGGGGATCCCCTATTTTTGTTAATCAGCCAAGATATGCAGACTGCTGTGGCCTGGTATTATCAGGCTGGCAAGGTCCATGGATCTTGGCTCCTTAACAGCCTGAAAATCCAGGCCTCAGCGGTCTGCTTCATCTGGCTGGTTAACAAAAATAGGGGGGACCCCACGCCATTTTTTTTTTCGAAGGGAACCCCTATTTTTGTTAATCAGTTCCCTCTGACGTCACTGATTGTGTCCCTGGCTGACCTGAAGTGAAAGTGGAAAGCAATCAATTAAGCTTTCCACTTAAGGGCCCGTCTCACATAGCGATATCGCTACCGAGATCGCTGCTGAGTCACTAGTTTTGTGACGCAGCAGCGAGCTCACCAGCGATATCGCTGTGTGTGACATTCAGCGACGATCAGCCCCCCTGCCGGGTATCGCTGATCGTCGCTGAAATGTCAGGACCTTTGATCGCTGGTTTCCCGCCTGTCACACGCAGCGATGCGTGCCTGTCAGAGGGAAACCAGCGATCAAAAAAAGGTCCTGACATTTCTGCGACGATCAGCGATACCCGGCAGGGGGGCTGATCGTCGCTGAATGTCACACACAGCGATATCGCTGGTGAGCTCGCTGCTGCGTCACAAAACTAGTGACTCAGCAGCGATCTCGGTAGCGATATCGCTATGTGAGACGGGCCCTTAAGCGATGTTACCCGCAGTGTCGCTGTCCCAGATCGCTGCCTGAGCTGCCTGTTTGGCAGCTCAGCAGCGATCATGTAGCGATACACCAGCGATCCTGACAAGTGCATATCGTTGTCGGGATCGCTGGTGTATCGTTATGTGACACCCAGCCTTTACTCTCCTGTCAGGCAGGAGAGGAACTCATTCATTTGGGGTTTACTGTGAGGCTGCAGCATTAGCTGCGGTCCCTGCAGTAAACATTAACCCTTTCTGAAGGATTACACCGTGGGACCTGACTGTGCATGGGATAGGTAAGAATAATTTTGCTTTTTTATTTTATTTTTATTACAGGAAATGGTTTTTGCAGTAAAATAAAAGATGGTCAAAAACATGTGTCTTTATTTCATTAAAATGATTTTTAATTAAAGTGTGTGTGTTTTATTTTTATTTCATGCAATAGGATTAATAATTGATAGTTGTCTAATTGACAGCTCTCAATTATTAACCTGGCTTAAGGTCACCTTTCAATAGCAAGGTGGCTTTAACCCCATATTAACCCATTCGCCACCGCTACAGGGCAATGGGAATAGACGGGCAAAGTGCCAGAAAGGGCGAATCTAATTATAGATTTGTCTTTCCTGGGGTGTCTGGGGGCAGATGTTAGTAGCCGGGGGGGGCAAAAATAATGGTCCCTCTCTGGGCTATTATTATCTGCCCCCACTCACTGGCTTTGTCTGTCTGGTTGCGAAAATAGGGCGGGAGCCCACGCATTTTTTTTCAGCAATTTTACACCTCATATATATATATACATGTCATTGAATTTGTGACACATATATATATATTTATATTTGTAGTTCATACACTTCTACATAGTATAATAGCCGCTAATTCAATTGCCGGCTTTTGTGAAAATGCAGAACCCGACATGAAATGACACTTGGTGTACATAGGGTTAACCATGTCTTTTCATGTCCTTTGCTATCTAATTTGCACAAACAATTAAATCAGACTATGTGTGCAAAATTTCACACCTCTAGGGGTTAATTAAAGGTGTAAATTCGTAGCAAAAAAGTCCGTTTTTTTTACAACGAATTTACACCTTTAATTAACCCCTAGAGGTGTGAAATTTTGCACACATAGTCTGATTTAATTGTTTGTGCAAATTAGATAGCAAAGGACATGAAAATAAATGTTTAACCCTATGTACACCAAGTGTCATTTCATGTCGGGTGCTTCTGTCTTTTCACTGAAGCCGGCTTTACCCGGCAATTGAATCAAAGGATATTTTACTATGTAGAAGTGTATAAACTATACATATATGTATATATATATATGTCACAATGACATGTATATATATATATATATATGTATTCTATGTGTGTATATTTAGTGTTTACAAGGAAAGAATGGGGTTTTTTTAGTTGCGATATTTTGTTCCCATAGACTTACATGGGACTTCCGGTATCGGTATCGGGTATCGCCGATATTTTAGTGATATCGGCGATACCATTCCGATTCCGATACTTTAGCATATCGGAAAGTATCGCTCAACTCTACTCAGGATATCGTCCCAGTTTATTGCACCAAGATCATCTCTCATCCGTTGGAAATTTGCCTTCCTGAAGTTTAGTGTCCTTGTAACCCCTCGACTACACATCTTATTAAAGGATACATGAAAGCTTATTATTTTGTGATCACTATTACCCAAGTAACCCCCAACCCTTATATTTGATATGCGGTCTGGCCTGTTGGATAATATTAGGTCTAGCAGTGCCCCCCCTCTTGTTGGGTCCTGAACTAGTTGTGAAAGGTAATTGTCTCTCATAGTTGCCAAAAACCTATTACCTTTGCTGGAACTGCAGGTTTCTGTTCCCCAATGTATTTCAGGGTAGTTGAAGTCCCCCATAATAATGACTTCTCCTTGAGTTGCTGCTTCATCTATTTGCTTTACGAGGATATTCTCTGTTGCTTCCATTATTTTAGGAGACTTATAACAAACCCCTATCAGTAATTTATTATTTTTCCCCCTCCCCTAATCTCCACCCACAGAGACTCTACATCTTCATTAGATTCACAGATATCACGCAGGATGGGTTTTAAGGATGATTTTACATATAAACAAACACCCCCACCTCGCTTATTTTTACGGTCATTTCTAAACAGACTATAGCCCTGTAAATTAACCGCCCAGTCGTGGCTCTCATCCAGCCAAGTCTCAGATATCCCCACCATGTCATAATTATGTTCCAACAAAATTAATTCTAATTCCGCCATTTTGTTGGTGAGGCTTCTAGCATTAGTATACATGCACTTTATGTATCTCTCTGAACCTCTATTCTTTCTTAAATTATTAACTGTTCTAACCCCAACCCCCATGCCACCCCAATGTTGCCTAGCTGTTGAAAAGCAGTGGATAGTTTGGAGAAATTGATAAACCATAGTTTCTACAATCAAATCAATTTAATGCCGAGTTGTTAGAGTATATAGTTTGAAGACTCAATCGGTCAGGCTATCATACATCCTGCTTGCCCATATCATAATCCTGGAAGTAGGACCAGTGTGACATTCCCCCATGAAGGGCTTTAATGACGTTGCCCAAAGGGTTCCAAAACAGTCTCAAAATTTTGTGTGTCAGAACAAAATTCAAAAGGGATTGGATGAAAGTAACTTCACAGGAATTCAATTCTGTCATGCGAAGAAAGAAAGTGGAGGCCCTAATATCATCCTTGTGTTTGATGTTGGTATATAGTGACTCAACATCATTATTATGTGATACATCAGAACTACTTTAAGAAAATTGACTCCATGAACATTGATGATGATATGCTACTTGTCACATGTGATGTTGAGTCACTATATACCAACATCAAGCACAAGGATGGTATTAGGGCCTCCACTTTGTCTCTTGGCATGACAGAATTGAATTCCTCTGAAGTTAATTTCATCCAATCACTTTTGAATTTTGTTCTGACCCACAATTTGTTTACTTTTAACGGATCCTTTTTCCTACAGCTCCAGGGAACAGCTATGGGTGCAGCTTGTGCCCCATTTTACGCCAACCTGTTCCTGGGGCTGTGGGAAAGGGATCTGTATTCTACAAACATTATGGATCGGGTCGTTTTTGGACCCGTTTAATAGATGACATTTTCTTTATCTGGCATGGAAACCCTACCGATTTACATGTGTTTATTGATCATCTTAATAAAAGTGATTTAAATAACAAATTAACCTACCAATTTGATGTCCATTGGATCGATTTTTTTGGACGTCACAATCAAACGTGATTCTTTCGCCATTTTACAGTCTGACATATTTTGAAAACAACTTTGGTCAATCCACTTCTTCATGCATCCTCTGTGCATCCGAAGCATATTATCAAATCAGTCCCAATAGGACAATTTTTAAGGATATGTAGTATCTGTTCTTCAGTTGAGGATTTTGAGAAACGCGCCAGTGAGATGAAACAAAGATTTCTTGAACGTGGTTACAGTCACAGAAGCATCAAAAGGTCTTACAGTGGGTATAGAATGTATTCAGACCCCTTTAAATTTTTCACCCTTTGTTTTATTGCAGCCATTTTGTAAATTCAAAAAGTTCATTTTTTTCTCATTAATGTACACTCTGCACTCCATGTTGACTGAAAAAAAAGCAGAAATGTAGAAATTTTTGCAAATTTATTATATAAAAGCTAATCTGAAATATCACATGGTCATATGTATTCAGATCCTTTGCTCAGACACTCATATTTAAGTCACATGCTGCCCATTTCCTTGTGATCCTCCTTGAGATGGTTTTACTCCCTGATTGGAGTCCAGCTGTGTTTAATTAAACTGATAGGACTTAATTTGTAAAGGCACACACCTGTCTATATAAGACCTCACAGCTCACAGTGCATCTCGGACCAAATGAGAATCATGAGGTCAAAGGAATTGGCCAAAGATCTCAGAGACAGAATTGTGGCAAGGCACACATCTGGCCATGGTTACAAAAGAATTTCTGCAGTACTCAAGGTTCCTAAGAGAACAGTGCCCTCCATAATCCTTAAATAGAAGAAGTTTGGGACCAACAGAAGTCTTCCTAGACCTGGCTGTCCAGCAAAACTGAGCAATCATGGGAGAAGAGCCTTGGTGAGAGAGGTAAAGAAGAACCCCAAGATCACTGTGGTTGAGCTCCACAGATGCAGTAGGGAGATGGGAGAAATTTCCACAAATTCAACTATTATTGCAGTCCTCCACCAGTCGGGCCGATGGAACTCTCTCCTCAGTGCCAGACATATGAAAGCCTGCATAGAGTTTGCTAAAAATCAGATGAAGGACTCCCAGTTTATGAAAAATAAGATTCTCTGTCTGATGAGATGAAGATAGAACTTTTTGGTGATAATTCTAAGCAGTATGTGTGGAGAAAACCAGGCACTGCTCATCACCTGACCAATCACATTCCAAAAGTGAAACATGGTGGTGGCAGCATCATGCTATGGTGGTATTTTTCAGCTGCAGGGACAGGATGACTATTTGTAATTGAAGGAAACATGAATGTGGCTAAGTACAGAGATACCCTGGTTGAAAACCTCTTCCAGAGTGCTCTGGACCTCAGACTTGGCCGAAGGTTCACCTTCCAACAAGACAATGAGCCTAAGCACACAGCTAAAATAGCAAAGGAGTTGCTTCAGAACAAGTCTGTGATCATTCTTGACTGGCCCAGCCAGAGCCCTGACCTAAACCCAATTTAGCATCTCTGGAGAGACCTGAAAATGGCTGTCCAACAACGTTCACCATCCAACCTGACAGAACTGGAGAGGATCTGCAAGGAAGAATGGCTGAGGATCCCCAAATACAGGTGTGAAAAACTTGCTGCATTATTCCCAAGAAGACTCATGGCTGTACTAGCTCAAAAGGGTGCTTCTACTCAATACTGAGCAAAGGGTCTGAATACTTATTTTATGACCATGTGATAATTCAGTTTTTCTTTTTTAATACATTTGCAAAAAATTCTCTACATTTCAGGTTTTTTTTCAGTCAAGATGGAGTGCAGAGTGTACATTAATGAGAAAAAAAATGAACTTTTTTGAATTTACCAAATGGCTGCAATGAAACAAAGAGTGAAAAATTTAAAGGGGTCTGAATACTTTCCATACCCACTGTATGTTTTTATTTTTTCATAATATACATGTTATTGACATTAAAGAAAAGAAAAGCAGATCAGATGAAATTCAAAGTCAATTATTTGTGCAGATTTTACTGGGAAGTTTGAGTGGCAGAGAAGTTATTCTTCTTGAATTTAATGTCCTTTTATATGTTCTGCGATCTCTCCAAACCATAGAGTATAACAAACGTAAGATAGAAAAAAACAGAAAACAAAATGGCATGTCAACTCACCTCTCTCCCTGCTCCCTTTCGACTGTCCGGTCCTTTGCACCTCCATTGTTCCACATCTTCAGCCTGATAGGCTGGGGCTTCTTGAGCTCATTGCGTATGCTTTGGGATCTGCTCGCAACTGTAAGTCCCAGCCTAAACATAACAATGGGCTGCAACTAAACTACCTACAATGTAGGGCAGAAGTCCCTACTTATAATGAACATCAGGCCGGAGATGTGACACAATTGAGGTGTGGAGAACCAGACAGTGGGTAGGAAGCAGTGGAGATCCCCGGAGAAGTAAACACCTGGAAAAAGATTTAAAGCAAACATATTCACCTTACTGCTCATTTCTCCATTCATCCCTGCTGTTCTATGTTAACTGTCCAGTCCTCCACACCTCCATCACTTCGTATTTCTGGACAATGTTCAAACTAGACCGGGACTTCCGGTCACGAGTAGTCCCTGCAGCATGCACAGTGAACTCTGAGGCCTTCTCGCAGCTTAAAACCCTGGTCTAGAGTAAATACAGGCTGGAGATTTGATGGAGGACCATACTGCAAACAAGGAGCAGTGGGGACAGACGAAAAAGTGAGCAGTGAGATTTTTTTTCTTCTTTTTAACCTTTTTCCAACCCTTTACAGTTCAGAAAGTTGTAGGCCACAGCTGGCTGCTATATTGCTGAATTTGCGCCTAGCAAATTGCAAAAAATCATTATTCTTCACAATGTTTATTTTTTTTTAATTTAGAATTTAATTTCACTTGAATAAGTCTATCCATCTTGTGATTTCAATAATTCCACAACTTTTCCTTGTTGTTCTTGCAATTTCAATGTTGAAGAGTGTATACCTGGATTGGATTCTCAACATATGTCATGTAATGTCAATTATGCTAACATTTTTAAACTGTTAATAATGGGTAAGTATAGAGATATTTCTTTTTTCTGGGTCAGCTCCTTGGAAGGGAAGCTCAATGCCTAAGCAACAACCTAACTAAGCTTTGCCTCTTTCCATCTAATATTCTATTATATAATCCCATCATATTCCCTCCTAAGATTGATTACTAAATTACATATCTGTGAAAACTTTAATCATGTAAATCAAGGTTTAGGTGAATATTTAAATGTAGATCCAGAGGAAAAAAAACTCTTACAAATGTTTTTTTTCTCATAGGAAATGGATATTCCACAAATATACTTACTTTGTTTCTATCTGGACATGTTCCTCTCGGTAATACATACAGCATGTAAGTTTTGTATATTCATAAGGTTGCTAGCTTAACTTACTTTTATGTATCAACATGGCTTCATTCCTGTACTGTTCTCCTCCTCTGTAGCCCACAAGAGAAGTCTTCTTTGCACAGACAGACACGGATAAATAGTTTAATGTAATTGCACTCCTCCTATTCGTGCTCACTCAGTGCTTAATTCCCTTCTCTACCTGCATAGTATTACAGAGTATACAGTATAACACAAAAGTGAATATACCCCTCACAATTTTTGCAAATATTTTATTATATCTTTTCTTGGACGACACTGAGGATATGACACTTTGAAACAATGTAAAGTATTCAATGTACAGCTTGTATAACAGTTTAAATTTAGTGTGCCCTCTAAATAACTCAACACACAGCCATTAATGTCTAAACAGCTGGCAACATTGAGTACACACCTAATTAAAAATGGCCAAATTGTTCCCAATTAGCCATTTTCCCTCCCCAGTGTCATGTGGCTCATCAGTGTTACAAGGTCTCAGGTGTGAATGGGGAGCAGTTGTGTAAAATTTAGTGTTATTGCTCGCACACTCTTTCATACTGGTCACTGGAAGTTCAACATGGCACCTCATGGTAAAGAACTCTCTTATGATCTGAAAAAAAAATTGTTGTTCTAAATAAAGATGGCCTAGGCTATAAGATGATTGCCAACATCCTGAAACTGAGCCAAGTGGCCAAGACCATACAGCGTTCTAATAAGACAGGTTCACTCAGGCCTCGCTATGAACGACCAAAAAGTTGAGGGCATGTTCTCATCATCATACCCAGAGTTTGACTTTACAAAATAGACGTATGAGTGCTGTCAGCATTGCTGCAGAGGTTAAAGGGTTGGGGAGGTCAGCCTGTCAGTGCTGCACACTGCATTAAATTGATCATCATCGCAGAGCAGACTTAGGACAAAGATTACTGGATTCATGTACTGTAGTCTGAAGAGACCAAGATAAACTTGTTTGGATCAGATGGTGTCAAGTTTGTGTGGCGACAACCAGGTGAGGAGCACTAACAGAGGTATATCTACATTTTCTGGCACCCGGGGAAAGAATTCAGTTTAAAGCCTCCCCACAAGCACATATGCAATTTGCACACTTAGTCATTTGCCGATGAGCTGCTCTCCCTAATTCAATGTTCAGTTAAAAACTGAACGAAGCGGAATAGAATCTCGTTGTCACGTAACAGCGCAAGTATGAAAATCGCATATGAGTGAAGCGGCCATGTGATGTCTTCTGGTACTTGCAAGCAGAGCTGAATCTTGACAATGAGCATATTACACACTGTTAGGATAGGCTGCAGAGCTTCACTTTATAATTAAAGGGTGCGTCCAGGTTTGAGATAAAAGTCTGCAGTCACTATAGGTGGCTGCAGGCTTCTGAAATTCTCAAAGTGCATGTACTGCACACTTTTAGGATTCTCCCTTGAACCTGTCATGTGTGCATTGCCACGAAGATCATCGCGGTTGCACATTTTGACTTCTCACAGCTGAGCTGCTGTTTCTTTGTGTTTGGCAGCTAGTGAGTTAATTCTGTCTGTGCTCGGTGCTGGGACTGGGTGCAGTTTCTCCCGGCTGCAATTGATTATTTGTTGATTGGTTTCCTTTAAATTCCTGGTTGTCTGCTTGGGGAGTTGCCAGTGAAACCTTCATGCAGACCACAGATAGGAATGAATCTGTATAGACTTTAGTTGTGAGCTCCTTAGTTGTTCTAAGCTCAACTTGGTTAGAGTTTATTTCCCAGACCATTTATGTTCCTTTGGTGTTTGAGTGTGTATGCAAGCGAGTGTTATCCTGTCTGTCTTATATGTCTAATCTGTGTATTTAGCTAAGATCAGCCCATATCCCTTTGGTGGTAGTCAGGATCCTTCTTAGGACTGATTACAGGGTTCAGGGTCTGATAGGAGACAGGGTTAGGCTGGAGACTTGGACCTCTGAACCATTATCAGTACCTCCAAGGTGAGGGATTAGTTAGGACCCCAGTTTAGGGTCAGGTTAGATCCCGGTCCACCTCTTTCCTGTTTCAGCTCATCAAGTCCTCAAGATTAACCCTGAGTTCAGCAGATATCGTGTCAGGTAAATCTATTCTATACTTACATGCTGATGTTGCTATACTAGTTGTTGTATAGAGTGTTGTTCCTGTATTAATAGTTTACTGACATTGTATACATATCATTAGACAGCGTGACAGAACCAGTATGTGATTTGTATACTTCTGGCCACATTCCAACTAGACTTTTTCAGCCACGCTCAATTCATTTTCGTTGTGAGGTTACATTTGTCTAGTCAGCACATGACTGCATGTTTGCAAATCGCCAGCTCAAGAGAATCCTGACAGTGTGCACTGTGAGAATTCAGAAGTCTGCAGTCACACAGAATGACTACAGATTCATCACAAATTTGGACAACTTCTTTAATACTGCTAGCAAAAATAAAAACATGAGCATTAGTATCACAAATAACATTTATATCCAGGTACGTGATAGATGATTTTGTCTCTGGAGTCATTCTCTTTCTTTTCTTCTTCATCTTGTCCAGACTCCATGAGTTTTCTCATCCACGGCTGTTGCTGCAGACTTCCATCTTCTCCGGTCTTGTTCAGCACATCCCCACACGACACCCTTAAAGACAGCATACATGCCCCACCTCATACCTTTCTCCTCATATTGTGTCTTCAAATTTGTCCCTTCCAGGCTCCCCAAACTTGTGTCCTCAAATCATCCCCATTACAGTAAATCTCCCCAGCTCCATTACACTACCCATACTCCCATCACAGTAAATCTTCTTTCAGCCCCATTACAGTAAATCTCCCCCACACACATAGTAAATATACACACACAGTAAATACCCCCTCCAGACAGTAAATACACCCCCGGGAATGAAATACCACCCCAAACAGAAAATACACCCCCCATATTTTCTGTGTCTTCAACTAGTACTTACCAATATGCACCTCTGGAGAGACGGCGAGTGACATCAGCAGTGTGATCACATGACCTGATTACTCTGCTGGCATCACTTTGACCCGACGGTCAGAGCTTCAATTGTACTCACGTCTGTAAGATGTGAGTACAATTGATCTCTGGGAGCTGGCACTCTGCAGTTTCTCTGTAAGACAACCATTCCTTGCTAAAGAAACTAAATTTAAAGGTACTGGACTGGCCAAACATGTTTCCAGACTTCCAGACATAAATCCTATTGAGCATCCATCGGCTATCCTCAAATGGAAGGTGGAGTAGTGCAAGGTCTCTAACATCCACCAGCTCTGTGATGTCGTCATGGAGGAGTGGAAGAGGATTCCAGTGGCAACCTCTGAAGATCTAGTGAACGCCATGACCAAGAAAATTAAGACAGCTCTTGAAAATAATTGTGGTCACACAAAATATTGACACTTTGGGCACAATTTGGCTATATTTTGTTGCCAGCATGAATCCTACACTGGCTGTGGGATTGCAACCATTTATGCTCTACTCAACAACGCTGTAATATTTCAGAGTAAACATTCTGTTAGGCGTCAGGATTCTCCCACTGCGTGGGATAGATCCCAAGCATTATCTGATGCTGTGGTCCCCCATTCAGGTCCGGCCGCTGTGATTGTGGCTCTGCACAGACGTCTGTCCCAGCGTCCTGCTCTGGCTCGTGGTATACGTTTGGTTACTGCCGGCTCTCCAGCCAAACCTACAAAAAAAGGCTGCACTCAAGCATACTAAAGCATGACAATATGGAATACATGAAATTTAGAATAGCAATATGGCTTTGGAATATAAGGAAAAATTTGAGACGCTTAGTATAAACATTTGGCCAAACATTTTAAAGCCCACCAACCATCGTCAAGGTGGTCTCAATACTCTCCAGCCAAGTCTATGGTAACCAGTGATATGCAGGTGCAGTCTTGCGCTCTGGAGTCTAAGTCCAGAGATCACCTAAATGAGCATGTCCGTGATGTGGCATCTTCTTATTGGTGGTCACTGGTCGGACATTTGCTACTCTGGTGATGTTGCAGCTCTGGATAGGTCCTAGGACGATGTCTCGGCCGACTGGACATGAGTGTTTGTCAGTCACAGAGCATCTCAACCTTTAAGCTTCCTCTCAGTAAAGGCGACAGGGTATTGCATCTAGCCTCATAGGACTTCTTGCTCTTGGCCATTCGTATGTGCAGTTGCACAGTTTAAGCTGCACTTCATGCTCAATCCACGTGCCAACATCCCTGTGACGTTAACAGGGTGTAGTACTGAGCATACTTAGAGCACTACCTCTCAGTGAAGTAACTGAGATTGGTACTTTGCGTTCCGTTCACGCTGTGTGGCGTTGACAGTGTGCTTAAGGTAACGATCTCTTTTTGTTCCGTCATTGTTCACACTAGCAGCAGATTACATCTCTGCATGGAGGACCCCGGGTTGCGATTGCACTTAATTTTATATTTTATTTAGTACAATCTGCCAACCCTAACATATACTTTGAAAAGCCGGCTATAGAATATGTGTCATGTACATACAGTACATAGGGAGCACTCTCCTCAGGGAATTTCACCACTACCTTGCGCTGCTCACATGCCACAAATAACTCCACAGCAATCTGTCTGAGTAAGGTCTGTATGTAAGACCGAAACGTTACATGAACTTTGAGTGCCAGATTTTGACATTTACATACATAGGGAGAGACCTGTCAGACAACTGTAGTGGGTCAGGAAGAAGCTGGCCAGGGACTGCAATGGACTACTTAGTCCTTGATTGACTTCTCAAAGTATGTTTACTCTGAAACATTACATCATTTTGGAGTAAAACATACCTGGTTGCAATCTGGAAGCCATTGTCTGATTCATGCTGCCCATTGTTTGCTCATCATAAGTCTGCATATAATAAGGTCATAAGAACCTGAGCAATGCAGAATCAGCATTAGGATTATGTCTGTATTATGCAGGTTGTAGCTGAATTATTTTTATTAGTGCAATGTTGGTTTATGCTTGCATGTATATATAGATTGGTATGTATCAATCTGAGAAATGGAATAGATTTTCTTGTACATGTAGCTTGCATAAGTAAATTTCTAGATGCAACATTATTTTTTACACATTTTGCTGACAAGAAGAAATTACATGCACGTGTGGTCTATTGGTATAAAAAGAAATAGTTTTTACAGTATGGAAGCCATATCTACATGCATCAATAAATGCTTAGAAAAACAACCATCCGGACATATCAAGCTTTACCTTATATTGACAAATAATGCTCATGTAAGTGTAGTTTCTGTGTGAGCAAGGAAAAATATATTAAACCGGTAGCAGGTTTTAAACTGTAATTGCTTGTAATATGTGATTGCTACCAGCTTGGCTAATTATCCATGTTTACCTTCTTTTGAAATGCTGTATTTCTATTCTAATATATCCAATTTGTAGATTATAATTGGTAACAGTATGGGTAATTACCTGTGTTTACTTCTTTTTGAAATGTGTTTTTTCAAATATAGATAAATGGTAATTGGTACAAGCAGGAGTAATTATGCATGTCTACCTCCTTCTGAGCAAAAGACACTCACAATCCAGGAGTCAGTATTTCTCAATAACAGGCTTTTTTCAGTAAAAGTGAAAATAGAATACCACAAATAGAAAAGCTAGAGAAACTGAGAAGAAATTTAAGGTAAATGTTTAACAGTATCTTAAAAATGTTGTACTCAAGTATTTACTGTCATGATGGGAAAAATAGATGATTTCAACAATATTTTACCTTCATACAATTGACAAAAAAATAAAATAGTGTTCCGACAAATTCAAATGTTTAAAATCAGATTGAGATATTTGCATTGGTAAATGCAATGGTAAAGGCTAAATTCTACTTATCAAGACCTACCGTATTTTTTGGACCATAAGACGCACTTTTTTTCCTCCAAATTTGGGAGGAAAGTGTGGGTGCGTCTTATGGTTGGAATGTAACATGTGGGGAGGAGGGCAGGGGGCAGCGGTGGAGTGGGATCAGCAGGAGGCAAGAAAATATCCCCTCTGCTGCAGGAAACAAGTGCTGGGGGAAACCCCTGGTCCCTACTTAAGTGCAGTGAATATTAATCAGCCGCTTCCCCGCCCACCTATCAGCTGAGCAGTGAGCAGGGAGCAGCAGATCACAGAGCCACAGTTTCCCCAGCGCCTGATTCCTGCAGCAGCTGGGCAGATCGGTGTCTGAAGGAGAAGGAGGCAGCAGGAGCAGCTGGCATACCTGACAGCCTGGGGCTGTGCTGATGGGAGGCTGAATGCTCCTGTGAAGGACCTGTGATGAGGTCATGAAGAGGGCTGGCTGGAGCATCACATGACCAAAGCCCTGCCTCTTCATGATGTCATCACAGGTCCTTCAGACCCACTGTACAACAGAGAATTAATTAAAAGGTTAGGCTACTTTCACACTTGCGTTTTTTTGTGCAGCGCATCATGCGCACATGAAACGCATACGTGTCACATTTCTATCAACTCTATCTCTATCATCTCTGTCTCTATCATCTCTGTCTCTATCATCTCTGTCTCTATCATCTGTCTCTATCATCTGTCTCTATCATCTCTGTCTCTATCATCTCTGTCTCTATCATCTCTGTCTCTATCATCTGTCTCTATAATCTGTCTCTATCATCTCTGTCTCTATAATCTGTCTCTATCATCTCTGTCTCTATCATCTGTCTCTATCATCTCTGTCTCTATCATCTGTCTCTATCATCTGTCTCTATCATCTGTCTCTATCATCTCTGTCTCTATCATCTCTGTCTCTATCATCTGTCTCTATCATCTGTCTCTATCATCTCTGTCTCTATCATCTGTCTCTATCATCTCTGTCTCTATCATCTGTCTATATCATCTCTATCATCTCTGTCTCTATCATCTCTGTCTCTATCATCTCTGTCTCTATCATCTGTCTCTATCATCTCTATCATCTCTGTCTCTATCATCTCTGTCTCTATCATCTGTCTCTATCATCTATCTCTATCAACTCTGTCTCTATCATCTGTCTCTATTTCTATGCAGCATGTATTTCTATGCAGCCGCACAATCCAGTCTGAGTGCCGGCGGCAGTGCCGGGTGTTCATGCGAGAGACTCACACGAAATCATGCGAGTTTCTCGCATGTGTGACCTCGGCCTTATACTCACCCTCCAGCGTCTTCACATAGTAGTTTACAGACACCACACTGGTCCCGCAGCACCATCTTCTACCCGTAGCTTCCAACATAATAACATACTATTATATATAATAACACCAGATATAATAGTATGTTATTAAATATTTTACCACATTTTTTGCTTCAAATATATTTTTCCCTATTTTCCACCTCTAAAACCTGGGTGCGTCTTATAGTCCGGTGCGTCTTATAGTCCGAAAAATACGGTATATCAAACAAAAAGTGATCATATTTAGTGGAAAAAGAGCAAACAGTTTGTATATAGTAGAGGAAGAGTAGAAAGTAAGAGAGATAATGTACAAGCCAGGTGCTTTACCAAAATCCTAAAAGATCAGGGCCAAAGCCCCAAGATATGTGTTTCCCAATACAATCTCCCCACAACTTAATCCCTTAATGACCAAGCCGTTTTTTATAATTCTGACCACTGTCAATTTATATGGTAATAACTTGGGAACATTTCAATGGATCCCACTCTTTCTGAGAAGTTTTTTTCGTGACATATTGTACTTCATGATAGTAGTAAGATTTCTTTGATATGACATGCTCTATTTATGAAAAAAATTAAATTTGGCAAAAATGTTGAACTTTATGCAATTTTTCAACCTTTTAATTTTTGTGCCCTGAAATCAAAGAGTTATGTCACACAAAATAGTTCATAAATAGTGATGAGCGAGCACTAAAATGCTCGGGTGCTTGTTGCTCGGGTCGAGCAAATTGGAATGCTCGGGTGCTCGATCCAAGCAATGAGCCCAATGTAAGTCTATGGGAAAACTGAGCATTTTTGCCGCGACGCCCCCGGTAGGTCATTTTAGGGTCTAAAAACATCTGAAATTGATGGAAACAGTTGTCAAATGACATGGGAACATCACGGGGAATACCTCTTGAAGCATTTTTGACACCCAGGTCACAGCTGTAAACAATGTTGTCAGAGTGTTACGCTACTTTTACAGGCGCACAATAAAACATACAAAAACGATAACAGAATAGATTTTCCTGGGAAATATGTTAATGAACATCCTTTCCAGGGCAATGCTTTGTATGTAAGGCAAAATAAATACCCCCCAAAAAAATGTACCTCCACCACTTGGGCTATGTTCACGCGTCGCGTTTTTGATGCGTTTTTCAACTTTATCATTGCTTTAAGTCAAGACAAATGCATTCATTGGGAAAACTCGTTTTAAAATTTTACAACATTATTTGGCCATGTGGTGTGTGACACAACATCTGACACATCCTGTTTCATTTATGAAGGAGAGACTCTGAAAGTCACAGTCTATTTTTAGAGTGCCAGCAGTGGGCTCTCAGTTTTCTTAGAAAGCCATCAGCTGGCTATGCTTTGTTGTTCCCATTATTAAACAGTGCGTCCGTTATACTGTTATTGTGTATGCAGTGAGTGGCAGGGCTGCCCAAAATTTAGACGCACTCCAATAACCCTTTGAACAGATGTCATGGATGACCACATGCAACCAAAGTTCCAAGTATTCATTGGTACTCCCATATTGTTTGCTTATGCATTAAATGCAAGGCCTGCCCTGTCCCAAAGTTACACGCACCCCAATAATCCTTTGAAGCAACGTACTGGATGGACACATTAAACCGAAGTTCCCATTAAGCTTTATTTGGTACTATCATACTGTTAGTCTAAACATTGAATGCAAGGCCTGCCCTGCCCCCCAACATTACACGCACCCCAATATCCCTTTGAAGTAATGTACTGGATGGCCGCATTAGACCAAACTTCACATTAAGCTTTATTTGGCACTGCCATACTTTTTGCCTAGGCATTGAATGCAAGGCCTGCCCTGCCCCAACATTACATGCACCCCAATAACCCTTTGAAGCAATGTACTGGATGGCCACATTAAACCAAAATTTCCCATTAAGCTTTATTTGGTATTGCCATACTGTTTGCCTAGGCACTGAATGCAGGGCCTGCCTTGCCCCAGCGTTACATGCACCCAAATAACCCTTTTGAAGCAACGTACTAGATGGCCACATTAAACCAAAGTTCTCATTAAGTTTATTTGGTACTGCCATACTGTTTGCCTAGACAATGCATGCAAGGCCTGCCCTGCCCCAACGTTACATGCACCTCAATAACCCTTAAAAGTAGCGTAGTGGATGGCCATGTTATACCAAAGTTCCCATTAAGCTTTATTTGGTACTGCCATACTGTTTGCCTAGGCATTCAATGCAAGGCCTGCCCTGCCTCAACATTAGACAGACCCCAATAACCCTTTGAAGCAATGTACTGGATGATCACATTAAACCAAAATTCCCATTAAGCTTTATTTGGTACTGCCATACTGTTTGCCTAGGCATTGCATGCAAGGTCTGCCCTGCCCCAACGTTACCTGCACCTCAATAACCCTTTGAAGCAACGTACTGAATAGCCACATTAAACCAAAGTTCCAGTTAAACTTTATTTGGCACTGCCATACTGTTTGCCTAGGCATTGCATGCAAGGTCTGCCCTGCCCCAACGTTACCTGCACCTCAATAACCCTTTGAAGCAACGTACTGAATAGCCACATTAAACCAAAGTTCCAGTTAAACTTTATTTGGCACTGCCATACTGTTTGCCTAGGCATTGAGTGCAAGGCCTTTCCTGCCCAGCGTTACACGCACCCCAATAACCCTTTGAACCAACATACTGGATGGCGACTTGAAAGCATTGTTCCTAGTAATTTGGTACTCCCATATTGTTTGGCTATGCAGTGAATTGTTGAGCCTGAAGAATCTGCATTGGAGAATGTAAGTGTTGCATCTGGAAAATCTGCAGTGGAGAATTTCAGTGTTGAAGCTGAAGACCCAGCAGTGGAGCATTGCAATGTTGAGGCTAAAGAACACCTGGCAGTGCATTTTATTGTTGAAGCTGAAGAAATGCATTGTTGAATTTCAGTGTTGAGGCTTAAGAACCAGCAGTGGAGAATTTCAGTGTTGGGGCTGAAGGACCAGCAGTTGAGAATTGCATTGTTGAGGCTGAAGAACCTGCATTGGAGCATTTCAGTGTTGAGCCTGAAGAACCTGCAGTGGACAATTGCAGTGTTGAGGCTGAAGAACCTTTATTGTAACATTGCAGTTTTCAGGAACAACACCCAGCAGTGGAGCATTTCAGTCTTGAGCTTAAATAACCAGCATTGGATTATTGCAGTGTTGAGACTGTACAACCTGCATTGGAGCATTACAGTGTTAAGGTTGGACACCTGGCAGTGGAGCATTTCAATGTTGAGCCAGGAGAACCTGCAGTGGACAATTACAGTGTTAAGGCTAAAGACCCGGCTATGGAAAATTGCAGTGTTGAGGATGAACACACAGCAGTGGAGAATTGCAGTGTGGAGGCTGAACACAGCAGTGGAGCATTGCAGTGTTGTTCCCAATAAACCTGCATTGGAGCATTGCAATGTTGAGGAAGAACACTCAACAGTGGAGCATTTCAGTAGTGAGCCTGAAGAACCTGCAGTGGACAATTGTAGTGTTGAGGCTGAAGTCCCGGCAGTGGAGAATTGCAGTGTTGAGGCTGAAGAACCTGCATTGGTGAATTGCAGTTGTGAGCCTGAAGAACCTGCAGTGGAGAATTGCAGTGTTGAGGGTAAAGACCCTGTATTGTAGCATTGTAGTGTTGAGGCTGAAGAACTGGCAGTGGAGAATTGCATTGTTGAAGATGAACAACTAACAAAGTTCACATTATTAGGAAGTGGGTCTCCCATACTGTTTGCCTATGCAGTGCATGTAAGGCCTCCCCCAAAATTGGACACACCCCAATACCACTTGGAAGAGATGTAGAGGAAGGCCTCCTATAATTCTGTTCCCATGGATCGGGTCTCCTATACTTGGAATGCCCATGGGCTGACAAACATTTTTCCCTGGGGGGGTACACATCAACCTACTGTGTAAATATTTTTTTATGGCCATCATAAACACCCTTGCAAAAAAATATAGTGGTTGTTGCATCACGGAACACTTTCACCCTCGTGTTCTAATGGTGGTGTCTGAAGAGATTATGAGGATTGCCTCCGAAAAATGTTTTCCCAGTTGAAAGAAGCTGATCTCCTATACTTGTAATGCCCATACACTAAGTGTATGGGCTGACTAACATTTCCCTCTGGAGGATACATATCAACATACTGAGGAAACATTTTTTTTAAAGGGCATTAAAAATACTCTTTCACATAATAAGTTGGCAGTTGCATCATAGACCACAGTCACCAAGATGATCTATTGGTGGCGGATAAGGAGAAGGAGGAGGATAACACACCAAATAATCAAACTCACGAAGAGTATACCCATGTGTGGGTGTGAAGAGGTGCATGGGAATACACCTCCCAAAAAAAGACACTGTATTGGAGATTATGTTTTGCTGTTATCATTCGGTGGTGTAGAGAAGACTGCCCCAATCCAGCCCTTGTTCATTTTTATAAGAGTCAGCCTGTCAGCATTTTCAGTTGAGAGGTGGATGCACTTATCAGTTATAATTCCACCAGCGGCACTAAAAACCTGCTCTGAGAAAACGCTAGCGGCAGGGCAGGCCAGGACCTCCAAGACGTAGAGAGCCAGTTCATGCCATGTGTCCAGCTTGAATACCAAATAATTAAAAGGCACAGAGGATTCACAGAGGACATTGGTATGGTCAGCAAGGTACTCCCTCAGAATCTTCCCAAACTTTGCACTTCTTGTAAGAGTACCCCGCGCCTCTGGGCCAGGGCGATGGGAGGGTCTGAGAAAATTTTCCCAGATCTTTGTCAGTGTTACACTGCCTCTACTGGATTGGAGTTGTGTCTCTCTTGCCTCTAGTCCTTGGTTGTCCAACAAACTGTGACCTCTGCCGCTAGTGTTTTCAGATGGGAATTTTTTAACTATTCCGCAACAATGGCCTTCTGGTATTGCTACATTTTAGTACACCTATCTGCCACTTGAATAAGAGATTGAAAGTTCTCCTTGTAGCGTGGGTCTAGAAGTGTCACCAACCAGTAATGAGTGTCACTGAAAATTTTGATAATGCGAGGGTCACGGGAAAGTCAGCACAACATAATGTCTGCCATGCGTGCCAGACTGCTAACAGGCAAGACTTCTGTGTCCTCACCAACAGGATGACTGACCATGCTGTCCTCCTCTCTGTCCTCAGGCCATTCATGCTGAACACACGGTATGACAGTTCTGCTTGTAGTACTGTCTGTATCGCATGAAAGTAGCTCTTGTTCTTCCTCCTACTCCTCTTCCTCATTGTCAACCAATCCACGTTGGGATAACATGAGGCTGGTCTGTGTGTGTTCACCCTGTATGGTTCCTTGCTCCATCTCATTGTGCTCTGCCTGCAATGCATCCTCTTTCATTGTGAGTGTAGAGCTTTTCAGAATGCAGAGAAGCGGGATGGTGACACTAATTATGGCATCATCGCCGCTCACCATCTTGGTGGACTCCTCAAATTTTGTAGGAAAGTACATATGTCTGACATCCATGTCCACTCCTGAGGTCTTATGTGTGGAGTCTTAACTGAATACCAACGGCCTTATTAATGCTGGTAGTCAACAACTGCCCACTTCTGCTCAAAATCCTTTCCAACATATGCAGTGTAAAGTTCCAACACGTGGGTACTTCACACACCAGTCAGTGAGCCGGAAGCTGCAAATACTGCTGAGGCACGACAAGAAAGGCTGAAGCTGTAGCTGACTTTCTAAAATGGGCACACAGATGGCGTGCTTTCACAAGCAGATTCGGCAGCTCTGGGTAGGTTTTGAGAAACCACTGAACTGAAGCACATGGGCCAGGCATGGTATGTGTGTGAGCTCGCCTCGCCTCAGAGCAGCCACCAGGTTCCGGCCATTGTCAAACATGACCATGCCTGGCTGTAGGTTCCATGGTGACAGTCACAGATCTGCTTGCTCTTTCAGAGTCCACAACTCTTCAGTAGTGTTGAGCATTCCGATACTGCAAATATCGGGTATCGGCCGATATTAGCTGTATCGGAATTCCGATTCCGAGTTCCGATATTTTCGTCTTATCGGATACCGGAATCGGGATGTCACTGTCACTGTCAGTGTCCGTCTGTCGGGTCTGTCAGGAGTCAGCGGCACTTACCTGGCAGAAGATCTCCGGCGGTCACGTCCTGGACTGCTTCATGGCCGCCATCCTCTTCTCCCGGCGGTCACATGCAGTTTCTCGCGATAACTGCAGTGACTGCTGGGTAATCCCGGCCGTAAAGCAGTCAGTCCGATGACGTCACCGCCGGGGAAGCAGGTAATCAGCTGTGCTGCGTCGCGATGACAGGCTCTGCCTGTCATTGCGATGTAGCAGAGCTGGATCGTCGTGGGACTATCGTTATGGACTGCGTCGGACAGGTGGTATACTGTTGGTTTGTTTTTTTTCTTTTTTTACAGGAGATCGATGGCGTCGCAGGAATGAGAGTATAATAAAAGAAATGAAAACTGTGTTGTCTCTTTTATTTCATTAAAATACTTTTTTCTTGCTGTGTCTTTTTTTTACACATTTAATAACTTTGGGATTAATAATGGATCGGTGTCTTATTGACGCCTCTCCATTATTAACCGGGCTTATTGTCACCGTGCAATCAACGGTGACAATAACCCCTTATTACCCCGCTTGCCACCGCTACAGGGCAAGTGGGAAGAGCCGGGTAAAGTGCCACAATTGGCACATCTTTTGATGCGCCAAATGTGGGGCTGCTGTAGCCTGGTATTGAGGGCCAAAATCCATGGGCCTTGACAGTCTTTTAATACCAGGCCGCAGCAGTCTGCATTTTACTTGGCTGGTTAACAAAAATAGGGGGGATCCCCACGCCGTTTTTTTTTCGAGGGGATCCCCTATTTTTGTTAACCAGCCAAGCTAAGCAGACTGCTGTGGCCTGGTATTATCAGGCTTGCAAGGTCCATGGATATTGGATCCTTACCAGCCTGAAAAACCAGGCCTCAGCGGTCTGCTTCATCTGGCTGGTTAACAAAAATAAGGGGGACCCCACGCTAATTTTTTTCGAGGGGATCCCCTATTTTTGTTAATCAGCCAAGATATGCAGACTGCTGTGGCCTGGTATTATCACGCTGGCAAGGTCCATGGATCTTGGCTCCTTAACAGCCTGAAAATCCAGGCCTCAGCGGTCTGCTTCATCTGGCTGGTTAACAAAAATAGGGGGGACCCCACGCCAATTTTTTTCGAGGGGATCCCCTATTTTTGTTAATCAGCCAAGATATGCAGACTGCTGTGGCCTGGTATTATCAGGCTGGCAAGGTCCATGGATCTTGGCTCCTTAACAGCCTGAAAATCCAGGCCTCAGCGGTCTGCTTCATCTGGCTGGTTAACAAAAATAGGGGGGACCCCACGCCAATTTTTTTCGAGGGGATCCCCTATTTTTGTTAATCAGCCAAGATATGCAGACTGCTGTGGCCTGGTATTATCAGGCTGGCAAGGTCCATGGATCTTGGCTCCTTAACAGCCTGAAAATCCAGGCCTCAGCGGTCTGCTTCATCTGGCTGGTTAACAAAAATAGGGGGGACCCCACGCCAATTTTTTTCGAGGGGATCCCCTATTTTTGTTAATCAGCCAAGATATGCAGACTGCTGTGGCCTGGTATTATCAGGCTGGCAAGGTCCATGGATCTTGGCTCCTTAACAGCCTGAAAATCCAGGCCTCAGCGGTCTGCTTCATCTGGCTGGTTAACAAAAATAGGGGGACCCCACGCCATTTTTTTTTTCGAAGGGAACCCCTATTTTTGTTAATCAGTTCCCTCTGACGTCACTGATTGTGTCCCTGGCTGACCTGAAGTGAAAGTGGAAAGCAATCAATTAAGCTTTCCACTTAAGGGCCCGTCTCACATAGCGATATCGCTACCGAGATCGCTGCTGAGTCACTAGTTTTGTGACGCAGCAGCGAGCTCACCAGCGATATCGCTGTGTGTGACATTCAGCGACGATCAGCCCCCCTGCCGGGTATCGCTGATCGTCGCTGAAATGTCAGGACCTTTGATCGCTGGTTTCCCGCCTGTCACACGCAGCGATGCGTGCCTGTCAGAGGGAAACCAGCGATCAAAAAAAGGTCCTGACATTTCTGCGACGATCAGCGATACCCGGCAGGGGGGCTGATCGTCGCTGAATGTCACACACAGCGATATCGCTGGTGAGCTCGCTGCTGCGTCACAAAACTAGTGACTCAGCAGCGATCTCGGTAGCGATATCGCTATGTGAGACGGGCCCTTAAGCGATGTTACCCGCAGTGTCGCTGTCCCAGATCGCTGCCTGAGCTGCCTGTTTGGCAGCTCAGCAGCGATCATGTAGCGATACACCAGCGATCCTGACAAGTGCATATCGTTGTCGGGATCGCTGGTTATCGTTATGTGACACCCAGCCTTTACTCTCCTGTCAGGCAGGAGAGGAACTCATTCATTTGGGGTTTACTGTGAGGCTGCAGCATTAGCTGCGGTCCCTGCAGTAAACATTAACCCTTTCTGAAGGATTACACCGTGGGACCTGACTGTGCATGGGATAGGTAAGAATAATTTTGCTTTTTTATTTTATTTTTATTACAGGAAATGGTTTTTGCAGTAAAATAAAAGATGGTCAAAAACATGTGTCTTTATTTCATTAAAATGATTTTTAATTAAAGTGTGTGTGTTTTATTTTTATTTCATGCAATAGGATTAATAATTGATAGTTGTCTAATTGACAGCTCTCAATTATTAACCTGGCTTAAGGTCACCTTTCAATAGCAAGGTGGCTTTAACCCCATATTAACCCATTCGCCACCGCTACAGGGCAATGGGAATAGACGGGCAAAGTGCCAGAAAGGGCGAATCTAATTATAGATTTGTCTTTCCTGGGGTGTCTGGGGGCAGATGTTAGTAGCCGGGGGGGGGCAAAAATAATGGTCCCTCTCTGGGCTATTATTATCTGCCCCCACTCACTGGCTTTGTCTGTCTGGTTGCGAAAATAGGGCGGGAGCCCACGCATTTTTTTTCAGCAATTTTACACCTCATATATATATATACATGTCATTGAATTTGTGACACATATATATATATATTTATATTTGTAGTTCATACACTTCTACATAGTATAATAGCCGCTAATTCAATTGCCGGCTTTTGTGAAAATGCAGAACCCGACATGAAATGACACTTGGTGTACATAGGGTTAACCATGTCTTTTCATGTCCTTTGCTATCTAATTTGCACAAACAATTAAATCAGACTATGTGTGCAAAATTTCACACCTCTAGGGGTTAATTAAAGGTGTAAATTCGTAGCAAAAAAGTCCGTTTTTTTTACAACGAATTTACACCTTTAATTAACCCCTAGAGGTGTGAAATTTTGCACACATAGTCTGATTTAATTGTTTGTGCAAATTAGATAGCAAAGGACATGAAAAGAAATGTTTAACCCTATGTACACCAAGTGTCATTTCATGTCGGGTGACCCGACATGAAATGACACTTGGTGTACATAGGGTTAACCATGTCTTTTCATGTCCTTTGCTATCTAATTTGCACAAACAATTAAATCAGACTATGTGTGCAAAATTTCACACCTCTAGGGGTTAATTAAAGGTGTAAATTCGTAGCAAAAAAGTCCGTTTTTTTTTACAAAGAATTTACACCTTTAATTAACCCCTACAGGTGTGAAATTTTGCACACATAGTCTGATTTAATTGTTTGTGCAAATTAGATAGCAAAGGACATGAAAAGAAATGTTTAACCCTATATACACCAAGTGTCATTTCATGTCGGGTGCTTCTGTCTTTTCACTGAAGCCGGCTTTACCCGGCAATTGAATCAAAGGATATTTTACTATGTAGAAGTGTATAAACTATACATATATGTATATATATATGTCACAATGACATGTATATATATATATATGTATTCTATGTGTGTATATTTAGTGTTTACAAGGAAAGAATGGGGTTTTTTTAGTTGCGATATTTTGTTCCCATAGACTTACATGGGACTTCCGGTATCGGTATCGGGTATCGCCGATTTTTTAGTGATATCGGCGATACCATTCCGATTCCGATACTTTAGCATATCGGAAAGTATCGCTCAACTCTACACTTCAGCATTGTGTTGTTTATCAACTAAGCATATTAGTTTCAGCACAGCCTGTTGCTGCTTGGCTGCGGCAGTGCTGCAATGCTTCCAGCTTGTAGCTGATGTGCTCATTTTGAAGATGGAGGCTTAAGAGGAGGAGGAGGTGCAGGAGCTGTAGATTGTGAGGGTAACTCTGATTGTGGTAGGGCCTGCAATCCTCAACGTCATGAGGACGTGTTCCATCACAGGGTCTGACAGGGTACCAGCTTCCACTATGTCAACCCAGTGTTCCGTCAGCGAGATGTACCGTCCCTGCCCAGAAGCATTTGTCCAGGTGTCCATGGTTAGGTGGACTTTCCCGGTAACAGCATTGCTGAGGGCACAGGTAATGTTCTGGGATACATGCTTGTGTAATGCTGGGATGGCACATCAGGAGAAATAGTGACGGCTGGGGACTGAGTTCCTTGGGATGGCTGCCGATATGAGGTTGTGGAAAGCTTCTGTCTCCATGAACCTAATAGGTAACATTTCGAATGCAAGCAGATGAGAAATGTGTGAATGTAGTACTGTGGACTGTGGGGCGTTGTCTGTGTATTTCTGCTTGCGTTCCAATAACTGGGGTATGGACAACTGAAGGCTACGCTGGGACAAGGATGTGGATGTGCTTGATGATGGTGATGAGTGTGTGCAACGACAGGTGTAGGGCATGAGGCATCTTCGCAGGCACCATGGACAGGTGATTGGCTTCCACGCACAACAGCGGATGTAGCAGTGGTGTCACCCGCAGACAGTGCTCCTGGACCTGGGGTTTGGCACGCAAAGTCTGGTGCTTTGCTGCCATGTGCCTGGGCATGGCAGGTGGTGAAAATGGCTTATTTGGGGTTGTCGGCAGAGTCTTTAAAAAACAACCAGGCTCAGGAAGACCTAACACTTGTACTGCCAACTTCCGTGGTGATGGTGTTATGAAGAACGATTACCGCACCTACCACAGTGCTTCTTCCTGTCTTCTGTGGTGCTATGCCTCCCTCCCCCGTTTGCTGCTGTCCTCGCTCTGCTTATCCTCCTGCCAGGTTGGGTCAGTTACTATATCATCCAATTCCACTTCCGCACCCTGATCCTCCACCTGACTTTTTGGCAATCGTGTCACATTATCGTGCACCAGTTGTGACACGTTCCCACCGTTGCCTTCATGTGAACATGGCTGCTCAAATATTTGGGCATCAATACATGCGATCACATCTTGCCCCACTTAAAGTGGACCGGGCGAGAGGTCTGAATCTATAAATGGAAAAGTGAACAGCTCTTCGGAGTGTCCAAGTATGGGATCAGTTGTCTCCGGGCACTCGGCATGGCAGGAGGAAGGAGGATCAGGGTGAGGAATATTTAGTCCAAACTAACAGCTACTCAGAATTGAGCATATGGAAGACAGGGTGCTAGTGGTGGTGGCAAAGTGACTGGAAGCATTATCAGCTATCCAACCAAGAACCTTTTGATACTGCTCTGGTTTTAATAATGCTGTTCTGCGGTCCCCTAGGAATTTAGGCAGGAAGTTCATGCGAGAAGATGTGGGTGTTTGTTGTGGCACAATTTCACCTTGCCCACGGCCTCGGCCTCTGCATGCACCATCACATCTACTTCCCCGTCCCTTGCCACGCTCCTTGCCCATTTTAAATGGACTACAATATTTTCCACGTTCACTACAAATCGCTGAATTGGGAGCAAACTTAGATATGATCAGTGTGCGAGAAAACCACACTTTAAAATATCTGGACTGTAGGTAAATTTTTTTTTTATTTTTAGCAAAATAGTGTCAATAACTAGAGTAAAACACAGCAAAAACAAATGAATGGAGGCCTGCAATGCCACAATTTGTAGCCCACAGGTAGATGAGGTGTCTGACAGAGATACCACACTTTTCAATATGGGGCATGCATTTTTTTTGCTTTTTTACCCCAAAATAATGTTTAGAACTAAAGTAACAGACAGCAAAAATAGTTGAAAGAAGGCCTGAAATGGCACAATTTTTAGCCCACTGATAGATGAGGAGTCTGATGGAGCTATCAGACTGTTCAATATGTGGCCTGTATTTTGTTTTTTGCCCCAAAATAGTGTATAGAACTAGGGTAACAGACAGCAAAAACAGTTGATTGGAGGCCTGAAATGCCACAATTTGTAGCCCACAGGTAGATGAAGGGTCTGATGGAGATATCACACTGTTCAATATGTGGCCTGTATTTTTTTGTTTTTTATCCCAAAATAGTATATAGAACTAGGGTAATAAACAGCAAAAAAGTTGACTGGAAGCTTGAAATGCCACAATCTGTAGCCCACAGATAGATCAGGCGTCTGACGGAGATATCACACTTTCAAATATCTGGCCTGTATTGTTTTGTTTTTTCCCAAAATAGTGTATGGTACTGGGGTAACAGACAGCAAAAACAGTTGCATGGAGACCTGAAATGCACAATTTGCAGCTCACAAATTGATGAGGCATCTGATGGACATACTACACTGTTCAATATGTGGCCTGCATTTGTTGTTTTTTACCCCAAAATAGTGTATAGACCTAGGGTAAGACACAGCAAAAACATTTGAATGGAGGCCTGAAATTCCACTATTTGTAGCCAACTGATAGATGAGGGGTCTGACAGATACCACACTATTCATTATGTGACCTGCATTGTTTTTGTTTTTTACCCCAAAGTAGTGTATAGATCTAAGGTAACAGACAGCAAAAATGGTTGAATGGAGGCCTGAAATGCCACAATTTGTTGCCCACTGATAGATGAGGGGTCTCACGGAGATGCCACACTGTTCAATATGTGGTCTGTATTGTTTTGTTTTTTACCCAAAAATAGTGTATAGAACTAGGGTAAAAGACAGCAAAAAAGTTGAATAGAGGCCTGAAATGCCACAATTTGTAGCCCACCGATAGATGAGGCATGTGACTAAGATTCCACTCTCTTCAATATGTGTCCTGTATTTGTTGTTTTTTTTACCCCAAAATAGTGTATAGAAACTAGGGTAACAGACAGCAAGATTCCACTCTCTTCAATATGTGTCCTGTATTTGTTGTTTTTTTTACCCCAAAATAGTGTATAGAACTAGGGTAACAGACAGCAAATACAGTGGAATGGAGACCTGAAATTAAAACAATTTGTAATCCACAGATAGATGAGGCGTCTGACGGAGGTAGCCCACTTTCAAGTATCTGGCCTGTATTTTTTTTTCCTGCAGGATAGTGTATAGAACTATGGTAAGACACAGCAAAAACAGTTGAATGAAGGCCTGAAATGCCACAATTTGTTGCCCACTGATAGATGAGGGGTCTGATAGAGATGCCACACTGTTCAATATGTGGTCTGTATATTTTTATTTTTTTACCCCAAAATAGTGTATAGAACTAGGGTAACAGACAGCAAAAATAGTTGAATGGAGGCCTGAAATGCCACAATTTGTAGCCTACAGATAGATGAGGCATCTGATGGAGATAACCACACTCTTCAATATGTAGCCTGTATTTGTTGTTTTTTTACCCCAAAATAATGTATAGAACTAGGGTAACAAACAGCAAAAACAGTGGAATGGGGGCCTGAAATGCCATAATTTGTAACCTACAGAGAGATGAGGCGTCTGACGGAGATAGCCGACTTTCAAATATCTGGACTGTATTTTTTTATTTTTCCTGCACAATAGTGTATAGAATGAGGGTAAGACACAGCAAAAACAGTTGAATGGAGGCCTGAAATGCCACAATTTGTAGGCAACAGATAGATGAGACGTCTGATGGAAATAGCCCACTTTCAATTATCTGGCCTGTATTTTTTATTTTTTTTGCCCAGCTAAATTGTGTCAACAAGTAGGCTAAGACAAAAAAAATTCTATGGAGGCCTGAAATGGCACAATTTTGAGCTCAATGATATGTGATCCATGTGGCAGACAAAACCAGGTGTAAAATATCTGCCCTATAGCTAAATATACTTTTGGGAGCTAAATATTTTTTGGCCAGCAAAATGGTGTCAATAAATTATATAAGACGCTCCAAAAAAAATTTACAGTACCGCAAAAATGTCAGAAATTTCTGCACACTCAGATGTGATGGCTGGGATGGGCAAACCCGTTTAAAATAGCTGGATTTTGACGCTGTACTATGAAAAGGATCTGGCTGTTTTCTGCAGTGTCAACAAGCAAATGGAGAAAAAAATCATGTTCTGGATTGATTTGGAATAAAGTCATCAGGATTAAGATGTAAAAAAAAAGTTCCTGGCCACTGAGAACTAGACCTGTGTAGATAGGGTCAATATATGTAATAGGCAGCAGCAACAGACAGTAATGGAATGGACCCTATTGATGTATGCAATGAAGTATGACACATACAATGTCTGCCTGCAACTGATATCTATATACCAACATACAGTGCCTGCATGCCTTGCACTGATATGTATATACAGTTATGGACAAAAGTTTTGAGAATGACACAAATATTATATTTTCACATGATCTGCTGCCCTCTTGTTTTTATGTGTGTTTGACAGATGTTTTTATCACAGACAGAAATATAATTGCAAACATATGAGTAACAAAAGCTTTTATTGACAGTTAGAATGAGTTATTGCAGCAAGTCAATATTTGCAGTGTTGACTAGTGTTGAGCGATACTTCACGATATCAAGAAGTATCGGATCGGATTGGGTATCGCCGATACCCAAAAAGTAACGCCGATACCCGATTCCGATACCGGAAATCCAATGCAAGTCTATGGGACAGAAATATCGGAACTAAAAAAAACCCTTTCTTTCCTTGTAAACACTAAATATACACACATAGAATACATATATATATATATATATATATATATATTTCATTGTGACATATATATATATACATATATTTATAGTTCATACACTTCTACATAGTAAAATAGCCTCTGATTCAATTGTCGGGTAATGCCGGCTTTTGTGAAAATACAGAAGCACCCGACATGAAATGACACATGGTTTACATAGAGTTAACCATGTCTTTTCATGTAGGTTGATATCTGGTTTTCACAAACAATTACATGAGTGTATGTGTGCAAAATTTCACACCTGTAGGGGTTAATTAAAGGTGTAAATTAATTTTAAAAAAAACTGACTTTTTTGCTACGAATTTACACCTTTAATTAACCCCTACATGTGTCAAATTTTGCACACATACACTCATGTAATTGTTAGTGAAAACAATATATCAAACAACTTATATTATATGTTGTATTTTGCCCTGGAAATATGTTAATGAACATCCTTTCCAGGGCAATGCTTTGTATGTAAGGCAAAATAAATACCCCCCAAAAAAATGTACCTCCACCACTTGGGCTATGTTCACGCGTCGCGTTTTTGATGCGTTTTTCAACTTTATCATTGCTTTAAATCAAGACAAATGCATTCATTGGGAAAACTCGCTTTAAAATTTTACAAACTTATTTGGCCATGTGGTGTGTGACACATCATCTGACACATCCTGTTTCATTTATGAAGGAGAGACTCTGAAAGTCACAGTCTATTTTTAGAGTGCCAGCAGTGGGCTCTCAGTTTTCTTAGAAAGCCATCAGCTGGCTATGCTTTGTTGTTCCCATTATTAAACAGTGGGTCCGTTATACTGTTATTGTGTATGCAGTGAGTGGCAGGGCTGCCCAAAATTTAGACGCACTCCAATAACCCTTTGAACAGATGTCATGGATGACCACATGCAACCAAAGTTCCAAGTATTCATTGGTACTCCCATATTGTTTGCTTATGCATTAAATGCAAGGCCTGCCCTGTCCCAAAGTTACACGCACCCCAATAATCCTTTGAAGCAACGTACTGGATGGACACATTAAACCGAAGTTCCCATTAAGCTTTATTTGGTACTATCATACTGTTAGTCTAAACATTGAATGCAAGGCCTGCCCTGCCCCCCAACATTACACGCACCCCAATATCCCTTTGAAGCAATGTACTGGATGGCCGCATTAGACCAAACTTCACATTAAGCTTTATTTGGCACTGCCATACTTTTTGCCTAGGCATTGAATGCAAGGCCTGCCCTGCCCCAACATTACATGCACCCCAATAACCCTTTGAAGCAATGTACTGGATGGCCACATTAAACCAAAATTTCCCATTAAGCTTTATTTGGTATTGCCATACTGTTTGCCTAGGCACTGAATGCAGGGCCTGCCTTGCCCCAGCGTTACATGCACCCAAATAACCCTTTTGAAGCAACGTACTAGATGGCCACATTAAACCAAAGTTCTCATTAAGCTTTATTTGGTACTGCCATACTGTTTGCCTAGACAATGCATGCAAGGCCTGCCCTGCCCCAACGTTACATGCACCTCAATAACCCTTAAAAGTAGCGTAGTGGATGGCCATGTTAAACCAAAGTTCCCATTAAGCTTTATTTGGTACTGCCATACTGTTTGCCTAGGCATTCAATGCAAGGCCTGCCCTGCCCCAACATTAGACAGACCCCAATAACCCTTTGAAGCAATGTACTGGATGGTCACATTAAACCAAAATTCCCATTAAGCTTTATTTGGTACTGCCATACTGTTTGCCTAGGCATTGCATGCAAGGTCTGCCCTGCCCCAACGTTACCTGCACCTCAATAACCCTTTGAAGCAACGTACTGAATAGCCACATTAAACCAAAGTTCCAGTTAAACTTTATTTGGCACTGCCATACTGTTTGCCTAGGCATTGAGTGCAAGGCCTTCCCTGCCCAGCGTTACACGCACCCCAATAACCCTTTGAACCAACATACTGGATGGCGACTTGAAAGCATTGTTCCTAGTAATTTGGTACTCCCATATTGTTTGGCTATGCAGTGAATTGTTGAGCCTGAAGAATCTGCATTGGAGAATGTAAGTGTTGCATCTGGAAAATCTGCAGTGGAGAATTTCAGTGTTGAAGCTGAAGACCCGGCAGTGGAGCATTGCAATGTTGAGGCTAAAGAACACCTGGCAGTGCATTTTATTGTTGAAGCTGAAGAAATGCATTGTTGAATTTCAGTGTTGAGGCTTAAGAACCAGCAGTGGAGAATTTCAGTGTTGGGGCTGAAGGACCAGCAGTTGAGAATTGCATTGTTGAGGCTGAAGAACCTGCATTGGAGCATTTCAGTGTTGAGTCTGAAGAACCTGCAGTGGACAATTGCAGTGTTGAGGCTGAAGAACCTTTATTGTAACATTGCAGTTTTCAGGAACAACACCCAGCAGTGGAGCATTTCAGTCTTGAGCTTAAATAACCAGCATTGGATTATTGCAGTGTTGAGGCTGTACAACCTGCATTGGAGCATTACAGTGTTAAGGTTGAACACCTGGCAGTGGAGCATTTCAATGTTGAGCCAGGAGAACCTGCAGTGGACAATTACAGTGTTAAGGCTAAAGACCCGGCTATGGAAAATTGCAGTGTTGAGGATGAACACACAGCAGTGGAGAATTGCAGTGTGGAGGCTGAACACAGCAGTGGAGCATTGCAGTGTTGTTCCCAATAAACCTGCATTGGAGCATTGCAATGTTGAGGAAGAACACTCAACAGTGGAGCATTTCAGTAGTGAGCCTGAAGAACCTGCAGTGGACAATTGTAGTGTTGAGGCTGAAGTCCCGGCAGTGGAGAATTGCAGTGTTGAGGCTGAAGAACCTGCATTGGTGAATTGCAGTTGTGAGCCTGAAGAACCTGCAGTGGAGAATTGCAGTGTTGAGGGTAAAGACCCTGTATTGTAGCATTGTAGTGTTGAGGCTGAAGAACTGGCAGTGGAGAATTGCATTGTTGAAGATGAACAACTAACAAAGTTCACATTATTAGGAAGTGGGTCTCCCATACTGTTTGCCTATGCAGTGCATGTAAGGCCTCCCCCAAAATTGGACACACCCCAATACCACTTGGAAGAGATGTAGAGGAAGGCCTCCTATAATTCTGTTCCCATGGATCGGGTCTCCTATACTTGGAATGCCCATGGGCTGACAAACATTTTTCCCTGGGGGGGTACACATCAACCTACTGTGTAAATATTTTTTTATGGCCATCATAAACACCCTTGCAAAAAAATATAGTGGTTGTTGCATCACGGAACACTTTCACCCTCGTGTTCTAATGGTGGTGTCTGAAGAGATTATGAGGATTGCCTCCGAAAAATGTTTTCCCAGTTGAAAGAAGCTGATCTCCTATACTTGTAATGCCCATACACTAAGTGTATGGGCTGACTAACATTTCCCTCTGGAGGATACATATCAACATACTGAAGAAACATTTTTTTTAAAGGGCATCAAAAATACTCTTTTACATAATAAGTTGGCAGTTGCATCATAGACCACAGTCACCAAGATGATCTATTGGTGGCGGATAAGGAGAAGGAGGAGGATAACACACCAAATAATCAAACTCACGAAGAGTATACCCATGTGTGGGTGTGAAGAGGTGCATGGGAATACACCTCCCAAAAAAAGACACTGTATTGGAGATTATGTTTTGCTGTTATCATTCGGTGGTGTAGAGAAGACTGCCCCAATCCAGCCCTTGTTCATTTTTATAAGAGTCAGCCTGTCAGCATTTTCAGTTGAGAGGTGGATGCACTTATCAGTTATAATTCCACCAGCGGCACTAAAAACCTGCTCTGAGAAAACGCTAGCGGCAGGGCAGGCCAGGACCTCCAAGACGTAGAGAGCCAGTTCATGCCATGTGTCCAGCTTGAATACCAAATAATTAAAAGGCACAGAGGATTCACAGAGGACATTGGTACGGTCAGCAAGGTACTCCCTCAGAATCTTCCCAAACTTTGCACTTCTTGTAAGAGTACCCCGCGCCTCTGGGCCAGGGCGATGGGAGGGTCTGAGAAAATTTTACCAGATCTTTGTCAGTGTTACACTGCCTCTACTGGATTGGAGTTGTGTCTCTCTTACCTCTAGTCCTTGGTTGTCCAACAAACTGTGACCTCTGCCGCTAGTGTTTTCAGATGGGAATTTTTTAACTATTCCGCAACAATGGCCTTCTGGTATTGCTACATTTTAGTACACCTATCTGCCACTTGAATAAGAGATTGAAAGTTCTCCTTGTAGCGTGGGTCTAGAAGTGTCACCAACCAGTAATGAGTGTCACTGAAAATTTTGATAATGCGAGGGTCACGGGAAAGTCAGCACAACATAATGTCTGCCATGCGTGCCAGACTGCTAACAGGCAAGACTTCTGTGTCCTCACCAACAGGATGACTGACCATGCTGTCCTCCTCTCTGTCCTCAGGCCATTCATGCTGAACACACGGTATGACAGTTCTGCTTGTAGTACTGTCTGTATCGCATGAAAGTAGCTCTTGTTCTTCCTCCTACTCCTCTTCCTCATTGTCAACCAATCCACGTTGGGATAACATGAGGCTGGTCTGTGTGTGTACACCCTGTATGGTTCCTTGCTCCATCTCATTGTGCTCTGCCTGCAATGCATCCTCTTTCATTGTGAGTGTAGAGCTTTTCAGAATGCAGAGAAGCGGGATGGTGACACTAATTATGGCATCATCGCCGCTCACCATCTTGGTGGACTCCTCAAATTTTGTAGGAAAGTACATATGTCTGACATCCATGTCCACTCCTGAGGTCTTATGTGTGGAGTCTTAACTGAATACCAACGGCCTTATTAATGCTGGTAGTCAACAACTGCCCTCTTCTGCTCAAAATCCTTTCCAACATATGCAGTGTAAAGTTCCAACACGTGGGTACTTCACACACCAGTCAGTGAGCCGGAAGCTGCAAATACTGCTGAAGCACGACAAGAAAGGCTGAAGCTGTAGCTGACTTTCTAAAATGGGCACACAGATGGCGTGCTTTCACAAGCAGATTCGGCAGCTCTGGGTAGGTTTTGAGAAACCACTGAACTGAAGCACATGGGCCAGGCATGGTATGTGTGTGAGCTCGCCTCGCCTCAGAGCAGCCACCAGGTTCCGGCCATTGTCAAACATGACCATGCCTGGCCGTAGGTTCCATGGTGACAGTCACAGATCTGCTTGCTCTTTCAGAGCTGTCCACAACTCTTCAGCATTGTGTTGTTTATCAACTAAGCATATTAGTTTCAGCACAGCCTGTTGCTGCTTGGCTGCGGCAGTGCTGCAGTGCTTCCAGCTTGTAGCTGATGTGCTCATTTTGAAGATGGAGGCTTAAGAGGAGGAGGAGGTGCAGGAGCTGTAGATTGTGAGGGTAACTCTGATTGTGGTAGGGCCTGCAATCCTCAACGTCATGAGGACGTGTTCCATCACAGGGTCTGACAGGGTACCAGCTTCCACTATGTCAACCCAGTGTTCCATCAGCGAGATGTACCGTCCCTGCCCAGAAGCATTTGTCCAGGTGTCCATGGTTAGGTGGACTTTCCCGGTAACAGCATTGCTGAGGGCACAGGTAATGTTCTGGGATACATGCTTGTGTAATGCTGGGATGGCACATCAGGAGAAATAGTGGCGGCTGGGGACTGAGTTCCTTGGGATGGCTGCCGATATGAGGTTGTGGAAAGCTTCTGTCTCCATGAACCTAATAGGTAACATTTCGAATGCAAGCAGATGAGAAATGTGTGAATGTAGTACTGTGGACTGTGGGGCGTTGTCTGTGTATTTCTGCTTGCGTTCCAATAACTGGGGTATGGACAACTGAAGGCTACGCTGGGACAAGGATGTGGATGTGCTTGATGATGGTGATGAGTGTGCGCAACGACAGGTGTAGGGCATGAGGCATCTTCGCAAGCACCATGGACAGGTGATTGGCTTCCACGCACAACAGCGGATGTAGCAGTGGTGTCACCCGCAGACAGTGCTCCTGGACCTGGGGTTTGGCACGCAAAGTCTGGTGCTTTGCTGCCATGTGCCTGGGCATGGCAGGTGGTGAAAATGGCTTATTTGGGGTTGTCGGCAGAGTCTTTAAAAAACAACCAGGCTCAGGAAGACCTAACACTTGTACTGCCAACTTCCGTGGTGATGGTGTTATGAAGAACGATTACCGGCACCTACCACAGTGCTTCTTCCTGTCTTCTGTGGTGCTATGCCTCCCTCCCCCGTTTGCTGCTGTCCTCGCTCTGCTTATCCTCCTGCCAGGTTGGGTCAGTTACTATATCATCCAATTCCACTTCCGCACCCTGGTCCTCCACCTGACTTTTTGGCAATCGTGTCACATTATCGTGCACCAGTTGTGACACGTTGAGGAATATTTAGTCCAAACTAACAGCTACTCAGAATTGAGCATATGGAAGACAGGGTGCTAGTGGTGGTGGCAAAGTGACTGGAAGCATTATCAGCTATCCAGCCAAGAACCTTTTGATACTGCTCTGGTTTTAATAATGCTGTTCTGCGGTCCCCTAGGAATTTAGGCAGGAAGTTCATGCTAGAAGATGTGGGTGTTTGTTGTGGCACAATTTCACCTTGCCCACGGCCTCGGCCTCTGCATGCACCATCACATCTACTTCCCCGTCCCTTGCCACGCTCCTTGCCCATTTTAAATGGACTACAATATTTTCCACGTTCACTACAAATCGCTGAATTGGGAGCAAACTTAGATATGATCAGTGTGCGAGAAAACCACACTTTAAAATATCTGGACTGTAGGTAAAAATTTTTTTTATTATTAGCAAACTAGTGTCAATAACTAGAGAAAAACACAGCAAAAACAAATGAATGGAGGCCTGCAATGCCACAATTTGTAGCCCACAGGTAGATGAGGTGTCTGACAGAGATACCACACTTTTCAATATGGGGCATGCATTTTTTTGCTTTTTTACCCCAAAATAATGTATAGAACTAAAGTAACAGACAGCAAAAATAGTTGAAAGAAGGCCTGAAATGGCACAATTTTTAGCCCACTGATAGATGAGGAGTCTGATGGAGCTATCAGACTGTTCAATATGTGGCCTGTATTTTGTTTTTTGCCCCAAAATAGTGTATAGAACTAGGGTAACAGACAGCAAAAACAGTTGATTGGAGGCCTGAAATGCCACAATTTGTAGCCCACAGGTAGATGAAGGGTCTGATGGAGATATCACACTGTTCAATATGTGGCCTGTATTTTTTTGTTTTTTATCCCAAAATAGTATATAGAACTAGGGTAATAAACAGCAAAAAAGTTGACTGGAAGCTTGAAATGCCACAATCTGTAGCCCACAGATAGATCAGGCGTCTGACGGAGATATCACACTTTCAAATATCTGGCCTGTATTGTTTTGTTTTTTCCCAAAATAGTGTATGGTACTGGGGTAACAGACAGCAAAAACAGTTGCATGGAGACCTGAAATGCACAATTTGCAGCTCACAAATTGATGAGGCATCTGATGGACATACTACACTGTTCAATATGTGGCCTGCATTTGTTGTTTTTTACCCCAAAATAGTGTATAGACCTAGGGTAAGACACAGCAAAAACATTTGAATGGAGGCCTGAAATTCCACTATTTGTAGCCAACTGATAGATGAGGGGTCTGACAGATACCACACTATTCATTATGTGACCTGTATTGTTTTTGTTTTTTACCCCAAAGTAGTGTATAGATCTAAGGTAACAGACAGCAAAAATGGTTGAATGGAGGCCTGAAATGCCACAATTTGTTGCCCACTGATAGATGAGGGGTCTCACGGAGATGCCACACTGTTCAATATGTGGTCTGTATTGTTTTGTTTTTTACCCAAAAATAGTGTATAGAACTAGGGTAAAAGACAGCAAAAAAGTTGAATAGAGGCCTGAAATGCCACAATTTGTAGCCCACCTGTAGATGAGGCATGTGACTAAAATTCCACTCTCTTCAATATGTGTCCTGTATTTGTTGTTTTTTTACCCCAAAATAGTGTATAGAAACTAGGGTAACAGACAGCAAGATTCCACTCTCTTCAATATGTGTCCAGTATTTGTTGTTTTTTTACCCCAAAATAGTGTATAGAACTAGGGTAACAGACAGCAAATACAGTGGAATGGAGACCTGAAATTCCACAATTTGTAATCCACAGATGGATGAGGCGTCTGACGGAGGTAGCCCACTTTCAAGTATCTGGCCTGTATTTTTTTTTCCTGCAGGATAGTGTATAGAACTAGGGTAAGACACAGCAAAAACAGTTGAATGAAGGCCTGAAATGCCACAATTTGTTGCCCACTGATAGATGAGGGGTCTGATAGAGATGCCACACTGTTCAATATGTGGTCTGTATATTTTTATTTTTTTACCCCAAAATAGTGTATAGAACTAGGGTAACAGACAGCAAAAATAGTTGAATGGAGGCCTGAAATGCCACAATTTGTAGCCTACAGATAGATGAGGCGTCTGATGGAGATAACCACACTCTTCAATATGTAGCCTGTATTTGTTGTTTTTTTACCCCAAAATAATGTATAGAACTAGGGTAACAAACAGCAAAAACAGTGGAATGGGGGCCTGAAATGCCATAATTTGTAACCTACAGAAAGATGAGGCGTCTGACGGAGATAGCCGACTTTCAAATATCTGGACTGTATTTTTTTTATTTTTCCTGCACAATAGTGTATAGAATGAGGGTAAGACACAGCAAAAACAGTTGAATGGAGGCCTGAAATGCCACAATTTGTAGGCAACAGATAGATGAGACGTCTGATGGAAATAGCCCACTTTCAATTATCTGGCCTGTATTTTTTATTTTTTTTGCCCAGCTAAATTGTGTCAACAAGTAGGCTAAGACAAAAAAAATTCTATGGAGGCCTGAAATGGCACAATTTTGAGCTCAATGATATGTGATCCATGTGGCAGACAAAACCAGGTGTAAAATATCTGCCCTATAGCTAAATATACTTTTGGGAGCTAAATATTTTTTGGGCAGCAAAATGGTGTCAATAAATTATATAAGACGCTCCAAAAAAAATTTACAGTACCGCAAAAATGTCAGAAATTTCTGCACACTCAGATGTGATGGCTGGGATGGGCAAACCCGTTTAAAATAGCTGGATTTTGACGCTGTACTATGAAAAGGATCTGGCTGTTTTCTGCAGTGTCAACAAGCAAATGGAGAAAAAAATCATGTTCTGGATTGATTTGGAATAAAGTCATCAGGATTAAGATGTAAAAAAAAAGTTCCTGGCCACTGAGAACTAGACCTGTGTAGATAGGGTCAATATATGTAATAGGCAGCAGCAACAGACAGTAATGGAATGGACCCTATTGATGTATGCAATGAAGTATGACACATACAATGTCTGCCTGCAACTGATATCTATATACCAACATACAGTGCCTGCATGCCTTGCACTGATATGTATATACAGTCATGGACAAAAGTTTTGAGAATGACACAAATATTATATTTTCACATGATCTGCTGCCCTCTTGTTTTTATGTGTGTTTGACAGATGTTTTTATCACAGACAGAAATATAATTGCAAACATATGAGTAACAAAAGCTTTTATTGACAGTTAGAATGAGTTATTGCAGCAAGTCAATATTTGCAGTGTTGACTAGTGTTGAGCGATACTTCACGATATCAAGAAGTATCGGATCGGATTGGGTATCGCCGATACCCAAAAAGTAACGCCGATACCCGATTCCGATACCGGAAATCCAATGCAAGTCTATGGGACAGAAATATCGGAACTAAAAAAAACCCTTTCTTTCCTTGTAAACACTAAATATACACACATAGAATACATATATATATATATATATATATATATATATATATATATATATTTTCATTGTGACATATATATATATACATATATTTATAGTTCATACACTTCTACATAGTAAAATAGCCTCTGATTCAATTGTCGGGTAATGCCGGCTTTTGTGAAAATACAGAAGCACCCGACATGAAATGACACATGGTTTACATAGAGTTAACCATGTCTTTTCATGTAGGTTGATATCTGGTTTTCACAAACAATTACATGAGTGTATGTGTGCAAAATTTCACACCTGTAGGGGTTAATTAAAGGTGTAAATTAATTTAAAAAAAAACTGACTTTTTTGCTACGAATTTACACCTTTAATTAACCCCTACATGTGTCAAATTTTGCACACATACACTCATGTAATTGTTAGTGAAAACAATATATCAAACAACTTATGTTATATGTTGTATTTTGCCCTGGAAATATGTTAATGAACATCCTTTCCAGGGCAATGCTTTGTATGTAAGGCAAAATAAATACCCCCCAAAAAAATGTACCTCCACCACTTGGGCTATGTTCACGCGTCGCGTTTTTGATGCGTTTTTCAACTTTATCATTGCTTTAAATCAAGACAAATGCATTCATTGGGAAAACTCGCTTTAAAATTTTACAAACTTATTTGGCCATGTGGTGTGTGACACATCATCTGACACATCCTGTTTCATTTATGAAGGAGAGACTCTGAAAGTCACAGTCTATTTTTAGAGTGCCAGCAGTGGGCTCTCAGTTTTCTTAGAAAGCCATCAGCTGGCTATGCTTTGTTGTTCCCATTATTAAACAGTGGGTCCGTTATACTGTTATTGTGTATGCAGTGAGTGGCAGGGCTGCCCAAAATTTAGACGCACTCCAATAACCCTTTGAACAGATGTCATGGATGACCACATGCAACCAAAGTTCCAAGTATTCATTGGTACTCCCATATTGTTTGCTTATGCATTAAATGCAAGGCCTGCCCTGTCCCAAAGTTACACGCACCCCAATAATCCTTTGAAGCAACGTACTGGATGGACACATTAAACCGAAGTTCCCATTAAGCTTTATTTGGTACTATCATACTGTTAGTCTAAACATTGAATGCAAGGCCTGCCCTGCCCCCCAACATTACACGCACCCCAATATCCCTTTGAAGCAATGTACTGGATGGCCGCATTAGACCAAACTTCACATTAAGCTTTATTTGGCACTGCCATACTTTTTGCCTAGGCATTGAATGCAAGGCCTGCCCTGCCCCAACATTACATGCACCCCAATAACCCTTTGAAGCAATGTACTGGATGGCCACATTAAACCAAAATTTCCCATTAAGCTTTATTTGGTATTGCCATACTGTTTGCCTAGGCACTGAATGCAGGGCCTGCCTTGCCCCAGCGTTACATGCACCCAAATAACCCTTTTGAAGCAACGTACTAGATGGCCACATTAAACCAAAGTTCTCATTAAGCTTTATTTGGTACTGCCATACTGTTTGCCTAGACAATGCATGCAAGGCCTGCCCTGCCCCAACGTTACATGCACCTCAATAACCCTTAAAAGTAGCGTAGTGGATGGCCATGTTATACCAAAGTTCCCATTAAGCTTTATTTGGTACTGCCATACTGTTTGCCTAGGCATTCAATGCAAGGCCTGCCCTGCCCCAACATTAGACAGACCCCAATAACCCTTTGAAGCAATGTACTGGATGGTCACATTAAACCAAAATTCCCATTAAGCTTTATTTGGTACTGCCATACTGTTTGCCTAGGCATTGCATGCAAGGTCTGCCCTGCCCCAACGTTACTTGCACCTCAATAACCCTTTGAAGCAACGTACTGAATAGCCACATTAAACCAAAGTTCCAGTTAAACTTTATTTGGCACTGCCATACTGTTTGCCTAGGCATTGAGTGCAAGGCCTTCCCTGCCCAGCGTTACACGCACCCCAATAACCCTTTGAACCAACATACTGGATGGCGACTTGAAAGCATTGTTCCTAGTAATTTGGTACTCCCATATTGTTTGGCTATGCAGTGAATTGTTGAGCCTGAAGAATCTGCATTGGAGAATGTAAGTGTTGCATCTGGAAAATCTGCAGTGGAGAATTTCAGTGTTGAAGCTGAAGACCCGGCAGTGGAGCATTGCAATGTTGAGGCTAAAGAACACCTGGCAGTGCATTTTATTGTTGAAGCTGAAGAAATGCATTGTTGAATTTCAGTGTTGAGGCTTAAGAACCAGCAGTGGAGAATTTCAGTGTTGGGGCTGAAGGACCAGCAGTTGAGAATTGCATTGTTGAGGCTGAAGAACCTGCATTGGAGCATTTCAGTGTTGAGCCTGAAGAACCTGCAGTGGACAATTGCAGTGTTGAGGCTGAAGAACCTATATTGTAACATTGCAGTTTTCAGGAACAACACCCAGCAGTGGAGCATTTCAGTCTTGAGCTTAAATAACCAGCATTGGATTATTGCAGTGTTGAGGCTGTACAACCTGCATTGGAGCATTACAGTGTTAAGGTTGAACACCTGGCAGTGGAGCATTTCAATGTTGAGCCAGGAGAACCTGCAGTGGACAATAACAGTGTTAAGGCTAAAGACCCGGCTATGGAAAATTGCAGTGTTGAGGATGAACACACAGCAGTGGAGAATTGCAGTGTGGAGGCTGAACACAGCAGTGGAGCATTGCAGTGTTGTTCCCAATAAACCTGCATTGGAGCATTGCAATGTTGAGGAAGAACACTCAACAGTGGAGCATTTCAGTAGTGAGCCTGAAGAACCTGCAGTGGACAATTGTAGTGTTGAGGCTGAAGTCCCGGCAGTGGAGAATTGCAGTGTTGAGGCTGAAGAACCTGCATTGGTGAATTGCAGTTGTGAGCCTGAAGAACCTGCAGTGGAGAATTGCAGTGTTGAGGGTAAAGACCCTGTATTGTAGCATTGTAGTGTTGAGGCTGAAGAACTGGCAGTGGAGAATTGCATTGTTGAAGATGAACAACTAACAAAGTTCACATTATTAGGAAGTGGGTCTCCCATACTGTTTGCCTATGCAGTGCATGTAAGGCCTCCCCCAAAATTGGACACACCCCAATACCACTTGGAAGAGATGTAGAGGAAGGCCTCCTATAATTCTGTTCCCATGGATCGGGTCTCCTATACTTGGAATGCCCATGGGCTGACAAACATTTTTCCCTGGGGGGTACACATCAACCTACTGTGTAAATATTTTTTATGGCCATCATAAACACCCTTGCAAAAAAATATAGTGGTTGTTGCATCACGGAACACTTTCACCCTCGTGTTCTAATGGTGGTGTCTGAAGAGATTATGAGGATTGCCTCCGAAAAATGTTTTCCCAGTTGAAAGAAGCTGATCTCCTATACTTGTAATGCCCATACACTAAGTGTATGGGCTGACTAACATTTCCCTCTGGAGATACATATCAACATACTGAGGAAACATTTTTTTTAAAGGGCATCAAAAATACTCTTTTACATAATAAGTTGGCAGTTGCATCATAGACCACAGTCACCAAGATGATCTATTGGTGGCGGATAAGGAGAAGGAGGAGGATAACACACCAAATAATCAAACTCACGAAGAGTATACCCATGTGTGGGTGTGAAGAGGTGCATGGGAATACACCTCCCAAAAAAAGACACTGTATTGGAGATTATGTTTTGCTGTTATCATTCGGTGGTGTAGAGAAGACTGCCCCAATCCAGCCCTTGTTCATTTTTATAAGAGTCAGCCTGTCAGCATTTTCAGTTGAGAGGTGGATGCACTTATCAGTTATAATTCCACCAGCGGCACTAAAAACCTGCTCTGAGAAAACGCTAGTGGCAGGGCAGGCCAGGACCTCCAAGACGTAGAGAGCCAGTTCATGCCATGTGTCCAGCTTGAATACCAAATAATTAAAAGGCACAGAGGATTCACAGAGGACATTGGTACGGTCAGCAAGGTACTCCCTCAGAATCTTCCCAAACTTTGCACTTCTTGTAAGAGTACCCCGCGCCTCTGGGCCAGGGCGATGGGAGGGTCTGAGAAAATTTTACCAGATCTTTGTCAGTGTTACACTGCCTCTACTGGATTGGAGTTGTGTCTCCTCTTGCCTCTAGTCCTTGGTTGTCCAACAAACTGTGACCTCTGCCGCTAGTGTTTTCAGATGGGAATTTTTTAACTATTCCGCAACAATGGCCTTCTGGTATTGCTACATTTTAGTACACCTATCTGCCACTTGAATAAGAGATTGAAAGTTCTCCTTGTAGCGTGGGTCTAGAAGTGTCACCAACCAGTAATGAGTGTCACTGAAAATTTTGATAATGCGAGGGTCACGGGAAAGTCAGCACAACATAATGTCTGCCATGCGTGCCAGACTGCTAACAGGCAAGACTTCTGTGTCCTCACCAACAGGATGACTGACCATGCTGTCCTCCTCTCTGTCCTCAGGCCATTCATGCTGAACACACGGTATGACAGTTCTGCTTGTAGTACTGTCTGTATCGCATGAAAGTAGCTCTTGTTCTTCCTCCTACTCCTCTTCCTCATTGTCAACCAATCCACGTTGGGATAACATGAGGCTGGTCTGTGTGTGTCACCCTGTATGGTTCCTTGCTCCATCTCATTGTGCTCTGCCTGCAATGCATCCTCTTTCATTGTGAGTGTAGAGCTTTTCAGAATGCAGAGAAGCGGGATGGTGACACTAATTATGGCATCATCGCCGCTCACCATCTTGGTGGACTCCTCAAATTTTGTAGGAAAGTACATATGTCTGACATCCATGTCCACTCCTGAGGTCTTATGTGTGGAGTCTTAACTGAATACCAACGGCCTTATTAATGCTGGTAGTCAACAACTGCCCTCTTCTGCTCAAAATCCTTTCCAACATATGCAGTGTAAAGTTCCAACACGTGGGTACTTCACACACCAGTCAGTGAGCCGGAAGCTGCAAATACTGCTGAAGCACGACAAGAAAGGCTGAAGCTGTAGCTGACTTTCTAAAATGGGCACACAGATGGCGTGCTTTCACAAGCAGATTCGGCAGCTCTGGGTAGGTTTTGAGAAACCACTGAACTGAAGCACATGGGCCAGGCATGGTATGTGTGTGAGCTCGCCTCGCCTCAGAGCAGCCACCAGGTTCCGGCCATTGTCAAACATGACCATGCCTGGCCGTAGGTTCCATGGTGACAGTCACAGATCTGCTTGCTCTTTCAGAGCTGTCCACAACTCTTCAGCATTGTGTTGTTTATCAACTAAGCATATTAGTTTCAGCACAGCCTGTTGCTGCTTGGCTGCGGCAGTGCTGCAGTGCTTCCAGCTTGTAGCTGATGTGCTCATTTTGAAGATGGAGGCTTAAGAGGAGGAGGAGGTGCAGGAGCTGTAGATTGTGAGGGTAACTCTGATTGTGGTAGGGCCTGCAATCCTCAACGTCATGAGGACGTGTTCCATCACAGGGTCTGACAGGGTACCAGCTTCCACTATGTCAACCCAGTGTTCCATCAGCGAGATGTACCGTCCCTGCCCAGAAGCATTTGTCCAGGTGTCCATGGTTAGGTGGACTTTCCCGGTAACAGCATTGCTGAGGGCACAGGTAATGTTCTGGGATACATGCTTGTGTAATGCTGGGATGGCACATCAGGAGAAATAGTGGCGGCTGGGGACTGAGTTCCTTGGGATGGCTGCCGATATGAGGTTGTGGAAAGCTTCTGTCTCCATGAACCTAATAGGTAACATTTCGAATGCAAGCAGATGAGAAATGTGTGAATGTAGTACTGTGGACTGTGGGGCGTTGTCTGTGTATTTCTGCTTGCGTTCCAATAACTGGGGTATGGACAACTGAAGGCTACGCTGGGACAAGGATGTGGATGTGCTTGATGATGGTGATGAGTGTGCGCAACGACAGGTGTAGGGCATGAGGCATCTTCGCAAGCACCATGGACAGGTGATTGGCTTCCACGCACAACAGCGGATGTAGCAGTGGTGTCACCCGCAGACAGTGCTCCTGGACCTGGGGTTTGGCACGCAAAGTCTGGTGCTTTGCTGCCATGTGCCTGGGCATGGCAGGTGGTGAAAATGGCTTATTTGGGGTTGTCGGCAGAGTCTTTAAAAAACAACCAGGCTCAGGAAGACCTAACACTTGTACTGCCAACTTCCGTGGTGATGGTGTTATGAAGAACGATTACCGGCACCTACCACAGTGCTTCTTCCTGTCTTCTGTGGTGCTATGCCTCCCTCCCCCGTTTGCTGCTGTCCTCGCTCTGCTTATCCTCCTGCCAGGTTGGGTCAGTTACTATATCATCCAATTCCACTTCCGCACCCTGGTCCTCCACCTGACTTTTTGGCAATCGTGTCACATTATCGTGCACCAGTTGTGACACGTTGAGGAATATTTAGTCCAAACTAACAGCTACTCAGAATTGAGCATATGGAAGACAGGGTGCTAGTGGTGGTGGCAAAGTGACTGGAAGCATTATCAGCTATCCAGCCAAGAACCTTTTGATACTGCTCTGGTTTTAATAATGCTGTTCTGCGGTCCCCTAGGAATTTAGGCAGGAAGTTCATGCTAGAAGATGTGGGTGTTTGTTGTGGCACAATTTCACCTTGCCCACGGCCTCGGCCTCTGCATGCACCATCACATCTACTTCCCCGTCCCTTGCCACGCTCCTTGCCCATTTTAAATGGACTACAATATTTTCCACGTTCACTACAAATCGCTGAATTGGGAGCAAACTTAGATATGATCAGTGTGCGAGAAAACCACACTTTAAAATATCTGGACTGTAGGTAAAAATTTTTTTTATTATTAGCAAACTAGTGTCAATAACTAGAGTAAAAACACAGCAAAAACAAATGAATGGAGGCCTGCAATGCCACAATTTGTAGCCCACAGGTAGATGAGGTGTCTGACAGAGATACCACACTTTTCAATATGGGGCATGCATTTTTTTTGCTTTTTTACCCCAAAATAATGTATAGAACTAAAGTAACAGACAGCAAAAATAGTTGAAAGAAGGCCTGAAATGGCACAATTTTTAGCCCACTGATAGATGAGGAGTCTGATGGAGCTATCAGACTGTTCAATATGTGGCCTGTATTTTGTTTTTTGCCCCAAAATAGTGTATAGAACTAGGGTAACAGACAGCAAAAACAGTTGATTGGAGGCCTGAAATGCCACAATTTGTAGCCCACAGGTAGATGAAGGGTCTGATGGAGATATCACACTGTTCAATATGTGGCCTGTATTTTTTTGTTTTTTATCCCAAAATAGTATATAGAACTAGGGTAATAAACAGCAAAAAAGTTGACTGGAAGCTTGAAATGCCACAATCTGTAGCCCACAGATAGATCAGGCGTCTGACGGAGATATCACACTTTCAAATATCTGGCCTGTATTGTTTTGTTTTTTCCCAAAATAGTGTATGGTACTGGGGTAACAGACAGCAAAAACAGTTGCATGGAGACCTGAAATGCACAATTTGCAGCTCACAAATTGATGAGGCATCTGATGGACATACTACACTGTTCAATATGTGGCCTGCATTTGTTGTTTTTTACCCCAAAATAGTGTATAGACCTAGGGTAAGACACAGCAAAAACATTTGAATGGAGGCCTGAAATTCCACTATTTGTAGCCAACTGATAGATGAGGGGTCTGACAGATACCACACTATTCATTATGTGACCTGTATTGTTTTTGTTTTTTACCCCAAAGTAGTGTATAGATCTAAGGTAACAGACAGCAAAAATGGTTGAATGGAGGCCTGAAATGCCACAATTTGTTGCCCACTGATAGATGAGGGGTCTCACGGAGATGCCACACTGTTCAATATGTGGTCTGTATTGTTTTGTTTTTTACCCAAAAATAGTGTATAGAACTAGGGTAAAAGACAGCAAAAAAGTTGAATAGAGGCCTGAAATGCCACAATTTGTAGCCCACCTGTAGATGAGGCATGTGACTAAAATTCCACTCTCTTCAATATGTGTCCTGTATTTGTTGTTTTTTTACCCCAAAATAGTGTATAGAAACTAGGGTAACAGACAGCAAGATTCCACTCTCTTCAATATGTGTCCTGTATTTGTTGTTTTTTTACCCCAAAATAGTGTATAGAACTAGGGTAACAGACAGCAAATACAGTGGAATGGAGACCTGAAATTCCACAATTTGTAATCCACAGATGGATGAGGCGTCTGACGGAGGTAGCCCACTTTCAAGTATCTGGCCTGTATTTTTTTTTCCTGCAGGATAGTGTATAGAACTAGGGTAAGACACAGCAAAAACAGTTGAATGAAGGCCTGAAATGCCACAATTTGTTGCCCACTGATAGATGAGGGGTCTGATAGAGATGCCACACTGTTCAATATGTGGTCTGTATATTTTTATTTTTTTACCCCAAAATAGTGTATAGAACTAGGGTAACAGACAGCAAAAATAGTTGAATGGAGGCCTGAAATGCCACAATTTGTAGCCTACAGATAGATGAGGCGTCTGATGGAGATAACCACACTCTTCAATATGTAGCCTGTATTTGTTGTTTTTTTACCCCAAAATAATGTATAGAACTAGGGTAACAAACAGCAAAAACAGTGGAATGGGGGCCTGAAATGCCATAATTTGTAACCTACAGAAAGATGAGGCGTCTGACGGAGATAGCCGACTTTCAAATATCTGGACTGTATTTTTTTTATTTTTCCTGCACAATAGTGTATAGAATGAGGGTAAGACACAGCAAAAACAGTTGAATGGAGGCCTGAAATGCCACAATTTGTAGGCAACAGATAGATGAGACGTCTGATGGAAATAGCCCACTTTCAATTATCTGGCCTGTATTTTTTATTTTTTTTGCCCAGCTAAATTGTGTCAACAAGTAGGCTAAGACAAAAAAAATTCTATGGAGGCCTGAAATGGCACAATTTTGAGCTCAATGATATGTGATCCATGTGGCAGACAAAACCAGGTGTAAAATATCTGCCCTATAGCTAAATATACTTTTGGGAGCTAAATATTTTTTGGGCAGCAAAATGGTGTCAATAAATTATATAAGACGCTCCAAAAAAAAATTTACAGTACCGCAAAAATGTCAGAAATTTCTGCACACTCAGATGTGATGGCTGGGATGGGCAAACCCGTTTAAAATAGCTGGATTTTGACGCTGTACTATGAAAAGGATCTGGCTGTTTTCTGCAGTGTCAACAAGCAAATGGAGAAAAAAATCATGTTCTGGATTGATTTGGAATAAAGTCATCAGGATTAAGATGTAAAAAAAAAGTTCCTGGCCACTGAGAACTAGACCTGTGTAGATAGGGTCAATATATGTAATAGGCAGCAGCAACAGACAGTAATGGAATGGACCCTATTGATGTATGCAATGAAGTATGACACATACAATGTCTGCCTGCAACTGATATCTATATACCAACATACAGTGCCTGCATGCCTTGCACTGATATGTATATACAGTCATGGACAAAAGTTTTGAGAATGACACAAATATTATATTTTCACATGATCTGCTGCCCTCTTGTTTTTATGTGTGTTTGACAGATGTTTTTATCACAGACAGAAATATAATTGCAAACATATGAGTAACAAAAGCTTTTATTGACAGTTAGAATGAGTTATTGCAGCAAGTCAATATTTGCAGTGTTGACTAGTGTTGAGCGATACTTCACGATATCAAGAAGTATCGGATCGGATTGGGTATCGCCGATACCCAAAAAGTAACGCCGATACCCGATTCCGATACCGGAAATCCAATGCAAGTCTATGGGACAGAAATATCGGAACTAAAAAAAACCCTTTCTTTCCTTGTAAACACTAAATATACACACATAGAATACATATATATATATATATATATATATATATATATTTCATTGTGACATATATATATATATATATACATATATTTATAGTTCATACACTTCTACATAGTAAAATAGCCTCTGATTCAATTGTCGGGTAATGCCGGCTTTTGTGAAAATACAGAAGCACCCGACATGAAATGACACATGGTTTACATAGAGTTAACCATGTCTTTTCATGTAGGTTGATATCTGGTTTTCACAAACAATTACATGAGTGTATGTGTGCAAAATTTCACACCTGTCGGGGTTAATTAAAGGTGTAAATTCATTTAAAAAAAACTGACTTTTTTGCTACGAATTTACACCTTTAATTAACCCCTATATGTGTCAAATTTTGCACACATACACTCATGTAATTGTTAGTGAAAACAATATATCAAACAACTTGAATTGACATGGTTAACTCTATGTAAACCATGTGTCATTTCATGTCGGCTTCTGTATTTTCACAAAAGCCGGCAATTGAATTAGCGGCTAGTATACTATGTTGAAGTGTATGAACTATAAATATAAATATATATATATATATATGTGTCACAAATTCAATGACATGTATATATATATGAGGTGTAAAATTGTTGAAAAAAAATGCGTGGGCTCCCGCCCTATTTTCTCAACCAGACAGACAAAGCCAGCGAGTGGGGGCAGATAATAATAGCCTAGAGAGGGACCATTATTTTTGCCCCCTCTGGCTACTAACATCTGCCCCCAGACACCCCAGAAAAGACAAATCTATAATTATATTCGCCCTTTCTGGCACTTTGCCTGTCTATTCCCATTGCCCTGTAGCGGTGGCGAATGGGTTAATAAGGGGTTAAAGCCACCTTACTATTGAAAGGTTAGTTTAAGCCAGGTTAATAATTGAGAGCTGTCAATTAGACAACTATCAATTATTAATCCTATTGCATGAAAAAAAAAAAAAAAACACACTTTAATTAAAAATCATTTTAATGAAATAAAGACACATGTTTTTGACCATCTTTTATTTTACTGCAAAAACCATTTCCTGTAATAAAAATAAAATAAAAAAGCAAAATTATTCTTACCTATCTGATGCACAGTCAGGTCCCATGGTGTAATCCATCAGAAAGGGTTAATGTTTACTGCAGGGACCGCAGCTAATGCTGCAGCCTCACAGTAAACCCCCGAATGAATCTTCTCCTCTCCTGGCTGACAGGAGAGGAAGTGGAAAGCTTAATTGATTGCTTCCCACTTTCACTTCAGGTCAGCCAGGGACACCATCAGTGACGTCAGAGGGAATCCCGGCTGACCTGAAGTGAACTGATTAACAAAAATAGGGGATCCCCTCGAAAAAAAATGGCGTGGGGTCCCCCCTATTTTTGTTAACCAGCCTGATGAAGCAGACTACTGATGCCTGGATTTTCAGGCTGTTAAGGAGCCAAGATCCATGGACCTTGCCAGCCTGATAATACCAGGCCACAGCAGTCTGCTTAGCTTGGCTGGTTAACAAAAATAGGGGATCCCCTATTTTTGTTAACCAGCCAAGTAAAATGCAGACTGTTGCGGCCTGGTATTAAAAGACTGTCAAGGCCCATGGATTTTGGCCCTCAACAGCCTAAAAATACCAGGCTACAGCAGCCCCACATTTGGCGCATCAAAAGATGTGCCAATTGTGGCACTTTACCCGGCTCTTCCCACTTGCCCTGTAGCGGTGGCAAGCGGGGTAATAAGGGGTTAATGTCACCGTTGATTGCACGGTGACAACAAGCCCGGTTAATAATGGAGAGGCGTCAATAAGACACCGATCCATTATTAATCCCAAAGTTTTTAAATGTTTAAAAAAAAGACACAGCAAGAAAAAAGTATTTTAATGAAATAAAAGAGACAACACAGTTTTCATTAATTTTATTACACGCTCATCCTGCGACGCCATTGATCTCCTGGAAAAAAAGAAAAAAAAACAAACCAACAGTATACCACTTGTCCGACGCAGTCCATAGTAACGAGTGTCCCACAACGATCCAGCTCTGCTACATCAGAATGTCAGGCAGAGCCTGACATCCCGACGCAGCACAGCTGCTTACCAGCTTCCCCGGTGGTGATGTCATCGGACTGCTTTACGGCCGCGATTACTCGGCAGCACGTGCAGTTATCGCGAGAAACTGCACGTGACCTCCAGGGAGAAGATAATGGCGGCCATCAAGCAGTCCAGGACGTGACCACCGGGGATCTTCTGCCAGGTAAGTGCCGCTGACTCCAGACAGACCCGACCGATGGACACTGACAGTGACAGGAACATTCCGATTCCGGTATCCGATATGACAAAAATATCGGAACTCAGAATCGGAATTCCGATACAGCAAATATTGGCCGATACCCGATATTTGCAGTATCGGAATGCTCAACACTAGTGTTGACCCTTCTTCTTCAGGACCTCTGCAATTCTCCCTGGCATGCTCTCAATCAACTTCTGGACCAAATCCTGACTGATAGCAGTCCATTCTTGCACAATCAATGCTTTCATTTTGTCAGAATTTTTAGGTTTTTGTTTGTCCACCCGTCTCTTGATGATTGACCACAAGTTCTCAATGGGATTAAGATCTGGGGAGTTTCCAGGCCATGAACCCAAAATCTCTATGTTTTGTTCCCTGAGCCATTTAGTTATCACCTTTGCTTTATGGCAAGGTGCTCCATCATGCTGGAAAAGGCATTGTTGATCGCCAAACTACTCTTGGAGGGTTGGGAGAAGTTGCTCTTGGTGGACATTCTGGTAACATTCTTTATTCATGGCTGTGTTTTTAGGCAAGACTGTGAGAGAGCCGATTCCCTTGGCTGAGAAGCAACCCCACACATGAATGGTTTCAGGATGCTTAACAGTTGGCATGGGACAAGACTGGTGGTAGCGCTCACCTTGTCTTCTCCGAATGGGGCATTTTCCTGATGTCCCAAACAATCAAAAAGGATTTCATCAGAGAAAATAACTTCACCCCAGTCCTCAGCAGTCCACTGCCTGTACCTTTTGCAGAATATCAGTCTGTCCATGATGTTTTTTTTGGAGAGAAGTGGCTTCTTTGCTGCCCTCCTTGAGACCAGGCCTTGCGCCAAGAGTTTCCACCTCACAGTGCGTGCAGATGCACTTACACCTGCCTGCTGCCATTCCTGAGCAAGCTCTGCACTGCTGGTAGCCCGATCCCGCAACTGAAACACTTTTAAGAGACGGTCCTGGCGCTTGCTGGTCTTTCTTGGGTGCCCTGGAGACTTTTTGGCAACAATGGAACCTCTCTCCTTGAAGTTCTTGATGATGCGATAGATTGTTGACTGAGGTGCAATCTTTCTAGCTGCGATACTCTTCCCTGTTAGGCCATTTTTGTGCATTGCAATGATTACTGCACGTGTTTCTTTAGAGATAACCATGGTTAACAGAAGAGAAACAATGATGCCAAGCACCAGCCTCCTTTTAAAGTGTCCAGTGGTGTCATTCTTACTTAATCATGACAGATTGATCTCCAGCCATGTCCTCATCAACACCCACAACTGTGTTAATTGAGCAATCACTGAAAAGAGGTTAGCTGGTCCTTTTAAGGCAGGGCTGCAATGATGTTGAAATGTGTTTTGGGGGATAAAGTTCATTTTCTAGCCAAATATTGACTTTGCAAGTAATTGCTGTTAAGCTGATCACTCTTTATAACATTCTGGAGTATATGCAAATTGCCATTAGAAAAAGTGAAGCAGTAGACTTTGTAAAAATTAATATTTGTGTCATTCTCAAAACTTTTGTCCATGACTGTACGCACATACACTCAATGCCTACAGAGCACTGCAATCTATATACCCTGTAATTAGTCTTTATAAGGACTGTTGATTTAGCTGTATTTGTGTAGTCTTTTATGGTATACCCACACTACCTCATAAAACCCCAAATCTGACCCTATCTTGGCAGCGGCTCTCCCTACATTAGCTGATTTCGGAGCAGACTGTGACGAGCATGGCGGCGCCAGGTCTCTTATACACCTGATGACGCTGTGCGGCCAGCCAATCACTGTAATGCCACAAACAAGATGGGTGCGGCAATTACAGTGTGTGGCAGAGAATCCCTGCATGTTGATTGGCGCTCTAAAGAGTGCCAAACATGCAGGGCATGGACCAGTACTCACATCGAGCAATCCCAGAAATGCTCAGCGCTCGCCGAGTACCGTGAGTACAGCGAAGCTCGGGCGAGTACCGAGCATTATGGAGTATGCTCACTTATCACTATTCATAAATAACATTTCCCACATGTCTACTTTACATCAGCACAATTTTGGAAACATATATTTTTTTAGATTGTTATAAGTGTTAAATTTGACCAGCAATTTCTCATCATTCAAACAAAATTTACAAAACCTTTTTTTTAGGGACTACATCACATTTGAAGTGATTTTGAGAGGTCTATATGACAGAAAATAAAGTGACACCATTATAAAATCTGCACCCCTCAAGGTGCTCTAAACCACATTCAAGAAGTTTATTAACCCTTCAGTTGCTTCAAGAGAACTAAAGCAATGTGGAAGGAAAAAATTAAAATTTAATTTTTTTAACAAAAAACTTACTTTAGGCTCAAACTTTTTCATTTTTACAAGGGTAACAAGAAAAAATGAACCACAACATTTTTTGTGCAATTTCCCCTTAGTACGCTGATATCTCATATGTCGGGGAAAATCGCTTGGGCACACAGCAGGACTTAGAAGGGAAGAAGCACCATTTGACTTTTTTAATACAAAATTGGCTGGAATTGAGAGCAACGCCATGTCATGTTTGGCAGGTCCCTGATGTGCAGTGGAAAATCCCCACAAGTGACTACATTTTGGAAACCACACACCTTGAGGATTTTTTCCAGGGATATAGTGAACATTTTGAACCCACAGGTACGACATACAATTAGATAACATTAGGCTGTCATATAGAATATGTCTTCATTAGTGTTGAGCGCATGTAGTCGCTACTCCAGTTTCCATCAGGTGCTCAGATATGCACCAAATATCGCAAGTGCTCAAGTGACAAGCTTGAGCTCCTGTCCAGCATGTTTCATGGTTGTTAAACCCCACAAAAAAAACATGCGGGGATTCAAGATTTGCATACCTGAACATCTCATGCAAACTCGTGTAGCGAGCACTTGCGCTTAAAACTAGCCATCATATAGTTAGCAATTTTTTTAAAAAAGAAACAATTCTAACTCCAACCCTAACCTTAACTCAACCCTAACCCTAACTCTATCACAACCCTAACTACAGCCCTATCCTCAACCCTAACCCCAATGCCAACCCTAACTGCAAAGAATGGAAAAATTACAATTTTTTATTTTAGAATTTTTTTCTAACAAAGTGATAAAGGCGATTTGATTTACTATTTTTTTTATTTTGATCACTGTGATAAGGTCTATTACAGTTATCAAAAAGAGTCAATCGGAAAAATGCTCCATTGTTGCCTGGTACCGGCCTGCAGATCTTGGCGGGCACTCTGCGCATACAGGAAGATGATGCAAAGGGTCGGGGGACAGATCAGGAGGGCCCGGTGATGGCAGAGGTAGCACGGGGGGGGCTCAGGGAACCCCATTTCTCTTTTCTTTGATATGCTAGATCATATAAGCGGAGAGAGAAATTAATTTTAAATCAACCTTTTCGTTTTCTACCCCCGGTAGCTGAAACCCTGGAGATTTTCCAATGCTGGGGGGGCACTAAATCCTTATTTCTCAGCACCGTTGAAGAATAAGTACCCTTAACTGCTGCTGTTAAAGGGTTACAAGAGGATCTATACATATATAATTACAGTATAACTCTGTTACTAACCTAAAATACACAGTGCAAAGACCAATATTACCAAAATTACTACTATACAAGCCCAAAATAATGCAGCTAAACAATGCCCACTACCATGACAATTACACAGTAAATGAATAGTATTATAATATGACCATTGCCTCTACATAATGCATACTGTACCGCAATTATACCGCAAAACACATACCACAACATGACTGAAATGACGCTACTAAATTAAGAAATATGAAAAAAAAAACTATTTAAAAGACTGAAATTACCACCTTACGGTGACAATATAGTGGTAGATACTAGTCCTGCCAACCATATTACAGAGATTACATTAAAGGTATAAACAGTATAGTGACTTACAAAGGACGCTCTTTCCGATGAAGTAGTTTACTTTTCTCATCTTTTTCATTTGGTCTAGACCACCATAACAATTTCTTCCAGTCAGTACTCGTCTGCAGAGATTACAACAAACATACATTTGACTTCTCTCATTTCCATCACTGTCCCCATGTAATCCCAACCTGCCAAACTACTCCATCCTGTCTGGTCTTCCAGTTTGGAACAGTGACATTAATATTTCAAAATTGATGTCATTACTATGATTACCCCTTCATCAATGAATGTTACAAAGACAATGTGCTAGACAGAGGGGGTCTATAAAATAATGGCGTCCCATAAAAAGTAGTAAAGGCCTCACTGTGCTACCTAGCAAGTAGAGATGAGCGACTCTGAGTCGGGTTTTGGATTACCCGAATTTCACAAAAGTCTAGTCGAACGAAATCGTCCGACTATCGGAAAAAGTCGAAGGTCCGACTGAAACACGAAACCCTATGCAAGTCAATGGAGAAGCAAAGTCGGCAGGGAGTGGAGGACAGTAAGCACACCTACAGTGCCCATTTCAATGCCAACGACATCAATTCCTATTACTTAAGCTTGTCAACCTTAATTTACTTTATAATAATAGTTACGCAATGAAAACTGGGGGTTATTTGGCTAAAGTTGTGGGGGGGACAGGGCTGACTCCAGGTTTTCGTGGGTCCTGGGCTAAAGAGTCTCAGTGGGCCCCTTTAACACATACCACAATTCATGATGCTCCGATACGGCAGAGAAATATAGGTATAGTACAATGCCAAATACTTCACTTCTTAAATTATATGACTGATATCTATTTTAAATTCTACAATAGCTCAAAAATCGGACAGTATATTCCTCCATACAGTATTATGGCTACCACATAGAGCGCCATACAGAATAATGAGCCCCATATATTGCTCCATACAGAATAATTTGTCCCATATAATGTTCTGAGCTCCACATAATGCTACAGTATATGATGGTCCCCATATAATGTGCCATACAGTATAGGACGGTTCCTATAGAGTATAATGAGCCCCACATATTGCTTCATACAGTAAAATGATTTGCATATAAAGCTCCATACAGTATATGATGGGCCCCATATATTACTCCATACAGAATGTGCTCCATATAATGCTCCATACAGAATAGGCCCCATATGTGCTCCATATGATGCTCCATACCCTATATGATGCCCCATATATAATGGGCCCCATATGATGCTCCATTATATGATGGGCCCCATGGATGATGCTCCAGTGTATGATGGGCCTTAAAATGCTCCATATATAATGGGCCCCATTTATAATGCTCCAGTGTATAATTGGGCCCTGTATATGTTGCTTCAGTGTATGATGGGCCCTATTTATAATGCTCCAGTGTATGATGGGCCCCATGGATGAGTCTCCAGTGTATGATGGGCCTATATAATGCTCCATATATAATGGGCCCCATATGATGCTCTAGTATATGATGGGCCCCATGGATGATGCTCCAGTGTATGATGGGCCTATATAATGCTCCATATATAATGGGCTCCATATGATGCTCCAGTATATGATGGGCCCCATGGATGATGTTCCAGTGTATGATGGGCCTATATAATGCTCCATATATAACGGGCCCCATATGATGCTCCAGTATATATGATGGGCCCCTTATATGATGCTCCAGTGTATAATGGACCCCTTATATGATGCTGCAGTGTATGTTGGGCCCCATTTATAATGCTACAGTGTATGATGGGCCCCATGGATGATACTCCAGTGTATGATGGGCCTATATAATGCTCCATATTTAATGGGCCTCATGTGATGCTCCAATATATGATGGGCCCCATTTATAATGCTCCAGTGTATAATGGGCCATGAATATGATGCTCCAGTGTATGATGGGCCACTTATATGATGCTGCAGTGTATGATGGGCCCCATTTATAATGCTCCAGTGTATGATGGGCCCCATGGATGATACTTCAGTGTATGATGGGCCTATATAATGCTCCATATATAATGGGCCCCATATGATGCTCCAGAATTTATGGGCCCCATGGATGATGCTCCAGTGTATGATGGGCCTATACAATGCTACATATATAATGGGCCCCATTTATAATGTTCCAGTGTATTATGGGCTCTATCTATGATGCATAAGTGTATGATGGGCCCCATATATAATTCTCCAGTGTATAATGCTCCCCATATATTGCTCCAAACATTAAAAGAAATTAAATACCTCTCCTCACTGAGCACTGCTCTACTCTGGACTCCTCAGCGTCGACATCTTCCAGCTCTCTGCACTTGGATTGTTCAGGCAGAGGGTGTACAGAAGTGACATCATCACGCTCTCTGACGTGCATGTCACTGTCAGGAAATGCGGAAGACGTCACAGCGGTGGAGCAGGGAGACATAAGTATTGCAAGTGCTGGGGACCTGAGCAAGCAGGGGGCCCACTCGTGGGCAACGGCACTGGTACAGGGCCCCTCATAGTACGCCGGTGTCTCTGACGGCGAGTGGGCCCCCCCACCATCAGAGACACCGGCGTACTATGAGGGGCCCTGTGCCAATGCCATCACCCACGAGTGGGCCCCCCCACCTGCTTAGGGCACGGGCACTTGCCTGGGTGCGCCAGGTACTGACCCCGGCCCTGGGGGATACAGCCCAGTTAGGGAGCTGGAAAAACTGGCATATGTTTGTTAGGGTTCGAGTTCCCACTCCTGCACAAGGGGAATCTCTACCTGTTCCCATTTACTTCCCCATCCATCTCCGGCCGCAGTGGTTCCTGCTCAGCAGAGACGTCGGTCCCAGCGTCTTGCCCGGCCCAGTACTGTGCAGAGACTTGCTGCTGCAACCAGTGTTGGAGCAGGCAGATTTGGGACTAAATCCTTTGTTGCTTCATCTGAGCATGCCCAGGGCAAGATCTCCCATTGGAGATCAGGGGTCACATGCTCAGATACAGCTGCCACTCCTATTGGTCCTTTAGGAAGGTCCTGTGGATGTTGATGTTCTGAAGCAGCTTCCCATTGGTCCTTCTTGGAAGGTCTTTTTCTCGTGGCTGCTATAAAAGGCTGTCCTTACCGCACGGCCATGTGCTAGTATCAACCGTTATATGCTTTGCGCCAGTATGGTCATGCGTGTGTGTGGTTAGGGCGGCTGAAATACGCCATTACAATACCAACCTAATCGGTGAGGAGCTTGGTATGCTAGCTGGTAAGGATCGGTGTCTTAGATACCTTAGAATACCGGCATAACCGGTGAGGAGTTTGATTGCCGTATTCAGGGCCTGGCGTTCAGACGCCATAGATTGCTGGTTACTCCCGTGAGGACATTAGCGCATGATCACTTTCTATGTTCACTTAGCAGTCAACTGTGTGCCTAGGTGCCTAACAGGACACAGAAGTTTGTCTCAGTGGCTCTGTGACACAAAAGGGTTCACTTTCAACGCTAGACAGTGCCCTAGTGTGTTTACTTTGCGACTCAGCGTAGCTGCAGCCAGTTTGTCCACTGCCACCTCTGTCCCTACATTGTCCCACCTCCCGCTTCCAGACAAGTTTGCTGGTGACAGCAAGCAATGTCGGGGATTCCTGAGTCAGTGCTCCATACAAGTGGGCTTTGTGATAGCTCTTCTGTCAGGCACAGCGTTGAAGTGGGCAACGCCGCTGTGGGAGCGCGACGACCGTGTGGTGCAGAGCGCTTTTCGTTTTCTGGAGGCTCTGAAAAAGGTTTTTCTAGGACCTAAGGTCACCCACGACACGGCGCTCCAACTGCTGGCAAGTACCCAGGGTTCGGCTTTGGTCAGCCATTTTGCTGTCCAATTTCGGACTCTGGTCTCGGAATTAGAGTGGCCGGATAAAGTCCTCATTCCCGTGTTCTGGAGAGGACTGGCGGGTCTTGTGAAAGACGCCTTGGCTACCAGGGAGATTCCTGCCACACTGGAGAAGCTTATCGCTATTACCACCCACGTCGACCTCCATTTCCACGAGCGGAGGCTGGAATGTGCCCAGTGTAGGCCGAGGGTTCGGTTGGCTCCTACTCCTCAGGAGTCTCCCGTTCAGGCAACCGACCTTCAGGAGGTTGCTCCTGCGGAATCTAAATCTCGGGTCACTCGTCCATCCCCAATTTGTTATATTTGCCCGCAGCAGGGACATTTTGCCAACCGATGTCCACAGCGGCTGAATAAATGGTCGCGCCCAGTAACCGTAGGAACAGGGTCACTGGACGCCATGAGTTTTGCCCCTAAAGTCCTCCTCAAGGGGATAATTACCCACGTTCTACCACCCTACCCGTCAAGCTGTGTGTGGATTCTGGGGCAGAGGGGAATTTTATGTCGTCCTCCTTTGCTTCTCGCCACACCATGCCTTTGGTGTTGCTGGCTGAACCAGTGTCGGTACGGGTGTTGAACGGAGCAATTCTGCCCACACAGATCACCCATCAGTCTGTCCCACTCACCTTGTCTATGTCTCCTTCCCATCAGGAGAATATATCATTTTTTATCCTCCCTGAGGGTATAGATGAGGTTTTGTTGGGATTACCCTGGCTCCGCCACCACTCTCCCCATATTGAGTGGTCTACAGGGAGAATTCTGGGCTGGGGTAATTTATGTAAAGGCAGATGCTTTAGGGACAGCGTGCAGGTCACCACCACTGAGATACCCATAGACCTCTCTCCTCTTCCCAAGGTCTATTGGTCCTATGCCAACGTTTTCTCGAGGAAGGCTGCGGAGACTCTTCCGCCTCATCGCCCCTATGACTGTCCTATCGACCTCTTGCCGGAAGCTGAGCCTCCTAGAGGAAGGGTTTATCCCCTCTCTCTTCCTGAGACAGAGGCCATGTCCCAATATATTCAGGAGAACTTGGCAAGGGGATTCATTAGGAAGTCAGTGTCACCAGCGGGAGCGGGGTTCTTCTTTGTGCAGAAGAAGAACGGAGAATTACGTCCATGCATTGACTATAGGGGTCTCAACGCAATTACCATGAAAAATAAGTATCCTTTGCCGCTAATCTCTGAGCTCTTTGACAGGCTTCGGGGAGCAAGGGTATTTACTAAGCTAGACCTGCGGGGTGCGTATAACCTGATTCGCATCCGTGAGGGGGACGAATGGAAGACGGCATTTAACACCAGGGATGGGCTTTACGAATATCTGATAATGCCCTTTGGGCTCTGTAATGCCCCAGCTGTCTTACAAGACTTTGTGAACGACATCTTCCGGGATATGTTGACCACCTCGGTGGTAGTCTATCTGGATGACATTCTCATCTTTTCTCCAGATATGGCCTCCCACCGGAGAGATGTCTGCAAGGTCTTCGACCTCTTGCGAGCAAATTCCCTATATGCGAAGTTGGAAAAGTGCATGTTTGAGCAGGAATCTCTACCTTTCCTGGGCTATATCATCTCCGCCCAGGGATTGGCTATGAATCCTGCCAAACTACCGGCTGTAATGGATTGGCAAGAACCCCACTCCCTTAAAGCAGTACAGTGCTTTATGGGGTTCATTAACTACTATCGCCAATTCATTCCCCACTTCTCTACTTTGGTAGCTCCCTTGGTAGCCCTCACCAAGAAGGGAGCTAATCCCAAGTTGTGGTCAGAGGAGGTCACCAAGGCGTTCTACTCCATCAAGTCGCATTTTGCCAGTGCTCCCATCTTACATCGCCCCGATGTCGATAAACCATTTATTTTAGAGGTGGATGCCTCTTCTGTTGATGCTGGAGCAGTCCTTTTTCAAAGACCTTTACACCAGCAGAGAGGAATTATTCCATCGGGGACAGGGAGTTACTGGCTATAAAGTTGGCCTTCTCCGAGTTGAGACATCTTCTGGAGGGGGCTCGCTTCCCTTCCAAGTATTCACGGACCACAAGAACTTGGTGTATTTGCAGACAGCCCAGCGGCTAAATTCCTGTCAGACCAGATGGTCCTTGTTCTTCTCCTGGTTCCAATTCACCCTCCATTTCTTCTGAGAAGAACATTTGCGCCGATGCTCTATCTCGCTTCGCAACAGGGTTCGCTTTCAACGCTAGACAGCGCCCTAGCGTGTTTACTTTGTGACTCAGTGGAGTTAACTGAGTTCGCACACATCGCCATATAGCACTGCGGCACTCCTTCTAGCGGCTCTGTGGAATAACATAGTTCGCACATATTGCCACAGCGCGTTACGGCGTTTATTTTGACGACTCTGCGGGATAACAGAGTTCGCTTCTTGAGCCATCTTACTAGCAGCAGGCTCCGCCTGCACAGTGGACCCCGGGCTGCAAACGCACCTCTCTACATCTTATATTTGGTGCGTTCCGCAGACCCTAACAATGTTGAGGTGTAGGCTGGACATTCAGCAGCTGCAAATGGAGTAATTGGAGAAGGAGGAAGAAGAGGACAAAGAGAGCCATTTTGCTGGCAACCTACGTGTCATCAGGGGAAGGTGATACAAAATCCTTTGAAACCCAGGCATGGTTCATTTTAATGAAGGTGAGGTCACCAACATTTTGGGTTGACAGCCTGGTCCTTCTTTCTGGCAGGATTGATCCAGCAGCACTGAAGACTCTTTCTGGTAGCACACTACCAGCAGGGCAAGCGAGCTCCTGTAAGGCATATTGTGCCAATTCAGGCCAGCTGTCCAGTTTACAGGCCCAGTAGTCAAAAGGGAATGAACTGTGAGGGAGAACATCGATAGGGGAGAAGAGGTAATTTTGAACCATAGTTGACAACTGCTGTCTTTTGTCTGTTGCAATCGATTTAGTATTACTAGTCGTGTCAGCGGTACTAAAGAAATCAGTCCACAACAAGGTCATGATACCACTGTCTCCAACGCCACTTCGGCTGTGTGCACCACGAACACCTCTTCCATTTGGCCCAGTACGGCTCGTGGTAGAACCTGCACCGCTGCTATGTGCTGGGAATGCCTCTAACAAACGGTTTACCAGAGTTGCTTGTTTGTTCGCCAATATTAGCTCTAGGTACTCCTGTGGCATGATGTTCTGTAATTTGCCTTTATAGTGTGGATCAAGGGTGCTGGCCAACCAGTAGTCATCATCCTTGATCATTTTGGCAAAGTGGGGATCCGCAAGACATAATCACACATGTGGGCCAGTGTTCCAGGTGTCAATGATTCACTGCCAGTGGTGGGTGGATGAGCACTTTCTGCAAAATCCACATACCTCCAGTCACGCACAAATCCTGTACCTGACCTTGGCAAGCCAACATTTTCTCTTGCCCCCTGAGAAGCATCCTCCTCCCCAAAGTAATCATCCCCCTCATCCTACTCCTCTTCCTCTTCTTCCTCCACCTCATCAGGACAGTTCCCTGAGCAGACAATGGCTGACTGTCATCAAGGCTTCCCTCCTCCTTTTCCTCCTCCACTGCAGACGCCTGATCCTTAATGTGCGTCAAAGTTTGCATGAGCAGACGTATAAGTGGGATGCTCATGCTTATGATGGCGTCGTCTGCGCTTACCAGCCTCTTGCATTCCTCAAAACACTGAAGGACTTTACAGTGGTCTTTCAGCTTTGACCACTGCACACCCGACAACGCGATGTCTGCCCTCAAACTGCCTGCCCGTGTATCCTCCCACAAATGCATTACAGCCTGCCTCTGTTCACACAGCCTCTCAACCATGTGCGTGGTGGAGTTCCACCTTGTTGCAAAGTCTATGATTAGGCGGTGCTTGGGGAGGTGGAGCAATCGCTGCAGCCTCTGCATACTACTGGAGTCTACGGGCGAGCGACGGATGTGCGAGCACAGTCTTCGCAACTTATGGAGCAGGGTTGTTAACTACGGATAATTATTTAAGAAGCACTTCACCACTAGGTTCAAGGTGTGAGCCAGGCAATGTATGTGTCTGAGTTTTGCCAGGGCTATGGCCGCCACAAAATTACGTCCGTTATCACTGACTACCTTGCCTAGCCCCAGATGCAGACTGCCCAGGCATGACTCAGTTTCTCGCTGCAAGTAGTCGGCCAGTACCTCCACGGTGTGTCTGTTGTCACCCAAAGACATCATTTTTAAAACAGCCTGCTGACGCTTACCACTAGCTGTTCGATAGTGGGACACCTCGTGTGCAACACTGGCAGCTGCGGATGGAGTGCTCGTGTGACTGTGCTCTGTCAACGAGCTTTTGGTTCTGGAGGAGGATGAGGAGGAGGTCGAACGCCTACAGCCAACTGTTGCCTATACCGTGGGCTAGGCAGCACTGTCCCCTGTGGACCCTGCATCCACCACATTATCCCAGTGCGAAGTGATGGAAACATAATGGCCCTGGCCATGCCTACTGGCCTATGCATCTGTTGTGAGGTGCACCTTTCTACTCACTGATTGTTTGAGTGCATGGACAATGTGGTCTTTCACATGCAGGTGGAGGGCAGGGATGGATATTCTAGAAAAGAAGTGCCGACTGGGTAGGTCATAGCTTGGGACAGCGTAGGCCATGAGCTCTCAGAACGCTGCGCTTTCAACCAAACGGAAGGGCATCATCTCTAATTAGATCAGATTGGCAATGTAGGAGTTCAAAGCCAGTGTACGTGGATGAGAGGATGAGTACTTTCTTGTCCTACTCAGATTGTCTGATAGGGAGAGCTGGATTTAAGAGCTGCATATGGGGGAACTAGCGGTGGACATGGCGGACTGAGAGGGGGTTGGTGATGGTGGTTGTGGTGAAGGTGGTGGTGATGGCCTAGATTCAGTCTTTCGTTGCAAAAACATTGTGATTCCCTGAGTGCTTTGGCCTTGCGACGACACCTCAACATTTCTTGCTGGTGGTGTGCTAACTAGGGTTGAGCATTCCGATACTGCAAATATCGGGTATCGGCCGATATTGGCTATATCGGAATTCCGATTCCGAGTTCCGATATTTTCGTCATATCGGATACCGGAATCAGGATTGTCACTGTCACTGTCAGTGTCCGTCGGTCGGGTCTGTCAGGAGTCAGCGGCACTTACCTGGCAGAAGATCTCCAGCGGTCACGTCCTGGACTGCTTCATGGCCGCCATCATCTTTCCCCGGCGGTCACATGCAGTTTCTCCGCGATAACTGCAGTGACTGCTGGGTAATCCCGGCCGTAAAGCAGTCAGTCCGATGACGTCACCGCCGGGGAAGCAGGTAATCAGCTGTGCTGCGTCGCGATGACAGGCTCTGCCTGTCATTGCGATGTAGCAGAGCTGGATCATCGTGGGACTGTCGCTACTATGGACTGCGTCGGACAGGTGGTATACTGTTGTTTTTTTTTTTTTTCTTTTTTTACAGGAGATTGATGGCGTCGCAGGAATGAGTGTATAATAAAATTAATGAAAACTGTGTTGTCTCTTTTATTTCATTAAAATACTTTTTTCTTGCTTTGTCTTTTTTTTATACATTTAATAACTTTGGGATTAATAATGGATCGGTGTCTTATTGACACCTCTCCATTATTAACCGGGCTTATTGTCACCGTGCAATCAACGGTGACATTAACCCCTTATTACCCCACTTGCCACCACTACAGGGCAGTGGGAAGAGCCGGGTAAAGTGCCACAATTGGCACATCTTTTGATGCGCCAAATGTGGGGCTGCTGTAGCCTGGTATTATCAGGCTGTTGAGGGCCAAAATCCATGGGCCTTGACAGTCTTTTAATACCAGGCCGCAGCAGTCTGCATTTTACTTGGCTGGTTAACAAAAATAGGGGGACCCCTACGCCGTTTTTTTTTTCGAGGGGATCCCCTATTTTTGTTAACCAGCCAAGCTAAGCAGACTGCTGTGGCCTGGTATTATCAGGCTTGCAAGGTCCATGGATATTGGATCCTTACCAGCCTGAAAAACCAGGCCTCAGCGGTCTGCTTCATCTGGCTGGTTAACAAAAATAGGGAGGACCCCACGCCAATTTTTTTCGAGGGGATCCCCTATTTTGTTAATCAGCCAAGATATGCAGACTGCTGTGGCCTGGTATTATCAGGCTGGCAAGGTCCATGGATCTTGGCTCCTTAAGAGCCTGAAAATCCAGGCCTCAGCGGTCTGCTTCATCTGGCTGGTTAACAAAAATAGGGGGGATCCCACGCCATTTTTTTTCGAAGGGAACCCCTATTTTTGTTAATCAATTCCCTCTGATGTCACTGATGGTGTCCCTGGCTGACCTGAAGTGAAAGTGGAAAGCAATCAATTAAGCTTTCCACTTCCTCTCCTGTCAGCCAGGAGAGGAGCTCATTCATTTGGGGGTTTACTGTGAGGCTACAGCATTAGCTGCGGTCCCTGCAGTAAACATTAACCCTTTCTGAAGGATTACACCGTGGGACCTGACTGTGCATGGGATAGGTAAGAATAATTTTGCTTTATTATTTTATTTTTATTACAGGAAATGGTTTTAGCAGGTAAATAAAATATGGTCAAAAACTGTGTGATTATTTCATTAAACTTCTTTTTTATTAAAGTGTGTGTGTTTGATTTTTCTTTCATACAATAGGATTAATAATTGATAGTTGTCCAATTGACAGCTCTCAATTATTAACCTGGCTTAAAGTGACCTTTCAATTGCAAGGTCATTTTAACCCCTTATTAACCCATTCGCCACCGCTACAGGGCAATGGGAATAGACGGGCAAAGTGCCAGAAAGGGCAAATCTAATTAGAGATTTGCCCTTTCTGGGGTGTCTGGGGCAGATTTTAGTAGCCGGGGGGGCAAAAATAATGGTCCCTCTCTGGGCTATTATTATCTGCCCCCACTCACTGGCTTTGTCTGTCTGGTTGCGAAAATAGGGCGGGAGCCCACGCATTTTTTTTCAGCAATTTTACACCTCATATATATATATACATGTCATTGAGTTTGTGACACACATATATATATATATATATATATATATTTATAGTTCATACACTCCTACATAGTATAATAGCCGCTAATTCAATTGCCGGCTTTTGTGAAAATGCAGAACCCGACATGAAATGACACTTGGTTTACATAGAGTTAACCATGTCTTTTCATGTAGTTTGATATCTGATTTGCACAAACAATTACATGAGTGTAAGTGTGCAAAATTTCACACCTGTAGGGGTTAATTAAAGGTGTAAATTCGTAGCAAAAAAGTCCGTTTTTTTACAACGAATTTACACCTTTAATTAACCCCTACAGGTGTGAAATTTTGCACACTTACACTCATGTAATTGTTTGTGCAAATCAGATATCAAACTACATGAAAAGACATGGTTAACTCTATGTAAACCAAGTGTCATTTCATGTCGGGTGCTTCTGTCTTTTCACAAAAGCCGACTTTACCCGGCAATTGAATCAGAGGCTATTTTACTATGTAGAAGTGTATAAACTATAAATATATGTATATATATATGTCACAATGACATGTATATATATATATATATATATATATATATATGTATTCTATGTGTGTATATTTAGTGTTTACAAGGAAAGAAAGAGGTTTTTTTAGTTACGATATTTTGTTCCCATAGACTTACATTGGATTTCCGGTATCGGTATCGGGTATCGCCGATATTTTAATGGTATCGGCGATACCATTCCGATTCCGATACTTTTGGATATCGGAAAGTATCGCTCAACTCTAGTGCTAACCGGTAAGCTTACAGTGGGGGAAGTGATGTAGCGTTGCTGGCTACCTTGAGTTGGAGAAGGTGCACATGTGCTACCTGAGTTTTTGTAGCCCGTCCACGCTTGAAAGTACATGGTGTTTAAATGTCTAAGCATGCAACTGGTATTCAAATTTCGGAGATTTTTCCCACGGCTAAAGGTCCTTCCGCACTTCTTACAGATAACCTTTGCCTCATCAATAGGATTTTGGTCAAAAAAGTGCCACACTGCACTCTTCCTACTATGGGACAAATTTTCATGGCTTGCATGCTGTGCTAAATTGACCATCTGGCCAAGCTGTCCTGCAACTCTTTTGTTTTTTTTAACACATTTTTGGACTGCTACGGACCTGCCAGATAACCCCAGCTGCGATGTCGATGCCTGCTGTGGATCCTCCTCCTCTTCTGAGCTATTGCTAGCAGCACCCTCTTCCCCCAATGGATGCCAATGCCAGTCAACAACTGGGTCATCCATCACCTCCTCTTCAAGTTCATCTGCACCTTCCTCTGTGTCACCGTTTAAAGTGATATAGCATAGCATGCGGCAAGGGGCACCTGAGTTTCATCAGAGTCAGATTCTGGCTCAGTAGACTGCGAGGGCAGTGTAGTGCTCTGGGTGAATGTACCAGTAGAATCATCTAGCAGTGGCTGTGCATCAGTGGACTCCATGTCAGATTCATCTTGTACTGGGGAATTCAGGATTTGACTTGATAACCCATGCATGGTATGTGAAAAGAGCTCCATGGAGTAATCTGAAGTGCCTGCCACATCCTTCACTTTTGGTGGGGATGAAGGACACAAGGAAAGGTGTTGTTCCTGACCAGGAGCCTGCGCTGACGACTCAGTGCTTGCATTTTTTGAAACTTCAGAAGAGGAGGCGGTAGAGCTGGAGGCTAAAACCTGTTCATTATGCTCCGGTTTTTAAAGCGGTTTACCTACTCCCAGAAAAGGGAGCCTTCCAGGCCTTCTGCAGCCAGTCGATGACGCAGGCTTAACACCTCCTGCCTTAGGTGCTATTGTGCTTTTGGCACTACCAGCAGATGCACCACCACCACCATCAGTACCAAGTCAGCGGCCTCTTCCACCATACTTCCTCATGTTTGGGAAAATGTACCAAAAATACCAGCAGATATATGGTAGTGTATCAGAACCTTACAGCTGTATATGGTGAAGGGGAAAATTTCTCCATATATTTTCCGGAGTCAAAGATAGACGCTCTCAGGCTCAGTATGGATTACACCAGAATATAAAAAGCAGAAAAAGGGTACTGTATCTGAAGACACCAGGTGTATATAGTATAGGGGAAAATTGTAAATCTCTGTATATATTTGCGGAGTCACACACAGACGCTCTCAGGCTCAGTATGGATTAGATCAGAAAATAAAAAGCAGAAAAAGGTTACTGTATCTGAAGTTACCAGGTGCATATATTATAGGGGAAAATTTCAATCTCTGTATATTTTTGAGGAGTCACAGACAGACGCTCTCAGGCTCAGTATGGATTAGACTAGAATGTAAAAAGCAGAAAAAGAGTACTATATCACAAGATACCAGGTGTATATAGTATATAAGGGAAAATTTCAATCTAAGTATATATTTGCGGAGTCACAGACAGATGCTCTCAGGCTCAGTATGGATTAGACCAGAATATAAAAAGCAGAGAAAGGGTACTGTATCACAAGATACCAGGTGTATATAGTATAGGGGAAAATTGTAAATCTCTGTATATATTTCCAGAGTCACAGACAAAAACTCTCAGGCTCAGTATGGATTAGACCAGAATATAAAGAGCAGAAAAAGAGTACTGTATCACAAGATACCAGGTGTATATAGTATAGGGAAAATTGCAATCTCCGTATATATTTCCGGAGTCACAGACAGATGCTCTAAGGCT
>JARQOD010000004.1:241951971-242160184 GCA_033576555.1 Oophaga sylvatica | reverse complement strand
GAAGAGAATACACTAACAGTGCCCGTAGCTGAACACATGCATACAGAGTGGTAACTGTCCCACCAACATACACATTGCAAAACAAGTACTATCTCAGTGCACTGTCGGATTTCCCAAAGATCCTTTTATAGACTGCGCCTAAGTTCAGACAGACGGGACCTTGCTCACGGGCCAATCCGGAGCCGGCACAGGACCTGAGCAGATGACCACCAATGAGAGGTCGCCACCTCACGAGCATGCTCAGTAAAGCAAATCCTGGACTTAGCCTCAGGAATGTCTGCTTGCCGCTGTCTGTTGTAAGTTACCATAGCTGGACATGGAGAGGCATTAGTAACTACACGCACAGCCCAAGTCTGAGCAAGATGCTGAGACCAACTTCTTTGCTGAGCAGCATCTACTGTGGTCGAAACTGAATGGAAGACCGCAGGAGAATACAAGGCTTGGGATCCATCCTGTGTAGAAGGAGAATCCTGGCGCCAAACATTACCCTCTTTCTAGTGCCCCCCTGCGAGCTTCGCCACTCTCGAAGGCTGCAATAAGCTGGGGGTCATGAAAGTGCTCAACTGGCTCCCAGGTCCTGTCCTCCAACCCTTCCAATCAACCAAAAATAATTTTTGCCACGTATCACCTTGGCACTGACAATAGAGTTCACATCCGAAGAGGCACCTGAAGTCCCAGCAGAAGACTCAGAAAACCGAGACATGTGAACGGGTTTCAAGAGGGAGACATGAAAGGTGTCCGTAATATTCAGGCGCGGCGGAAGGGGCAGATGATATAACACAGGATTTACCTGCTCAAGGACTTTGAAAGGACCTGAATAGCGAGGAGCAAATTTAGTGGACTCTACATGCAACTTGATATTACGGGCAGAGAGCAACACTAAATCACCGGGCACGAAGACAGGATCGAGGTGACGATGCGAGTCAACAGAGACTCTCATTCTCTCCTTAGAGGCCTTAATAGCATCCTGTGTGCAGTCCTAGATGTCACGCTCCTCCACAGCCCAGTCCACCACCCTAGAGTCGGTAGAAGAGATGGGCATGGGCATGGGGACGCGTGGATGCCGACCGTAGTTGAGGAGAAACGGTGCCTGCCCTATAGAGTCATGACGGCATTATTAAGGGCAAACTGTGCCCAGGGTAATAAGAATGGCCAGTCATCATGCGTGGCAAAAACAAAGTGTCGTAAATAGAGTTAAGCAAAACAGGTAGGTCAGATTAATAAGTCACCGACTTTATACCACAGTCGGGTTTCGCTGAGCGAAACCCGACCATAGCGTGAAGTCGGCCATGCGTTCGGCAAAACAAGCGCCAAAGTCAGTTTTCCCATAATGCTTGCAGGCGCCTTTTTTCAGCCAATGACCAAGGACGTACACTGTGGGCAAAGAGATGACATGGGCAGCGTCCACCACCATCTTAGAGAAGGGCATTGCAGTGATTGGCTTGCTTTGGGGGGCGTCATAGTGTCTATAAAAGCCCTGATTGCCGACCTCCATTTTACTTCTGACGATCTTAACAGTAGGGAGAGGTTGCTTGCTGTTTATCAATAGGGAGAGAGTTAGGGCTGGAAAGAGAAGTTCTAATGTGCTTGTGCTGATAGCAATTGTGCTGTACAGTTAGTGTGCAGTGACAGGGGAGGATTTTCTTGAGTGCAGCAACGCTGGTTATTAGGCTGCCTGATAGCTGTATTGCTGTGTGTACACTGCTGAGCAGACTGCTTTTTACACAGCAATAATACTTTTATTCTTTTTTTTGCACAGTTACCGAACATTCTTTTTTTCCCACACCGTATAGAGCTGTACGCTCCTCACACACTACCGTGTACCGGCTGGTATCACGGACAAATACATGCTGACTATCTGTGTGTGACTCCGGAAAAAAAATACGGAGATTTATATTTTCCCCTACACTGTATACAGCTCTACGCTTGTGATACAGTACTGTTTTTCTGCTTTTTGTATTATGGTCAAATCCATACTGAGTGAACGTCTGTGTGTGACTCCGGAAATATATACGGAGATTTAAATTTTACCCTACACTGTAAACAGCTGTACGCATATGATACAGTACCGTTTTTCTGCTTTTGTATTACGGTCAAATACATACTGAGTAAGTGTCTGTGTGTGACTCCAGAAAAAAATACGGAGATTTAAATTTTCCCCTACACTGTATACAGCTGTACGCTTCTGAAACAGTACCATTTTTCTGCTTTTGTATTCTGGTGTAATCTATACTGAGTGAGCGTCTGTTTGTGACTCGGGAAATATATACGGAGATTTAAATTTTCTCCTACACTGTATACAGCTGTACACTTCTGATACAGTACCGTTTTTCTGCCTTTTGTATTACGGTCAAATCCATACTGAGAGAGGGTCTGTGTATGACTCCGGAAATATATACGGAGATTTAAATTTTCACCTACACTGTATACAGCTGTACGCTTCTGATACAGTACCATTTTTCTGCTTTTTGTATTCTTGTCTAATCCATACTCAGTGAGCATCTGTGTGTGACTTCGGAAATATATACGGAGATGTAAATATTCCCCTACACTGTATACAGCTGTACGCTTCTGATACAGTATCGTTTTTCTGCCTTTTGTATTACTGTCAAATTCTTACTGAGTGAGCGTCTGTGTGTGACTCGGAAATATATACGGAGATTTAAATTTTCCCCTACACTGTATACAGCTGTACGCTTCTGATACAGTACCATTTTTCTGCCTTTCGTATTACGGTCAAATCCATACTGAGTGAGCGTCTGTGTGTGACTCCGGAAATATATAAGGAGATTTAAATTTTCCCCTATACTGTATAAAGCTGTACGCCTCTGAAACAGTACCGTTTTTCTGCTTTTTGTATTCTGGTGTAATCCATACTGAGTGAGCATCTGTGTGTGACTCTGGAAATATATACGGATATTTAAATTTTCCCCTACACTGTATACAGCTGTACGCTTCTGATACAGTACCGTTTTTCTGCCTTTTGTATTAAGGTCAAATCCATACTGAGTGTGATGTCTGCCCACTGCAGGTAAGACAGCACCCCGAGGAACCCCGAGACCCTTTACTCCTATACAGGGATCTGGAATTACAGCGAAGCCCAGGGGGTAGCTGCCTATGAGAGCAATGGACCAGAGTAGGAAGGACGCTAGGAAGGGAATAAATAGCGAGACCAAATGCGTAGTCAGAAGTCCAAGGGTCAAAACCAGGAGGGAAGCAAAGGTACAAAATCGGCAGGCAGTAGAAGGGTCAGAAATTCAGGCTAAAGTTAAAGTCAAAATCAGGCGGGTAGCAGAGGTACAAAATAGGCAGGCAGTAGAACAGTCAGAAATCCAGGCAAAGGTCAGAAATACAATAGCAAAACAAACTAGCACACTAGGGATACCAAGACTATATCTGGTGGCCTGCAAGCCAGGCTCCAAGGCATTTGAAGGGCATGGCTACCTCTCACAGGCTCACAGTCTGATGACCTCATCTGGACCGCCCCCATAACCAGGCCAGATGGTGATGCATGACTGACACCAACCACTTCACCTCTGACAGAAGAGCGAAGCCTACGCCCACCAGACGCCTGCTCAGGGACCCCTTCACTGTCGACAACATTACCCACAGGCGAAACATGGCGATGCGCAGCGACAGAGGCCGGCGTCAAAGGAGCGGAACCATATGAGGATACGCTCTCTTATCACCGGCACCACCAGCCGAAGGAGTCCGGCGCCTCCCAGCGGCCGAGGCAGGAACACCAGCCACTGAATCCAACGGCGACGTGACAGTACCCCTCCCTCTAAGGGGGGCCTCTGGACCCTCAAAACCCGGTTTATTGGGATGAAGGAGATGAAACTTCCTGCTCAAACCCTTGGCATGGACGTTACTGGAAGGCACCTAGGACCTTTCCTCCGGACCATAGCCCTTCCAATGCACCAGATACTGCATGGATCCTCTCACTAAATGGAAATCAAGGATCCTTTGGACTTCGTATTCCAAAACACCCCCTACCAAAACCGGAGGAGGAGGGAACTGGACAGGACGAATCGGAGAGCAGTACAATTTGAGAAGGGACTTATGGAACATATTGGGCAGTTTAAATGATTGAGGGAGCTTCAGACGAAAGGCTACTGGATTAATCACCTCAATAATTTCATACGGACCAATAAACCTGGACCTAGTTTGGCAGGTGGCACTTTGAGCTTAATATTCCTGGTAGAAAGCCAAACTTTGTCCCCAACTCCCAGGTCCGGGCACTTGGACTGCCATCTATTAGCAGACGAAGCCTGTCTAGTCTGAGCCCCTTTCAAGTTTACGTTGACTTCTGACCAGATAGTTTTTAACTGGTCTATGGTCCTTTCTACCCCAGGGACATCTGACATCCTAGAAGAGAACGAACCAAAATGTGGGTGCAGCCCATGATTACAGTAGAAAGGGGTAGTCTTGATGGACTCCTGGTACTGATTATTCATGGCAAACTCTGCTAGCGGAAGGTGTTCCACCCAATCGGACTGATGCTCAGAGACATAACAACGTAGATTCTGCTCAAGCGCTTGGTTGGTGCGTTCGGTTTGACCATTCGTTTCAGGATGATAGGCAGAGGAAAAGGACAGTTCCATTCCAATTCGTATACAGAATGCCCTCCAAAATTTCGAAACAAACTGGGTTCCCCTATCGGACATGATATTCACAGGAATACCATGCAATCGCACAACATGAGTAATGAATAATTTGCTCAGGGTCTCGGAATTAGGTAATCCGGACAGAGGAACAAGATGACACTGCTTGCTGAATCTATCCACCACCACCCAGATACACGTCTTCCCTTCTGAGAGTGGCAGATCAGTAATAAAGTCCATGGAGAAAGGGGTCCAAGGACTCTCAGGGGCAGGCATGGACTGGAGCCACCTGGCAGGGAGATTAAGGGGAGACTTAGTGCGAGCACAGGTTTCACTGGCCAGTACATAGTCCTTACAGTCCTTTACTACAGTTGGCCACAAAAAATTCCTAGTTACAAGTCTGATGGTGTTTTTGATGCCTGGATGCCCTGCAAGGACGTAATCATGTGATTCCTTCAGAACTTGAAGGCGGAATGTGGCCGGAACAAATAGTTTTTGGGAGGAGTAGTGTCAGGTGCCTGTTCTGGGGATCTACGGATTTTTTCCAGAAGATACAAGGATACAGCTGAAATAACAATTCCCTTGGCTAGCATTGGAGTCGGTTCAGAGTCCTCGACCTGTGAGGGGCAAAAACTTTGAGAAAGGGCATCAGCCCTTACATTTTTAGTACCCGGTCGAAAAGTAATCACAAAATCAAACCTAGAAAAGAACAAGGCCCGCCTTGCCTGTCTAGGATTCAGTCTTTTTGCTGACTCCAAGTAGGTCAGGTCCTTGTGATCAGTAATTACAGTGATCTTATGTTTGGCACCTTCGAGGAAGTGGCACCATTCCTCAAAGGCCCATTTAATTGCCAACAATCCCCGATTACCTATATCATAATTCCCCTCGGTGGAAGAGAATTTTTGGGAAAAGAAGGCACACGGACAAAGTTGAGTGAGGGATGCAGTGCCTTGCGATAGCACTGCTCCGACTCCAACTTCAGAGGCATCTACCTCTACAATAAAGGGGGGTCCAGATCTGGCTGAACCAATATCGGGTTAGAGGAAAAACATTTCTTTAAGGCAGAAAATGCATGAAGTGCTTCAGGCTTCCAGTTAACCACATCCGCCCCTTTCTGAGTCAAATCAGTGAGTGGTTTGGCTATCTCGGAAAAACCTTTAATAAATTTACGATAGATAGCGAAACCCAAAAATCGCTGCAGTGCCTTTAGAGACTGGGGTTGTACCCATTCCTTAATGGGTTGAATTTTAGAAGGATCCATGCGAAACCCTTTAGCCGACAAAATATTCCCCAGAAACTGTATCTCCTGTGACATGAAGACACATTTCTCTAGTTTGGCGAATAAAGAATGCTCTCTGAGTCTCAGGAGGACAGAGCAGACGTGTTGGACGTGCGTCACAATGTCAGAAGAATAAATCAGGATATCGTCCAAATAAACGACCACATAAACACCACTAATATCTCTGAAAATCTCGTTCACAAAATTCTGAAACACTGCAGTTGCAGTACTGAGCCCGAACATCATTACGAGATACTCAAAGTGGCCGAGGGGTGTGTTAAACGCGGTATTCCACTTATTTCCCTTTCTTATACGGACAAGATTAAATGCTCCTTGGAAGTCAAGTTTAGTAAACCAACGGGCTCCCAACAGCTGATTATAAAGATCAGGAATGAGTGGGAACGAATACTGGTTTTTCACAGTGATTGCGTTGAACTCACGGTAATCAATGCAAGGTCTGAGACCACCATCTTTCTTTTCCACAAAAAAGAACCCGGCCCCCACTGGTGAGATGGATGGTCTAATAAACCCTTTTCGCAAACTGTCTGTTATGTAGTCTTTCATGGCCTGACGTTCTGGACCAGAGAGGTTAAATATTCTCCCCTTAGGGAGGCGAGAATCCAGTACTAAGTCTATGGGGCAATCGTACTTTCTATGAGGGGGTAATTTCTCTGATTCCAATACAGAAAATACATCCTCATAATCTCTGAATGCATAGGGTACAAAGGGGGGAGGTGTGATTTTAACTTGGTTCACTGATAGCGATATACAATTATCCTGACACTCTGGGCTCCAGCGCACGATATCACCGAAGTGCCAGTCAATGACTGAATTATGTTTGCGTAACCATGGCATACCCAGAATAACAGCTGATGATAAATTATGGATAACAAAAAATGACACATGTTCAGCATGTAACGATCCCACTGACATTGATATTTCTTCAGTGACAAACTCCACTCCATTCTGGACGATAGGAGTGCCATTAATAGCAGTGGTTTTAATGGGCGCATTAAGCCTTAGCAGTTGTACACCAAGATTTCTCGCTACCAGGAAATCTATGAGATTGCCTTCTAAGCCACTATCCACATAAGCCTCCACACACACAGATTTCATAGAATCATAGAATGGTAGAGTTGGAAGGGACCTCCTGGGCCATCTGGTCCAACCCCCTGCTCAAAGCAGGATTCTCTAAATCATCCCAGACAGATGTCTGTCCAGCCTCTGTTTGAAGACTTCCATTGAAGGAGAATTTACCACCTCTCGCAGCAGCCTGTTCCACTCCTTGATCACCCTAACTGTCAAAAAGTTTTTTTCTAATATCTAATCTGTGTCTCCTCCCATTCAGTTTCATCCCATTGCTTCTAGTCTTTCCTTGTGCAAATGAAAATAAACATGATCCTTCTACAATGTGACAGCCCTTGAGATATTTGTAGACAGCTATTAAGTCTCCTCTCAGTCTTCTTTTTTGCAAGCTAAACATTCCCAAATCCTGCAACCGTTCCTCATAGGACATGGTTTGCAGACCGATCACCATTCTGGTGGCTCTTCTTTCAACTTGCTCCAGTTTGTTGATGTCTTTTTTAAAATGTGGTGCCCAAAACTGGACACAGTATTCCAGATGAGGTCTGACCAAAGAGGAGTAGAGGGCAATAATGACCTCACGTGATCTAGACTGTATGCTTCTGTTGATACATCCTAGAATTGTATTTGCCTTTTTTGCTGCTGCATCACACTGTTGAATCATGTTCAGTCTGTGATCAATTAGTATACCCAAGTCTTTTTCACATGTGCTGTTACTTAGCCCTATTCCTCCCATTTTGTATATGCTTTTTTCATTTTTATTGCCCAGATGTAGTACTTTGCATTTTTCCCTGTTAAAAACCATTCTGTTAGTTGCTGCCCACTGCTCCAGTTTATTTATATCTTTTTGAATCCTCTCTCTCTCTTCTCTAGTATTAGCTACCCCTCCTAGCTTTGTGTCATCAGCAAATTTGATCAGTTTACCCTCAATTCCTTCATCTAAATCATTGATAAAGATGTTGAACAATACAGGGCCCAAAACAGAGCCTTGTGGTACCCCACTTGAGACATTCTTCCAACTGGATGTGCAGCCATTTACGACCACTCTTTGAGTCCGATCACTAAGTCGGTTATGAATCCACCTAACAGTTGCCTTGTCCATTCCATACTTAGTCATTTTTTCAATAAGGATTGTGTAAGATAATTTGTCAAATGCTTTGCTGAAGTCAAGATATACTATATCTACAGCATTTCCCTGATCCACCCAGTCAGTGATTCTGTCATAGAAGGAAATTAAGTTAGTCTGACATGACTTGTTAGTTACAAACCCATGCTGACTCTGTTTAATCACTTCATTCTTATGCAGGTACTTACATACATGTTCTTTAATAATTTGTTCAAAGATCTTTCCTGGTATAGAAGTCAGACTCACCGGCCTGTAGTTCCCTGGGTCCACCTTCTTCCCCTTTTTGAAGATAGGAACAACATTTGCTCTTCTCCAGTCTTCTGGGACTTCACCTGTTCTCCAAGAATTTTCAAAGATTATGGCCAGTGGTTCAAGAATTTCTTCTGCTATCTCCTTCAGTATTCTGGGGTGTAATTCATCTGGAGCTGGAGACTTGAATTCATTTAGGTTAGCTAAGTGTTTCCTCACTGTCTTTCTGTTTATAGATATCCTGGATTCTTCTATTCCTTTAATAGGACAGTGAAGATCAGTTGATGTTACATTTCCTTTCTGAGAGAAAACAGATGCAAAATAGGAATTTAAAAGTTCAGCCTTCTCAACATCCTTTCTTACCATTTCATCATTTTCATCCTGTAAAAATCCTATAGCATCTTTGACTTTTCTTTTACTTTTGACGTATCCCCAAAATCCTTTTTTGTTGCTTTTGACATCTCTTGCAAGCCTTAATTCATTGGCAGCTTTAGATAATCTGATTTGTGCCCTGCAGGTTCTGCAGATGGCATTATATTCTTCTTTAGATATGCCTCCCTCTTTCCATTTGATAAACATTTCTTTCTTCCTTTTTAGCATGTGTTTAAGTTCTGTGTTCATCCATCCTGGTTTCCTTAAATGATTCCCATTCTTCCCTCTTTTTGGAATTGTTAACTATTGTGCTTTGAGAATCTCATTTTTCAAGATGTCCCATCCTTCCTGGACATTTTTGTCCTTAAGGATATCCTGCCATTGGATCCCTCCAATTCTCTTTCTGAGTCCCTTAAAATCTGCCTTTCTGAAATCTAACCTTGACGTCTGAGTCTTCACAGGTCTTCCTCCTCTTGTTATCCAAAATTCTAAAATAGCATGGTCACTACCTCCTAGGGTCCCAGCCACTCTTACCTCCTCAACCATTTCCTCCCTGTTTATAAGGATTAGATCCAAGGTAGCAGTTCCCCTTGTTTTCTCCCCTACCTTTTGAAAGATAAAGTTGTCAGCAAGAGTGGATAAGAATTTCCTTGACCTGTTAGTTTTGCCTGAGAGCGATTCCCAACAAATGTCTGGATAGTTGAAATCTCCCATGAACACTATGTCATATTTTTTGGAGAACTTGGCCATTTGATGCATAAAGAGTTCATCCATATCTTCAGCTTGCATAGGTGGCCTGTAGTAAATGCCTACAATGGTGTCCTTTCCATTGTTCTGTCCTTGTATTCTTACCCAAACAGTTTCCACAGAACTACCAGTCTCTGAAGCATCAATCTCTGTGCAAATATACGCTTTTCTAACATACAATGCGACACCTCCTCCTCGTTTATCAAGTCTGTTTCTTGCAAATAAGTTGTATCCTTCTAGCCTTGTATTCCAATCATGTATATCGTCCCACCAAGTTTCAGTGATTCCAATGACATCATACTTCTTCTCCTGCGTTAGTAGTTCCAATTCTCCTTGTTTGTTACCCATGCTTTGTGCATTTGTATAAAAACATTTTAGTTTGTGATTGGTTTCTCTTCCTCCAATATTTTTATTATTTAGATTGTTTTGTCTTCTTTCTTCCTTTCCACTTCTAATAGCCGAGTTCTCAATAGCATTTGTCAGGTGTATGGCTTTTTCTGGCATTTTGCTTCCCTTCCCACATTGTTCTAGTTTAAAGCTCTCCTGATGAGTGTAGCAAGGCGACTTCCAAATACATGTTTTCCAGTCTTCGTAATGTGCACCCCATCTCTAGCAAGTAGTCAATCGTATAGGTAATTCACTCCGTGATCCAGAAATCCAAATCCTTGCTGACGGCACCATTGACGTAGCCAGTTGTTCACCTGCAGAATCTTATTCCACCTCCTTGTTCCATGGCCATCCACTGGGAGAATGGATGAGAAGACCACCTGCGCACCCAGTTCTTTCACTTTCTTGCCTAAGTTTTCAAAGTCACTGCAGATGGTTTCCAGGTCACTTCTTGTGGTGTCATTTGTCCCCACATGTATTAGCAGGAATGCGTAGTCATCTTTAGGTCTGAAGAGTAGTGTTGAGCATTCCGATACCGCAAGTATCGGGTATCGGCCGATATTCGCTGTATCGGAATTCCGATACTTAGTTCCGATATTTTTCCTATATCGTATACCGGAATCGGAAGTTCCCATAATTCTTTGAGAGGCACTGTGATTTTAGTCAGCCAATGAGGAATCCTACGAAGTGTGGGCACATCCTGTAATGCTGCGGTCATGTTAACTAATGGCATGGCTGTGATTGGATGCTGAAATGATGTCAGAATGCACTATAAAAGGCGCCGCCGCCATTTTAGCGTCACTGTGCTGTGAATTCAGTTAGGGACAGAACGCTGCTCTGCTGACTCTGAGGGACAGTTACAGATAGCATTTTTGTGAATTGTTCTGTAGGCAGGCTATTTGAGAAACCGCTGAGTAAATCATCCTTTTTCCTTGCAGTGTTGTTTTCACAGCTCTGTGCAAGGTGTGTGTGTGAGTGCAGGTGATGCTTCAGTTTGCTCTGCATCCAACGCTGTTTGTAGTCATCTGCACGTGTCACTCACTGACTCTTTTTTTTTATTTGGTGGAATTGGTGCTGCTCCATTCAATTGAAATTAACAGTGATCTATTAGTGTGACGTGCTTCCATCCGTATCCAATACATTGGTTGCAAAAACTATAGAAGTACACAAAGGTTGTGTGCAGTGTTCACTGTAGTCTGAGGTTTTCATTTTTGGATTGCAGATCACGCTCCAGTTAGTTCTTCAACCACTGCTGGTGTTCACAGTAGTCTGAGGTTTATATTTTTTGAGTGCAGATCACGCTACAGTTAGTTCTTCAACCACTGCTGGTTGCAGTCTGCTGAGCGTGTGTCACTGCCTCATCCTTGACATTTTTCTCTAATTGGTGCTGCTCCATTCTATTTCAAATAACTCAAATCTATTAGTGTGACGCGCTTCCTTCCGTATACAATACATTGGTTGCAAACACTATAGAAGTACACAAAGGGGCCTTTCAAAGATAGTGAACAGTTCTGTGCAGTGTTCACAGTAGTCTGAGGTTTTATTTTTGGAGTGCAGATCACGCTCCAGTTAGTTCTTCACCACTGCTGGTTGTAGTCTGCTGAGCGTGTGTCCTTGCCTCATCCTTGACATTTTTCTCTAATTGGTGCTGTTCCATTCTATTTCAAATAACTCAAATCTATTAGTGTGACGCGCTTCCTTCCGTATACAATACATTGGTTGCAAACACTATAGAAGTACACAAAGGGGCCTTTCAAAAATAGTGAACAGTTCTGTGCAGTGTTCACAGTAGTCTGAGGTTTATATTTTTTGAGTGCAGATCACGCTACAGTTAGTTCTTCAATGACTGCTGGTTGTAGTCTGCTGAGCGTGTCACTGCCTCATCCTTGACATTTGTCTGTAATTGGTGCTGCTCCATTCTATTTCAAATAACTCAAATCTATTAGTGTGACGCGCTTCCATCCGTATCCAATACATTGGTTGCAAACACTATAGAAGTACACAAAGGGGCCTTTCAAAGATAGTGAACAGTTCTGTGCAGTGTTCACAGTAGTCTGAGGTTTATATTTTTTGACTGCAGATCACGCTACAGTTAGTTCTTCAACCACTGCTGGTTGTAGTCTGCTGAGCGTGTGTCACTGCCTCATTCTTGACATTTGTCTGTAATTGGTACTGCTCCATTCTCTTTCAAATAACTCAAATCTATTAGTGTGACGCGCTTCCATCCGTATCCAATACATTGGTTGCAAACACTATAGAAGTACACAAAGGGGCCTTTCACACCTAGTGAACAGTTGTGTGCAGTGTTCACTGTAGTCTGAGGTTTTGATTTTTGGAGTGCAGATCACGCTCCAGTTAGTTCTTCAACCACTGCTGGTTGTAGTCTGCTGAGCGTGTGTCCCTGCCTCATCCTTGACATTTTTCTCTAATTGGTGCTGCTCCATTCTATTTCAAATAACTCAAATCTATTAGTGTGACGCGCTTCCATCCGTATACAATAGATTGGTTTCAAATACTATAAAAGTACACAAAGGGGCCTTTGAAAGTTAGTGAACAGTTCTGTGCAGTGTTCACAATAGTCTGAGGTTTATATTTTTGGAGTGCAGATCACGCTCCAGTTAGTGTCATGGGTGCATCGCCACGAGGATCGTCGCGATTGCACATTCTGACTTCTCGCAGCTGAGTTGCTGTTACTTTGTGTTTGGTAATGAGAGAGTTAATTTTACCTAGCTCTTTGCTAAGACTAGGTCCAGCCTCGCCCGGCTGCTTTTGATTATGTTCTAATTAGCTTTCTTTATATCCCTGCCAGTCTGGGTGTTAGATGCCGGTGAAAGCATTCATACAGACTGCAGATAGGATCGGTTCTGAGAAGACTTAAGCTAAGAGCTCTTTGTTGTTCATCCCCTCCTTGCTTATAGTTTATCTCCTAGACCTTTGGTGTTCCCTCTGTGTTTATATGTTGTATGAAAGACAGTATTTACTTTATCCCCTGTCTGTCTCGTTTGTCTATACTGTTTGTTAACCTTTACCTGTCCATTCCCTTTGGTGGTAATCAGGGTCCTTCTAAGGACTAGATTACAGTGGTCAGGGATTAGTAGGAGACAGGGTTTACGCTGGTGGCCTGGACCTCTGTACCATTAACAGTACCTCCAGGTAGAGGGACTAGTCAGGACCCCAGTTTAGGGTCAGCATAGACCCCGGTCCACCTCTAGCCAGAGACAGCGTGAAAAGGATTCAGTATTGACTCACAGGATATTATGTCAGGTAATACTATGCTATATATACATGTTAATGTTACCTACTTATATGTTAGATAGTATGTTGTCCCCACTTGATAGATTACTGACATTATATATTTATACATCTGCTAGACAGCGTGACATTTTCACCGGCCTTACTAAAAATTCTCCTCAGCTACCATGGATCCAGTAGCCCAGCTTGCCCGGCAGTTGCAGAGGTTGTCCATGGAGCTTATGGATATTAAGTCCAAGGTTTTGTCCCCCCGGAGCAAACCAGATCTGAACCTAAGGTTGCTCTCCCGGACAGGTTCACTGGTGGGCGGGACAAATTTTTTACCTTCCGGGAGGCATGTAAATTGTACTTTCGGCTGCGGCCTCGGTCATCGGGGAGTGAAGAGCAGAGGGTGGGAATTGTCATCTCGCTCTTACAAGGGGACCCTCAATCCTGGGCGTTCTCTCTTCCCCCGGGCTCCCCGGCCCTCCAGTCAGTAGATCAATTTTTTGTTGCCCTGGGTTTGGTGTATGATGACCCGGATCGGGTCTCCCTTGCTGAAACGAAGTTACGTAGGATACAGCAGGGAGATCGTCCGGCGGAGGAATTTTCTTCTGAGTTCCGTAGATGGGCCACAGATACTCAGTGGAATGACCCAGCTCTTAGGAGCCAGTTTTGTCAAGGGTTATCTGACAAAGTAAAAGACGTTTTGGCTCAGTATGATTCTCCTCCGTCACTGGAGGCTGCTATGGCTCTTGCCATTCGTATTGATAGACGGCTTCGGGGGAGGTGCGAGGTAACTCCGCCCCTGTTATGACTCCATCCACTACTAAAGTCCCTGATGTTGAGATTCCCTGGTCTGTTCTGAGGAACCTATGCATTTGGGAGGGACATCAATTTGTAGGAGGGAATCAGCGGTGCGCCGCAAGACAAGAAGGTGTTTCTTCTGCGGGAGAGAGGGGCATTTTGTTGGGGGGTGTCCCTCCCGTGCCTCATTGAGCAAAGGAGTCACCGAAAAACTGTTAATCCCAGGTTGTGTGGTGGACGACAACCTGGGAGTAGGTATTTCGTCCCCGGGTCCGTCTCAATTTCTCGTGCCTGCGGAGGTGATGGTTGGTGCGAGAGTTGAGAGGATTTCTGTTCTTCTAGATAGTGGGTCTGGGGCTAATATGGTGGACGCTCGGTTTGCCCAGGTGCAAGGTATGCAACTGAGTGTATTGGCCAAACCGATCCCTATACTTTCTATTGACGCCAGACCTCTCGGTCAAGGTAGCTTTGTACAAGCTGTTCATAGCATAGACCTTCGAGTAGGGGCAATACATAAAGAACGGTTGTCTTGTTATGTGTTGGAGGGTCTTCCTACTCCTATTGTGTTGGGACTTCCTTGGTTGACTAAACATAACTCAGTGATTGATTGGCAATCCAGAAAGATAAGCCAGTGGGGTGAATTTTGCAAGAATAACTGCATGAACACGGTCATCGGTGCGGTCGTGCCTAAGACTTTGCCTCCTTTTCTGGAGGACTTTGGGGAGATGTTCTCAGAGGAGGGGTGTCAAGAGTTACCTCCTCATCGCACGTATGACTGCTCAATAAAATTGCTTCCTGATGCCTTATCTTATAGTGTCCCAGGGGCCGGAAAGACGGATGGCCCGGTTCCTATCATGCAGGAGGGAGTGGTGGTGTCGGGTGTGCTCTGAGCTTGAGGAGGAGGTGTTGGAGGCTCAGGGGGACACTCATGTAGGACCTCCAGGGAGACTGTTTGTTCCTAATCAGTTAAGACAAAAAGTTATCGAGGCACATCATAGTTCTGCTTTAGCAGGACATCCAGGGAGTAAAGCAACTGTGGATCTCCTTTCTCGCCGGTTTTGGTGGCCTAACTTAAATAAAGAGGTAATAAAATTTGTCATGTCCTGTGGAGTTTGTGCTCGCTCTAAGACCCCACAAACCCGTCCATCTGGGGTTCCTGAGGAGGAACGATTCTCGTCGTCACTTGCTTCAGTTTGGAGAGGAGTGCTGAATGGTCTGAGTGCTATGGGGAACCGTTACAAGCGGAGGTCTGATAGGAGGAGAGTGTTTGGTCCGGACCTAGGTGTGAACGATCTGGTGTGGTTGTCTACCAAGAATATAAAACTCAAGGTTCCCTCCTGGAAACTGGGTTCCAGGTTCATCGGTCCATACAGGATCAGTTCTATAGTTAATCCTGTGGCATTTCGTCTGGACCTCCCTCCTATGTTTAAAATCCACAATGTGTTCCACAAATCGTTGCTTAAAAGGTACGTGGCGCCAGTTATACCGTCGCCTCTGCCTCCTCCTCCGGTGGTGGTCAATGGTAGCTTGGAGTTTCAGGTGTTGAAGATCATTGACTCACGTCTGAATCGTCGGTCCCTTCAGTACCTGGTTCATTGGAAGGGGTATGGTCCTGAGGAGAGGACTTGGGTCCATGCGTCGGAGGTTAACGCAGATCGATTGGTTCGGACCTTCCACACAACTTACCCGGGCAGACCTGGCCCTGAGGGTCCGGAGGCCCCTCGTAGAAGGGGGGGTACTGTCATGGGTGCATCGCCACGAGGATCGTCGCGATTGCACATTCTGACTTCTCGCAGCTGAGTTGCTGTTACTTTGTGTTTGGTAATGAGAGAGTTAATTTTACCTAGCTCTTTGCTAAGACTAGGTCCAGCCTCGCCCGGCTGCTTTTGATTATGTTCTAATTAGCTTCCTTTATATCCCTGCCAGTCTGGGTGTTAGATGCCGGTGAAAGCATTCATACAGACTGCAGATAGGATCGGTTCTGAGAAGCTTAAGCTAAGAGCTCTTTTGTTGTTCATCCCCTCCTTGCTTATAGTTTATCTCCTAGACCTTTGGTGTTCCCTCTGTGTTTATATGTTGTATGAAAGACAGTATTTACTTTATCCCCTGTCTGTCTCGTTTGTCTATACTGTTTGTTAACCTTTACCTGTCCATTCCCTTTGGTGGTAATCAGGGTCCTTCTAAGGACTAGATTACAGTGGTCAGGGATTAGTAGGAGACAGGGTTTACGCTGGTGGCCTGGACCTCTGTACCATTAACAGTACCTCCAGGTAGAGGGACTAGTCAGGACCCCAGTTTAGGGTCAGCATAGACCCCGGTCCACCTCTAGCCAGAGACAGCGTGAAAAGGATTCAGTATTGACTCATAGGATATTATGTCAGGTAATACTATGCTATATATACATGTTAATGTTACCTACTTATATGTTAGATAGTATGTTGTCCCACTTGATAGATTACTGACATTATATATTTATACATCTGCTAGACAGCGTGACAGTTAGTTCTTCAACCACTGCTGGTTGTAGTCTGCTGAGCATGTGTCCCTGCCTCATCCTTGACATTTTTCTCTAATTGGTGCTGCTCCATTCTATTTCAAATAACTCAAATCTATTAGTGTGACGCGCTTCCTTCCGTATACAATACATTGGCTGCAAACACTATAGAAGTACACAAAGGGGCCTTTCAAAGATAGTGAACAGTTCTGTGCAGTTTTCACAGTAGTCTGAGGTTTATATTTTTTGACTGCAGATCACGCTACAGTTAGTTCTTCAACCACTGCTGGTTGTAGTCTGCTGAGCGTGTGTCACTGCCTCATCCTTGACATTTGTCTGTAATTGGTGCTGCTCCATTCTATTTCAAATAACTCAAATCTATTAGTGTGACGCGCTTCCTTCCGTATACAATACATTGATTGCAAACACTATAGAAGTACACAAAGGGGCCTTTCACACCTAGTGAACAGTTGTGTGCAGTGTTCACTGTAGTCTGAGGTTTTGATTTTTGGAGTGCAGATCACGCTCCAGTTAGTTCTTCAACCACTGCTGGTTGTAGTCTGCTGAGCGTGTGTCCCTGCCTCATCCTTGACATTTTTCTCTAATTGGTGCTGCTCCATTCTATTTCAAATAATTCAAATCTATTAGTGTGACGCGCTTCCATCCGTATACAATACATTGGTTGCAAATACTATAGAAGTACACAAAGGGGCCTTTGAAAGTTAGTGAACAGTTCTGTGCAGTTTTCACAGTAGTCTGAGGTTTATATTTTTTGACTGCAGATCACGCTACAGTTAGTTCTTCAACCACTGCTGGTTGTAGTCTGCTGAGCGTGTGTCACTGCCTCATCCTTGACATTTGTCTGTAATTGGTGCTGCTCCATTCTACTTCAAATAGCTCAAATCTATTAGTTTGACGCGCTTCCATCCATATACAATACATTGGTTGCAAACACTATAGAAGTACACAAAGGGTCCTTTGAAAGATAGTGAACAGTTCTGTGCAGTGTTCACAGTAGTCTGAGGTTTATATTTTTGGAGTGCAGATCACGCTCCAGTTAGTTCTTCAACCACTGCTGGTTGTAGTCTGATGAGCGTGTGTCCCTGCCTCATCCTTGACATTTTTCTCTAATTGGTGCTGCTCCATTCTATTTCAAATAACTCAAATCTATTAGTGTGACGCGCTTCCATCCGTATACAATACATTGGTTGCAAAGACTATAGAAGTACACAAAGGGGCCTTTCACACCTAGTGAACATGGGTTGTTAAATTTGTAATTAAATATGTATTTTTTCAAATGACACAAATCGAAGTAATGTTGAAGAGGACTAGTCCTACATCCATTGTTTGCATAATATTACAGGTGTACATCACGTCCCTTAATCAACAATGGATTATTATATTTACTTGTATGCTTTTATTTAAAAGCCAAGAACACTGAAGGATAACCTTCGCACTGCAGCTGTTGTCAAAGTTCAACCCACATTATGCACTTCCAACATTGCAGCATTTGAGGCATGATGTGAGTTGGATTTGTCAAAGTTATGGAGTGACAAGGTTCACCATCAGTACCCTATAGCATAAGTATGCTTTTGTGTTAGCATTTGTGTTAGACATGTGGATATCTGCAATAATATGTCACAATTATTTTGTTACAGATTTGTTACCAAGACTAATCATTTAATGGTTTTAAAGGTGACGTTTCACTTGTTTACAGCTTAGAAATAAGGGTGTAGCCTGATATCTATGTGTAGCACTAGTCACTTTAACATGTCATGTTTTTTTCAACATGTGTAGCTAGGTAGCAGTAATTTTTGCCGGACACACAGCAGGGGAACAGCAGGCGTTACTGAACCCCACAAACACATCAACGATTGTTTTGATCTGTGCATCCAACACTTCTGAGCAGCAACTGGCGGTGTTGAAGCCCAGGGTCAAGGAGGGTGTAGGTAGAGGCCTAGTATGAGATGTTTGAACTTTAATTTGGAGTTAGCAGCATTAATTTTTGCCAGACACACAGCAGGGGAACAGCAGGCGTTACTGAACCCCACTAACACTATAGCTTGTGTATTGGTCTGTGGACACGACACTTCTGAGCAGCAACTGGCAGTGTTGTAGCCCAGGGAGTAGAGTTCAGGTGGTAGAAAGATGAACATAACAGGAGACATGGATAACGTTGCCAACCAGTTATTTAATCGGAAACCGGACAGGCAAATTCAGGCGAGATCCATGCCTTGTTCATTTTCAGAAAAGTAAGCCGTTCTACATTATCGGAGGATAGTCGCATGCAACGGTCTGTTAGTACACCACCTGCAGCAGTAAAGACGCGCTCCGATAATACACTGGCAGCAGGGCAAGCCAGCACCTCCAATGCATACTGGCTAAGCTCTGGCCATGTATCCAGCTTAGAGACCCAAAACTTGAATGGGGAAGAGCCATCTGGGAGTACACTGAGAGGGCAAGACATGTAGTCTGTCACCATCTTACGGAAACGTTGCCTCCTGCTGACTGGAGCAGTCTCGGATGGTGTAGACATTGGTGGCGCTGCCACAAAACTTTGCCACATTTGGAACATACTGGTCTTGCCCTGTGCAGAGGCGCTGCTTGTGCTCCCTCTTGTTGCAGAGCTGTCTCCACTGCCTCGACGCACAGAGCTGCTTTGTAAAGCAGTAGCAGCAGCAGTGCTCTCGGCTGGAATGGAGAACATTATGGATTGCACCAGTGTGTCTTGGTACTCCCGCATTTTACGCTCCCGGTTCAACGGTGTGATGAGGCTTTGTAAGTTGTCCCGGTAGCGAGGGTCTAGGAGGGTGTACACCCAATAATCAGATGTGGTGAGAATGTGGGCGATGCGGCGGTCGTTTCTCAGGCACTGCAGCATGAAATCAACCATGTGCTGCAGACTCCCAACTGGCCAAGAAACGCTGTCCCCTGCAAGAGGCGTCATCTCTGCCTGCTCTGCATCACCCCACCCTCGCTCTACATACTGACTAGAGCGTAGTTGTGTACCTCCCTCTGGAGCGATATCTTCCTCCTCCATTGACTCCTCCTCATCCTCCTCACAAAGTGAGCCCTGCCCAGCCCTTTGTGAGGAACCACGTTGCGCTGACTGTCCAGAAGGTGATGGAATTTGTGACTCCTCATCCTCCACCTCTTCCAAAACCTCATCCCTTAGTGCTTGCAGTGTTTTTTGAAGCAGGCAGATAAGGGGGACAGTCAGGCTGACTAGTGCATCATCTGCACTCGCCATCCGCGTTGACTCATCAAACGCACGCAAAACGTGGCAGATGTCCTTCATAGAGTCCTTCGCCAGTCCTTACACTGGTTGCCCATTTATTATAGGATCCAATTCAAAGTACTGGTTCTCACCCACTAAGCTCTCCACAGTGCAGCACCCCCCTACATCTCCTCCCTCATTTCTATCTATCGGCCTAACCGACTGCTGCGCTCTGCAAACGACCTTCGACTAACCTCTGCACTAATCCGTACCTCCCATTCCCGACTCCAAGACTTCTCCCGTGCTGCGCCAATCCTCTGGAATGCTCTACCCCAAGAAATTAGGACTATCCGCAATATGCATGGTTTCAGGCGATCCCTCAAAACACATTTGTTCAGAGCGGCCTATCACATTCACTAATCAAAGTCATTCTAAGTGTAAGTCTGTGTGTGTAGCCCATTCACTATCTCCATCCATCCCTCACTCCCTCAAAATGGCTGGACCATCATTGTAAATACACCATTGTATATAAACACCTGTACTCTGTATCTCCCCCACCTCATTGTAGATTGTAAGCTCTCAAGAGCAGGGGCGGCTTATATTGCTTTAATTATTGTATTGTTAACGTTGTTACTTATGACTTGTGTTCTGAAACTGTTAAACTGTAAAGCTCTGCGGAATATGTTGGCGCTATATAAATAAAGCTTATTATTATTATTATTATAGAGGCCCACTCAGTAGTGGTGAAGTGTGAACGGCACAAATTGCAAGTTGATTGCGCCTGATGCAGCTGATACTCCATTACTGCTGCCTGCTGCTCACACAACCGCTCCAACATATGTAACGTGGAATTCCACCTGGTGGGTACGTCACATATGATGCGATGTTCAGGAAGGCGAAATCTGCGTTGCAGAGCTGCAATGCGAGATCTGGCCATGCTGGAACGTCGCAAGTGAGCACACTATAGGCGGACCTTGTGCACCAGTGCATCAAGATCCGGATAGTCCCTCCAAAAACTCCGCACGACCAAGTTGAGCACATGTGCCAGACATGGTATGTGAGTGAGGTTGCCAAGGCCCAGAGCTGCCACCAGATTTCGGCCATTGTCACACACTACCAAGCCTGGCTGGAGATTCGCTGGCAAAAACCACACGTCGCTCTCCTGCTTGATGGCATTCCAGAGCTCCTGCGCTGTGTGGCTTCGATTCCCCATGGAAATTAATTTCAGGACGGCCTGTTGACGTTTGGCCACGGCTGTGCTCATATCGGTCGCAACAGGTAAGCGTTCACGGGTCCATGTGGAGGTAGACCGTGACGGCTCCTGCAGCGATGATTCTGAGGAACTGGAGTAGGAGGAGGAGTCAATGTGTACAGACTTGATTCCTGCAATCCTTGGAGTTGGCAGAACACGTACAGCGCCACTCGCAAGATCAGTACCCGGCTCCACAACATTGACCCAATGGGCACTGAGGGAAAGGTATCGTCCATGGCCATGGGTACTGGTCCACGCATCGGTGGTCAGGTGGACCTTGCTACTGACGGCGTTTAGTAGCGCATGTTTAATTTTTCCCTCAACATGCTTTTGCAGACCAGGGACGGCTTGCTTGCTGAAATGAAATCGGCTTGGCACATTGTATTGTGGGACTGCCAATGATATTAAGTTACGGAAACTGTCAGTCTCCACCAGCCTGAATGACAGCATTTCAAGGGACAGGAGTTTTGCAATGCCAGCATTCAGAGCCTGTGCTCTTGGATGGTTTGCCGAGTATGGCCGTCTTTTATCCCATGCCTGTGCTACCTATGGCTGTTTTGTGGCCTGGGAGTGTGAGGATGACAGGGAACTTGCTGCTGTGGGTGGAATAACACTTTGTCTCTGGACAACAGTGACCGAGGTTCTTCCATGGCGATCCTGTGAGGAATCCGAACCAGCTGTGTGTGAGCTGGAGGAAGAGGCTCCAACACGACCTGAAGATGTAGGTGCTGCTGTAGGTTGGCCTACATCTCCAGTGTGTCTTTGTAACTCAACTACGTGCTTTGTCCGCACATGTTTCCACATATTAGTGGTATTAAGGTTACTGACACTTTTACCTCTTTTTACTTTTTGATTACACAGCTTGCATTTGACATAGCAAATATCATCTGCAAGTGTGTCAAAAAAGGACCACGCAGTGCAAGTCCTGGGAGCGCCCGTTTTGACTTTTGGAAGAGAACTGCTCCGAACAGGTGCCAAACTGGAGGCTACAGGCAACCGAGTCTGCAGCCTAACTCTCCCTCCTGTTTGTACCGTTGGGGCAATCTCTTCCTCAGAGCTGCTCCCATCACCTTCCAGTTCCTCACGCCATGTTGGGTCTTGGACCTCATCATCTCCACTACCCTCTTCCAACACCTGCTGCTGTTGGGTGGTCTGGCCAGCACCATGCTCAGCAGAATCTGGCACCTGAGTCTCATCATCATCAGATGCGTTCTGCGGTGTGCTGACCATCGGCACTAGCTCACCCGCCTCTTCAGATTCAGAGAGACACAGCTGTTGCGCATCACTGCATACTCCCTCTTCTTCTCATTCCAGAATGCTGCTTGGCTGGGCCCCTGTTTGCAAGCCAACAGATTCTGAGTACAGAAGCAGAGACTCAGCTGGCTCCTGTACAGAATTCTCTGACTGCCTGGGCAATTTGGCAGGCGGTGAAGAGACAGATGGTTGCTCAACAGTGCTGTGGTCCTGAGAGGAGGTGGAAGCAATTGAAGTCGATGCATTGGCTGCCATCTAACCAACAACGGCTTCAATTTGTTCTACCCGCAGCAGGGGGGTACGCCGACCTCCTACAAAAGTGCGCATAAAGGAACGCTCACGGGGAAAACTGGTGGATGCTGTGTCACTGGGGGCGGCAGCAGCCACAGAATCCCCACGTCCTCTCCCTGCTGAAACTCCACGGCCACGACCACGTGCCTTACTCCCTGCCTTCTTCATCTTGGTAGATTGATAAAGAAAGTCAGAAAAGTTATAAGGCCTAAGTGTGGTTATTCCGCAGAGACTGCAGTGAACACTGCACACAACTGTTCACTAGGTGTGAAAGGCCCCTTTGTGTACTTCTATTGTGTTTGCAACCAATGTTTTGGATACGGATGGAAGCGCGTCACACTAATAGATTTGAGTTATTTGAAATAGAATGGAGCAGCAACAATTAGAGAAAAATGTCAAGGATGAAGCAGTGACACACGCTCAGCAGACTACAACCAGCAGTGGTTGAAGAACTAACTGGAGCGTGATCTGCACTCCAAAAATGAAAACCTCAGACTTCAGTGAACACTGCACACAACTGTTCACTACCCAACGCGTCACAGCAGGAAGGCAGTCTGTGCGTCCAAACAAAGGCACAAGCATACATGTACGTACCCTGTTTATAAAGCTATATAAAAAAATTTATGTAGTAGTGACGCACACTTTATTGAGGTACAGTATTACATCGCCATTCATCATCTGTGGCTATGCAGTCTCATCTATATATACCTTATCTATCCGTTGTCATGCTTGCAAGTCGACAGTCAGGCATAAATAGCAATTTTCACTATGCTCTATGCACTTTTTAAAGGTTATGTTTGTTAATAAAAATGATTATTGGCACATATTATGAGTATTAAATGATGGAAATTGTATAATTTTTATAAACTGTTTAGTGACATTATTCAGCAAATGTAACATTTTATGAATGTCACAGATAACTTGTAATGCTGTTGATGTTTTGAAGTCAGATATTCATTGTCTATACAATAAAAATGGTGTACATACTGTTACTTATCCATCATTAATGTATTCTGATATGTACTTGTATGCTTTTATTTACAACCGTATAGCAGATTCCTTAACCAATTTATTTTGTGGTTTGCATTGCTGTTCAACATGTTAATGTATGCGTTTATGTTTGTCAATTCTTTATTTATCTAGATTTTTTTAAACTGAAATCATCATCTTATGGTAGTAAAGGTTATCTTTCTCTTGTTTGGAGTATAGACATTTTTAATTGACACGTAACAAGGAAAATACTTGATCTAGTATTTAAACATCCTCCTTGACCCTGGGCTCCAACACCGCCAGTTGTTGCCTGGAAGTGCTGTTAGCACAGTCAACACTTGCTCCTGTGTTACTGGGGTTCAGTAATGTCAGCAGTTCCCCTGCTGTGTGTACGGCAAAAAGTCCTGCTGCCTCCACCCTGTTCTCTTCTCATCCCTGGGCTCCAACACCGCCAGTTGTTGCTCGGAAGTGCTGTTAGCACAGTCAACACTTGCTCCTGTGTTACTGGGGTTCAGTAATGTCAGCTGTTCCCCTGCTGTGTGTACGGCAAACAGTCCTGCTGCCTCCACCCTGTTCTCTTCTCATCCCTGGGCTCCAACACCGCCAGTTGTTGCTCGGAAGTGCTGTTAGCACAGTCAACACTTGCTCCTGTGTTACTGGGGTTCAGTAATGTCAGCTGTTCCCCTGCTGTGTGTACGGCAAACAGTCCTGCTGCCTCCACCCTGTTCTCTTCTCATCCCTGGGCTCCAACACCGCCAGTTGTTGCTCGGAAGCGCTGTTAGCACAGTCAACACTAGCTCCTGTGTTACTGGGGTTCAGTAATGTCAGCTGTTCCCCTGCTGTGTGTACGGCAAAAAGTCCTGCTGCCTCCACCCTGTTCTCTTCTCATCCCTGGGCTCCAACAACGCCAGTTGTTGCTCGGAAGTACTTGGCACGGGTACTGACTCCTGCCAAGCCTGGTTACAGCACGACAGCTGTTTCCTGGCAGTGTCAATGTCAATTAGCCACCAATAAGTTGTCCTGTCGTGTTGCATTCGGGTTAGCCAACTCTATGGTGCCTGCAGTTTAGGTGATTCCTATGTGTGCGGTGACGCCAGTTGTGACAATAGGACAAGCACCCACTGTAGCACTGTGTGATTCGGTAACTGCGGACGGCTTGCGGCCTGTCAACTTACATTTTCATGGGTGCCTTATGGTACCCGTCTGGGTTCCATTACCGTCAGCTGGCTCTCCGCAGTGCCTTTGGCCTAGGTGCCTCCATCTCGGTATCCGAGTTCCAGCAACGTCAGCTGGTCCTTGGTAGTGCTTTGGAGCACAGGTACCTCCTGCTTAGTAACCGTGTCCCAGTAACGTCAGCTGGTCCTCGGTTGTGCCATTGGCTCTTTTCCTTCTGCTGCCCCTCCGAGTTCCAGCACAGTCAGCTGGTCCTCGTTACTTGCATTGGCTCTTGTACCTTCTGCTACCCGTCCGGGTTCCAGTACCGTCAACTGGTTCTCCGCAGTGCCTTTGGCCTAGGTGCCTCCATCTCGGTTTCCGAGTTCCAGCAACGTCTGCTGGTCCTTGGTAGTGCTTTGGAGCACAGGTACCTCCTGCTTAGTAACCGTGTCCCAGTAACATCAGCTGGTCCTCGGTTGTGCCATTGGCTCTTTTCCTTCTGCTGCCCCTCCGGGTTCCAGCACAGTCAGCTGGTCCTCGTTACTTCCATTGTCTCTTGTACCATCTGATACCCGTCCGGGTTCCAGTAACGTCAGCTGGTTCTCGGAAGTTAGTCAGCCTTCTTGTACCTTCAGCTACATTTACAAATTGAAGATTTTTTAAATGTTTTTTTGGGTAATCACTCTGGATCTCCAACAATGAAGACGACGACCCTGATGACCACCCCGAAGAAGATGACGACCACAAGGATGACGAGCATCAAGCCAACCAGCCTGAACACCATCACAAAGAAGAAATAAAAGATTACCCAGAAGAAGATCACCAACAGTACAAAGAAAGTTAAGACAAACTACAAGATACAGAAAAAGAGACAGAAGAACAATAAGCAGAAGATCAAAAAGCAGAAGAACATGAAGTATAAGACCAAAATGAAGAGCAAAATATATGCTCTAAATTATAAGCAGAAGAAGACTAAGCAGTGTATGGGGGTGAGTCCATTCCTCCTCGTGGTGCCCCTGGAAAATGCCTGCTGCTGCAGGCTAAACTGAACACGGACAAATACTGTTGTAATTTAAATCTTTGTGACAGCAAGAACGGAAGGATGAAAAATTCATACTTTTACAGATTACAAGTACAGGAATCTCTGTCACAAATAAGAATATGATGAAGAAGATGAAGAGGAAGAAGATGAAGAAGTAGAATATGAAGAAGAAGAATAGTTTAATAAGAACAATATGAGTAATGTTAACAAAATGATAAATTGCAAGAAGTTTAAGAAGAAGATAAAGAAGGTGAAGATGAAGAATAATTTGATGAAAAAGATGATGCTGCTGAAGATTATGAAGGAGAAAGTGTGGCAAAAGTTAAAAAGGCGAAGAGCATGGAAGTTGTGGAACATACATATTTGCCAAAATATAAAGAAGGTTAACAACATTGTCAATTTCTTCGTCAATCCGAACATCTTTAAAAAAAAAATATTAATGCTATTCCATTTGATTGGGTTAAACATCTATGCCTTTAATGTCTCCTCAACCTCCCCCAATACATTCTACATTACTCTTTGTTGTTTTCCTTCATGTACAATTAACCAACAAGGCAAGAATGTTTTTTTTTTAATTCCGATATTTTGTTCCCATAGACTTACATTGGATTTCCGGTATCGGTATCGGGTATCGCTGATACTTTTTGGGTATCGGCGATACCCATTCCGATCCGATACTTATTGATATCGGAAAGTATCGCTCAACTCTACTGAAGAGTCCTGATATCCTGTCAGACACATCTTTAATTTTTGCACCTGGAAGACAGCACATTTCTCTTGAGATTATATCCGGTCTGCAGATAGCAGCCTCTGTTCCTCTCAACAGGGAATCCCCCATGACCACAACTCTCCGTTTCTTCTTCACAACATTTTTCTTTCTCCATTCAGGAGGACTCTGAGGGCTTACAAGGTTGCTCTTTGTTGGCAAAGTCTTATCCTGATGTATTTCTTCATCATTCTCCTGTGTGAGAGCCTGGTACTGGTTCCTGAGCAGTATGGGTGCTGACTGCCTCACGATCCTCCTGCTTCTCTGGGTCACATGCTTCCATTCCTCTGCTTCTTCAGGTGCTCTTCGAATTTCTTCTCTTTCTGCACCATGAAGAGATAATTCTGCTCTGTCTAAGAACTCTTCATCTTCCTTAATGATCTTCAATGTAGATAACCTCTCTTCCAGATTTCGCAACTTTTCCTCCAACATGGACACAAGCTTGCATTTGTGGCATGTGAAATTTGGCTTTTCCACTGGTAAATCTGTGAACATGTAGCAAGAAATACAACTCACCACATGGCTCCTGGCCTCTTCCTTGCTCTTATTGTTAAAGAGATATCACAGCGGTGAAAAAAGTACCAAAATTCGCGCACCTTCAGGTAAGACAAAGAAGTAGGTAAAAGGACTTTGGCCGCATCAGCCGACAATACCTGGGCACCTGGGCAGGTATGTCCAGAGCTACCCAGGTGCTGATGTAAAGGCAGCAAAGGCTTCTGACGCCCAGTGTTCTACCAGAGGTCTCCAGACTGTGGCTTGTGCAGCATGTTAGTAGGAGATGATGTGAGTGATCCTCCACAGGACTGAGCAATGAAGCAGGACACAGGTGCTTTAGCAACAAAATCAACTCAGAAAAGGAGAGGAAGGAAAACAAAATTCAGAGAAAGGGTTAGGAAATGCTTTTATATATATCCAGAATATATATAAAAACGTTTTTTTTAATGGCCAGATATAATGCGATGTCCGCCCACTTCAGGTCTGAACTGCAGGTAAGACAGCACCCCGAGAAACCCCGAGACCCTTTACCCCTATACAGGGATCTGGAATTACAGCGAAGCCCAAGGGGTAGCTGCCTATGAGAGCAGTGGACCGTATTCCAAAGCACCCCCTACCAAAACCGGAGGAGGAGGGAACTGGACAGGACGAATCGGAGAGCGGTACAATTTGAGAAGGGACTTATGGAACACATTGGGCAGTTTAAATGATTGAGGGAGCTTCAGACGAAAGGCTACTGGATTACCTCAATAATTTCATACGGACCAATAAACCTGGGACCTAGTTTGGCAGGTGGCACTTTGAGCTTAATATTCCCGGTAGAAAGCCAAACTTTGTCCCCAACTCCCAGGTCCGGGCCCTTGGAGTGCCATCTATTAGCAGACGAAGCCTGTCTAGTCTGAGCCCCTTTCAAGTTTACGTTGACTTCTGACCAGATAGTTTTTAACTGGTCTATGGTCCTTTCTACCCCAGGGACATCTGACATCCTAGAAGAGAACGAACCAAAATGTGGGTGCAGCCCATGATTACAGTAGAAAGGGGTAGTCTTGATGAACTCCTGGTACTGATTATTCATGGCAAACTTTGCTAGCGGTAGGTGTTCCACCCAATCGGACTGATGCTCAGAGACATAACAACGTAGATTCTGCTCAAGCGCTTGGTTGGTGCGTTCGGTTTGACCATTCGTTTCAGGGTGATAGGCAGAGGAAAAGGACAATTCCATTCCAATTCGTATACAGAATGCCCTCCAAAATTTCGAAACAAACTGGGTTCCCTATTGGACATGATATTCACAGGAATACCATGCAATCGCACAACATGAGTAATGAATAACTTGCTCAGGGTCTCGGAATTAGGTAATCCGAACAGAGGAACAAAATGACACTGCTTGCTGAATCTATCCACCACCACCCAGATACACGTCTTCCCTTCTGAGAGTGGCAGATCAGTAATAAAGTCCACGGAGATATGGGTCCAAGGACTCTCAGGGGCAGGCAGGGACTGGAGCTACCTGGCAGGGAGATTATGGGGAGACTTAGTGCGAGCACAGGTTTCACTGACCAGTACATAGTCCTTACAGTCCTTTCCCACCACCAAAAATTCCTAGTTACAAGTCTGATGGTGTTTTTGATGCCTGGATGTCCTGCAAGGACGGAATCATGTGATTCCTTCAGAACTTGAAGGCGGAATGTGGTCGGAACAAATAGTTTTTGGGAGGAGTAGTGTCAGGTGCCTGTTCTGGGGATCTACGGATTTTTTCCAGAAGATCCAAGGATACAGCTGAAATAACAATTCCCTTGGCTAGCATTGGAGTCGGTTCAGAGTCCTCGACCTGTGAGTGGCAAAAACTTCGAGAAAGGGCATCAGCCCATTCATTTTTAGTACCCGGTCGAAAAGTAATCACAAAATCAAACCTAGAAAAGAACAAGGCCCACCTTGCCTGTCTAGGATTCAGTCTTTTTGCTGACTCCAAGTAGGTCAGGTTCTTGTGGTCAGTATTACAGTGATCTTATGTTTGGCACCTTCAAGGAAGTGGTGCCATTCCTCAAAGGCCCATTTGATTGCCAACAATCCTCGATTACCTATATCATAATTCCCCTCGGTGGAAGAGAATTTTCGGGAAAAGAAGGCACACGGACGAAGTTGAGTGAGGGATGCAGTGCCTTGCGATAGCACTGCTACGACTCCAACTTCAGAGGCATCTACCTCTACAATAAAAGGGCGGTCCAGATCAGGCTGAACCAATATCGGGTTAGAGGAAAAACATTTCTTTAAGGCAGAAAATGCATGAAGTGCTTCAGGCTTCCAGTTAAACACATCTGCCCCTTTCTGAGTCAAATCAGTGAGTGGTTTGGCTATCTCGGAAAAACCTTTAATAAATTTACGATAGATAGCGAAACCCAAAAATCGCTGCAGTGCCTTTAGAGACTGGGGTTGTACCCATTCCTTAATGGGTTGAATTTTAGAAGGATCCATGCGAAACCCTTTAGCCGACAAAATATTCCCCAGAAACTGTATCTCCTGTGACATGAAGACTAGTGTTGAGCATTCCGATACCGCAAGTATCGGGTATCGGCCGATATTCGCGTTATCGGAATTCCGATACTTAATTCCGATACTTTTTCCATATCGTATACCGGAATCGGAAGTTCCCATAATTCTTTGAGAGGCAATGTGATTTTAGTCAGCCAATGAGGAATCCTACGAAGTGTGGGCACATCCTGTAATGATGCGGTCATCTTAACTAATGGCATGGCTGTGATTGGCTGCTGAAATGATGTCAGAATGCACTATAAAAGGCGCCGCAGCCATTTTAGCGTCACTGTGCTGTGAACTCAGTTAGGGACAGAACGCTGCTGTGCTGACTCTGAGGGACAGTTAGATATTGCGATTTTGTGTACTACTGTGCTTGAGGCAGGCTAGTTTACCAACCGCTGTGTAAAGCTTCATTTTGCCAGTGTTGTTTTAACAGCTCTGTGCAAGGTGTGTGTGTGACAGTGCAGGTGACGCTGCAGTTTGCTCTGCATCCACCGCTGTTTGTAGGCATCTGCACGTGTCACTTTTTTTTTTTTTTTTTTTATTTTATTTAGTGGAATTGGTGCAGCTCCATTATATTAGAAAAAAATCAAATCTATTAGTGTGACGTGCTTCCATCCGTATACAATACATTGGTTGCAAACACTATAGAAGTACAGAAAGGAGCTTTTCACAGATTGTGGACAGTTGTGTTTCAGTGTTCACTTCAGTCTGTGTTTTTTACTTTTTTGAGTGCAGATCACGCTCCAGTTACATGTTCAAGCACTGCTGCTTGTACTCTGCTGAGCGTGTCTCAGTGGCTCATCCTTTTCATTTATCTCCAATTGGTTCTGCTACATTCCATTTAAAATAAATCTAATCTATTAGTGTGACGCGCTTCCATCCGTATACAATACATTGGTTGCAAACACTATAGAAGTACAGAAAGGAGCTTTTCACAGATTGTGGACAGTTGTGTTTCAGTGTTCACTTCAGTCTGTGTTTTTTACTTTTTTGAGTGCAGATCACGCTCCAGTTACATGTTCAAGCACTGCTGCTTGTACTCTGCTGAGCGTGTCTCAGTGGCTCATCCTTTTCATTTATCTCCAATTGGTTCTGCTACATTCCATTTAAAATAAATCTAATCTATTAGTGTGACGCGCTTCCATCCGTATACAATACATTGGTTGCAAACACTATAGAAGTACAGAAAGGAGCTTTTCACAGATTGTGGACAGTTGTGTTTCAGTGTTCACTTCAGTCTGTGTTTTTTACTTTTTTGAGTGCAGATCACGCTCCAGTTACATGTTCAAGCACTGCTGCTTGTACTCTGCTGAGCGTGTCTCAGTGGCTCATCCTTTTCATTTATCTCCAATTGGTTCTGCTACATTCCATTTAAAATAAATCTAATCTATTAGTGTGACGCGCTTCCATCCGTATACAATACATTGGTTGCAAACACTATAGAAGTACAGAAAGGAGCTTTTCACAGATTGTGGACAGTTGTGTTTCAGTGTTCACTTCAGTCTGTGTTTTTTACTTTTTTTAGTGCAGATCACGCTCCAGTTACATGTTCAAGCACTGCTGCTTGTACTCTGCTGAGCGTGTCTCAGTGGCTCATCCTTTTCATTTATCTCCAATTGGTTCTGCTACATTCCATTTAAAATAAATCTAATCTATTAGTGTGACGCGCTTCCATCCGTATACAATACATTGGTTGCAAACAATATAGAAGTACACAAACGGGCCTTTCACAGCTACTGAACATGGGTTTTTAATTTTTAACTAAAATATGTATTTTTTCAAATGACACAAATATAAGTAATGTTGAAGAGGAATAGTCCTACATCCATTGTTCGCACAATATTACAGGTGTACATCATGTCCCTTAATCAACAATGTATTATTATATTTACTTGTATGCTTTTATTTAAAAGCCAAGAACACAGAAGGATAACCTTCGCACTGCAGCTGTTGTCAAAGTTCAACCCACATTATGCACTTCCAACATTGCAGCATTTGAGGCATGATGTGAGTTGGATTGGTCAAAGTTATGGAGTGAGAAGGTTCACCATCAGTACCCTATAGCATAAGTATGCTTTTGTGTTAGCATTTGTGTTAGACATGTGGATATCTGCCATAATATGTCACAATTATTTAGTTACAGATTTGTTACCAACACTAATCATTGAATGGTTTTAAATTTGACGTTTCACTTGTTTACAGCTTAGAAATAAGGGTGTAGCCTGATATCTATGTGTAGCACTAGCCACTTTAACATGTCATGTTTTTTTAAACATGTGTAGCTAGGTAGCAGTAATTTTTGCCGGACACACAGCAGGGGAACAGCAGGCGTTACTGAACCCCACTATCACTATAGCTTGTGTATTGGTCTGTGGACACGACACTTCTGAGCAGCAACTGGCAGTGTTGTAGCCCAGGGAGTATAGCTCAGGTGGTAGAAAGATGAACATAACAGGAGACATGGAAAACGTTGTCAACCAGTTAGTTAATCTGAAACCGGACAGGCAAATTCAGGCGAGATCCATGCCTAGTTCATTTTCAGAAAAGTAAGCCGTTCTACATTATCGTAGGATAGTCGCATGCAACGGTCTGTTAGTACACCACCTGCAGCAGTAAAGACGCGCTCCGATAATACACTGCCAGCAGATCAAGCCAGCACCTCCAATGCATACTGGCTAAGCTCTGGCCATGTATCCAGCTTAGAGACACAAAACTTGAATGGGGAAGAGCCATCTGGGAGTACACTGAGAGGGCAAGACATGTAGTCTGTCACCATCTTACGGAAATGTTGCCTCCTGCTGACTGGAGCCGTCTCGGATGGTGTAGACATTGGTGGCGCTGCCACAAAACTTCGACACATTTGGAACATACTGTTCTTGCCCTGTGCAGAGGCGCTGCTTGTGCTCCCTCTTGTTGCAGAGCTGTCTCCACTGCCTCGACGCACAGAGCTGCTTTGTAAATCAGTAGCAGCAGCAGTGCTCTCGGCTGGAATGGAGAACATTATGGATTGCACCAGTGTGTCTTGGTACTTCCGCATTTTACGCTCCCGGTTCAACGGTGTGATGAGGCTTTGTAAGTTGTCCCGGTAGCGAGGGTCTAGGAGGGTGTACACCCAATAATCAGACGTGGTGTGAATGTGTTCGATGCGGCGGTCGTTTCTCAGCCACTGCAGCATGAAATCAACCATGTGCTGCAGACTCCCAACTGGCCAAGAAACGTTGTCCCCTGCAAGAGGTGTCATCTCCGCCTGCTGTGCATCACCCCACCCTTGGTCTACATACTGACTAGAGCATTGTCTACCTCCCTCTGGAGCGATGTCTTCCTCCTCCATTGACTCCTCCTCATCCTCCTCACAAAGTCCTTCAAATACATATAAATTTACAAAATTTAAAACTCAAAATTTAAAAACTTTGTATCATAATTCTGTAACATCAGTTTATGGAAACACAATAGCATTACAAAAGGATAGACAAAAAATGTACATTATGTGCTTTGTAAATACATTAAAAGTTTGTAATGGTTATGAAAATATAGACAGCGACTCTGGAGGTTCAATTGTTGATACAGCATGGTACTTTGAAAGTCCTCCAGCCCTTTGTGAGGAACCACGTTGCGCTGACTGTCCAGAAGGTGATGGAATTTGTGACTCCTCATCCTCCACCTCTTCCAAAACCTCATGCCTTAGTGCTTGCAGTGTTTTTTGAAGCAGGCAGATAAGGGGGACAGTCAGGCTGACTAGTGCATCATCTGCACTCGCCATCCGCGTTGACTCATCAAACGCACGCAAAACGTGGCAGATATCCTTCATAGAGTTATTCGCCACTCATTACACTGGCAGTGGCTGCCCATTCATTATAGGATCCAATTCTAATTACTGGTTCTCACCAACATAGCTCTCCACAGCGCAGCACCCCCCTACATCTCCTCCCTTATTTATATTTATCGGCCTAACCGACTGCTGCACTCTGCAAACGACCTTCGACTAACCTCTGCACTAATCCGTACCTCCCACTCCCAACTCCAAGACTTCACCCGCGCTGCGCCAATCCTCTGGAATGCTCTACCCCAAGAAATTAGGACTATCCGCAATTTGGATGGTTTCAGGCGCTCCCTCAAAACACATTTGTTCACAGTGGCCTATCACATTCACTAATCAAAGTCATTCTATGTGTAATTCTGTGTGTGTAGCCCATTCACTATCTCCATGCATCCCTCACTTCCTTAAAATGGCTGGACCATCATTGTAAAAACACCATTGTATATAAACACCTGTACTTTGTATCTCCCACACCTCATTGTAGATTGTAAGCTTTCACCAGCAGGGGCGGCTGATTTTGCTTTAATTATTGTATTGTTAACGTTGTTACTTATGACTCGTGTTTTGAAACTGTTAAACTGTAAAGCACTGCGGAATATTATGGCGCTATATAAATAAATAATATTATTATTCTTATTATAGAGGCCCACTCAGTAGTGGTGAAGTGTGAACGCCGCAAATTGCGAGTTGACTGCGCCTGATGCAGCTGATACTCCATTACTGTTGGATGCTGCTCACACAACCGCTCCAACATATGTAACGAGGAATTCCACCTGGTGGGTACGTCACATATAATGCGATGTTCATGAAGGTGAAATCTGCGTTGCAGAGCTGCAATCAGCGATCTGGCCATGCTGGAACGTCGCAAGTGAGCGCACTCTAGGCGGACCTTGTGCAGCAGTGCATCAAGATCCGGATAGTCCCTCAAAAAACTCTGCACGACCAAGTTGAGCACATATGACAGACATGGTATGTGACTGAGGTTGCCAAGGCCCAGAGCTGACACCAGATTTCGGCCATTGTCACACACTACCAAGCCTGCCTGTAGATTCTCTTCCAAAAACCACACGTCGCTCTCCTGCTTTATGGCATTACAGAGCTCCTGCGCTGTGTGGCTAAGATTCCCCATGGAAATTAATTTCAGGATGGCCTGTTGACATTTGGACACGGCTGTGCTCATATCGGTCGCAACAGGTAAACGTTCACGGGTCCATGTGGAGGTAGACCGTGACGGCTCCTGCAGCGATGATTCTGAGGAACTGGAATAGGAGGAGGAATCAATGTGTACAGACTTGATTCCTGCAATCCTTGGAGTTGGCAGAACACGTACAGCGCCACTCGCAAGATCAGTACCCGGCTGCACAACATTGACCCAATGGGCAGTGAGGGAAATGTATTGTCCCTGGCCATGGGTGTTAGAACCCTCTTGTTAGGTTTTGTTTCAGTTTGCTGGTCACATGACCTTTTTTCCCTATTTAGTCTGGCTCCGCCCTTCTGGCTTTGCTTGACTTCATTGTATTATCTACTGTTAAGCTAGCCGGGTGATTAGGTGCCTTAATCTGTGAGTTTTGCTTGATGTTAGGATCACAAAGTATTTATTTTTCTGTTTAATTATCCATGCTACAATTTATGTTAGGAGGTGTCCACCTTTTCTCCCAGTCCCTAGATCTTGTAGGGATTACTCCCTCGCAACTATAGGTCTTCGTTCACACTAGATGAGGACTTTAGCGGGTCTGGTCGCAGGATCAGGTTCCCCGTTACATCGTAGGGATTCAGCTTAGTTGTATTGTAGGGACAGAATTCCCTTCTTTCCTTACTGGTTGTAGCAGATCATAACAATGGGTACTGGTCCACGCATCGGTGGTCAGGTGGACCTTGCTACTGAGGGCTTTTAGTAGCGCATGTTTAATTTTTCCCTCAACATGCTTTTGCAGACCAGGACGGCTTGCCTGCTGAAATGAAATCGGCTTGGCACATTGTATTGTGGGATTGACAATGATATTCAGTTACGGAAACTGTCTGTCTCCACCAGCCTGAATCACAGCATTTCAAGGGACAGGAGTTTTGCAATGCCAGCATTCAGAGCCTGTGCTCGTGCATGGTTTGCGGAGTATGGCCGTCTTTTATCCCATGCCTGTGCTACCGCTGGCTGTTTTGTGGCCTGGGAGTGTGAGGATGACAGGGAACTTGCTGCTGTGTGTGGAATAACAGTTTGTCTCTGGACAACAGTGGCCGAGGTTCTTCCATGGCGATCCTGTGAGGAAGCATAACCAGCTGTGTGTGAGCTCGATGAAGAGGCTTCAACACAACCTGAAGATGTAGGTGCTGCTGTAGGTTGGCCTACATCTCCAGTGTGTCTTTGTAACTCAACTACGTGCTTTGTCCGCACATGTTTCCACATATTTGTGGTATTGAGGTGACTGACACTTTTAGCTATTTTTAATTTTTGATTACACAGCTTGCATTTCACATAGCAAATATCATGTGCAAGTGTGTGAAAAAAGGACCACGCAGTGCAAGTCCTGGGAGCGCACGTTTTGACTTTTGGAAGACAACTGCTCCGAACAGGTGCCAAACTGGAGGCTACAGGCAACCGAGTCTGCAGCCTAACTCTCCCTCCTGTTTGTACCGTTGGGGCAATGTCTTCCTCTATCTTCCTTCTATCACTAACCATTTCTCTAGGCCTCTCCCAGCTTTCAACCAAAGTACTGGTTCTCACCCACAAAGCTCTCCACAGTGCAGCACCCCTCCTACATCTCCTCCCTCATTTCTATCTATCGGCCTAACCGACTGCTGCGCTCTGCAAACGACTTTCGACTAACCTCTGCACTAATACGTACCTCCCACTCCCGACTCCAAGACTTCTCCTGCTCTACGCCAATCCTCTGGAATGCTGTACCCCAAGAAATTAGGACTATCCACAATTTGCATGGTTTCAGGCGCTCCCTCAAAACACATTTGTTCAGAGCGGCCTATCACATTCACTAATCAAAGTCATTCTATGTATTCTGTGTAAGTGTGTGTGTGTCTCTAGCCCATTCACTATCTCCATCCCTCAGTCCCTTAAGATGGCTGGAACATCATTGTAAATGCACCATTGTATATAAACACCTATACTTTGTATCTCCCCCATCTCATTGTACATTGTAAGCTGTCACGAGCAGGGGCGACTTATTTAGCTTAAATTATTGTATTGTTAACGTTGTTACTTATGACTTGTGTTCTGAAACTGCTAAACTGTAAAGCGCTGCGGAATATGATGGCGCTATATAAATAAATATTATTATTATTCCTCTGAGCTGCTCCCACCACCTTCCTGTTCTTCATGCCATGTTGGGTATTGGACCTCATCATCTCCACTACCCTCTTCCAACACCTGCTGTTGGGTGGTCTGGCCAGCACCATGCTCAACAGAAACTGGCACCAGGGTCTCATCATCATCATCAGATGCGTTCTGCGGTGTGCTGACCATCGGCACTGTCTCACCCGCCTCTTCAGATTCAGAGAGACACAGCTGTTGCGCATCACTGCATACTCCCTCTTCTTCACATTACAGAATGCTGCTTGGCTGGGCCCCTGTTTGCAAGCCAATAGATTCTGAGAACAGAAGCAGACACTCAGCTGGCTCCTGTACAGAACTCTCTGACTGCCTGGGCAATTTGCCAGGCGGTGAAGAGACAGATGGTTGCCCAACAGTGCTGTGGTCCTGAGAGGAGGTGGAAGCAATTGAAGTCGATGCATTGGCTGAGATCCAAACAACAACGGCTTCAATTTGTTCTTCCCGCAGCAGGGGGGTACTCCGAGCTCCTACAAAAGTGCGCATAAAGGAACGCTCACGGCCCGGGGAAAACTGGTGGATGCTGTGTCACTGGGGGCCGCAGCAGCCACAGAATCCCCACGTCCTCTCCCTGAAGAAACTCCACGACCACGTGCCTTACTCCCTGCCTTCTTCATCTTGGTAGATTGATAAAGAAAGTCTGAAAAGTTATAAGGCCTAAGTGTGGTTATTCCGCAGAGACTGCAGTGAACACTGCACACAACTGTTCAGTAGGTGTGAAAGGCCCCTTTGTGTACTTCTATAGTGTTTGCAACCAATGTATTGTATACGGATGGAAGCGCGTCACACTAATAGATTTTATTTATTTGTAATAGAATGGAGCAGCAACAATTAGAGAAAAATTTCAAGGATGTGCCAGTGACACACGCTCAGCAGACTACAACCAGCAGTGGTTGAAGAACTAACTGGAGCGTGATCTGCACTCCAAAAAGGAAAACCTCAGACTACAGTGAACACTGCACACAACTGTTCACTACCCAACGCGTCTCAGCAGGAAGGCAGTCTGTGCGTCAAAACAAAGGCGCAAGCATACATCCACGTACCCTGTTTATAAAGCTATATAAAAAAAATTATGTAGTAGTGACGCACACTTTATTGAGGTACAGTATTACATCGCCATTCACCATCTGTGGCTATGCAGTCTCATCTATATATACCTTATCTATCCGTTGTCATGCTTGCAAGTCCACAGTCAGGCATAAATAGCAATTTTCACTATGCACTATGCACTTTTTAAAGGTTATGTTTGTTAATAAACATGATTATTGCCACATATTATGAGTATTACATGATGGAAATTGTATAATTTTGTATAAACTGTTTAGTGACATTATTCAGCAAATGTAACATTTTAGTAATGTCACAGATAACTTGTAATGCTGATGATGTTTTGAAGTCAGACATTCATTGTCTATACAATAAAAATGGTGTACATACTGTTACTTATCCATCATTAATGGATTCAGATATGTACTTGTATGCTTTTATGTACAACCGTATAGCAGATTCCTTAACTAATTTATTTTGTGGTTTGCATTGCTGTTCAACATGTTAATGTATGTGTTTATGTTTGTCAATTCTTTATTTATCTAGATATTAGTTTAAATGAAATCATCATCTTATGGTAGTAAAGGTTATCTTTCTCTTGTTTGAAGTATAGACATTTAAAATTGACAGGTAACAAGGAAATTACTTGATCTAGTATTTAAACATCCTCCTTGACCCTGGGCTCCAACACCGCCAGTTGTTGCTCGGAAGTGCTGTTAGCACAGTCAACACTTGCTCCTGTGTTACTGGGGTTCAGTAACGTCAGCTGGTCCTCGGTTGTGCCATTGGCTCTTTTCCTTCTGCTGCCCCTCCGGGTTCCAGCACAGTCAGCTGGTCCTCGTTACTTGCATTGGCTCTTGTACCTTCTGCTACCCGTCCGGGTTCCAGTACCGTCAACTGGTTCTCCGCAGTGCCTTTGGCCTAGGTGCCTCCATCTCGGTATCCGAGTTCCAGCAACGTCTGCTGGTCCTTGGTAGTGCTTTGGAGCACAGGTACCTCCTGCTTAGTAACCGTGTCCCAGTAACGTCAGCTGGTCCTCGGTTGTGCCATTGGCTCTTTTCCTTCTGCTGCCCCTCCGGGTTCCAGTACCGTCAACTGGTTCTCCGCAGTGCCTTTGGCCTAGGTGCCTCCATCTCGGTATCCGAGTTCCAGCAACGTCTGCTGGTCCTTGGTAGTGCTTTGGAGCACAGGTACCTCCTGCTTAGTAACCGTGTCCCAGTAACATCAGCTGGTACAAGATTGTGCTACAAATACAAGATACGGAACAAGAGACACAAGAACAATAAGCAGAAGATCTAAAAGCAGAAGAACATGAAGTATAAGACCAAAATGAAGAGCAAAATATATGCTCTAAATTCTAAGCAGAAGAAGACTAAGCAGTGTATGGGGGTGAGTCCGTTCCTCCTCGTGGTGCCCCTGGAAAATGCCTGCTGCTGCAGGCTAAACTGAACACGGACAAATACTGTTGTAATTTAAATCTTTTGTGACAGCAAGAACGGAAGGATGAAAAATTCATACTTTGACAGATTACAAGTACAGGATTCTCTGTCACAAATAAGAATATGATGAAGAAGATGAAGCAGAATATGAATAAGAATAATAGTTTAATAAGAAGAATATGAGTAATGTTAACAAAGATGAATAGCAAGAAGTTTAAGAAGAAGATAAAGAAGGTGAAGATGAAGAATAATTTGATGAAAAAGATGATGCTGCAGAAGATTATGAAGGAGAAAGTGTGTGAAAAGTTAAAAAGGTGAAGATGAAGAGCATGGAAGTTGTGTAATATACATATTTGCCAAAATATAAAAAACGTTAACATTGTCAATTTCTTCGTCAATCCGAACATCTTTAAAAAAAAAAATATTTATGCTATTCCATTTGATTGGGTTAAACATCTATGCCTTTAATGTCTCCTCAACCTTCCCCAATACATTCTACATTACTCTTTCTTGTTTTCCTTCATGTACAATTAACCAACAAGGCAAGAATGGGTTTTTTTTAATTTCGATATTTTGTTCCCATAGACTTACATGGGACTTCCGGTATCGGTATCGGGTATCGCCGATATTTTAGTGATATCGGCGATACCATTCCGATTCCGATACTTTAGGATATCGGAAAGTATCGCTCAACTCTAATGAAGACACATTTCTCTAGTTTGGCGAATAAAGAATGCTCTCTGAGTCTCAGGAGGACAGAGCAGACGTGTTGGACGTGCGTCACAATGTCAGAAGAGTAAATCAGGATATCGTCCAAATAAACGACCACATAAACACCACTAATATCTCTGAAAATCTCGTTCACAAAATTCTGAAACACTGCAGGTGCAGTACTGAGCCCAAACGGCTTTACGAGATACTCAATGTGGCCGAGGGGTGTGTTAAACGCGGTATTCCACTTATTTCCCTTTCTTATACGGACAAGATTAAATGCTCCTTGGAGGTCAAGTTTAGTAAACCAACGGGCTCCCAACAGCTGATTATAAAGATCAGGAATTAGTGGGAGCGAATACTGTTTTTTCACAGTGATTGCGTTGAACTCACGGTAATCAATGCAAGGTCTGAGACCACCATCTTTCTTTTCCACAAAAAAGAACCCGGCCCCCACTGGTGAGATGGATGGTCTAATAAACCCTTTTCGCAAACTGTCTATTATGTAGTCTTTCATGGCCTGACGTTCTGGACCAGAGAGGTTAAATATTCTCCCCTTAGGGAGGCGAGAATCCGGTACTAAGTCTATGGGGCAATCGTACTTTCTATGAGGGGGTAATTTCTCTGATTCCAATACAGAAAATACATCCTCATAATCTCTGAATGCATAGGGTACAAAGGGGGAGGTGTGATTTTAACTTGGTTCACTGATAGCGATATACAATTATCCTGACACTCTGGGCTCCAGCGCATGATATCACCGAAGTGCCAGTCAATGACTGAATTATGTTTGCGTAACCTTGGCATACCCAGAATAACAGCGGATGATAAATTATGGATAACAAAAAATGACACATGTTCAGCATGTAACGATCCCACTGACATTGATATTTCTTCAGTGACAAACTCCACTCCATTCTGGACGATAGGAGTGCCATTAATAGCAGTGGTTTTAATGGACGCATTAAGCCTTAACAGTTGTACACCAAGATTTCTCGCTACCAGGAAATCTATGAAATTGCCTTCTAAGCCACTATCCACATAAGCCTCCACACACACACAGATTTCTTCAGGTAAGACAAAGAAGTAGGTAAAAGGACTTTGGCCGCATCAGCCGACAATACCTGGGCACCTGGGCAGGCATGGCCAGAGCTACCCAGGTGCTGATGTAAAGGCAGCAAAGGCTTCTGACGCCCAGTGTTCTCCCAGAGGTCTCCAGACTGTGGCTTGTGCAGCATGTTAGTAGGAGATGATGTGAGTGATCCTCCACAGGACTGAGCAATGAAGCAGGACACAGATGCTTTAGCAACAAAATCAACTCAGAAAAGGAGAGGAAGGAAAAAAAAATTCAGAGAAAGGGTTAGGAAATGCTTTTATATATATCCAGAATATATATAAAAACGTTTTTTTAATGGCAAAATATAATGTGACGTCCGCCCACTTCAGGTCTGAACTGCAGGTAAGACAGCACCCCGAGAAACCCAGAGACCCTTTACCCCTATACAGGGATCTGGAATTACAGCGAAGCCCAAGGGGTAGCTGCCTATGAGAGCAGTGGACTGGCGTAGAAAGGATGCTAGAAGGGAATAAAAAGCGAGACCAAATGCGTAGTCAGAAGTCCAAGGGTCAAAACCTGGAGGGAAGCAAAGGTACAAAATCGGTATACAATAGAACAGTCAGAAATCCAGGCAAAGGTCAGAAATACAATAGCAAAACAAACTAGCACACTAGGGAAACCAAAACTATATCTGGCGGCCTGCAAGCCAGGCTCCAAGGCATTTGAAGGGCATGGCTACATCTCACAGGCTCACAGTCTGATGACCTCATCTGGACTGCCCCAGAACCAGGCCAGATGGTGATGCATGACTGACACCAACCACTTCACCTCTGGCAGAAGAGCGAAGCCTATGCCCACCAGACGTCTGCGCAGGGACCCCTTCTCTGTCGCCAACATTACCCACAGGCGAATCATGGCGATGCGCAGTGATAGAGACTGGCGTCAAAGGAGCAGAACCATATGAGGATACCGCTCTCTTATCACCGGCACCACCAGCCGAAGGAGTCCGGCGCCTCCCAGCGGCCGAGGCAGGAACACCAGCCACAGAATCCAACGGCGACGTGACACTGACTGAGCGTCTGTGTGTGACTCCGGAAATATATACGAAGATTTAAATTTTCCCCTACACTGTATACAGCTGTATGCTTCTATAACAGTACCGTTTTGCAGCTTTTTGTATTCTGGTGTAATCCATACTGAGTGAGCGTCTGTGTGTGACTCCGGAATTATATACGGAGATTTAAAATTTCCCCTACACTGTATACAGCTGTACGCTTCTGATACAGTACCGTTTTTCTGCCTTTTGTATTACGGTCAAATCTTTACTGAGAGAGTGTCTGTGTGTGACTCCGGAAATATATATGGAGATTTAAATTTTCCTCTACACTGTATACAGCTGTAAGCTACTGATACAGTACCGTTTTTCTGCCTTTTGTATTACTGTCAAATCCAAAATGAGAGAACGTCTGTGTGTGACTCCGGAAATATATATGGAGATTTAAATTTTCCCCTACACTGTATACAGCTGTACGCTTCTGAAACAGTACCTTTTTTCTGCTTTTTGTATTCTGGTGTAATCCATACTGAGTGAGCGTCTGTGTCTGACTCAAGAAATATATATGGAGATTTAAATTTTCCCCTACACAGTATACAGCTGTACGCTTCTGATACAGTACCGTTTTTCTGCCTTTTGTATTACGGTCAAATCCATACTGAGAGAGCGTCTGTGTGTGACTCCGGAAATACATATGGAGATTTAAATTTTCCCACTGTATACAGCTGTACGCTTCTGAAACAGTATCATTTTTCAGCTTTTTGTATTCTGGTGTAATCAAAACTGAGTGAGCGTCTGTGTGTGTCTCGGGAAAGATATACGGAGACTTAAATTTTCCCATACACTGTATACAGCTGTACACTTCTGATACAGTACCGTTTTTCTGCTTTTTGTATTCTGGTCTTATCCATACTAAGTGAGCGTCTGTGTGTGACTCCGGAAATATATACAGAGATTTAAATTTTCCCCTTCACCGTATACAGCTATACGCTTCTGATACAGTACCATATATCTGCTGGTATTTTTGGTACATTTTCCAAAACATGAGGAAGCATGGTGGAAGAGGCTGTGGACGTGGGCGGGGGGCCAGCTGGTACTGATGGTGGTGGTGGTGCATCTGCTGGTAGTGCCAAAAGCACAATAGCACCTAATGCAGAAGGTTTGGAGCCTGCGTCATCGTCTGGCTCCAGAAGGCCTGGAAGGCTCCACTTTCTGGGAGTAGGTAAACCGCTTTTAAAGCCGGAGTATCAGGAACAGGTTTTGGCTTACAGTGCCGAAACAGCCACCAGCTCTATTGCCTCCTCTTCTGAAGTTTCAAAAACTGCAAGCACTGAGTCGTCAGTGCAGGCTCCTGGTCAGGAACGACACCTTTCTTTGTGTCCTTCACCCCCAACAAAAGTGAAGGATGCGGCAGGCCACCATTCAGATTACTCCCTGGAACTCTTTTCACAAACAATTCCTGGGTTATCAAGTGAAATCCTGAATTCCCCAGTCCAAGATGAATATGACATAAAGTGCACTGATGCACAGTCACTGCTATATGATTCTGCTGATATATTCACCCAGAGCACTGCATTGACCTCGCAGTCTACTGAGCCAGATTCTGACCCTGATAAAACTCAGGTGCCCCTTCCCGCATACTCTAACACCTTACACGATGACACAGAGGAAGGTGCAGATGAAAATGAAGAGGAGGTGATGGATGACCCAGTTGTTGACCCGAATTGGCATCCATTTTGGAAGAGGCTGACACTGGAAATAGCTCAGAAGAGGAGGATCATCCGCAGCAGGCATCGACATCGCAGCTGCGGTTATCTGGCAGGCCCATAGCAGTCCAAAAAGTGTTAAAAAAACAAAAAGAGTTGCAGGATAGCTTGGCCAGACAGTCAAATTAGTACAGCGTGCAAGTCCTGAAAATGTATCATCCCATAGTAGGAAGAGTGCAGTGTGGCACTGTTTTGACCAAAATCCTACTGATGAGGCAAAGGTTATCTGTAAGAAGTGAGGAAGGACCTTTAGCCGAGGGAAAAATCTCCAAAATTTGAATACCAGTTGCATGCTTAGACATTTAAACACCATGCACTTACAAGCGTTGACAGACTACAAAACCTCAGGTAGCACATGTGCACCTGCTCCGAATGAAGGTAGCCAGTATCGCTACATTGCTTCCCCCACTGTACGCCCACCGGTTAGCACACCACCAGCAAGAAATGTTGAGGTGTCGTCGCAAGGCCAAAGCAGTCAGGGAATCACAATGTTTTTCCAACGAAAGACTGAATGTAGGCCATCACCACCACAATCACCATCACCAACCTCCTCTCAGTCCGCCATATCCACCGCTAGTTCCCCCATATGCAGCTCTCAAGTCCAGCTCACACTAGCAGACACTCTGAGTAGGACAAGAAAGTACTCATCCTCTCTTCCGCATACACTGGCTTTGAACGCCTACATTGCCAAACTGATTTCATTAGAGATGATGCCCTTCCGTTTGGTTGAAAGCGCAGCGTTCTGAGAGCTCATGGCCTACGCTGTCCCACGCTATGACCTACCCAGTCGGCACTTCTTTTCTAGAAAAGCCATCCCTGCCCTCCACCTGCATGTGAAAGACCGCATTGTCCATGCACTCAAACAATCAGTGAGTGGAAAGGTGCACCTCACAACAGATGCATGAGCAGTAGGCATGGCCAGGGCTGTTACATGCCCATCACTGCGCATTGGGTTAATGTGGTGGATGCAAGGTCCACAGGGGACAGCGGCAGTGGGACAGTGCTGCCAAGCCCACGGTATAGGCAACAGTTGGCTGTAGACGTTCGACCCTCCTCCTGCTCCCAAAGCAAAAGCTCGTCGACAGAGGGCAGTCGCACGAGCACTCCATCCGCAGCTGCCAGTGTTGCACACGAGGTGTCCCACTATCGAGGAGCTAGTGGTAAGCGTCAGCAGGCTGTTTTAAAGATGATGTCTTTGGGCGACAACAGAAACACCGCGGAGGTACTAGCCGACTACTTGCAATGAGAAACTGAGTCATGGCTGGGGAGTCTACATCTTGAGCCAGGCAAGGTAGTCAGTAATAACGGATGTAATTATGTGGCGGCCATAGCCCTGGCAAAGCTCAAACATATATCTTGCCTGGCTCACACATTGAACCTGGTGGTGCAGTGCTTCCTAAATAATTATCCAGAGTTACCAGCCCTGCTCCATAAGGTGCGAAGACTGTGCTCGCACATCCGTCGCTCGCCCGTAGACTCCAGTCATATGCAGAGGCTGCAGCGATCCCTCCACCTCCTCAAGCACCGCCTAATCATAGACGTTGCAACAAGGTGGAACTCCACCATGCACATGGTTGAGAGGCTGTGCGAACAGAGGCAGGCTGTAATGCATTTGTGGAAGGATACACGGGCAGGCAGTTTGAGGGCAGACATGGAGTTGTTGGGTGTGCAGTGGTCAAGGCTGAAAGACCTCTGTAAAGTCCTTCAGTGTTTTGAGGAATGCACACTGCTGGTAAGCGCAGACGACGCCATCATAAGCATGAGCATCCCACTTATGCGTCTGCTCATGCAAACTTTGACGCACATTAAGGATCAGGTGTCTGCAGCGGAGGAGGAGGAGGGAAGCCTTGATGACATTTAAGGCACTGTCACACTTAGCGATCGCACCAGCGATCACGACAACGACTCGACCTGGCGAGATCGCTGGTGCGATCGCTATGTGATTGCTAGTTCGATTCCAAACACAACTCATCAGCGATCTGTATAACGACCTCTGCGGTCTTTGGGAAAACCTAGTCCCACCTGCGATGCTGGTGAAGTCGTTCATAAAGGGTGTCACACTCAACGATTCAGGCTCACCTGCGGGACTCCAGCGATCAAAAAACGGCTCAGAACGTTCATAAGCGATGAACGACATCTCAGCAGGGGCTATATCGCTGCTACATGTCACACACAGCTAAGTCATTGCTAACGAGATCGCTACTGCGTCATAAATCGGTGACGTATTAGCGATCTCGTTAGCGATCTCATTTAGTGTGACAGTACCTTTAGGCATTGTCTGCTCAGGGAACTGTCCTGGACGAGGTGGTGAAAGAAGAGGAAGAGGAGGAGAAGGAGGATGAGGGGGATGATTATTTTGGGGAGGAGGATGCTTCTCAGGGGGCAAGAGAAAATGTTGGCTTGCCAAGGTCAGGTACAGGGTTTGTGCGTGACTGGAGGGATGTGGATTTGGCAGAAAGTGCTCCACCACCCACCACTGGCAGTGCATCATTGACACCTGGAACACTGGCCCACATGTGTGATTATGTCTTGCGGATCCTAAAAAGGGACCCCCGCATTGCCAAAATTATGAAGGATGACGACTACTGGTTGGCCAGCATCCTCGATCCACGCTATAAAGGCAAATTACAGAACATCATGCCACAGGAGTACTTAGAGCTAATATTGGCCAACAAACAAGCAACTCTGGTAAACCGTTTGTTAGAGGCATTCCCGGCAAACAGCAGCGGTGTAGGTTCTAGCACGAGGCTTACTGGGCAACTTGGAAGAGGTGTTCGTGGTGCACACAGCCGAAGTGGCGTTGGAGACAGGGGTTTCATGACCATGTTGTGGACTGATTTCTCGAGCACCGCTCACACAACTGTTAATACTGAATCGATTGCAACAGACAGGAGACAGCAGTTGTCAACTATGGTTCAAAATTACCTTTCCTCCCCTATCGACGTTCTCCCTCACAGTTCATTCCCCTTTGACTACTGGGCCTGTAAACTGGACACCTGGCCTGAATTGGCACAATATGCCTTACAGGAGCTCGCTTGCCCTGCTGATAGTGTGCTATCAGAAAGAGTCTTCAGTGCTGCTGGATCAATCCTGACAGAAAGAAGGACCCGGCTGTCAACCAAAAATGTTGGTGATCTCACCTTCATTAAAATGAACCATGCCTGGGTTTCAAAGGATTTTGTACCACCTTCCCCTGATGACACATAGGTTGCCAGCAAAATGGATCGTTTTGTCCTCTTTCTCCGACTTCTCCAATTCCTCCATTTGCAGCTGCTGAACGTCCAGCCTACACCTCAACATATGCCAGTTTTTCCACCTCCCTAACTGGGCTGTCCCCCCCAGGGCCTGCGTCAGCACCTGGCGCACCCGGGCAAGTGCCAGGGCCCTGAGCAGGAGGGGGGCCCACTCGCCGTCAGAGACACCGGTGTACTATGAGGGGCCCTGTGCCAGTGCCGGTGCCCATGAGTGGGCCCCCCCTGCTTGCTCAGGGCCCCAGCACTTGCAATACTTACCTCTCCCTGCTCTACCGCTGTGACGTCTTCCATGTTTCCTGACAGTGACATTCAGGTCATAGAGCGCGATGACATCACGTCTGTTCGCCCTCTGCCTGAACAGTCACAGTGCAGAGAGCTGGAATATGGCTATGCTGAGGAATCCAGAGTAGAGCAGTACCCAGCGAGGAGAGGTATTTCATTTTTTTTTATGTTTGGAGCAATATATGGGTAGCATTATACACTGGATAATTATATATGGGGCCCATCATACACTTGAGCATCATAGATAGGGCCCATTATACACTGGAGCATTATATATGGGGCACATCATACACTGGAACATTATAAATGGGGCCCATCATACACTGGAGCATCATATACGGGGCCCATTATACACTGGAGCATCATATGGGGCCCATTATATATGGATCATTATATAGGCCCATCATACACTGGAGCATCATCCAAGGGGCCCATCAAATACTGGAGCATCATTTGGGGCCCATTATATATAAAACATTATATATGGTGACCATTATATTTGGAGCATTATATGGGGCTCATCATACACTGGAGCATCATATATGGGGCCCATCATATACTAGAGCATCATATGGTGTTCATTATTTATGGGGCATCATATAGGGCCCTTTATATATGGAGCATCATATGGAGCACATATGGGGCCTATTCTGTATGGAGCATTATATGGAGCCCATTCTGTATGGAGCGATATATGGGTCCATCATATACTGTATGGAGCTTTATATGTGACTTATTATAATGTATGGAGCAATATGTGGGGCTCATTATACTCTATGGGGACTGTCTTGTACTATATGGCTCATTATATGGGGACCATCATATACTGGAGCATTACAAATGGGGCCCATCATACACTGGAGCATCATATACGGGGCACATTATACACTGGAGAATCATATTGGCCCATTATATATGGAGATTTATATAGGCCCATCATACACTGGAGCATCATTCATGGGGCCCATTATATGTGGAGCATTATATAGGCCCATCATATACTGGAGCATCATATGGGGCCCATTATATATGGAGCATTATATAGGCCCATCATACACTGGAGCATCATCCATGTGGCCCATCATATACTGGAGCATCATGTGGGGCACATTATATATGGAGCATCACATGTAGCCCATTATATATGGAGCTTAATATATGGGGACCATTATATTTGGAGCATTATATGGGGCTCATCATACACTGGAGCATCATATATGGGGCCCATCATATACTAGAGCATCATATGGGGTTCATTATTTTATGGGGCATCATATACGGCCCTTTATATATGGAGCATCATATGGAGCACATATGGGGCCTATTCTGTATGGAGCATTATATGGAGCCCATTCTGTATGGAGCAATATATGGGGCCCATCATATACTGTATGGAGCTTTATATGCGACTCTTTGTACTGTATGGAGCAATATATGGGGCTCATTATACTCTATGGGGACCGTCCTATACTGTATGGCATATTATATGGGGACCATCATATACTGGAGCATTATGTGGAGCTCATCATATAATGTATGGAACATTATATGGGACCAATTATGTATGGAGCAATATATGGGGCTCATTATTCTGTATGGCGCACTATGTGGTGCCCATAATACTGAATTGAGGACTATACTGTCTGGTTTTTGAGCTATTGTAGAATTTACAATAGATATCACTCATGTAGTGTAAGAAGTGAAGTATTTCGCATTGTACTATACCTATATTTCTCTACCGTATCGGAGCATCATGAATTGTGGTATGTGTTAAAGGGGCCCAGTGAGACTCTTTTGCCCGGGGCCCACGAAAACCTGGAGCCAGCCCTGTCCCCCACAACTTTAGCCAAATAACCCCAGTTTTCAATGCGTTACTATTATTATAAAGTGAATGTTGAAAAGCTTAAGTAACAAGAATTGATGTCGTTGACATTGAAATGGGCACTGTAGGTGTGTTTACTGTCCTCCACTCCCTGCCGACTTTTCTTCCCCATTGACTTGCATTGGGGTCGAGTCGAGTTTCAGTTGGACCTTCGACTTTTTCCGTTAGTCTGCCGATTTCGTTTGACTCAACTTTTGGGAAAGTCGGGTGGTCCGAAACCCGACTCGACCCTCCCGGAGGCAAAGTCACTTATCTCTAGTCATAAATACATGACTAGAGTCTGAATGGCCCTCTCCACCAATCCGTTTGTCTCAGGATGATATGCTGAAGAGAGTATAAGCTCAATACTGAGCAGCCGACAAAGCTCTCTCCAGAAGCGAGAAGCGAACTTGGGACTCCGGTCACTGACAATTTTAAAAGGCATCCTGTGGAGACGGAAGACATGCTTCACGAAAAGCACGGCCGGTACCTGTGCCGATGGTGAGCTAAATGTACCATCTTGGAGAAATGTTCGGTGAGTACCCAGATGAAAGTATTGTTCCGGGCTTGGGCAAGCCCACAATGAAGTCCATCTCGACCATTTCCCAGGACCTATCTGCACCGGCAGGTGATGTAACAAGCCTGCAGGAATCTGCCGGGAAGGCTGGTTCTTGGCACAAGAAACACATGCCTGAACATTGTCCCTAATATCATGTGCCATCCGTGGCCACCAATATGAACTCGCCAAAAACTCAGTAGTCCTCTTGGTCCTGAAGCGCCAACCAAACTTAGATGTTTGAGCCCAAGAGAGGACCTCCGGCCACAGCTTCGGTGGTACAAGTGTCTTGCCCGGAGGCACCGACTCAAGCGAAACTGGAGCCACCATTCGCACTCTCCGAGGAAACGATTAGACCTGGCTCGTCCTCTTCTTTGGAAGATATGACAGAACTGGACAAGGCGTCAGCCCGTAAATTCTTCTCCCCTAAGAGAAAATGAATGGAAAACTAAAATCGGGAGAAGAATAGAGACCACCGGCCTGGTGACAATTTAGCTGTTGGGCCATCTGCAGATAGAGCAGATTGTTATAGTCCGTGAAGACCTGGAAGGGATGCCGAGCTCCCTCCAGAAGATATCTCCATTCGGAGAAGGCCAACTTCATGGCCAGTAGCTCCCAATCCCCAATGGAATAATTCTTCTCCGCTGGTGAGAAGGACTTAGAGCAGAAGAAGCATGGCGGTTTCCGACCGTTAGCATCCTTCTGATATAACACAGCCACCGCACTGACGGAAGAAGCATCCACCTCCAGAATAAAGGACTTTTTCCACATTAGGCCAATGTAACACAGGGGCACTAGCGAAATGGGACTTTAAGAAGACAAAGGCCTCAGAGACCACCTTAGACCATAAAGCGATGAACCGCTTTAAGGAAATGTGGTTTCTGCCAGTTCAACACCGATTCCACCTTGGCAGGATCCATAGCCAAACCCTTGGATAAGATGATATAGCCAAGGAATGGCAGGGACTCCTGCTCATAGACACACTTCACAAGTTTGGCGTAGAGAGAGTTGGCACTCAACAGTTTAAAGACTTTGGCAACATCTCTACAATGAGCATCCAAATCGGGAGAGAAAATAAGGATGTTATCCAAATAGACGACTACTGAAGTGGATAACATCTCCCGAAAGATGTCATTGACAAAGTCCTGGAAGAGAGCAGGTGCATTACAGAGACCAAATGGCATTACCAAGTATTTCTAATGCCCGTTCCGAGTGTCTTCCATTTGTCACCCTCTCGAATACGTATTAGATTATAGGCGCCACGCAGATCTAATTTTGTAAATATCCTCGCTCCCAGCAGTCTGTGGAACAGCTCAGAGATAAGTGGCAGAGGACATTTATTTTTAATGGTGATGGCATTCAGAAAAACGCCAGAAGCAACAAAAACAGGCAGAGATGCTTACCTGTCTAGAAAGCAGACCCTAGTAAAATGGCGACTACACAGGTGCATTAATATCAAATGAAACAGTCAGCCTACAATCAGGGATTGCTCCTAGTGTGAACATAGCCACATACAGATTGTATCTTTGTGCACTGGTGTGCCACACAGCCAATCCCTGATTGTAGGTTGGCTGTTTCATTTGGTATTAATGCACCTGTGTAGTCGCCTTTTTACTAGGGTCTGCTGCACCCTGTCAGTGCATTAGTATTGAGGCCTTTCTAGACAGGTAAGCATCTCTGCCTGTTTTTGTTGCTTCTGGTGTTTTTTTGATTTTTAGTCCGCTGTCTGAGGTTTTTATGATGGCATTCAGACCCCTATAATCTATGCAAGTATGGAGATCCCCGTTCTTCTTTTAGACGAAGAAGAACCCAGCTTCAGCAGGAGACACTGACTTCCTAATAAATCCCCTCACCAGATTCTCCCTAATATACTCCGACATCGCCTCAGTCTCCGGGAGCGACAAAGGGTAAACATGCCCGCGAGGGGGTTCTGCCCCCCAGTATGAGGTCAATCTGGCAATCATAGGGACAATGAGGAGGAAGAGTCTCTGCGGCCTTTTTAGAGACCACGTCCGTATGCCACCAGTAGTGCTTGGGAAGTGAGGTTAGATCTGCAGGAACCTCGGACAACCCAACCAGGGCTTTGGCCTTGAGACGCTGTCCCTTGCATGACCTACTCCATCCCCATATACTTACAGTAGCCCAATCAATATGGGGTGAGTGGTAACTCAACCAAGACCCAGCAACACCTCATCAATGCCCTCAGGGATGACCAGCAAAGAGATTAACTCCTGGTGTCTTGGAGAAAACTCGAGGATAATAGGAATGGTCTGAAGTGTGATTTTGTAGGGTAGTGCAGAGCCATTAACCACTCAAATGGTAATGGGCTTAGTGCATCACTAGGGGTATTGCGTGCCATTGGGCAAAGGAAGAGGACATGAAATTACCATCTGCCCTGGAGTCCACGCAAGCCTCTGCAATGAGTGAGGTCGACCCATAGGACAGTGTCACCTTAAATGTTAATTTGGTGGACACCTCCGACAAATCTGGAGCGCCCCCTCCAATGACTACTAGAGACGGACGTTCACCCTAACGCTTGGGGCACCTGTTGGTGACATGACCAGCCTGCCCAGAAACCTGACAAACTGTAGATGGACAACCGGGACAGGATTTAGCCTCCACCCGATGACCCTCCAGAGGTTCCCTCAGTACGTTAGTCCGAGTCGGAGACCCCAAAGGATTGCTAAAGTTAGGTGCCAACCGAATCCTTTTCCTACACTGTGCTAGTTCAAACCTTTGTTTGGCTTACTGAAGGTCTATACGAGTGGATATAGAGTGTAGTTGGAATCTCCCTAGTGGCCAGAGCATCCTTAACGTGGTCTGCAAGACCCCCCCAGAACAGTGGGATCAGGACCTTATCTGGCTACTCCAGCTCGGAAGCTAACGTCCGAAACCATATAGCAAACTGGCTGGTCGGAATAGAGTCCTGCGTCAAGGCTAGGAGTTGGAGTGCGATGTCATGGATAACCTGGGGCCCTAGAAAGACCTCTCTCAGAGTGCTCAAAAAAAGAGAGGCACTCCGAACCACCAGGTCCCTATATTCCCATAACGGCATAGCCCAATCTAACACCCTGTCCATCCAAAAAGAGACCACAAAGCCCACTTTGGCCTATTCAGTCGAGAAACGTGAACTCAGTAGCTCCAGCTGGATCAAGCACTGGGTCACGAATCCCCTGCAACCCTTGCTATCCCCAGAAAACTTATTGGGAGTGGGAAGTGTGGAAAAAGTGGGATAGGAGTCGCAGCTGAAAGCCTGGTAGCAGCTTCACTGACTGCCTGTGCCGCTACTGCGGATTGATCCACAGCTGAAGTTGTGCACTCTAACGGGACAACCTGCTCTCCAGCTGCTGGAATGTCCTCAGAAATTAGAATACAGATAATAAATGGGAAATGTTTAAGAACATCCTAAATAGGCACTGTAAACAGTTTATACCTTGTGGGAATAAAAGGACAATAAATAGGAAAATCCCAATGTGGCTAAACAAAGAAGTAAGAGGGGCAATTAACAGTAAAAAGAAAGCATTTAAACTACTAAAGCAGGATGGCACCATTGAAGCTCTAAAAAACTATAGGGAGAAAAATACTTTATCTAAAAAACTAATTAAATCTGCCAAAAAGGAAACAGAGAAGCACATTGCTAAGGATAGTAAAACTAATCCCAAATTGTTCTTCAACTATATCAAAAGTGAAAGCGTAGACCCTTATGAGGAAAGAATGGTTGTAGACAATGAGGAACAAGCTAATATATTAAACACCTTCTTCTCCACGGAATTAAGGGTGGAAAATAAAATACTAGGTGAAATGCTGAGAGACAAAGAAAACCCTATATTAAGGGTCACCAATCTAACCCAAGAAGAGGTGCGAAACCAGCTAAATAAGATTAAAATACATAAATCTCTGGGTCCGGATGGCATACACCCAAGAGTACTAAGAGAACTAAGTAATGTAATAGACAAACCATTATTTCTTATATTTAGGGACTCAATAGCGACACGGTCTGTTCCACAGAACTGGCGCATAGCAAATGTGGTGCAAATATTCAAAAAGGCCTCTAAAAGTGAACCTGGAAATTATAGGCCAGTAAGTCTAACCTCTATTGTTGGTAAAATATTTGAAGGGTTTCTGAGGGATGATATTCTGGAGCATCTCTATGAGAATAACTGTTTAACTCCATATCAGCATGGGTTTATGATGAATCGCTCCTGTCAAACCAATCTAATCAGTTTTTATGAAGAGGTAAGCTATAGACTGGACCAACGTGAGTCATTGGACGTGGTATATCTTGATTTTTCCAGAGCGTTTGATACCATTCCACACAAGAGGTTGATACTAGTGATGGGTGAGCACTAAAATGCTCGGGTGCTCGTTGCTCGGGTCGAACAGATTGGAATACTTGGGTATTCGGACAGAACAACGAGCCCAAGGTAAGTCTATGGGAGACCCGAGCATTTTTGCCGCGATCCCCCTGGGGGTACTTTTAAGGTATAAATGCAGGGCCGGCGTCAGTACCCGGCACACCCGGGCAAGTGCCGGGGCCCTGAGCAGGCGGGGGGGCCCACTCGCCGTCTGCCACCCCGCGCCCGTTAGCAGAGGAGAGCGGTGTCAGCGCCGCCACTGGGCCCCCCCGCTTGCTCAGGGCCTCGGCATCAGCTGGCACAATACTTACCTCTCCCGTGCCTCCGCTGCCGCAGCTCCGGGCTCCAGGGGGCGCCGGTGCTTCCTCTCACAGCAGCGCCGCTGAATGACGTCATCATTCAGCGGCCGGCTGTGGCAGAGAGCGCGGACACTGGACAGGTAAGACGTGTGTGTGTCTCTGTGTGTGTCTGTGTGTATGTAGTGCGGTGCTTTGTGTGTGTGTGTATGTGTGTGTATGTATGTGAGAGAGTGCTTGTGTGCTGTGGTGCTGTCTGTGTGTGATGATGGGCAGGCATTGCTGATAATGGGGAGGCATTGCTGATAATGGGGAGGCATTGATGATGATGGGAGAAGATGATGATAATGGGCAGGCATTGATGATAATGGGCAGGCATTGATGATGGGGAGAAGATGATGATGGGCAGGCATTGCTGATAATGGAGAGGCATTGATGATGATGGGGAAAAGATGATGATAATGGGCAGGCATTGATGATAATGGGCAGGCATTGATGATGGGGAGAAGATGATGATGGGCAGGCATTGCTGATAATGGGGAGGCATTGATGATGATGGGGAGGAGATGATGATAATGGGCAGGCATTGATGATAATGGGCAGGGGGAGTCTTTCCACAGCACCCTTTCCTGAGCCGTAACAGTGCAGAACGCAGTACAGCGCAGAGGAGAGCTCCATATTTTGTATGGAGCATTATATGGGGACCAGTATCCTGTATGGAGCATTATATGGGGACCAGTATCCTGTATGGAGCATTATATTGGGTCCAGTATTCTGTATGGAGCATTATTTTGGGTCCAGTATTCTGTATGGAGCATTATATGGGGGGTGACATCCTGCATGGGGTATTATATGGGTGATGAGGGGGAGACTGTGGTGCCCATAATATTGTATGGAGGACTGTACTGTCCAGTCTGTTCTGTGCGCTGTGAGGATTTGGCGGTTTTGAGCTATTGTACAATTTACAATAGATATCACTCATGTAATGGAAGAAGTGAAGTATTTGGCATTGTACTGTACCCATATTTCTCTGCTGTATCTGTGCATCATGAATGTTAAATGTCTATGTTAAAGGGGCCCACTGAGGCTCTTTCGCCCGGGGCCCATAAAAACCTGGAGCCGGCCCTGTATAAATGCGTCTGAAAATGATGGAAACACTGCTCAAATGATACGGGTACATCATGGGGATCGCCCCTGGAAGCATTCCTAACTCCTAGTTCACAGCTTTAAAAATGTCAGAGTTTCATGCCATTTTTACCGATGCACCAAAAAACATACCAAAACTAAACCAAAACGGATTTTGCAGTGAAATATGTTAAGGTACATCCTTTCCAGGTTAATGACTTGTATACAAGGCAAAATAATTAACCTCAGTCCAAAATGTTCCTCCACCACTTGGGCTATGTTCAGACGCAGCGTTTTTGAAGCATTTTTCAACTTTAACATTGCTTTCAACCAAAACAAATGCATTCACTGGGAAATGTCATTGTAACATTTAAAAAACCCTAGCTGGCTATGTGGTGTATGACACATAATCAGACACATCTTGTTTCATTTATGAATGAGGGACTCTTAACATCACAGAGCCTATTTTTACAGGGGCCTCAGGCAGCATTAATCTGCTTAAAATCTGCTTAAAAGGCCATTATTAAACAGTGGTTCTCCTAAACTTTTATTGCTTATGCTGTGAGTGGATGGGCTGCCAAGAAAAATGACGCACCCAATACCCCTTTCACAAGATGTCCAGGAGGGCTTCCATAAAAAATGTTGCATTGAATTCAAGGCCTGCCTTGCTAACAAGTCATATGCATCCCAATAAGTCTTTGAACCCAGGTACTGGATAGGTCCAGGAAAATCCAGTTCACATTATTCATTTTGTACTCCAATTCTGTTTTCTTATGCATTGACTGCAAAGCCTGCCCTGCTACCCATTCATATGCACCCCAATAAACCCAATCCCCCCTTGGAAGAAATATGGAGGAGGGCCTCTTAACAAAAAATATCCAATTAAAAAGGAGCTGGTCTCCTAGACTTGTAATGCCCATACCTTAAATGTGTTGGCTGGCCAACAATTTCCCCTGCAGGGTACACCTCAACCTTTTTCATAACAAGTATTTAACACCGAGCAAAAACACCCACCCTTGTTAGGATTTTGACACTGGCTGTAGCAGCATGAAACACGTTAACCCTGGTGATCTAGTGGTGGTGGATGATCAGCCGTGGAGAAATGCCTGATTAGAAACTAAGCCCAATTTAAAGGAGCGAGTCTCCTACACTTGGAATGCCCATACGCTAAGTGTATGGGCTGGCAAACATTTTCCTCTGTGAGGTACACCTCAACATTTTCCATAACAAGTATTTCACTCTCAGCAAAAACACCCACCCTTGTTAGGATTTTGACACTGGCTGTAGCAGCATGGAACATGTTAACCCTGGTGATCTACTGGCAGCGGATGATGAGACGTGGAGGAACGCCTGTTTAAAACTAGACCCAATTTAAAGGAGCGGGTCTCCTGCACTTTGAATGCCCATACACTAAGTGTGTTGGCTGGCACACATCTTCCCCTGTGGGGTATACCTCAACCTTTTCCATAACAAGTCTTTTACAACCTGCAAAACCACCCACCCTTTGTTCGTATGACGACTCCTGGAGTAGACCCTCTGGGCTGTGATACCAACCCACCCTGGACGAGCTGACCTAGTGAGGACCACCCCCTATACAGGGAGCGTCAGAGGCATGCCCAGGGGAATAAAGTACCACGACTGCTGGAACCTGGTGGCCAGCTCGAAGGAGGCACAAGAGACTGTGTTTAGCAGGGTGAAGACCAGGGCACACAGGGTACAGGAATATGTAAAGCGTGTACTCAGGGCACGCTGGGTACGGAAGTGTGCAGAGCGTGTACACGGGGACACTTAGGGTACAGGATGGTGCAGGATGCGCACTGGGAAGCACGCCTGGGTACTAGACAGAGCAGAGCACGTGCTGGGAAGCATGTCTGGGTACAAGACAGAGCAGAGAACGTGCTGGGAAGCATGCCAGAGTACATGGTAGTGGACCTGAGTACAGAAAGCCACCATGCAGGCACCAAGAAGGCCTAGCAGGGAAGCAAAAGCGATAATCAGGTGCCGCCTACAGGAAGATGCAGCCAGGACCATAGAGACGTCAGAGTCAGTGCAAGCGCAGTCAGATGGGACCTGGGATCGGGAGTGCAGCTGCAGAGTTAAGAGCTCGCAACACGCGCGCGCACCCTATGGGACCTCAGTGCCGGCCGCGAGACCAGAAATGAAGAAGTCAGGTGGCGTGCACCAGCTCTGGAGGTACGCGGTGAGAGCAGTGTAATAGTTCAGAATTCGACACTGGCTGTTGCAGCATGGAACACGTTAACGCTGGTGATCTAGTGGCGGTGGATGATGAGACGTGGAGGAAGGGCTGATTAAAAACTATGCCCAATTTAAAGAAGTGGATCTCCTAAACTCGTAATGCCCATACACTAAGTGCATGGGCTGACAAACATTTCCTCCTGGGGGAGTAAAATTGTTAAAATATTTTGTGGGCATCATAGACACCCTTGCCAAAAATTGGACTGGTTGCAGCAGCACAGAACCCGTTAACCCTGGTGATCTAGTGGTGGAGAATGAGGAGACATAATGATAAATCATACTGAAATCAAACAAATAAAAAATGTGTATCCACCTATGATTGAAAATAACAAAAAGGAGGGGCGAACACAGGTTCATAGATATGAAGCCAGAATGTGTTCAACGAAATACGTTTGTCCCTAGCAACAGAGACAGGGATATAAATAAAAATATAATATAATAGTATTTCACTATTTTTATATTGAAGAGGTATACGCTAGGTCATAAGAGCATGTTTTACAGATAGGAAAAATGGAAAATATAAGAATAAATGGTAAGAATATACGTACATCTCATTTTTGAGATTTCCCCCTGGGGAAGTAACATTTATTTTGGTTTCAAATTAGTAATGGGCATCATAAAAAAAAAAAAACCCTTGCCAAAAATTGAATGAAATTTGCATCATGGAATACGTTCACCCTGGTGTTCTACTGGTTGTGGATGATGAGGATGAGGATAAGGAGGAGGATAATGCGAAACAGACCAAATCAGGAAGCGGATACCCATGTGTGGTACTGAAGAGGTGCATGAGAATACACCTCCACAAAAAAGACAATGTATTAAAGATTATGTTTCGCTGTTTTCATTCAGTGGTGTACAGAAGTCTTGCCCATTACAGCCCTAGTTCATTTTTATAAGAGTCAGCCTTTCAGCAATGTCAGTTGACAGGCGGATGCGCTTATCTGTTATAATTCCACCAGCGGCACTAAAAACCCACTCTGACAGAACACTAGCAGCAGGGCAGGCCAGGACTTCCAAGGCCTAGAGAGCCAGTTCATGCCACGTGTCCAGCTTGGATACCCAATAATTAAAAGGCACAGAGGAATCCCAGAGGATGTTTGTACAATCTGCAAGGTACTCCCTTACCATCTTCCCAAACATTGCACTTCTTGTGCCAGCACCCCTTGCCTCTGTGGCACGATGGAAGGGTCTGAGAGAATTGTCCCAGAACTTTGCCATTGTTCCCCTGCCTGAGCTGGATTGTATTTCTGTCTCTCTTGTTTGGACTCCTTGGCTGTATAACAAACTCTGATGTCTGCTGCCAGCGTTGTCACATTGGAATTTTTTCAGTAATTCCGCTACGGCAACATTTTTGTACACCTTTCTGCCTCTGGAAGAAGAGACTGAAAGTTTTCCTTGTAGCGTGGGTCTAGAAGTGTCACCAACCAGTAACGAGTGTCATCGAAGATTTTTATAATGCGAGGTTCACAGGAACACAGGGTAACATAAAGTCAGTCATGCGTGCCAGACTACTAACAGGCAAGACTTCCGTGTCCTCACCAATAGGACCACTGACCATGCTGTCCTCCTCCTCCTCATCCTCATCCTCCTCCTCCCTGTCCTCAGGCCATCCCCACTGAACAGACAGTATGACAGCTGTGCTTGTAGTACCGTCTATAGCGCATGAAAGAAGCTCCTGTTCTTCCTCCTCAATGTCTACCAATCCAAGTTGCGACGACATGAGGCTGGACTGAGAGTAATCACCCTGTATGGGTCCTTGCTCCATGTTCTTGTGCTCTGCCTGCAATGCATTATCATCTATCTTTAATTGTGAGCAGAGAGGTTTTCAGAATGCTGAGAAGCGGGATGATGACACTAATTATGGCGTCATCGCTGCTCATCATCTTGGTGCAGTCCTCAAAGTTCTGGAGGAATGTACATATGTCTAACATTCATTTCCACTCTTGAGGTCTTATGTTTGGAGTCTGAAGTGAATATCGATGGCCATGTTGATGCTGGTAGTCAACAACTGCCCTTTTCTTCTCACAAATCCTTTCCAACATATGCAGTGTAGAGTTCCAACACATGGGGACATCACACACCAGTTGGTGAGCCGGAAGATGCAAACACTGCTGAAGCACGGCAAGGGTGGCTGAAGCTGTAGCTGACTTCTAAAATGGGCAAACAGACGGCGTACTTTCACTAGCATATCTGGCAGCTCCGGGTAGCTTTTGAGAAAACGTTGAACCACGAGTTTAAGCACATGGGCCAGGCAAGGTATGTGTGTGAGCCTTGCCTCAGAGCCGCCACCAGGTTCCAGCCATTGTCACACATGACCATGCCTGGCTGTAGGTTCAGTGGTGTCATCCAAATATCTGACTGCTTTGACGTCCGCTCACTGCAGGTCTGAACTGCAGGTAAGACAATACTCCTAGAAACCCCGAGACCCTTTACCCCTATTCAGGGATCTGGAATTACAGCGAAGCCCAGGGGGTAGCTGCCTATGAAAGCAGTGGACCGGAGTAGGAAGGACGCTAGGAAGGGAAAAAAAAGCGAGACCAAATGTGAAGTCAGAAGTCCAAGGGTCAAAACCAGGGGGGAAGCAACGGTACAAAATTGGCAGGCAGAAGAAGGGTCAGAAATTCAGGCAAAGGTCAGAGATACAATAGCAAAACAAACTAGCACACTGGGGAAACCAAGACTATATCTGGCAGCTTGCAAGCCAGGCTCCAAGGCATTTGAAGGGCATGACTACCTCTCACAGGCTCACAGTCTGATGACCTCATCTGGACCGCCCCAGAACCAGGCCAAGTGGTGATGCATGACTGACACCAACCACTTCACCTCTGACAGAAGAGCGAAGCCTACGCCCACCAGACGCCTGCACAGGGACCCCCTCTCTGTCACCAACATTACCCACAGGCGAAACATGGTGATGCGCAGCGACAGAGACCGGCATCAAAGGAGCAGAACCATATGAGAATACCGTTCTCCTATTACTGGCACCACCAGCTGAAGGAGTCCGACGCCTCTCAGCGGCCGAGGCAGGAACACCAGCCACTGAATCCAACAGCGACGTGACAACTGCTCTTTCAGTGCTGTCCACAACTCTTCTGCATTGTGCAGTTTGTCACCTATGCATATTAGCTTCAACACAGCCTGTTGCCGCTTGGCTGAGGCAGTGCTGCAGTGCTTCCAGCTTCTGATTGATGTGTTCATTTCAAAAAAGGAGGCTGAAGAAGAGGAGGAGGAGGTGCAGGAGCTGTAGACTGTGGGGGCAACCCGGATTGATGTAGGGCCCGCAATCCTCGGCGTGGGGAGGATGTGTTCCATGTCAAGGTCCGACAGGGTTCCGGCTTCCACTATGTTAACCCACTGTGCCTTCAGTGAGATGTACCGTCCCTGCCCACAGGCACTTGTCCAAGTGTCCGTGGTTAGGTGGACTTTCCTAGTAACAGCATTGTTGAGGGCATGGGTAAAGTTGTGGGACACATGCTGGTCTAACCTCAGGATGGCACAATGGGAGAAATAGTGGCGACAAAGGACCGACTAACTTGGGAGAGCCACTGCCATCAGTGTTATGTTTCGGTAGCTGAGGAGAAATTGCAAAAAATAGCCAAAGAAGCAATACACCAGATACGCTGGAAACTATTGGATTGCAGGACCCTGAACTAACCGCAACAATAGAAGTAGCCGTGGAGCGTACCTACGGTGATCCTAGACGCCTCATCACACCCGGAGAGAAAGCTACACCTAAAGGCAGAATGATGAATGCTATCTGCCCTGTAGCAGAATCCCGAAAGAAATAGGAAGCCCCCAAACATGTAATAGCGGTTAGACCAGAATAAAATACGAACACAGACAGAAAATAGAATGAGCAAACGTTGGGGTCCAATCTGTCTAGATAGAAAAGTATAGGAAAGAATTCTGACTGCAACCCAAAAAAACCATGACAAAAATACCAACAGTTCTGATTAACAAAAAACCTGAGATCACACGATCTCTACCTCCTAAATCAGATCTCAGGTGTAACACACAGCAATTCAGCAAACAAAAAGTGACATAGGAACAGAGCAAAAGTGCAAACACAAACAGCACAATTGCAGCGCCAAACCCCAAAAGGGGACCAGACTGAAGTTTACTGCTAAGCAGCAAACAAGCAAGGAAAACCCAACCATAGGAAAAAAAATAAGCAAATCACTTATCTGAAAGAGAGCAGGAATGCAAGCTGAGCTCCAAGCAAGACCAGGAAGAACAATTGATTACCGGCAAGGCTGAAGGGAGTTCAGGTCACTTATATCAGACCATTCAGAGCCAGCTGAAGGCCATTCAGCAATCAGTTCATTACCCTCAGCAACCACCGGAGGGAGCCCCATCTCAGAAGTCTCCTCCAGAGAATTCACAACAGTACCCCCCTTGAGGAGGGGTCACCGAACCCTCACCTGCGCAATAAGGCCGATCAGGATGAGCTCGATGATAGGCACGGATCAGTCTCAAAGCATGGATGTCCGAAGCAAACACCCAAGAATTGTCCTCCTGACCATAACCTCTCCACTTAACCAAATACTGGAGTTTCCGTCTAGCAAAATGAGAATACAAAATTTTCTCAACCACATACTCCAAATTGCCCTCCACCAAAACAGGGTCGGGAGGCGCAGCCATAGGAACCACTGGCTCGACAAACCTCTTCAATAAGGACTTGTTGAACACGTTATGGATCTTAATAGTCCCTGGAAGAAGCAAACTGAAGGAAACCGGATTAATAATTTCCATGATCATATAAGGTCCAATGAACCTTGGCTTAAATTTTGGAGATGCAACCTTCATAGGGATATTTCTTGAGGACAACCAAACCACTTTAAAACGAGGACCATCATTCCTATGCCGGTTGGCAAACCGCTGGGCCTTCTCTTGAGAGAGAGACAACCTCTTCACTACCTGGTCCCAAATCTGCTGCATACGCTCCACAATAGAGTCAACCCCCGGACAGACAGAAGCCTCCGCCTGTCCTGAAGAAAATTGAGAGTGAAACCCAGAATTGCAGAAAAATGGAGACATCAAGGTCGCAGAACTAGCCCTATTATTAAGAGCAAACTCAGCCAAAGGCAAAAAAGAGACCCAGTCATCTTGGTCAGCAGACACAAAACATCTCAAATAAGTCTCCAAGGTCTGGTTTGTTCTCTCGGTTTGTCCATTGGTCTGAGGGTGAAATGCAGAGGAGAAAGATAACTGAACAACAAGTTTAGAACAAAATGTCCTCCAAAATCTGGAAACAAACTGGACTCCTCTGTCAGACACAATGTTCTCCGGAATGCCATGTAACCGAACCACGTGCTGAAAGAACAAAGGCACCAATTCGGAGGAGGAAGGCAACTTAGGTAATGGCAAAAGATGTATCATCTTGGAAAACCTATCACAGATTACCCAAATAACGGTCATTCTCTGAGAAACAGGGAGGTTGGAAATAAAATCCATAGAGATATGGGTCCATGGCCTCTTGGGCACAGGTAATGGCATTAACAAACCACTAGAGCGAGAGCAAGGCTTGGAGCGAGAGCAAGTACCACAGGACTGCACAAAGTCCATGACGTCACGAGACAAAGTAGGCCACCAAAAGGACTGACCAGCCAACATGGAACAATGAATCTCAGACATCACACTCTTCGTCCACTGGTCTGGGACAAACAATTTCCCAACAGGGCAGCGTTCAGGTTTATCCTCCTGACACCCCTCCAGAGCCAGTCTCAAATTGGGCGAGATGGCGGAAAGAACTGCACCCTCTTTCAAAATAACAGCAGGATCAGATAATTCAGGAGAATCCGCAAAGAAACTCCTCGAGAGGGCATCTGCTTAACATTCTTAGTGCCAGGAAGAAAGGAAACCACAAAATTAAAACGTGTGAAAAACAAGGCCCACCTGGCCTGTCTAGGATTAAGTCGCTTGGCTGATTCGAGATAAACCAGGTTCTTATGGTCCGTGAGGACCACCACCTGATGTTTGGCTCCTTCCAGTCAATGTCTCCACTCTTCAATGGCCCACTTCATGGCCAATAACTCCTGATTACCCACGTCATAATTACGTTCAGTTGGAGAAAATTTTCGAGAGAAAAAGGCACAAGGGTTACTCTTAGAGGTCTCTGGATCCCTTTGGGACAAAACGGCACCTGCCCCAATCTCAGGGGCATCAACATCCACGTGAAACGGCAGAGAAACATCAGGCTGCCATAGAACAGGAGCAGAAATGAATCTCTGCTTAAGTTCCTGAAACGCAGAAACTGCCTCAGGAGGCCAATTCACCACATTGGAACCCTTTTTGGTCAAATCAGTCAATGGTTTAACAATACCGGAGAAATTACCAATAAATTTATGATAAAAATTGGCAAAACCCAAAAATCTCTGAAGAGCCTTCAATGAAGTAGGTTGAACCCAATCACAGATGGCCTGAACCTTGACCGGGGCCATTTCAATAACAGACGGAGACAAAATGAAACCCAGAAATGAGACCTTCTGTACGCCAAAAAGACACTTTGATCCCTTCACATACAGTGCATTCTCTCTCAAAATCTGGAACACAGTCCGAACATGTTTCACATGAGAGTCCCAGTCATTGGAAAAAATCAAGATATTATCTAAATAAACAATTAGAAATTTATCCATAAAATCCCTGAAAATATCATTCATGAAGGATTGGAAGACGGAAGGAGCATTAGTAAGCCCAAAAGGCATCACTAGGTACTCAAAATGCCCATCTGGGGTATTAAACGCCGTCTTCCATTCATCCCATGCTTAATGCGAATAAGGTTATGCGCCCCCTGAGGTCAAGCTTGGTAAACCAACTAGCACTTTTTACTCTGGAAAATAGGTCAGAAATCAAGGATAACGGATATTGATATTTAACAGTGATTTTATTCAGGAGGCGATAATCAATACACAGCCTCAATGAACCATCCTTTTTGGCCACAAAGAAAAATCCGGTGCCCAAGGGTGAAGAGAATGGTTTTATATGACCCTTCTCCAATGACTCCTTGATATAAGATTGCATAGCATCATGTTCAGGTACAGATAAATTAAAAAGGTGACCTTTAGGAAATTTACCACCAGGCACTAATTCAATAGCGCAATCGTAGCTCCTGTGAGGGGGCAAGGATGCAGATTTACTTTCACTAAACACATCAGAAAAATCAGTCAAAAAGTCAGGGACATCCTGAGACTGGGGAGAACCAGAAAAAACAGGAGTGTCAGTATTAACACATTGGCAGCCCCAACTGGTCACAGACACAGATTTCCAATCCAAAACAGGATTATGAGACTGTAACCAATGGAAACCTAGCACAATAATGTCATACAGATTATGCAGCACCAGAAATTTGCAATTCTCCTAATGATCTGGTTCAACCCTCATTATCACCTGAGTAGAAAACTGGGGTTTATTCTCCACCAAAGGGGTAGAATCAATGCCCAGTAGGGGAATAAACTTCCGCAGGGGTATCATGGGAAACCCACAAAGTTTGTCAAAGTCAAAATCCATCAGGTTAATAGCTGCTCCTGAATCAACAAAAGCTTGAGCAGAAAATGTTGACAGGGAGCAAATCAGGGTAACAGTCAACAGAAATTTAGTCTGAACACTACCCAAGACAACTAAGAGTGCAAAACGTCTTCCCGCTTAGGGCAGACAGAGATAGCATGGAAGCGTCACCACAGTAGAAACATAACACATTGCGTTTACGAAACTCATGACGCTGAGTCCCAGAAGTCACTCCATCACACTGCATGGTCTCAGGAGCTGACTCACAAGGCAACACTATCTCACGCATACCTCTGCGCTCACGCAAACGTCTGTCAATTTGAATAGCCAAAGACATAGAATCATTGAGACCAGAGGGAACAGGGAATCCCACCATAACGTCCTTTACCTTTTCTGATAGACCCTTTCGAAAAAGGGCTGCCAAAGCATGATCATTCCATTTGGTCAGGACTGCCCACTTTCGAAATTTCTGACAGTACAACTCAGCGTCTTCAAGACCCTGATTTAATGCCAACAAGGTCTTTTCAGCTTAATCAGTGACATTAGGTTCATCGTACAATAACCCCAGAGCCTGAAAAAATACATCAATATCATTCAAAACAGGATACCCAGGTGTCAGCGAAAAAGCCCAATCCTGAGGGTCGACGCGCAGCAGGGAGATGACAATTTGAACCTGCTGTGCCGCGTTCCCTGAGGACTTAGGCCTTAAGGCAAAAAACAACTTACAGTTATTTTTGAAATTCAGAAATTTAGATCGATCCCCCAAAAACAAATCTGGCATGGGGATCCTAGGTTCCACAACTGGCAACCCAGCAAGATAGGTAGCAATACTCCGAACCTCAGTGGCAAGCTGATCCACACGGCCAGACAACTGTGCAAACTCCATTGAGAGAAAAAAAGAATAAAAAATTCCTCCACAGCACCCAGAGAAAAAGAGGGAAAAAATGCAACAAACAGAAAAAAAAAATTCTGACAACTCCCTTTTTTCTTTTTCCTTTTTTTACTATTTTTCCCATCTGTTGAGTACCATATAATTTTCAGTTTGGCCAGTTATACTGTTATCTTTCGGTAACTGAGGAGAAATGGCAAAAAATAGCAAAAGCGGTAATACACCAGAGAGGCTGGAACCTATTGGATTGCAGTAACCTGAACTAACCACACAACTAGAGGTAGCCATGGAGCGTTCCTACGTTGATCCTAGACGCCTCGTCACAGCCTGATAACTACACCTAAAGGCAGAAAGATGAAAGCTATCTGCCCCAGAGCAGATCCCCGAAGAAAATAGGAAGCCCCCAAATATGTAATGGCGGTTAGACAAGAAGAAAGCACGGACACAGACAGAAAATAGAATGAGCAAATGCTGGGGCACAATCTGTCTAGACAGAAAAGTACAGGAAAGAATTCTGACTGCAATCCAACAAAAACCCTAACAAAAATACCAACACTTCTGATTGCCAAAAAACCTGAGATCACATGACCTCTTCCACCTAAATCAGATCTCTGGTGTTAGGGGTTGAGTTCCTGCTTCTGCACAAGGGAAATCTCGAGCCATCCCAGCTGCGATCTCCCATCTGTCTCCGGCCGCAGTGGACTCTGCTCAGCTTAGACGTCGGTCCCAGCGTCTCGCCCAGTCTAACAGTGTGCAGAGGATTACTGCTGCCTCTCCAGGCTCTGCTATTGTGGCCAGTACTGGTTAGCGACGAGCAGACGTCTTTAGGACAAAGTCCTTGTTTTCCCCTTCTGAGCATGCCCAGTGTGAGATCTCTCATTGGAGATCAGGGGTCACATGCTCAGGTACTGCAGCAGCTCCTATTGGTCCGCCAGGAAGGTCCTGTGACTACTGGTGTTCTGGAGCAGTTTCATTGGTCCTTGTTTCTGGCAGGTCCTGTAGCTGTTACTATAAAAGGGTGGCATGGCTGGTCCGCCATGCGCTAGTATCAATTGCATTATGTGCTTTGCGCCAGTGTGATCATGCACGCATGTGGTTAGGGCTCGGCAGAAATAAGCCCCTAGAATACCGGCACCTCTGGTGAGGAGATTTGAGTGCAAGTGGTTAGGACTTGGCTGAAATAAGCCCCTACAATACCGGCTTCTCCGGTGAGGAGATTGCTTGAATGCGTTGCTGTCTGCATGATCACGGACTGCTATCCGCACAGCAGTTATCTGTGTATCCTTGTGGTGTTAACAGGACACAGTCTTTTTCTCAGCAGCTCTGATGCAACAGGGTTCGCTTTATAACGCTGGTTCAGCACCCTAGCATTTTTCTTTGCGGCTCACTGAAGCTAAGTGAGCTCGCACCTATCGCCATATAGCGCTGTGGCATTCCCGTTAGCGGCTCTGGGGATTAACAGAGTTTGCACTTACTGCCACAGCGTGCTACGGCGTTTATTTTAGCGACTCTGTGGGATAACAGAGTTCGCTACTTTCGCCATTTTACTAGCAGCGGGCTTCGCCTGCACGGTGGACCCCGGGCTGCGAACGCACCTCTCTACTATATCTATTAGGTGCGTTCCGCAGACCCTAACATCTGGTGTAACAAAACGCTATTCAGCAAATTAAAAGTAACAAAAGAGCAAAGCAAAAGTGCAGACACAAACGAACCACAATTGCAGCGCCAGACCCCCAAAAGGGGACAGGCTGCAGTCCACTGCATGCAGCAAACCAGCAGAGAAAATCAAACAGAGAAAAAAAAAAAAAAGCAAACACTTATCTGAAGGAGAGCAGGAAACTAGCAGTGCTTCAAGCCAGACCAGAAGAACAATTGATAACCGGCAAGGCTGCTGGGAAATCAGGCCACTTATATCCTACCATTCAGTGCCAGCTGAAGGCCATTCATTAATCAGTTCATTACCCTCAGCAACCACCGGAGGGAGCCCCAGCTCAGAAGCCGCCTCCAGCATATTCACAACACCGTTCCTTCTGTCAGATGCAGCCTTCAACTTGCTCAGGAAACTGAAAGACTCCATAGTCTCAGCACCAGCACTAGGCCTAACTGACTACGAGAAGATATTTCGCCTATACTTCTGACACAGATTCATGGGGGGAAAACAGAGACCTCTAGGCTACTTTTCATATCGCTTGGATCCAGTTGCAAGGAGATCTCCCTCCTGCATGAGAGCAGTATTTGCAGCACCTGCCCTCCTGGACAAGATTGCTGACATCATTCTTGGACATCCAGTGGAGATCCTGGCTCCGTACGACATCGCAGCAATCCTGAACCAAACCCAGCCGAAACATTTCTTCACCGCCAGACATCTTCGCCTCCAGTGCTCACTGCTTTTACCTGACAATGTCACCATCTCCAGATGCACGGTGCTCAACCCAGCCACTCTACTCCCCCTCTCAAGGGGAATACGAATATGGACTCTTCAGATCAAAATCTTCATGATACCTTTCACAAGGACCTGGATTTGCTCCGGACTGAGGACCATGATTGTTTCAGCATCATGCAACAGGAAACAGCAAGATTACCCAATGTGGCAGATGAGCCACTGACCAACCCAGAGTTGATCCTTTATGTAGATGGCTCCAGATTTGCAGATGATGAAGAAAGATTCCACATGGGATGTGCAGTGACCAGCAATCAAGAAATCCTATGGTCGAGAAGTCTGTCGCCTAGCCTGTCAGCCGAAGAAGCAGAACTGATAGCGCTGACGAAAGCCTGCCAGATTGCAAAAGGCAAAGCTGCAAACATCTGTACCAATTCCAGGTATTCGCATGGGACAGCACACGACTTGGGACCCATCTGGGCTGCAAGGGACTTCATCACGGCAAGCGGAACAACTGTGAAGCATCATGGAGCCATCAGAGACTTGTTGGATGCAATCCAACTACCGAAGGTGGTGGCAATATTAAAAGTCAAAGCACATGGAAAACTGAATACAGTAGAGGCACAGGGAAATAACATGGCAGACATGGCAGCCAAAGAAGCAGCCAAAGGAAGACAATATGGAGAGGTGGGAGAGGCTGTAGAGCCGGACGACTACTACATGACAACTGACAAGAAACTTGACAAAATGACGACCTGGGATCTGTTCAAGAAACTGCTTGATGCCCTCGTGGTCGTAGATGTGTTCTCAGGATGGTCAGAAGTTTTCCCAGTAAGGCACCAGTCAGCAAAGACTACTGCAAAGAAACTACTTTCAGAAATAGTGTGTAGATACGGGGTTTCAGAAGGGATAGAAAATTCATTCACAGCAAACCTGACACAAGAGACCTGGTCAGCAGTAGGGTCAGAGTTAGGCCTACACACTCCCTACCATGCCCAAAGTAGCGGGAAAGTGGAAAGACTAAACGCGACACTTAAGAACAGGATGTGAAAGTTGCCCAAGAGACAAACAAACCATGGCATGAGACACTCCCAATCTGTCACGCTGTCTAATGATATGTATACAATGTCAGTAAACTATTAATACAGGAACAACACTCTATACAACAACTAGTATAGCAACATCAGCATGTAAGTATAGAATAGATTTACCTGACACGATATCTGCTGAACTCAGGGTTAATCTTGAGGACTTGATGAGCTGAAACAGGAAAGAGGTGGACCGGGATCTAACCTGACCCTAAACTGGGGTCCTAACTAATCCCTCACCTTGGAGGTACTGATAATGGTTCAGAGGTCCAAGTCTCCAACCTAACCCTGTCTCCTATCAGACCCTGAACCCTGTAATCAGTCCTAAGAAGGATCCTGACTACCACCAAAGGGATATGGGCTGATCTCAGCTAAATACACAGATTAGACATATAAGACAGACAGGATAACACTCGCTTGCATACACACTCAAACACCAAAGGAACATAAATGGTCTGGGAAATAAACTCTAACCAAGTTGAGCTTAGAACAACTAAGGAGCTCACAACTAAAGTCTATACAGATTCATTCCTATCTGTGGTCTGCATGAAGGTTTCACTGGCAACTCCCCAAGCAGACAACCAGGAATTTAAAGGAAACCAATCAACAAATAATCAATTGCAGCCGGGAGAAACTGCACCCAGTCCCAGCACCGAGCACAGACAGAATTAACTCCCTAGCTGCCAAACACAAAGAAACAGCAGCTCAGCTGTGAGAAGTCAAAATGTTCAACCGCGATGATCTTCGTGGCAATGCACACATGAGAGTACCCCCCCTTCTACGAGGGGCCTCCGGACCCTCAGGGCCAGGCCTGCCCGGGTGAGTTCTGTGGAAGGTCCGAACCAAACGATCTGCGTTAACATCAGACGCAGGGACCCACGTCCTCTCCTCTGGACCATACCCCTTCCAATGCACCAAGTACTGAAGGGACCGGCGATTCAGACGTGAGTCAATGATCTTTGATACTTGAAATTCCAAGTTACCATTGACCAACACAGGAGGAGGAGGTAGAGGTGACGGTATGACTGGTGCCACATACCTTTTAAGTAATGACTTGTGGAACACATTATGAATTTTAAACGTAGGAGGGAGGTCCAGACGAAATGCCACAGGATTAATTATGGAACTGATCCTGTATGGCCCGATGAATCTGGGACCCAGTTTCCAGGAGGGCACTTTAAGTTTTATATTCCTGGTAGACAACCATACCAGATCGTTCACATTCAGATCTGGACCAGAAACTCTCCTCCTATCAGCCATATGTTTGTAACGGTTCCCCATCGCACTCAGATTATTCAATACACCTCTCCACACAGAAGCAAGTGACGACGAGAAACGCTCCTCCTCAGGAACCCAGAAGGGCCCCCCCCATTGAAAGTACAAAACTGGGGATGGAAACCATATGCCCCAAAAAACGGGGACTTACCAGTGGACTCGCTCCGCCTGTTGTTAAGAGCGAACTCTGCCAGAGGCAAGAAAGAAGACCAGTCCTCTTGGTTCTCTGAGACAAAACACCGGAGATATGTCTCTAAGCTCTGATTCAGACGCTCTGTCTGACCATTGGTCTGCAGATGAAAAGCCGAGGAAAATGACAATTGCATCCCCCGACGTAAACAAAATGCCCTCCAAAATTTGGACACAAACTGAGACCCCCTATCTGACACCACATCAGAAGGCAACCCATGAAGTCTAACGATCTCCCTAATGAACACCTGCGCCAGAGTTTTAGCATTAGGGAGTGCAGGAAGAGCAACAAAATGTGCCATCTTACTGAACCTGTCAACAACCACCAGTATGACAGTATTCCCTGACGACGGAGGAAGGTCCGTAATGAAGTCCATAGATAAATGAGTCCATGGACGCTCCGGAAGTTTCAAGGGTAAAAGGGTTCCAGACGGACGGGTATGAGGGGTTTTAGAGCGAGCATACACTCCACATGACGCGACAAAAGTTATAACATCTTTATTAGCATTAGGCCACCAAAACCGGCGAGAAAGGAGATCTAAAGTAGCCTTACTCCCTGGATGTCCTGCTAGAGCAGAATTATGATGTGCCTCAATAACCTTTTGTCTCAACAGATTTGGGACAAACAGTCTCCCTGGAGGTCCTGCAGGGGCGTCCCCCTGAGCCTCTAACACCTCCTCCTCAAGCTCAGAAAATACAGCCGACACTACCACCCCCTCCTGAAGGATAGGACTCGGGTCATCCGTTTTCCCGGCCCCTGGGAAAATGCGAGACAAGGCATCAGCCTTTACATTCTTAGACCCCGGGCGATAAGTGACGACAAAATTAAACCTGGTAAAAAACAACGACCATCGAGCTTGTCTGGAATTCAGACGCTTAGCGGATTCCAAATACAACAGGTTCTTGTGATCAGTAATAACGGTAACCGGGTGGACTGCCCCCTCCAAAAAGTGACGCCATTCTTCAAAAGCTAACTTAATGGCCAAAAGTTCCCTATTGCCGATATCATAATTCCTTTCGGCGGACGACAATTTCTTAGAAAAGAAAGCTCACGGATGCCATTTACCAGGGGACGGACCCTGGGACAATATAGCACCCACCCCTACGTCAGACGCATCCACCTCCACAATGAACGGCTGAGATGCATCTGGTTGGATGAGAACGGGTGCCGAAGCAAAACATTTCTTCAAAGAGGAAAAGGCTTGGCAAGCTTTGTCCGACCATTTAGAAAAATCCGTCCCTTTTCTTGTCATGTCAGTGAGAGGTTTGACGACAGATGAGAAATTACAAATAAATTTCCGGTAGTAGTTAGCAAACCCCAAAAAATGCTGCAAAGCCTTAAGATCCCCTGGCTGATCCCATTCAAGCACTGCTCTCACCTTTTCAGGGTCCATACGGAAACCGGAGGCTGACACCAAAAAACCCAAAAACTGAAGTTCCTGTACGGCAAATACACACTTCTCCAGTTTGGCGTATAGTTTATTGTCTCGCAAGATCTGCAACACCTGTCTCACATGCTCCTGATGAGACACAAGATCTGGCGAGTAAATTAAAATGTCGTCCAAATATACAACCACAAACAGCCCCACAAGGTGACTAAAAATGTCATTAACAAAATGTTGGAATACTGCTGGTGCAGTAGTCAGACCAAAAGGCATGACTAGGTTCTCATAATGTCCCTCTGGCGTGTTAAACGCCGTTTTCCACTCATCCCCCTCTTTTATCCTAATCAGATTATACGCCCCCCTGAGATCCAATTTAGAGAACCATTTGGCGCCAACAATTTGATTGAAGAGATCAGGAATAAGAGGGAGTGGATACGGATCTCGAACAGTAATCCGATTAAGTTCGCGGAAATCCAAGCAAGGGCGTAGGCCTCCATCTTTCTTCTTCACAAAGAAGAACCCCGCGGCTACTGGGGAAGATGAAGGTCTAATATGCCCTTTGGCCAGACTTTCAGAAATATAATCTTTCATAGCCTGCCTCTCAGGACCAGAAAGATTATACAACCTAGCTTTAGGCAACTTAGCATCAGGAAGGAGATTAATAGAGCAGTCATACACGCGATGAGGAGGCAACTCCTGACACCCCTCCTCAGAGAAAACATCCCCAAAATCCTCCAAAAAAGGAGGCAATGTACTAGGCACGACCGCACTGATGACTGTGTTCATGCAGTTGCTTTTGCAAAACTCACCCCATTGGCTTATTTCTCTGGACTGCCAATTAATCACAGGGTTATGTTTAACCAACCAAGGAAGTCCCAACACAATGGGAGTAGGTAGACCCTCCAACACATAACAAGATAATTGTTCCCTATGTATTGCCCCTACCCGAAGGTCAATGTTATGAACCTCATGAACAAAGCTACCTTGGCCGAGAGGCCTGGCGTCAATGGAGAATATAGGGATCGGTTTGACCAATACACTCAGATGCATACCTTGAGCCTGAGCAAACTGAGCGTCAACCAGATTAGCCCCGGAACCACTATCAAGAAGAACAGACAATCTCTCCACTCTCGTACCAACTACCACCTCCACTGGTACAAGGAACTGAGAAGAACTGGCGGATGAAATACATACTCCCAGGTTGTCGTCCACCACACAACCTGGGATTAACAGTTTTCCGGCGACTTTTGGCTCAACAAGGCACGGGATGGACATTCTCCAACAAAATGTCCCTCTTTCCCGCAGAAAAAACATCTTCTAGTCCTGCGGCGTACCGCCAATCCCCTCCTACGAAATGATGTCCCTCCCAACTGCATAGGCTCATCCGAACAGACAAGGGGAACCTCAACATAAGGGACTTTAGTGGTAGGTGGAGAAACAACAGGGAGTGGGGTTACCTCACCCCTCTCCAGAAGCCGTCTATCAGTACGGATAGCTAAGGCCATAGCAGCCTCCAGTGAATGAGGAGACTCATACTGAGCCAAAACGTCTTTTAATTTATCAGAAAGCCCATGACAAAACTGGCTCCTAAGAGCTGGGTCATTCCACTGAGTATCTGTGGCCCATCTACGAAACTCAGAAGCAAATTCCTCTGCCGGACGATCTCCCTGCTGTATCTTACGTAATTTTGTCTCAGCAAGAGAGACCCGATCTGGGTCATCATATACCAATCCCAGGGCAGTAAAAAATTGATCTACAGACAGTAGAGCCGGGGATCCCGGAGGAAGGGAAAATGCCCAGGATTGAGGGTCCCCTTGCAGAAGTGAGATAACAATTCCCACTCTCTGCTCATCACTCCCTGATGATCGAGGCCGAAGCCGAAAATACAATTTACATGCCTCCCGGAAGGTGAAAAATTTGTCTCGCCCACCAGTGAACCTGTCCGGGAGAGCTACTTTAGGTTCAACTCTGGTTTGCTCCAGGGGAGACAAAACTTTGGACTTAATGTCCGTCAGCTCCATGGATAATCCCTGCAACTGCAGAGCCAGCTGGGCTACTGGATCCATGGTAACTGGAGATAATTTTTAGGGCCAGTGAAAGTGTCACGCTGTCTAATGATATGTATACAATGTCAGTAAACTATTAATACAGGAACAACACTCTATACAACAACTAGTATAGCAACATCAGCATGTAAGTATAGAATAGATTTACCTGACACGATATCTGCTGAACTCAGGGTTAATCTTGAGGACTTGATGAGCTGAAACAGGAAAGAGGTGGACAGGGATCTAACCTGACCCTAAACTGGGGTCCTAACTAATCCCTCACCTTGGAGGTACTGATAATGGTTCAGAGGTCCAAGTCTCCAACCTAACCCTGTCTCCTATCAGACCCTGAACCCTGTAATCAGTCCTAAGAAGGATCCTGACTACCACCAAAGGGATATGGGCTGATCTCAGCTAAATACACAGATTAGACATATAAGACAGACAGGATAACACTCGCTTGCATACACACTCAAACACCAAAGGAACATAAATGGTCTGGGAAATAAACTCTAACCAAGTTGAGCTTAGAACAACTAAGGAGCTCACAACTAAAGTCTATACAGATTCATTCCTATCTGTGGTCTGCATGAAGGTTTCACTGGCAACTCCCCAAGCAGACAACCAGGAATTTAAAGGAAACCAATCAACAAATAATCAATTGCAGCCGGGAGAAACTGCACCCAGTCCCAGCACCGAGCACAGACAGAATTAACTCCCTAGCTGCCAAACACAAAGAAACAGCAGCTCAGCTGTGAGAAGTCAAAATGTGCAACCGCGACGATCTTCGTGGCAATGCACACATGACACAATCACACTGTTTAGTGTAAGGCACACTCCCAGAGGCCCAGAAAAGCTGTAACCATATGAAATTCTATTTGGGTCCAGTTCCAGGTTAGGGGTATTCTTCCCTCAGCAGCTGACTATACAGTATGATACTTTGTCTGCTTATGTAATTGAACTGACCAGAAAACTTGCTAATGTCCATTCTTGAGTTTTCTCTTCATTGCCAGATCCAGATTCAGAACCTGGGACGCACTCCTTGAAGCCAGGAGACTGGGTGTTGGTGAAAAAGTTTGTAAGGAGAACACTTGATCCCAGATTTGATGGTCTGTTCAAAATGCTGCTGACAACACCAACCTCTGTGAAACTGGAGGGAAGACCCAATTTGATCCATGCATCGCATTGCAAGAAAGCTTCCATACCAGAAGATACACCTAAGCCAAAATGATGCTGTGGATGCCCTGCCTGACCGTACAGCTGACCTGACTGATGAAGAATACACACCTCTGACTACCTATGCTGTTGAATACGTGACTATGATTGCAATGCCATGAACCACTGTTAGGGACAGATCTACTGTTAGGGCAAGTGATATCTAAGGGGGGATTGTGAAGGAAATATGTAATACATATAGATCTCACTTGCATATAGACTAAACAGCTAATATAATATACTATAATCAATTGCTTAACCCCTTAACGACCGCCGATATGCCTTTTAACGGCGGTTATTAAGGGTACTTAAACCACAGCGCTGTTAATTAACGGCGCTGTGGAAAAAGTGAATAGCACCCCCCAGAGGCGCATTTTCTCAGGGGTCTCGGCTACCGGGGGTAGCCGAGAACCCAGAGAACATGAATCGGGTCAGTTTTTACCGACCCGATGTTGCGATCGCCGTTATTAACCCTATAACGGCGATCGCAACAACAACAACAAAAAAATCTGATGTGCCATTTAATTTCTTTGTCCTCTGATGTCATCGGACATCAGAGGACAGAGAAAAAGGGTCCCCGATCCCCCCTTGTGCCCCCCAATGTGCCCCATGTGGCCCGCGGGCCCACCTGCCTCCTCCGGTGGGCGCCGCCATCTTGAATGGCGGGCGCATGCTCAGTGCGCCCGCCGCGATCTGCCGGGGGGGTGGGCAATTTTCTTTGGGGTCTCGGCTGCCGAGGGTAGCCGAGACCCCAGAGAACATGATCCGGGTTGGTAGTTACCGACCCAGGTATCGCGATCGCCCTTATACTAAGTATAACGGCGACCGCAAAAAAAAAAAAATTATTTCTCTCCCCTCTGATGTGATGGCACATCAGAGGGGAGAGAATTAGGGTCCCCAGGTCACCCGATCGCCCCCCCTATACCTCCCGGTGTCCTCTGTCCTCCCGCAGGCCCCAGGATCCTGGCGTCTTCTTCCTGTAAAAAAAAAATGGTGGGTGCATGCGTGGTGCGCCCGCTGAATCTGCCTGGCGGCAGATTCAAAAAATGTTTCATTCATTCTCATAAAAGTACATTTTGATCACTGTGATAAACTATCACAGTGATCAAAATAAAAAAAACAGTACATAACCCCCCCTTTATCACCTCCTTAGTTAGGGACATATAATAAAATATAGAAATTATAATTTTTTTCATTTTTCTGTTAGGGTTAGGGTTAAGGCTAGGGTTAGGGTTAGGGTTAGGGCTAGGGTTAGGGTTATAATTAGGGTTAGGGTTAGGCTGGGTTCATAATGCGTTATGGCAGTCCGTTAGATGGACTGCGTTACACCGTGGTATAATGTGGTGTAACGTAGTCCGTTAACGCTGCCATTCACCCCCATTTGAGGGCGCATCGCGACGAATGCCGTAAAGCGGCATGCATTCGCTATGTGCCATCATTCAGTGACGGAGCCTCAGATGCGGGCTGAAGCGTCTGGGCTCTGTCACCGCTAGCATAGTTGAATCATTTGCTGATTCCTCTGCGCTAGCGGTTATAGCATAACGCGATCGCGTTATGCTATACAGTTATCAGCCCGTCAATGCTATGTGTTGAACGGGCTGGTAAAACGCAAAATGAACCCAGCCTTAGGGTTAGGGTTATAATTAGGGTTAGGGTTACAATTAGGGTTAGGGTTACAATTAGGGTTGGAATTAGGGTTGGGATTAGGGATAGGATTAGGGTTAGGGTTGGGATTAGGGTTAGGAGTGTGTTGGGGTTAGGGTTGGAGCTAGAATTGAGTGGTTTCCACTATTTAGGCACATCAGGGGGTCTCCAAACATGACGTGGCATTCAAAAAGTCAAATGGCGCTCCCTCCCTTCCGAGCCCTGCAGTGCGCCCAAACAGTGGTTTTCCCCAACATATGGGGAATCAGCGCACTCAGGAAAAATTGCCCACCAATTTTGGGGTTCTAATTTCTCTTGTTACCCTTGGGAAAATAAAAAATAGCTGGCTAAAAAATTATTTTTGAGGAAAAAATTGTTTTATTTTCACGGCTCTGCGTTTACAAATTTCTGTGAAGCATTTTGGTGTTCAAAGTGCTCACCAGACATCTAGATAAGTTCCTTAGGGGGTCTAGTTTCCAAAATGGGGTCACTTGTGGGGGTTTTACACTGTTTAGGCACATCTGGGGCACTGCAAACGGAACATGACCCCCATCAACGTCTGTATTCCTAAACTTTATTACCTCCTTTCCAAGCCCTGCCGTGCGCCCAAACAGTTTCCCCCCCCACATATTTGGTATCAGCGTACTCAGGACAAATTGGACAACAACTTTTACGGTCCAATTTCCATGTGAAAATAAAAAATTTGGGACTAAAAAATCATTTTTGTGGAAAATTGTTTTTTTTTTTTCACACCCAGGCATTATAAACTTTTGTGAAACACTTGGGGGTTCAAAGTGCTCACAACAGATCTAGTTAAGTTCCATAGGGGGTCTAGTTTCCAAAATGGTGTTATTTGTGGGGGGTTTCCACTGTTTAGGTGCATCAGGGGCTCTCCAAACGCGACATGGTGTCCAATCTCAATTCCAGCAAAATTTGGTTTGAAAAAGTCAAACGGCGCTGCTTCCATTCCAAGCACTGCCGTGCACCCAAACAGTGGTCCCCCCCATATATGGGGTATCAGCATACTCAGGACAAATTGGACAACTTTTGTGGTCTAATTTCTCCTGTTACCCTTGGGAAAATAAAAAATTTGGGACTAAACAATTAGGTTTGTGGAAAAAATATGATTTTTTATTTTCACGCCCGGGCGTTATAAACTTCTGTGAAGCACTTGGGGGTTCAAAGTGCTCACCACACATCTAGATAAGTTCCTTAGGGGTCTAGTTTCCAAAATGGGGCCATTTGTGGGGGATTTCCACTGTTTAGACACATCAGGGCCTCTACAAATGCGACATGGCGTCCAGCCAATTCTGCATTGAAAAAGTCAAACGGAGCTCCTTCCCTTGCGACCTCTGCCGTGCGCCCAAAAAGTGGTTTACCCCAACATATGGGGTATCGGCATGCTCAGGACAAATTGCACAAAAACTTTTGGGGTTTTGTTACCCTTGGGAAAATAAAAATTGGGGTGAAAAGATCATTTTTGTGGAAAAAATATGATTTTTTATTTTCACGGCTCTACGTTATAAACTTGTGTGAATCACTTGGAGGTTCAAAGTGCTCACCACACATCTAGATAAGTTCCTTAAGGGGTCTTGTTTCCAAAATGGGGTCACTTGTGGGGTGTTTCCACTGTTTAGGCACATCAGGGGCTATCTAAATGGCATCCAGCCAATTCTGCGTTGAAAAAGTCAAACGGCACTCCTTCCCTTGCGACCTCTGCCATGCGCCCAAAAAGTGGTTTACCCCCACATATGGGGTATCGGTGTATTCAGAAGAAATTGCACAACAAATTTTGTGATTCATTTTTTCTTTTAACACTTGTGAAAATAAAAAAATTGGTTCCGAAGTAAAGCTTTTGCAAAAAAAGTTAAATGTCAATTTTTTCCCTTCCACATTGCTTCAGCTCCTGTGAAGCACCTGAAGGGTTAATAAACTTCTTGAATGTGGTTTTGAGCACCTTGAGGGGTGCAGTTTTTAGAATGGTGTCACTTTTGGGTATTTTCTATCATATAGACCCCTCAAAGTGACTTCAAATGTGATGTGGTCCCTAAAAAAAAATGGTGTTGTAAAAATGAGAAATCGCTGGTCAAATTTTAACCCTTATAACTTCATAACATAAGAAAATTTTGGTCCCAAAATTGTGCTGATGTAAAGTAGACATGTGGGAAATGTTATTTATTAAGATATTTGTGTGACATATCTCTCTGATTTAAGGGCATAAAAATTTAAAGTTTGAAAATTGCTAAATTTTGAAAATTTTCGTCATATTTCCGTTTTTTTCATAAATAAACACTAGTCATATCAAAGAAATTTTACCACTGACGTGAAGTACAATATGTCACGAAAAAACAATCTCAGAATCAGCGGGATTCGTTAAAGTATTCCAGAGTTATAACCTCATAAAGTGACAGTGGTCAGAATTGTAAAAATTGGCCCGGTCATTAAGCTGCAAAATGGCTGTCACTAAGGGGTTAAAATGGCCGCCACAAACCCGACAAACTATTTGGGACTTTTCAGAAATAAAGAGGAACTGACCACCAGATTTCCTGAGCTAATGTCTCAAATTTTAGCTTAATTGCAGAAAAAGCGACAATTACACATTAGTTGCTTAATCAGCATTTTTCCTATGCCTTAACCACAATCTTCCATGTATCCAGATAACCAATAACTTAGAAGCTTGACCATATGGTAATTAACTAGCCACCCATTTCTATATGCAACTATAAAAACATGTATGTACAATAAGGCATCAGTATTGATGGAATGTTATTCTGTCACCTTGGTGTGCAGTGTCATTCTTGAGTGCTCAAATACACATCCTAATTGGGAACGGACGCAGCACACACAGGGATAAAATTTATCCTAACCAAATTTCCTTTACATGGCTGCTGAGATTTATCTACTTGCCACACTACTAGAAAAACACTGCATTCCAGAAAAAATATTTGTTTGGCCTACATTGGCTGCTAAGATTTATTTATTTGCCACGCTAGTAGGAAAAACACACACGGTTCCATAAATTTTTTTTGCGTGGCCTACAAATGGCAACGAGACGACTGCTGATAATTAGTTATTTGACACAGTAATAGAAAAGACACAATGGTCCAGAAAAATTATTTGTTTGGCCTGCAAATGGCTGATGAGATTATTTTATTTGCCACACTAATAGAAAACACACAGCAGTGCAGAAAAATTATTTGCTTTGCCTACAAATGGCAATGAGGCAACTGCAGAGTTTAATAATTTTTTATGCACATTGCTCATACAGACATGGCTGCAGAGTACACAAAGCAGCTTTTGGAACAGTTCTCTCACAGGCAGGGTTGCAGAATACACACAGCAGATTTTTGCACAGTACTCCAATTGTGGGTTACACACAGCGGCTTAAAGTCATAGTAGCACACACAGTGGCTAAAAGCACAGTATTCCCACAGGCAGGGGGTGCAGAGTCCACAGAGCAGCTTAAAGGCACAGTATTCCCTCTAGACACAGTGGAGTTTGGCACAGTGCTCACACAGATATGGGTTGCATATTATACACATCGGCTTTTGGCACAGTGCTCCCACTGAATCAATTGCAGAGTACACACAGAGGATTTGTGCCAGAGTGCGCTATCATTTAAAACTGACTCTCACTTCAGCTGTGTCCTATCACTACACTAAGCAAAGAAGAATGGCTGTAAACTGAACATCCTGTTAGAAGTCCATGTTCGGGGTTTGGTACCTTGCGGACCCTGAATTTTACAGTTTGGGTTTGCTCATCGCTAATGTCTGGAGCAAATAGCAGAAGAAGCAAATTTTTCCTCCTTTGATCTTTAAGCCACATGCAACCTGTGCTGTTTATCACTGAGGTTAATATCTTGATCATCTGATAATAACACCTCCTCAGCATCCAAATATGATTCCCATGTATAGCCCACCACACAATCATAAATGTCATCATAATCCATCATCATTCTTAGCTGACAGTTGTTTCAAGATGGGCAATTTGTGGAGCTCAATGCTCCCCAATACGCATCACACACCACACACACTACCACTGCTAAAGCCCTTATAAACCTGGCTGACAGAGCCAGCAACACAGATAGGTGTTTGAATGATGTCCTCAATCTCTTCTAGCCTCATGTAGTACAAATTTGTCAGTTCATGTCATCCTTTGAATGTAATGAAAAAAAATGTTCTTGTGAAATATTGTTTTTAGCATCTGGGGTGTGTAGGTTAAGGAACTAATCGGCTGATCAAATAAAAATGATATTACCAGAGCTAAAAGTTTGCTTTGTAAAAGATTAAGCATTATAGTGGTAGAAGAGATTGATCAGAGCAGAGCATTGACTCAAACTGACAGTGTCACTGTCAGAGGCAACATCCTCCTGTTGTGGCTAAGATGAGTGATATGAGATATATTACAATACACCCTTGGCATCGTCTTCAATCATGCTCTTGCAGGACGCAAAGGAGGGAAGTTATGACTAGTGTTTGGTAGTACTACTGCACGGATGACTGGTGCTAACGATGGCAGTGGTGTTGCTGCTACGAGCAACTTCAACTATCTTAGCCATGCCACTTTTGATTAACCTTTCATTTTCTATAAAAGGCAAGTATGATGATTGCAAAGATGTTTAAACACTCCTATCCAACTCCTGAGAAAAAGAAATAAGAAAAAAATGCTAGATACAGTACACGTGATACCAAAAAAGTAGTACAACAGTGCATCAGTAGTATTTGTTTGTCATTCATATGTCTCAAATGTGACTACTAGAGTTGAGCGATACTTTCCGATATCCTAAAGTATCGGAATCGGAATGGTATCGCCGATATCACTAAAATATCGGCGATACCCGATATCGATACCGGAAGTCCCATGTAAGTCTATGGGAACAAAATATCGAAATTAAAAAAAACCCATTCTTGCCTTGTTGGTTAATTGTACATGAAGGAAAACAAGAAAGAGTAATGTAGAATGTATTGTGGAAGGTTGAGGAGACATTAAAGGCATAGATGTTTAACCCAATCTAATGGAATAGCATAAATATTTTTTTTTTTAAAGATGTTCGGATTGACGAAGAAATTGACAATGTTAACGTTTTTTATATTTTGGCAAATATGTATATTACACAACTTCCATGCTCTTCATCTTCACCTTTTTAACTTTTCACACACTTTCTCCTTCATAATCTTCTGCAGCATCATCTTTTTCATCAAATTATTCTTCATCTTCACCTTCTTTATCTTCTTCTTAAACTTCTTGCTATTCATCTTTGTTAACATTACTCATATTCTTCTTATTAAAACTATTATTCTTATTCATATTCTGCTTCATCTTCTTCATCATATTCTTATTTGTGACAGAGAATCCTGTACTTGTAATCTGTCAAAGTATGAATTTTTCATCCTTCCGTTCTTGCTGTCACAAAAGATTTAAATTACAACAGTATTTGTCCGTGTTCAGTTTAGCCTGCAGCAGCAGGCATTTTCCAGGGGCACCACGAGGAGGAACGGACTCACCCCCATACACTGCTTAGTCTTCTTCTGCTTAGAATTTAGAGCATATATTTTGCTCTTCATTTTGGTCTTATACTTCATGTTCTTCTGCTTTTAGATCTTCTGCTTATTGTTCTTGTGTCTCTTGTTCCGTATCTTGTATTTGTAGCACAATCTTGTACCAGCTGATGTTACTGGGACACGGTTACTAAGCAGGAGGTACCTGTGCTCCAAAGCACTACCAAGGACCAGCAGACGTTGCTGGAACTCGGATACCAAGATGGAGGCACCTAGGCCAAAGGCACTGCGGAGAACCAGCTGACGGTACTGGAACCCGGAGGGGCAGCAGAAGGAAAAGAGCCAATGGCACAACCGAGGACCAGCTGACGTTACTGAACCCGGAGGGGCAGCAGAAGGAAAAGAGCCAATGGCACAACCGAGGACCAGCTGACGTTACTGGGACACGGTTACTAAGCAGGAGGTACCTGTGCTCCAAAGCACTACCAAGGACCAGCAGACGTTGCTGGAACTCGGATACCAAGATGGAGGCACCTAGGCCAAAGGCACTGCGGAGAACCAGCTGACGGTACTGGAACCCGGAGGGGCAGCAGAAGGAAAAGACCCAATGGCACAACCGAGGACCAGCTGACGTTACTGAACCCGGAGGGGCAGCAGAAGGAAAAGAGCCAATGGCACAACCGAGGACCAGCTGACGTTACTGGGACACGGTTACTAAGCAGGAGGTACCTGTGCTCCAAAGCACTACCAGGACCAGCAGACGTTGCTGGAACTCGGATACCAAGATGGAGGCACCTAGGCCAAAGGCACTGCGGAGAACCAGCTGACGGTACTGGAACCCGGAGGGCAGCAGAAGGAAAAGAGCCAATGGCACAACCGAGGACCAGCTGACGTTACTGAACCCGGAGGGGCAGCAGAAGGAAAAGAGCCAATGGCACAACCGAGGACCAGCTGACGTTACTGGGACACGGTTACTAAGCAGGAGGTACCTGTGCTCCAAAGCACTACCAAGGACCAGCAGACGTTGCTGGAACTCGGATACCAAGATGGAGGCACCTAGGCCAAAGGCACTGCGGAGAACCAGCTGACGGTACTGGAACCCGGAGGGGCAGCAGAAGGAAAAGAGCCAATGGCACAACCGAGGACCAGCTGACGTTACTGAACCCGGAGGGGCAGCAGAAGGAAAAGAGCCAATGGCACAACCGAGGACCAGCTGACGTTACTGGGACACGGTTACTAAGCAGGAGGTACCTGTGCTCCAAAGCACTACCAAGGACCAGCAGACGTTGCTGGAACTCGGATACCAAGATGGAGGCACCTAGGCCAAAGGCACTGCGGAGAACCAGCTGACGGTACTGGAACCCGGAGGGGCAGCAGAAGGAAAAGAGCCAATGGCACAACCGAGGACCAGCTGACGTTACTGAACCCCAGTAACACAGGAGCAAGTGTTGACTGTGCTAACAGCACTTCCGAGCAACAACTGGCGGTGTTGGAGCCCAGGGTCAAGGAGGATGTTTAAATACTAGATAAAGTAATTTCCTTGTTACCTGTCAATTTTAAATGTCTATACTTCAAACAAGAGAAAGATAACCTTTACTACCATAAGATGATGATTTCATTTAAACTAATATCTAGATAAATAAAGAATTGACAAACATAAACACATACATTAACATGTTGAACAGCAATGCAAACCACAAAATAAATTAGTTAAGGAATCTGCTATACGGTTGTACATAAAAGCATACAAGTACATATCTGAATCCATTAATGATGGATAAGTAACAGTATATACACCATTTTTATTGTATAGACAATGAATGTCTGACTTCAAAACATCATCAGCATTACAAGTTATCTGTGACATTACTAAAATGTTACATTTGCTGAATAATGTCACTAAACAGTTTATACAAAATTATACAATTTCCATCATGTAATACTCATAATATGTGGCAATAATCATGTTTATTAACAAACATAACCTTTAAAAAGTGCATAGTGCATAGTGAAAATTGCTATTTATGCCTGACTGTCGACTTGCAAGCATGACAACGGATAGATAAGGTATATATAGATGAGACTGCATAGCCACAGATGGTGAATGGCGATGTAATACTGTACCTCAATAAAGTGTGCGTCACTACTACATAATTTTTTTTATATAGCTTTATAAACAGGGTACGTGGATGTATGCTTGCGCCTTTGTTTTGACGCACAGACTGCCTTCCTGCTGAGACGCGTTGGGTAGTGAACAGTTGTGTGCAGTGTTCACTGTAGTCTGAGGTTTTCCTTTTTGGAGTGCAGATCACGCTCCAGTTAGTTCTTCAACCACTGCTGGTTGTAGTCTGCTGAGCGTGTGTCACTGGCACATCCTTGAAATTTTTCTCTAATTGTTGCTGCTCCACTCTATTACAAATAAATAAAATCTATTAGTGTGACGCGCTTCCATCCGTATACAATACATTGGTTGCAAACACTATAGAAGTACACAAAGGGGCCTTTCACACCTACTGAACAGTTGTGTGCAGTGTTCACTGCAGTCTCTGCGGAATAACCACACTTAGGCCTTATAACTTTTCAGACTTTCTTTATCAATCTACCAAGATGAAGAAGGCAGGGAGTAAGGCACGTGGTCGTGGAGTTTCTTCAGGGAGAGGACGTGGGGATTCTGTGGCTGCTGCGGCCCCCAGTGACACAGCATCCACCAGTTTTCCCCGGGCCGTGAGCGTTCCTTTATGCGCACTTTTGTAGGAGCTCGGAGTACCCCCCTGCTGCGGGAAGAACAAATTGAAGCCGTTGTTGTTTGGATCTCAGCCAATGCATCGACTTCAATTGCTTCCACCTCCTCTCAGGACCACAGCACTGTTGGGCAACCATCTGTCTCTTCACCGCCTGGCAAATTGCCCAGGCAGTCAGAGAGTTCTGTACAGGAGCCAGCTGAGTGTCTGCTTCTGTTCTCAGAATCTATTGGCTTGCAAACAGGGGCCCAGCCAAGCAGCATTCTGTAATGTGAAGAAGAGGGAGTATGCAGTGATGCGCAACAGCTGTGTCTCTCTGAATCTGAAGAGGCGGGTGAGACAGTGCCGATGGTCAGCACACCGCAGAACGCATCTGATGATGATGATGAGACCCAGGTGCCAGTTTCTGTTGAGCATGGTGCTGGCCAGACCACCCAACAGCAGGTGTTGGAAGAGGGTAGTGGAGATGATGAGGTCCAATACCCAACATGGCATGAAGAACAGGAAGGTGGTGGGAGCAGCTCAGAGGAATAATAATAATATTTATTTATATAGCGCCATCATATTCCGCAGCGCTTTACAGTTTAGCAGTTTCAGAACACAAGTCATAAGTAACAACGTTAACAATACAATAATTTAAGCTAAATAAGTCGCCCCTGCTCGTGACAGCTTACAATGTACAATGAGATGGGGGAGATACAAAGTATAGGTGTTTATATACAATGGTGCATTTACAATGATGTTCCAGCCATCTTAAGGGACTGAGGGATGGAGATAGTGAATGGGCTAGAGACACACACACACTTACACAGAATACATAGAATGACTTTGATTAGTGAATGTGATAGGCCGCTCTGAACAAATGTGTTTTGAGGGAGCGCCTGAAACCATGCAAATTGTGGATAGTCCTAATTTCTTGGGGTACAGCATTCCAGAGGATTGGCGTACAGCAGGAGAAGTCTTGGAGTCGGGAGTGGGAGGTACGTATTAGTGCAGAGGTTAGTCGAAAGTCGTTTGCAGAGCGCAGCAGTCGGTTAGGCCGATAAATATAAATAAGGGAGGAGATGTAGGGGGGTGCTGCGCTGTGGAGAGCTATGTTGGTGAGAACCAGTAATTAGAATTGGATCCTATAATGAATGGGCAGCCACTGCCAGTGTAATGAGTGGCGAATAACTCTATGAAGGATATCTGCCACGTTTTGCGTGCGTTTGATGAGTCAACGCGGATGGCGAGTGCAGATGATGCACTAGTCAGCCTGACTGTCCCCCTTATCTGCCTGCTTCAAAAAACACTGCAAGCACTAAGGCATGAGGTTTTGGAAGAGGTGGAGGATGAGGAGTCACAAATTCCATCACCTTCTGGACAGTCAGCGCAACGTGGTTCCTCACAAAGGGCTGGAGGACTTTCAAAGTACCATGCTGTATCAACAATTGAACCTCCAGAGTCGCTGTCTATATTTTCATAACCATTACAAACTTTTAATGTATTTACAAAGCACATAATGTACATTTTTTGTCTATCCTTTTGTAATGCTATTGTGTTTCCATAAACTGATGTTACAGAATTATGATACAAAGTTTTTAAATTTTGAGTTTTAAATTTTGTAAATTTATATGTATTTGAAGGACTTTGTGAGGAGGAGTCAATGGAGGAGGAAGACATCGCTCCAGAGGGAGGTAGACAATGCTCTAGTCAGTATGTAGACCAAGGGTGGGGTGATGCACAGCAGGCGGAGATGACGCCTCTTGCAGGGGACAACGTTTCTTGGCCAGTTGGGAGTCTGCAGCACATGGTTGATTTCATGCTGCAGTGGCTGAGAAACGACCGCCGCATCGAACACATTCACACCACGTCTGATTATTGGGTGTACACCCTCCTAGACCCTCGCTACCGGGACAACTTACAAAGCCTCATCACACCGTTGAACCGGGAGCGTAAAATGCGGAAGTACCAAGACACACTGGTGCAATCCATAATGTTCTCCATTCCAGCCGAGAGCACTGCTGCTGCTACTGATTTACAAAGCAGCTCTGTGCGTCGAGGCAGTGGAGACAGCTCTGCAACAAGAGGGAGCACAAGCAGCGCCTCTGCACAGGGCAAGAACAGTATGTTCCAAATGTGTCGAAGTTTTGTGGCAGCGCCACCAATGTCTACACCATCCGAGACGGCTCCAGTCAGCAGGAGGCAACATTTCCGTAAGATGGTTACAGACTACATGTCTTGCCCTCTCAGTGTACTCTCAGATGGCTCTTCCCCATTCAAGTTTTGTGTCTCTAAGCTGGATACATGGCCAGAGCTTAGCCAGTATGCATTGGAGGTGCTGGCTTGATCTGCTGGCAGTGTATTATCGGAGCGCGTCTTTACTGCTGCAGGTGGTGTACTAACAGACCGTTGCATGCGACTATCCTACGATAATGTACAACGGCTTACTTTTCTGAAAATGAACTAGGCATGGATCTCGCCTGAATTTGCCTGTCCGGTTTCAGATTAACTAACTGGTTGACAACGTTTTCCATGTCTCCTGTTATGTTCATCTTTCTACCACCTGAGCTATACTCCCTGGGCTACAACACTGCCAGTTGCTGCTCAGAAGTGTCGTGTCCACAGACCAATACACAAGCTATAGTAATAGTGGGGTTCAGTAACGCCTGCTGTTCCCCTGCTGTGTGTCCGGCAAAAATTACTGCTACCTAGCTACACATGTTTAAAAAAACATGACATGTTAAAGTGGCTAGTGCTACACATAGATATCAGGCTACACCCTTATTTCTAAGCTGTAAACAAGTGAAACGTCAAATTTAAAACCATTCAATGATTAGTGTTGGTAACAAATCTGTAACTAAATAATTGTGACATATTATGGCAGATATCCACATGTCTAACACAAATGCTAACACAAAAGCATACTTATGCTATAGGGTACTGATGGTGAACCTTCTCACTCCATAACTTTGACCAATCCAACTCACATCATGCCTCAAATGCTGCAATGTTGGAAGTGCATAATGTGGGTTGAACTTTGACAACAGCTGCAGTGCGAAGGTTATCCTTCTGTGTTCTTGGCTTTTAAATAAAAGCATACAAGTAAATATAATAATACATTGTTGATTAAGGGACATGATGTACACCTGTAATATTGTGCAAACAATGGATGTAGGACTATTCCTCTTCAACATTACTTATATTTGTGTCATTTAAAAAAATACATATTTTAGTTAAAAATTAAAAACCCATGTTCAGTAGCTGTGAAAGGCCCGTTTGTGTACTTCTATATTGTTTGCAACCAATGTATTGTATACGGATGGAAGCGCGTCACACTAATAGATTAGATTTATTTTAAATGGAATGTAGCAGAACCAATTGGAGATAAATGAAAAGGATGAGCCACTGAGACACGCTCAGCAGAGTACAAGCAGCAGTGCTTGAACATGTAACTGGAGCGTGATCTGCACTCAAAAAAGTAAAAAACACAGACTGAAGTGAACACTGAAACACAACTGTCCACAATCTGTGAAAAGCTCCTTTCTGTACTTCTATAGTGTTTGCAACCAATGTATTGTATACGGATGGAAGCGCGTCACACTAATAGATTAGATTTATTTTAAATGGAATGTAGCAGAACCAATTGGAGATAAATGAAAAGGATGAGCCACTGAGACACGCTCAGCAGAGTACAAGCAGCAGTGCTTGAACATGTAACTGGAGCGTGATCTGCACTCAAAAAAGTAAAAAACACAGACTGAAGTGAACACTGAAACACAACTGTCCACAATCTGTGAAAAGCTCCTTTCTGTACTTCTATAGTGTTTGCAACCAATGTATTGTATACGGATGGAAGCGCGTCACACTAATAGATTAGATTTATTTTAAATGGAATGTAGCAGAACCAATTGGAGATAAATGAAAAGGATGAGCCACTGAGACACGCTCAGCAGAGTACAAGCAGCAGTGCTTGAACATGTAACTGGAGCGTGATCTGCACTCAAAAAAGTAAAAAACACAGACTGAAGTGAACACTGAAACACAACTGTCCACAATCTGTGAAAAGCTCCTTTCTGTACTTCTATAGTGTTTGCAACCAATGTATTGTATACGGATGGAAGCGCGTCACACTAATAGATTAGATTTATTTTAAATGGAATGTAGCAGAACCAATTGGAGATAAATGAAAAGGATGAGCCACTGAGACACGCTCAGCAGAGTACAAGCAGCAGTGCTTGAACATGTAACTGGAGCGTGATCTGCACTCAAAAAAGTAAAAAACACAGACTGAAGTGAACACTGAAACACAACTGTCCACAATCTGTGAAAAGCTCCTTTCTGTACTTCTATAGTGTTTGCAACCAATGTATTGTATACGGATGGAAGCGCGTCACACTAATAGATTAGATTTATTTTAAATGGAATGTAGCAGAACCAATTGGAGATAAATGAAAAGGATGAGCCACTGAGACACGCTCAGCAGAGTACAAGCAGCAGTGCTTGAACATGTAACTGGAGCGTGATCTGCACTCAAAAAAGTAAAAAACACAGACTGAAGTGAACACTGAAACACAACTGTCCACAATCTGTGAAAAGCTCCTTTCTGTACTTCTATAGTGTTTGCAACCAATGTATTGTATACGGATGGAAGCGCGTCACACTAATAGATTAGATTTATTTTAAATGGAATGTAGCAGAACCAATTGGAGATAAATGAAAAGGATGAGCCACTGAGACACGCTCAGCAGAGTACAAGCAGCAGTGCTTGAACATGTAACTGGAGCGTGATCTGCACTCAAAAAAGTAAAAAAACACAGACTGAAGTGAACACTGAAACACAACTGTCCACAATCTGTGAAAAGCTCCTTTCTGTACTTCTATAGTGTTTGCAACCAATGTATTGTATACGGATGGAAGCGCGTCACACTAATAGATTAGATTTATTTTAAATGGAATGTAGCAGAACCAATTGGAGATAAATGAAAAGGATGAGCCACTGAGACACGCTCAGCAGAGTACAAGCAGCAGTGCTTGAACATGTAACTGGAGCGTGATCTGCACTCAAAAAAGTAAAAAACACAGACTGAAGTGAACACTGAAACACAACTGTCCACAATCTGTGAAAAGCTCCTTTCTGTACTTCTATAGTGTTTGCAACCAATGTATTGTATACGGATGGAAGCGCGTCACACTAATAGATTAGATTTATTTTAAATGGAATGTAGCAGAACCAATTGGAGATAAATGAAAAGGATGAGCCACTGAGACACGCTCAGCAGAGTACAAGCAGCAGTGCTTGAACATGTAACTGGAGCGTGATCTGCACTCAAAAAAGTAAAAAACACAGACTGAAGTGAACACTGAAACACAACTGTCCACAATCTGTGAAAAGCTCCTTTCTGTACTTCTATAGTGTTTGCAACCAATGTATTGTATACGGATGGAAGCGCGTCACACTAATACTATTAGTGTGACGCGCTTCCATCCGTATACAATACATTGGTTGCAAACACTATAGAAGTACAGAAAGGAGCTTTTCACAGATTGTGGACAGTTGTGTTTCAGTGTTCACTTCAGTCTGTGTTTTTTACTTTTTTGAGTGCAGATCACGCTCCAGTTACTTGTTCAAGCACTGCTGCTTGTACTCTGCTGAGCGTGTCTCAGTGGCTCATCCTTTTCATTTATCTCCAATTGGTTCTGCTACATTCCATTTAAAATAAATCTAATCTATTAGTCTAATAGATTAGATTTATTTTAAATGGAATGTAGCAGAACCAATTGGAGATAAATGAAAAGGATGAGCCACTGAGACACGCTCAGCAGAGTACAAGCAGCAGTGCTTGAACATGTAACTGGAGCGTGATCTGCACTAAAAAAAGTAAAAAACACAGACTGAAGTGAACACTGAAACACAACTGTCCACAATCTGTGAAAAGCTCCTTTGTGTAGTTCTATATGTTTTGCAACCAATGTATTGTATACGGATGGAAGCACGTCACACTAATAGATTTGATTTTTTTTTTCTAATATAATGGAGCTGCACCAATTCCACAAAATAAAAAAAAAAAAAAAAAAAAAAAGAGTCAGTGACACGTGCAGATGCCTACAAACAGCGGTGGATGCAGAGCAAACTGCAGCGTCACCTGCACTGTCACACACACACCTTGCACAGAGCTGTTAAAACAACACTGGCAAAATGAAGCTTTACACAGCGGTTGGTAAACTAGCCTGCCTCAAGCACAGTAGTACACAAAATCGCAATATCTAACTGTCCCTCAGAGTGAGCAGAGTAGCGTTCTGTCCCTTACTGAGTTCACAGCACAGTGACGCTAAAATGGCGGCGGCGCCTTTTATAGTGCATTCTGACATCATTTCAGCAGCCAATCACAGCCATGCCATTAGTTAAGATGACCGCAGCATTACAGGATGTGCCCACACTTCGTAGGATTCCTCATTGGCTGACTAAAATCACATTGCCTCTCAAAGAATTATGGGAACTTCCGATTCCGGTATACGATATGGAAAAAGTATCGGAATTAAGTATCGGAATTCCGATAACGCGAATATCGGCCGATACCCGATACTTGCGGTATCGGAATGCTCAACACTAGTGACTACTGAAATAAGTATGCCAAAGCAGAATTGCATAGTTAAATGTCTGGCTTTAGTTTCTATTTTTCTACTTTTTTGATATTCAAATTAAATCTGGCAGACCAGAAAGGAGGTATAAAAAAATGCTAAGTAATTACTATACATGCCCTGGAAGACAAATGCAGCAATTTGTTGTTTTCAAATTGGATAAGTAAACATGTATGTAAAAAGTAAAATGTATGTATTTTTTATTGAAATACTATTCACCCCATTTGAAAAAAAAAATAAGCAAAAATGCTACATTGTTAAGTGGGTACACGCATGGAAATTAAATTGTGGTAACAGTGTGCTGGATTGCCGTGGAGCATACAGTATGGTTGTTAAACTGGACTGGTAAAACAGGCATGCAAAAAATAAAACATATTTTGTATTAGTTTTCATTTTTAAAACTTTTCACCCCATCCCATGACAAAGCCATAACAAAAAATGCTACATTAGTAGGTAGGTGCAAACCCTAAAAGCAAAATGTGGCCACAGCCCGAAGTATTGTCATGGGACATGCGGTTGTCAATTTGTACTAGTAAACAGAAATGCAAATAGTTAAAGGGAATCTGTCTAAACACTTAACCGTCATATGATGTCAATATGGGCATACAAGGCACACAAAGTTGGATAAAATACTTCCTTGATATCTGCAATTCAAAGTCTTTTTCCAAATATATCCACACGTTTATCAATAGATACACACAAAATTGTTGGTACACCTCATTTAATGACAGAAAAACCCACAATGGTGACAGAAATGACTTGAATCTAAGAAAAGTAATAATAAATAAAAAATCTATAAAAATGAACAAATGAAAGTCAGTCAGATATGGCTTTTCAACCATGCTTCCACAGAATTTAAAAAAAAATAAAACTCATGAAATAGGCCTGGACAGAAATGATGGTACCCTTAACTTAACATTTTGTTGCACAACCTTTTGAGGCAATCACTGCAATCAAACCATTCCTGTAACTGTCTATGAGACTTCTGCACCTCTCCACAGTTATTTTGGCCCACTCCTAAAGAGCAACCTGCTCCAGTTGTCTCGTGCTTGAAGGTTGCCTTTTCCAGACGGCATATTTCAACTCTTTCCAAAGATGCTCAAGAGGATTTAGGTCAGGGCTCATAGAAGGCCACTTCAGAATAGTCCAATGTTTTCCTCTTAGCCATTCTTGGGTGTATTTATCTGTGTGTTTGGGTTATTATCCTGTTGCAAGACCCATGACCTGTGACTAAGACCAAGTTTTCTGACACTGGGCAGCACATTTCTCTCTAGAATCCCTTGATAGTCTTGAGATTTCAATGTACCCTGCACAGATTCTAGACACTCTGTGCCAGATGCAGCAAAGCAGCCCCAGAACATAACATAACATGTTTCACAGTAGGGACAGTGTTCTTTTCTTGATATTTGCCAAAAGTTCAATTTTTGTCTCATCTGTCCATAGGACATTCTTCCAGAAGCTTTGTGTCTTGTCAGCATGTAGTCTCACTGTAGAAGGACAGATGTCCCTTTTATACCTACAGCTGTCCTTTAGGGCATTATCCACAGGTGTGAGGGAGGTAGGATGCAATCTCTCATTGTTTGAGTGTTCAATTAAAGAAGTTGTCTGGTCCAAACTGATAAAGCTGCAGTCACTCTGTGTGACTCCAGACTTATAAATGACCCGGTGCATGCACTGTGAGGTGCGGGGATTCACCAGTTTCTGTGTTAGAACCGGACTTTATATATGAGTTATACATACTCCTGGCCAGTGGGAGTGGCCTTGCTTCCATACACTTGCATTGAGCGAGTCTGCACCCCAACTAGTGAAGCAGCTGACCAGTAAGCGTGGCCAACAAAAGAGTGTGGCTTCACTTCATACATGTGTATGGAAGTGAGGCGGCACCCACTGGCTTTAGAGTATGAAACCTCTGGTTCTGACTCAGAAACCGGCAAATCCCCGCAGCGCACAGTGCATGGGCTACGTGGATTTATATATCTGTAGTCAGAAAGAGATTAGATGACATTATTCTTTGGGTCAGAGCGATTACAGAGATATCAGATTTACATCGGCATTTTATGTTTGGCTGCTGTCACACATTAAAAGATGCTTTTTATTTGCAAAAAAAGGTTTTGTATCTCCATATTAGAGAGGTATAATTTTTACATATTTTTGTTGACAGAGTCATGTGAGGGCTTGTTTTTTTATGGGACAAGTTGACATTTGTATTGATACCATTTTTGGTCACATAACAGTTTTTGATCACTTTCTATTCTGATTTATGGGAGGCAGAATGAACAAAGACAAATTAATTCAGGAATTGTATTTTTGGGAGGGTTTTATGCTGTTCCGTGTGTGGTAAAATTGATAACGCTGCTTTATTCTTCTTGTCAGTTTGATTGGAGCGATACTACATTTATATTATTGTTTTATGCTTTGGTGCTTTTACACAATAAAAGCTATTTTATGGAAAAAATAATTATTTTTGCATTGCTGTATCCTGAGAGCTGTAGCTTTTATACTTTTCCACTGATGGAGCTGTATGGCAGCTTGCTTTTTGCAGGACAAGATGACATCTTCAGCCATACCATTTTTATTTACATTTTGTTTTTTTAATCATGTTTTTTCCGCTTTTTTGGTGATATAGTGAAAAAGCATAGTTTTTTGTTTAGTTTTTATTTAGTTTTCAATGGTGCTTACTGAAGGGATTTACTAGTGTGACAGTTTTAGGTCGGGTAGTTCCACTCACAGCAATGCCAAATATGTGTATTTTTTACATAAAAATACATATTTATAGGTATACTATTTTTTATTATTGTTTTTGTAATTTTGTTTCATATTTTATCAATTTTTAAAACTTTTTTTAACCCTTTCATGACCCAGCCTATTTTGACCTTAAAGACCTTGCCATTTTTTGCAATTCTGACCAGTGTCCCTTTATGAGGTAATACCTCAGGAACGCTTCAACGGATCTTAGCGATTCTGAGATTGTTTTTTCATGACATATTGGGCTTCATGCTAGTGGTAAATTTAGGTCGATAATTTTTGCGCTTATTTATGAAAAAAATGGAAATTTAGCGAAAATTTAGAAAATTTTGCAATTTTCAAATTTTTAATTTTTATTCTGTTAAACCAGAGTGTTATCTGACACAAAATAGTTAATAAATAACATTTCCCACATGTCTACTTTACATCAGCACAATTATAGAACCAATTTATGAGGGTTAAAAGTTGACCAGCGATTTCTCATTTTTACAACTAAATTTACAAAACCTTTTTTTTACGGACCACCTCACATTTGAAGTCACTTTGAGGGGTCTATATGGCAGAAAATACCCAAAAGTGACACCATTAAAAAACTGCACCCCTCAATCTATTCAAAACCACATTCAAGAAGATTATTAACCCTTCAGGTGCTTCACAGGGACTAAAGCAACGTGGAAGGAAAAAATTGACATTTTAATTTTTTCAACAAAAATTTTCTTTTAGCATCAATTTTTTCATTTTTACATGGACAACAAGATAAAATGGATCCTAAAATTTCTTGGGCAATTTCTCCTGAGTACAAAAATACCTCATATATGGTCATAAACCACTATTTGGGTACTCGGCAGGGCTCAGAAGGGAAGGAGCGCCATTTGACAATTTGAATGGAAAATATGCTGGAATATTTAGCGGTTGCCATGCCACATTTGGAGAGTCCCTGTGTGCCTAAACATTGGAGCTCCCCCACGAGTGACCCCATTTTGGAAACTAGACCCCCAAAGGAACTTATCTAGATGCATAGTGAGCACATTGAACCCCCAGGTGCTTCACAAATTAATCCATAAAAAAAGAAAGTAATTTTTTTTCACAAAAATTTTCTTTTAGCATCAATTTTTTCATTTTTACATGGACAACAAGATAAAATGGATCATAAAATTTGTTGGGCAATTTATCCTGAGTTCACAGATACCTCATATGTGGTCATAAACCACTGTTTGGGTGCACGGCAGGGCTCAGAAGGGAAGGAGCGCCATTTGACTTTTTGAATGGAAAATATGCTGGAATATTTAGCGGTTGCCATGTCGCATTTGAAGAGTTCCTGTGTGTCTAAACATTAGAGCTCCCCCACAAGTGACCCCATTTTGGAAACTAGACCCCCCAAAGGAACTTATCTAGATGCATAGTGAGCACTTTGAACCCCAGGTGCTTCACAAATTGATCCGTAAAAAAAAGAAAGTCCTTTTTTTTCACAAAAATTTTCTTTTAGTCTCAGTTTTTTCATTTTTACATGGGCAACAGGATAAAATGGATCCTAAAATTTGTTGGGCAATTTATCCAGAGTACACAGATACCTTATATGTGGTCATAAACCACTTTTTGGGTGCACGGAAGGGCCCAAAAGGGAAGGAGAGCCATTTGACTTTTTGAATGGAAAATTAGCTCCAATCGTAAGCGGACACCATGACGCGTTTGGAGAGCCCCTGTATGACTAAACAGTGAAAAAATCATTTTTTAGCCCGCTATTTTTTACTTTCCCAAGGGTAACAGGATAAATTGGACCCCAAAAGTTGTTGTTCAGTTTTTCCTGAGTACGCTGGTGCCCCATATGTGGGGGGAACCACTGTTTGTGCGCACGGCAGGGCTCAGAAGGGAAGGAGCTCCATTTGACTTTTTTAATCGAAAATTAGCTCCAATCGTTAGCGAACACCATGTCGTGTTTGGAGAGCCCCTGTGTGCCTAAACTTTGGAGCTCCCCCACTAATGACCCCATTTTGGAAGCTAGACCACGCTAATGAACTTATATAGATGCACAGTGAGCACTTTGAACCCCCAGGTGCTTCACAGAAGTTTATAACGCAGAGCCGTGAAAATAAAAAATCATTTTTTTTCTCAAAAAATTATTTTTAAGCCACTTATTTTTTATTTTCACAATTGTTACAGGAGAAATTGGACCCCAAAAGTTGTTGTCCAGTTTTTCCTGAGTACGCTGGTACCCCATATGTGGAGGAGCTACTGTTTGGGCACACGTCAGGGCTCGGAAGGGATGTAGTGACGTTTTGAAATGACGACTTGATGGAATGGTCTGCGGGCATCTTGTTACGTTTGCAGAGACCCTGATGTGCCTAAACAGTAGAAACCCCACAAATGACCCCATTTTGGATACTAGACCCCCCAAGAAACTTATCCAGATGTGTGGTGAGCACCTTGAACCCCCATGTGCTTCACAGAAGTTTATAATACAGAGTAGTGAAAATAAAAAATCATTTTTTTCCTCAAAAAATACTTTTTTTACCCCACAATTTTTTATTTTCACAAGGGTAAAAGGAGAAATTTGACCCTAAAAGTTGTTGTACAGTTTGTCCTGAGTACACTGGTATCCCATATGTGGGAGAGAACCACTGTTCGGGCACACGTTGGGGCTCGGAAGGGAAGTAGTGACGTTTTGAAATGCCGACTTTAATGGAATGGTCTGCGGGCATCTTGTTACATTTGCAGAGCCCCTGATGTGCCTAAACAGTAGAAGCTCCCCACAAGTGACCCCATTTTTGAAACTAGACCCCGCAAGGAACCTATCTAGATGTGTGGTGAGCACTTTGAACCCCCAAGGGCTACACAGAAGTTTATAACGCCCGGGCATGAAAAAAAAAAATCATATTTTTTCCACAAACATGATCATTTAGTCCCCAATTTTTTTATTTTCCCAAGGGTAACAGGAGAATTTAGACCCCAAAAGTTGTTGTACAATTTGTCCTGAGTATGCTGATATCCCATATGTGGGAGAAAACTACTGTATGGGCAAACGTCGGGGCTCGGAAGGGAAGTAGTGACGTTTTGAAATGACGACTTGATGGAATGGTCTGCGGGCCTCATGTTAAGTTTGCAGAGCCCTGATGTGCCTAAACAGTAGAAACTCCCCACAAGTGACCCGCAGTGTGGGGGCGCATGCACCCCAGAAGCAAAGCATCACAGAAGACAAGCATCTTGAAAACGGCAGTTATTCATGGCAAGGAATTAACATTCATCTTCTCTGTTCACACAGGTAACCAAATCATTCAACCTCTGAATTGATCCTCTCTGCATGTATGCACTCCATTCATTGTTAGCAAGCAGCCTGAATGCTCCAATCCCTTCATTGGAATCAAACAGCTGAATGACACAATCCCTTTCTGTCTTGCATGTGGAAATATATAGTAATGGTAACCAAATCATTCAACCTCTGAATTGATCCTCTCTGCATGTATGCACTCCATTCATTGTTAGCAAGCAGCCTGAATGCTCCAATCCCTTCATTGGAATCAAACAGCTGAATGACACAATCCCTTTCTATCTTGCATGTGGAAATATATAGTAATGGTAACCAAATCATTCAACCTCTGAATTGATCCTCTCTGCATGTATGCACTCCATTCATTGTTAGCAAGCAGCCTGAATGCTCCAATCCCTTCATTGGAATCAAACAGCTGAATGACACAATCCCTTTCTGTCTTGCATGTGGAAATATATAGTAATGGTAACCAAATCATTCAACGTCTGAATTGATCCTCTCTGCATGTATGCACTCCATTCATTGTTAGCAAGCAGCCTGAATGCTCCAATCCCTTCATTTGAATAAAACAGCTGAATGACACAATCCCTTTCTGTCTTGCATGTGGAAATATATAGTAATGGTAACCAAATCATTCAACCTCTGAATTGATCCTCTCTGCATGTATGCACTCCATTCATTGTTAGCAAGCAGCCTGAATGCTCCAATCCCTTCATTGGAATCAAACAGCTGAATGACACAATCCCTTTCTATCTTGCATGTGGAAATATATAGTAATGGTAACCAAATCATTCAACCCCTGAATTGATCCTCTCTGCATGTATGCACTCCATTCATTGTTAGCAAGCAGCCTGAATGCTCCAATCCCTTCATTGGAATCAAACAGCTGAATGACACAGTCCCTTTCTGTCTTGCATGTGGAAATATATAGTAATGGTAACCAAATCATTCAACGTCTGAATTGATCCTCTCTGCATGTATGCACTCCATTCATTGTTAGCAAGCAGCCTGAATGCTCCAATCCCTTCATTTGAATAAAACAGCTGAATGACACAATCCCTTTCTGTCTTGCATGTGGAAATATATAGTAATGGTAACCAAATCATTCAACATCTGAATTGATCCTCTCTGCATGTATGCTCTCCATTCATTGTTAACAAGCAGCCTGAATGCTCCAATCCCTTCATTGGAATAAAACAGCTGAATGACACAATCCCTTTCTGTCTTGCATGTGGAAATATATAGTAATGGTAACCAAATCATTCAACCACTGAATTGATCCTCTCTGCATGTATGCACTCCATTCATTGTTAGCAAGCAGCCTGAATGTTCCAATCCCTTCATTGGAATCAAACAGCTGAATGACACAATCCCTTTCTGTCTTGCATGTGAAAATATATAGTAATGGTAACCAAATCATTCAACCTCTGAATTGATCCTCTCTGCATGTATGCACTCCATTCATTGTTAGCAAGCAGCCTGAATGCTCCAATCCCTTCATTGGAATCAAACAGCTGAATGACACAATCCCTTTCTGTCTTGCATGTGGAAATATATAGTAATGGTAACCAAATCATTCAACCTCTGAATTGATCCTCTCTGCATGTATGCACTCCATTCATTGTTAGCAAGCAGCCTGAATGCTCCAGTCCCTTCATTGGAATCAAACAGCTGAATGACACAATCCCTTTCTGTCTTGCATGTGGAAATATATAGTAATGGTATGCACTCCATACTTCTGATTGCTGCCAACCACTGCTGTACCATTTTGCAACATAGTTTAATGTGCCTGGTAAAGCTTTTGTATAATTCATTTTTTGCACTGTGCTTAATACTTACTGCTGTGTATTCCTGTGACTGGGGCCTCTGTAGATGTTATCAGGTGGAAGGTGCTACAGCATATAGATGTAGCCATCTCTAGTGCCTTTGATGATCTAACCACCCCCTGGTGTGCTGGCCTCAGCTGCCAAATTATCCCAAAGCAGCTCCCACAATCCCACTGTCCTGAACCTGTAGTGTGGGCTATATATTTAGGAGTAGTCTAAGGGGCGCATGCAGTGTGGGGGCACATGCATCCCAGAAGCAAAGCATCACAGAAGACAAGCATCTTGAAAACGGCAGTTATTCATGGCAGTTATTCAGGGCTGGAATCAGGTACCCCACACTTTGCCTTCTTTTTCATTATGTACTTTATCTCTTTCCTCCTGTGTTCCCTTGCCATCCACATTCACCGCCCCATCCCCCCTCCATCACAACTCATACACCTCTATCCTTCCCTCTCCCATGTACAGCTCCCATGCACTCCTCACCTTCCTGAAAAACCTCAGCCCATCTTGCCCAAACACATCACAGAAAAAACCTACTTACAATTCCAACAACTACTTGCTCTTTATCTTCCTACTCCTACTGATTTCAGGGGACATCTCCCCCAACCGTGGTCCACCATCCCCCAACCTCAATCCCTACCCTACCTCATACCGAAACCATAATAATCTTATTAATATTACTTGCACTCCCTCATCTCCTTCTTTCAATTGTGCCCTCTGGAATCCACGGTCTGCATGCAACAAGCTATCCTTACTGCACAACTACTTTCTGAACCACTCTCTTAATCTGTTGACCCTCACTGAAACCTGGATTCAGGATTCTGACACTGTCTCCCCTGCTGCCATTTCCTATGGTGGTTTACAGTTCTCCCATTCCCCGAGACCCACAAACAGACATGGTGGTGGAGTTGGCATACTCCTGTCCCACAATGCACTTTCCAGGTCATCCACCATCACTCTTATTCCCTTCTTTTGAGGTCCACACCATCAGGCTCTTCTATCCCCTCTCCTTCAGAGTAGCGGTCATATATCGGCCCCCAGTTCCTTGACCACTTCTCAGCCTGGCTGCCGCACTTCATGTCCTTAGAAATACCAACCCTTATCCTTGGAGACTTCAACATCCCCATTAACAGCCCTACTTCCACATCTGCATCTCAGCTTCTATCACTAACCACTTCTCTAGGCCTCTCACAGCTTTCAACCTCTGAGACACACAAGGATGGCAACACCCTTGACCTGGTCTTTGTCCGCCTCTGTTCAATCTCCCACCTAAATAACTCACCGCTTCCACTCTCTGACCACAACATTCTCTCCTTCACGCTCACAAATCCTCCACCACCCCAGCGCACTCCTACCTACCACACATTCAATAATCTACAAGCCATTAACCCTCAGACACTTTCAGACTCCCTACACTCATCGCTGTCCCCAATCTCCTCTTTTTCCTGTCCTGATCTGGCTGTTCATCACTACAATGACATTCTTAGAAGCACCCTTGACCAAGTAGCACCGCTCACCCTTAGAACCTCCAAACACACATTAAAACAGCCCTGGCTCACATTGCAAACTCGACTTCTTCAGCGATGCTCTAGGAGTGCTGAACGCCTCTGGAGAAAAACCCGCACACTAGAAGACTTCATCCACTTTAAATTCATGTTAAGAACTTATAATGCTGCCCTTCACCTCGCCAAACAGACCTACTTCACCACCCTGATCTTCTCACTAGCCAACAACCCAAGAAACTTTTTGACACTTATCACTCCCTCCTCAGGCCAAAAGCACAAGCCCCTATCACAGTGTCATGGGTGCATCGCCACGAAGATCGTCGCGATTGCACATTCTGACTTCTCACAGCTGAGCTGCTGTTTCTTTGTGTTTGGTAATGAGAGAGTTAATTTTATCTAGCTCTTTGCTAAGACTAGGTCCAGCCTCGCCCGGCTGCTTTGGATTATGTTCTAATTAGTTTCCTTTATATTCCTGCCAGTCTGGGTGTTGGATGCCGGTGAAAGCATTCATATAGTTTAGCAGACTGGATCGGTTCTGGGAATACTTAAGCTAAGAGCTCCTTAGTTGTTTTTACTCTTACAGCTTATAGTTTATCTCTGAGACCTAAGGTGTTCCTACTGTGTGTGAGTGTTGTATGTAAGACTTTATTTACTTTATTTCTTATCTTTCTTGTATGTCTTTCTGTTCATTAACCGTTACCCGGTCATTCCCTTTGGTGGTATTCAGGGTCCTTCTTAGGACTAGAATACAGTTGGCAGGGATTGATAGGAGACAGGGTTTACGCTGGTGGCCTGGACCTCTGTACCTTTAACAGTACCTCCAGGTTGAGGGATTAGTTAGGACCCAGTTAGGGTCAGCTTAGACCCCGGTCACCCTCTAGCCGGAGACAGCGTATAACGGATTCCGTTTTGACCCACTGGACTTTCTGTCAGGTAAATCTATGTTATCATATAGCTATGCGCATGTTATATAGTATGTTGCCCTTTTGATATAGATTATTGTCATCACATATATATATCTGCTATACAGCGTGACATTTTCACCGGCCAATACTAAAGATTCTCCCCAGCTATCATGGATTCAGTAGCCCAGCTGGCCCGGCAGTTGCAGGGATTGTCCATGGAGTTGGCAGACATTAAGTCCAAGGTTTTGTCCCCCCCGGAGCAAACCAGATCTGAACCTAAGGTTGCTCTCCCGGACAGGTTCACTGGTGGGCGGGACAAATTTTTTACTTTCCGGGAGGCATGTAAATTGTACTTTCGGCTGCGGCCTCGGTCATCTGGGAGTGAAGAGCAGAGGGTGGGAATTGTTATCTTGCTCTTACAAGGGGACCCTCAATCTTGGGCGTTCTCTATTCCTCCAGGCTCCCCAGATCTCCAGTCAGTGGATCGATTTTTTACTGCCCTGGGTCTGGTATATGATGATCCGGATCGAGTCTCCCTTGCTGAAACAAGGTTACGTAAAATACGGCAAGGAAATCGTCCAGCGGAGGAATATTCTTCTGAGTTCCGTAGATGGGCAACAGATACTCAGTGGAATGACCCAGCTCTTAGGAGCCAGTTTTGTCAAGGGTTGTCTGACAAATTAAAGATGTGTTGGCTCAGTATGATTCTCCTCCATCACTGGAGGCTGCTATGGCCCTCGCTATTCGCATTGATAGACGTCTTCGGGGAAGACGCGAGGTAACTCCGCCCCCGTGATGACTCCACCTACTACTAAAGTCCCTTATACTGAGGTTCCCCTGGTCTGTTCTGAGGAACCCATGCAGTTGGGAGGGACATCATTTTGTAGGAGGGAATCAGCGGTGAGCCGCAAGACTAGAAGGTGTTTCTTTTGCGGGAGAGAGGGACATTTTGTTGGGGGGTGTCCATCCCGGACCTCTTTGAACCAAGGAGTTAACCTGGGAGTGTGTATTTCGTCCCCAAATCCCTCTCAGTTTCTCGTGCCTGCGGAGGTGGTGATTGGTACTAGAACTGAGAGGATTTCTGTTTTTCTTGATAGTGGGTCCGGGGCTAATCTGGTGGACACTCGGTTTGCCCAGGTGCATGGTATGCAACTGAGTGTATTGGCCAAACCGGTCCCTATACTCTCTATTGATTCTAGACCTCTTGGTCAAGGTAGCTTGGTACAAGCTGTTCATAACATAGATCTTCGAGTAGGGGCAATACATAAAGAGCAATTGTCTTGTTATGTGTTGGAGGGTCTGCCTGCTCCTATTGTGTTGGGACTTCCTTGGTTGGCTAAACATAACCCAGTGATTGATTGGCAATCCAGAAAGATAAGCCAGTGGGGTGAATTTTGCAAGAATAACTGTATGAGCACGGTCATCGGTGCGGTTGTGCCTAGGACTTTGCCTCCTTTTCTGGAGGACTTTTGGGAGAAGTTCTCAGAGGAGGGGTGTAAGGAGTTACCTCCTCATCGCACATATGACTGCTCAATAAAGTTGCTTCCTGATGCCTTATCTCGTACTTTCCCAGAGGTCGGGAAGACGGATGATCCGGTTCCTATTCCTCAGGAGGGAGTTGTAGTGTCAGCTGTATGCTCTGAGCTTGAGGGGGAGGTATTGGGGGCTCAGGGGGACGCCCCTGTGGGACTTCCAGGGAGACTGATAGTTCCAGATCGCTTAAGACTGAAGGTTACGGAGAACCCTTACAAACGGATGGCTGATAGGAGGAGAGTTTCTGGTCTAGATCTGAAGGTGAACGATCTGGTGTGGTTGTCTACCAGGAATATAAAACTTAAAGTTCCCTCCTGGAGGTTGGGTCCCAGATTCATCGGGCCATACAGGATCAGTTCCATAATTAATCCTGTGGCATTTCGTCTGGACCTCCCTCCTACGTTTAAAATTCATAATGTGTTTCACAAGTCATTACTTAAAAAGTATGTGGCACCAGTCATACCGTCACCTCTACCTCCTCCTTCAGTGGTAGTCAATGATAACGTGGAAGTTCATTGGAGGGGGTATGGTCCTGAGGAGAGGACGTGGGTCCCTGCGTCTGATGATAACGCAGATCGATTGGTTCGGACCTTTCACACAATTTACCCGGACAGACCTGGTCATGAGGGTCCGGAGGCCCCTCGTAGAAGGGGGGTACTGTCATGGGTGCATCGCCACGAAGATCGTCGCGATTGCACATTCTGACTTCTCACAGCTGAGCTGCTGTTTCTTTGTGTTTGGTAATGAGAGAGTTAATTTTATCTAGCTCTTTGCTAAGACTAGGTCCAGCCTCGCCCGGCTGCTTTGGATTATGTTCTAATTAGTTTCCTTTATATTCCTGCCAGTCTGGGTGTTGGATGCCGGTGAAAGCATTCATATAGTTTAGCAGACTGGATCGGTTCTGGGAATACTTAAGCTAAGAGCTCCTTAGTTGTTTTTACTCTTACAGCTTATAGTTTATCTCTGAGACCTAAGGTGTTCCTACTGTGTGTGAGTGTTGTATGTAAGACTTTATTTACTTTATTTCTTATCTTTCTTGTATGTCTTTCTGTTCATTAACCGTTACCCGGTCATTCCCTTTGGTGGTATTCAGGGTCCTTCTTAGGACTAGAATACAGTTGGCAGGGATTGATAGGAGACAGGGTTTACGCTGGTGGCCTGGACCTCTGTACCTTTAACAGTACCTCCAGGTTGAGGGATTAGTTAGGACCCCAGTTAGGGTCAGCTTAGACCCCGGTCACCCTCTAGCCGGAGACAGCGTATAACGGATTCCGTTTTGACCCACTGGACTTTCTGTCAGGTAAATCTATGTTATCATATAGCTATGCGCATGTTATATAGTATGTTGCCCTTTTGATATAGATTATTGTCATCACATATATATATCTGCTATACAGCGTGACACACAGACATTTGTGCTGACGACCTGGCCTCCCACTTTATAGAAAAAATAGATACTATCCGTCAGGAAATCTGCTCTCAACCACCAAGTGCTGTGACTCCCATCCCACCCTGCATTTCCCTGGCTCACTTTCCACATTTGATCCCATCACAGAAGAAGTCTCCAGACTCCTCTCTTCCTCTCGTCCGACTACATGCACTACCGACCCCATCCCCTCACACCTCCTCCAGTCTCTCTCTCCAGTTGTCACAACTCAGCTAACTGCAATCTTTAATCTCTCACTCTCCTCTGGCATTTTCCCATCCTCCTTCAAACACTCCATCATTACTCTGCTACTAAAGAAACCCGCTCTCGACCCTTCCTGCACAAACAATTACAGACCAGTCTCCAATCTCCCCTTCATCTCTAAACTTTTGGAGCGCCTAGTCTACTCCCGCCTTACCCGTTACCTCTCCATTCACTCCCTCCTAGACCCTTCACAGTCCGGCTTCTGCCCCCTACATTCGACTGAAACTGCACTCATCAAAGTGACCAATGACCTTCTGACAGCAAAACGTAATGGCAACCACTCTCTGCTCATTCTTCTTGACCTTTCTGCAGCATTCGACATGGTTGACCACCGTCCCCTACTGTCTAGGCTCCAGTCACTAGGTATTAAGGACACTGTTCTCTCCTGGTTCTCCTCCTATCTTTCTGACCGCTCCTTCAGTGTTTCGTTCTCTCAGCTCCACGTCATCTCCTCTTCCTCTCACTATCGGTGTTCCCCAGGGTTCAGTCCCTGGCCCCCTTCTCTTCTCTCTCTACACGGCCCCAATTGGACAGACCATCAGCAGATTTGGCTTTCAGTACCATCTTTATGCTGATGACACACAACTATACACGTCATCCCCCGACCTTACCCCCGCTGTACAACAGAACGCCACCGACTGTCTGTCCGCAGTCTCCAACATCATGTCCGCTCTCTATCTGAACCTTAACCTCTCCAAAACTGAACTCCATCTGCTCCCGCTGTCTACTAACCTCCCTAAATCTGACATTTCCCTCCCTGTGGGCAGCACCATAATAACACCCCGGCAACAGGCTCGCTGTCTGGGTGTTATGTTTGACACAAATCTTTCCTTCACCTCCCATATACAATCTCTTGCCCGCTCTTGCTGTCTACACCTAAAGAACATCTCTAGAATCCGCCCTTTTCTCACCGTGGAAACAACAAAAACCCTCACTGTAGCATTGATCCACTCCCGCCTGGACTACTGCAACGCTCTATTACTTGGCCTCCTCATTACTCGACTATCCCCTCTCCAGTCCATCCTTAATGCAGCTTAAGCACTCAACTTAAAAGGTTTAAAAGGTTTATTAGTAGTATCTCCATCCAAACGTTTCGTTCAGAAAAGACCTTCATCAGTGACTACTTATTTTTATATAGAAGATTGTCTCTAAAAAGGGGAGAGGTGCGTGCCCAAGGAAAGTGTGCTGCTTAAAGACAAACATAGCTTATAAGAATGCTCAGTAGAAATATCCAGTGACTAAGCGCCCCACATACTCATGGAAATCAAATCAGCAGGCTCAGACAGCGTCCTGGCAGAGCTCCAGTCTACATAGCGGTGGATACCGCAAGCTTAGTCACTGGATATTTCTACTGAGCATTCTTATAAGCTATGTTTGTCTTTAAGCAGCACACTTTCCTTGGGGCACGCACCTCTCCCCTTTTTAGGAGACAATCTTCTATATAAAAATAAGTAGTCACTGATGAAGGTCTTTTCTGACCGAATCGTTTGGATGGAGATACTACTAATAAACCTTTTAAGTTGAGTGCTTAAGCCTTTTTTTATTATTAGTACCCGGTGTGGGAACCTAGACTTTAAAGCACCAGTTTCATTCAGGTTGTGCTCACGGTTTTCTTTCATCCTAAATGCAGCAGCCAGGGTCATCCATCTGGCTAATCGGTACTCGGACGCGTCCGCTCTTCGCCAGTCCTTATACTGGCTGCCCATTCATTATAGGATCCAATTCAAAGTACTGGTTCTCACCCACAAAGCTCTCCACAGTGCAGCACCCCCCTACATCTCCTCCCTCATTTCTATCTATCGGCCTAACCGACTGCTGCACTCTGCAAACGACTTTCGACTAACCTCTGCACTAATCCGTACCTCCCACTCCCGACTCCAAGACTTCTCCCACGCTGCGCCAATCCTCTGGAATGCTCTACCCCAAGAAATTAGGACTATCCACAATTTGCATGGTTTCAGGCGTTCCCTCAAAACACATTTGTTCAGAGTGGCCTATCACATTCACTAATCAAAGTCGTTCTATGTTTAAGTGTGTATGTGTAGCCCATTCACTATCTCCATCCATCCCTCAGTCCCTCAAGATGGCTGGACCATCATTGTAAATGCACCATTGTATATACACACCTGTACTTTGTATCTCCCCCACCTCATTGTAGATTGTAAGCTCTCACGAGCAGGGTCGGCTTATTTTGCTTTAATTATTGTATTGTTAACGTTGTTACTTATGACTTATGTTTTGAAACTGTTAAACTGTAAAGCGCTGCGGAATATGTTGGCGCTATATAAATAAAGATTATTATTATTATTATTATTATTATTATTATTTTGGAAACTAGATCCCCCAAGGAACTCCTCTAGATGTGTGGTGAGCACTTTGAATCTCCAAGTTCATCACAGAAGTTTATAACGCAGAGCCGTGAAAATAAAAAATCATTTTTTTCCACAAAAATCATTTTTTGTCCCCAATTTTTTTTCCCATGGGTAAAAGGAGAAATTAGACCCCAAAGTTGTTGTGCAATTTTTCTTGAGTACACTGATACCCCATACGTGGGGGTAAACCACAGTTTGGGCACACGTCGGGGCTCAGAATAAAGGGAGCACTGCTTGACTTTTTGAACGCAAAATTTGCAGGAATCAATGGTGGCGCCATGTCGCGTATGGAGACCCCTGATGTGCATAAATACTGGAAACCCCTCAATTCTAACTCCAACCCTAACCCCAACACACTCCTAACCCCAACCCTAACTCCTACACACCCCTAACCCAAATCCCAACTCTAACCATAACCCTAACCACAAGCCTAACCCAAATACCAACCCTAACCCCAAAACACCCCTAACACTTATCCTAACTCTAACCATAACCACAAACCTAACCCTAATCCCAACCCTAACCCTAATTCCAACCCTAACCCTAATTCTAACCCTAACCCAAATTCCAAACCTAACCCAAATTCTTACCGTAACCCTAATTCTAACTCTAACCCTCATTCTAACCCTAAAGCTAACCCTAACCCTAGTTCTAACCCTCGTTCTAACCCTAACCCTAAGGCTGGGTTCATATTGCGTTTTAACAGCCCGTTCAACACATAGCGTTGACGAGCTGGTAACGGTATAACATAACGCAATCGCGTTATGCTATACCCGCTAGCGCAGATGAATCAGCAGATGATTCATCTGTGCTAGCGGTGATGGAGCCCAGACGCTGCAGCCCGCATCCGAGGCTCCGTCACTGAATGACGGCATGTCGCGAACGCATGCTGCTTTACAGCATGTCGCGAACGCATGCTGCTTTACGGCATGCGTCGCGAAGCGCACACAAATGGGGGTGAATGGCAGCATTAACGGACTGCGTTACACTGTGTTATACCGCGGTGTAACACAGTCTGTCTTACGGACTGCCATAACGCAATATGAACCCAGCCTAATTCTTACCCTATCAGGAAAAAATATATATATTCTTTATTTTATTATTTGTCGCTACCTATGAGGATGATAAAGGGGGCTTTTATTTACTTTATTTTATTTTGATCACTGTGAGAGTTTATCACAGTGATCAAAATAAATTTATGGACTCTGCAGGGCGCACTGCGCATGCGCCGGCCGGCGGGCGCACTGCGCATGCGCCCACCGTTTTGCAAGATGGCGGCACCCATGAAGATTCCCAGACGGACGCCGGGATGAACCCAGGGACATCGGAAGACCGGGAGAGGTGAGTAGGGGGGGTCGGAAGGTGAGGAAGGGGAGCGGAAGGTGGGGGAGCGGAAGCAAGGAGGATGGGAGCAGATAGTGACGGCGGTGACCGATCGCCACCATCAATCAGGAAGGTCATGTAGCTACGTTTGTTTGTAACAGCTTCTCATTGGTCCTTGTTCCTGGAAGGTCCTGTAGCTGTTGCTATAAAAGGGTAGCATGGCTGGGCCGCCATGCGCTAATATCAATCATTGTATGCTATGCGCCAGTGTGGTCATATGTATGTGTGGATAGGGACCCGGCTGAAATAAGCCACTAGAATACCGACTTAATCGGTGAGGAGTTTGGTATGGTAGCTGGTCAGGGTCGGTGTCCTAGATGCCCTAGATTACCGGCATAACCGGTGAGGAGTTTGATTGTCGTATTCAGGGCCTGGCGTTCAGACGCCATAGATTGCGGGTGACTCCCGCGAGGACATTAGCGCATGATCACGCTTTATGTGCGTTTAGCACTTAACTGTGTATCTGGGAGCCTTACAGGACACAGTGCTTTTTCTCAGCGGCCCTGTGACGTAACAGGGTTCGCTTTCAACGCTAGTCAGCGCCCTAGCGTGTTTTCTTTGCCACTCAGTTGTGTCTAGTGAGTGCGCACACATCGCCATATAGCGTTGCGGCTCCTCTTCTAGCGGCTCTGTGGAGTAACAGAGTTCGCACTCATTGCCACAGCGCATTACGGCGTTTATGTTGGCAGCTCTGCGGGATAACAGAGTTTGCTTCTTGCGCCTTTTTGCCAGCAGCGGGCTTCGCCTGCATGGTGGACCCCGGGCTGCGAACGCACTTATTATTTATATTATTTTGTGCGTTCCGCCAGCCGTAACATAATATTAGCGCCAGGGTCTGGCTGGTAAAATGGCGGACGACCAGCGTCTGCAGAGGTATATCCAGCAGCTGGAGGGTAGGTTGGCGACTCTAGAGCGCACAACCTCAGCGGTGGATGTTACCGCAGTCGCGGTTCAGGCTGCTAGTGTGGCCGCCGCCAGTTTGTCCTCTGCTACCCGTGCTCTGACTATTTCCCGCCTCCCACTTCCAGACAAGTTTACCGGTGACAGTAAACAATGTCGGGGTTTCGTCAGTCAGTGCTCCATACATCTAGAGCTTCTGGCTGCACGTTATCCCACGGAGCGGGCGAAAGTGGGTTTTATCATATCCCTTTTGTCGAGCAGGGCGTTGGAGTGGGCAACGCCGTTATGAGAGCACGATGATCGTGTGGTGCAGAGTGCTCCTCTCTTCTTGGACACTCTTAAACAGGTCTTTTTAGGACCTCGTGTCACCCACGATACGGCTCTTCAATTGTTGGCTATCACTCAGGGTTCATCCATGGTCAGCCAGTTTGCCGTCCAATTTCGGACTCTGGTCTCTGAGCTGGATTGGCCAGATAAAGTCCTTATACCCGTGTACTGGCGGGGACTGGAAGACCATGTGAAGGACGCCTTGTCCACCAGGGAGATTCCTACCACACTGGAGGAGCTCATTACCATATCTACCCGCATCGACCTTCGTTTTAACGAGCGGAGGTTGGAGCGGGCCCAGTGTAGGCAGAGGTTCCGGCTGGCGCCCACCTTCGCCAGACCTCGGAATCTTCCATTCAGGCGTCCGATTCCCCTGAGGCCATGGAGATTTCTCGAGTGAGACCTAAGTCTCGGGCTGCTCGAGTATCTGTGACCTGTAATGCCTGCCAACAAATAGGGCATTATGCTAACAAATGTCCACGGCGGTCGGGAAACGACAGCGTCTAGTAACCATTGGAGGGGGTTCACTAGACACAGCAGTACACGCCTCCAAGTTGTCCTTTAGGGGGACAATCAATTTTGGCTCATCCACTTTAACAGTCACGCTTTGTGTGGATTGTGTAAACGAAGGAAATTTCATGTCTTCTACCTTCGCTCTCCGCCACTCTATACCTCTGGTGATGCTCGCCAAACCCGTGACTGTTCGAGTAGTGAATGGGTCGACACTGCCTTCACCAATCACACATCAGACCATCCCTTTCACGTTGTCAATGTCACCTTCCCATCAAGAGATTATCTCACTTTTAGTCATTCCCGAGGGAATAGACGAGATCTTGTTAGGGATGCCCTGGCTCCATTTCCATTCCCCACACATTGAGTGGAACTCTGGGAGGATATTGGGTTGGGGTGAGTCATGTAAAGGCAGATGTATGAGGGAATGCATTCAGGTGGCCACTACAGAGATGCCCGCAGATTTTACTTCTCTTCCTAATTACTATTGGTCATATGCAGACGTATTCTCAAAAAGGCTGCAGAAGTCCTTCCACCTCACCGTCCCTATGACTGTCCTATTGACCTCTTGCCTGGAGCAGAACCTCCTCGGGGACGGGTCTATCCCCTTTCTCTCCCGGAGACGGAGGCTATGTCCCAATATATCCAGGAGAACTTGGCAAGAGGATTCATTAGGAAGTCAGTGTCACCTGCAGGGGCGGGGTTCTTCTTCGTGCAGAAGAAGAACGGAGAGTTACGTCCATGCATCGATTACAGGGGTCTTAATGCCATCACCGTTAAGAATAAATACCCGTTGCCTCTAATTTCTGAGCTATTTGATAGGCTACGGGGGGCAAGGATATTTACGAAGTTAGATCTGCGGGGTGCTTATAACCTGATACGCATCCGTGAGGGGGACGAATGGAAGACGGCTTTTAATACCAGGGACGGGCACTATGAATATCTCGTGATGCCCTTCGGGCTCTGTAATGCCCCAGCCGTCTTCCAAGACTTTGTTAATGACATCTTCCGGGATATGCTCTCCACCTCAGTCGTAGTCTATCTGGATGATATTCTCATCTTTTCCCCAGATATTGACTCCCACCGGAGAGATGTTTGCAGAGTCTTCGACCTCCTACGGGCAAATTCCCTCTACGCAAAGTTGGAGAAATGTGTGTTTGAGCAGGAGTCCTTACCTTTTCTGGGCTATATCATCTCCGCCCAGGGATTGGCTATGGATCCTGCCAAACTACAAGCGGTGATGGACTGGCAAGAACCCCATTCTCTAAAGGCAGTGCAGCGCTTTATGGGGTTCATTAATTACTACCGCCAGTTTATTCCCCACTTCTCAACTTTGGTAGCTCCCATGGTTGCCCTCTCCAAAAAGGGAGCTAATCCCAAATTGTGGTCTGAAGAGGTCTCCAAGGCCTTCACGTCTATTAAGTCCCATTTCGCTAGCGCTCCCATCTCACATCGCCCCGATGTTGATAAGCCATTTACATTGGAGGTGGATGCCTCGTCCGTTGGTGCTGGAGCAGTCCTCTTCCAAAAGGATGCTCAAGGTCGGAAGCATCCATGCTTCTTTTTCTCCAAGACCTTCACACCAGCGGAGAGGAATTATTCCATCGGGGACAGGGAGTTGCTAGCAATGAAGTTGGCCTTCTCGGAGTGGAGACATCTGTTGGAGGGGGCTCGCTTTCCCTTCCAAGTCTTCACGGATCACAAAAATTTGGTATATCTTCAGACAGCCCAGCGGCTTAATTCTCGCCAGGCCAAATGGTCCTTGTTCTTCTCCGGTTTCATTTCACACTACATTTCCTCTCGGGAGAGAAGAACATTCGTGCCGACGCTCTCTCTCGCTCAGTGGTGTCCTCGGAGGAGGAGGTGGAGGAGCCTCGGCTTATCGTCCCTACAGAGAGCCTGAGAACAGTGGCCCCGGTTTCGCTAGAGTCTGTGCCCCCGGGCAAGACTTTTGTGCCTACCAATTTGCGACCGGAGGTACTCTCTTGGGCACATTCGTCCAGGGTGGGTGGACACTTTGGGACAAAGAGGACATCTGAATTGCTGGCGAGGACATACTGGTGGCCGCATATGGTCCGTGACGTTGGGGACTATGTTCGGGCGTGTGTCTCCTGCGCCAAGAATAAGTCTCCACGACAACGGCCAGCTGGGTTACTTTACCCTTTGCCGGTGGCAGACAGGCCCTGGGAGATGGTTGGGATGGACTTTGTGGTGGGCTTGCCCAAGTCTCGGGGTTGCACCATCATTTGGGTAATCACCGACCATTTTTCCAAAATGGTGCATTTGGTGCCGTTTCCACGGTTACCTTCTGCACGGGCTCTGGCAGCATTGTTCGTTAGGCACATATTCCGTCTACACGGCATGCCGGACAAAATTGTCAGTGACCGATGTCCCCAGTTTGCGTCTCGGTTCTGGAGAGAGCTTTGTCGTCTACTCAGTATTGAGTTAAATCTCTCTTCAGCGTATCATCCTGAGACGAATGGGTTGGTAGAGAGGGCCAACCAGACCTTGGTCACCTATCTACGACATTTTGTCTCTGCCAGGCAGGATGACTGGGCATCCTTGCTACCATGGGCTGAGTTTGCATTAAACAATGCTGTTGCTGACTCCACCGGACAGACTCCTTTCCTTCTGAACTACGGTCAGCATCCGCGGGTTCCGGTGCCCATGCCCGTGTCTTCCGCCGACTCCAGGGTGGCAGACTGGGCTGTGGAGGCACGGGACATTTGGGACCGTACCCAGGATGCCATTCAGGCGTCCAAGGAGAGGATGAGGTCCTCCGCCGACGCACATCGGCGCCCCGCTCCAACATTTGCTCCTGGGGACTTGGTGTGGCTCTCCGCCCGTAACATCAGGCTGCGAGTTGAGTCCACTAAGTTGGCACCCTGCTACCTGGGTCCTTTCAAGGTCCTCGAGCAGGTTAACCCTGTGGTATACCGTTTGGCTCTTCCACCACGCCTGGGTATCTCCGACACCTTTCATGTATCCCTCCTGAAACCCGTGCTCATGTCCCAGTTTTCTGAGTCATCTGCCGGGACATCGGGTTCATCTACGGATGACCATGAGGTGAACGCCATCGTAGGGTGTAAGGTGGTACGGGGCAAAAAGTTTTATTTGGTGGACTGGAGGGCTATGGGCCTGAGGATAGGTCTTGGGAGCCTGCCGAGCATATTCACGCTCCGCAGCTCATCGCTGCCTTTGAGCGCAGCGAGGCCCAAAGAAGGGGGGCCCTAGGAGGGGGGGTAATATTAGGGTTCGATTTCCCGCTGCTGCACAAGGGGAGTCTCGAACCCGTCCCGCTGCAGTCTCCCATTCATCTCCGGCCACAGTGGAGCCTGCTCAGCAGAGACGTCGGTCCAGGCGTCTTGCCCACTCCTCTACTGTGCAGTGACTTGCTGCTGCCTTTCCTGGTTCTGCTATTATAGCCAGTGCTGGAGCAGTCGTCTTTGAGACAAAGTCCTGCGTTTTCCCATCTGAGCATGCCCAGAGTGAGATCTCTCATTGGAGATCAGGGGTCACATGTTCAGGTGCTGGAGCGGCTCCTATTGGTCTGCCAGGAAGGTCATGTAGCTACGTTTGTTTGTAACAGCTTCTCATTGGTCCTTGTTCCTGGAAGGTCCTGTAGCTGTTGCTATAAAAGGGTAGCATGGCTGGGCCGCCATGCGCTAATATCAATCATTGTATGCTATGCGCCAGTGTGGTCATGTGTATGTGTGGATAGGGACCCAGCTGAAATAAGCCACTAGAATACCGACTTAATCGGTGAGGAGTTTGGTATGGTAGCTGGTCAGGGTCGGTGTCCTAGATGCCCTAGATTACCGGCATAACCGGTGAGGAGTTTGATTGCCGTATTCAGGGCCTGGCGTTCAGACGCCATAGATTGCGGGTGACTCCCGCGAGGACATTAGCGCATTATCACGCTTTATGTGCGTTTAGCACTTAACTGTGTATCTGGGAGCCTTACAGGACACAGTGCTTTTTCTCAGCGGCCCTGTGACGTAACAGGGTTCGCTTTCAACGCTAGTCAGCGCCCTAGCGTGTTTTCTTTGCCACTCAGTTGTGTCTAGCGAGTGCGCACACATCGCCATATAGCGTTGCGGCTCCTCTTCTAGCGGCTCTGTGGAGTAACAGAGTTCGCACTCATTGCCACAGCGCATTACGGCGTTTATGTTGGCAGCTCTGCGGGATAACAGAGTTTGCTTCTTGCGCCTTTTTGCCAGCAGCGGGCTTCGCCTGCACGGTGGACCCCGGGCTGCGAACGCACTTATTATTTATATTATTTTGTGCGTTCCGCCAGCCGTAACAACATGTCAATTTCTCTAGCGGGTACGAGTACGAGTTTTATGTGCAACTATTTCCCATGGACTTGCATTGAATGAAAAAAATCCTCAGGTAAAAAAACGAACATTACTTTTTAGTGCATTTCTGCAGTAGAAAAGCATAAAAAATGCACGTTATCCACATATGACTGTATCAGTAATGTTTTGTTAAAACCAAATACCAATAAGCATCAAAAACAAAGCAGCTTTATTTAAAACATTACATACCAACAAGAGACAAAAGAAGCAAACTCAAAATCACAATAAAAACGCATGTATCAAAAGTCGCTCAAAAATGCAATGAAAAAACACAAGTAATCTATTATGAACGAAGCCTAAGGTATAATTTATAAGTGGTTGTTCAACACCAGCTTACATTTCTTATTTCCGCATGCTATTGAATAAACAGAAGTTTGGGCAAGGAATATGAAACATTAAATGAACATTGCCATAAAAATACTTTGAAAATACAATGCTTCAATTAAAAAGGGCTTTCAGACTCAACACTTTACCATTTGTCAACTGACCTATATTTTTTTTCATATTGACAAATTTCTTCATTTTATCTAATAAAGTCACTGCCCTTTTATGACCAATATGGTCACATTGCAGCTGATATAATTCGTAAAAGGTTAGAAAGGTGTTAATATATTTGCTTCTTTCGTATAGTCCCAAAAGTGATTTTATTTATAATGTTAAGTGGAATATTACACTAGCAGCAGACAGATTAGTGAAAAGCCTCTGCAAATGCTAGCATAGTTCATAGGTGAGTATTAGGCATAGGCATTTTTAAAAGTCAATGTGGCTGACTGTAATGAACAATATAATGTACTGTAAAAAAACATTTTGTAATCTTTATAATTTCGGAGTAACGTTACCCACAAAGTTTCACTGGAGATTTTTTTTTCCTAGAAGGACACATAAATGAAGGTCCCATACCTTAATGGAAAACTGTGAGTCACTTCACTATAAAGCAAATATAATGAAAAGTCATGCCAGAATACTAAAGGTCAACTGAAAAAAATGTTGTAGGTATTACATTTGCCACAACTAAACTAGCTCTTAAGGCATTCTACAGATAGTATAGAACATATATACAGTGCATTTAGACTCAAATGCTTTGCAAAAAAATGTGTTCTAATTAGAGATGAGTGGATCAAATTTCAATTTGCCTGTTCATATGGGTTTTTTGTTGGTATATTTGATTTGCAAAGAAGTTTATCTCCACAAATGTAATGTCCCTTACTACTCTGGAGATCCAAGAGTATAATAAACATAAGATGAAAAAATGATTAAAAAATATTTACACACCTTACCGCTCATCTGTTCAGTACCTCCGCTCCTCACCAATACTTGTCTGGTCTTCACTACATCTTCATATCACTGCCACTCATGCTGAAATCCCTGGGTGTCTCTCACACAGGGCTAGGACTTCCAACTCTAATGAGACACGGTAGAGTTCTGCATAAACATGAAAGTTCATAGCGCGTGTCGTAACAACATGACATTGTGAGTTTCCATGTGCGATTTGTGCATACATGTGCAGAGCCATGCCGGGTCTCATCAGAACTGTAAGTCCTGACCTAACGTGAAAATTCAGCAGTCTCCATCTTGCTAAATTTCCATGCAAGCGAATTACAAAAAATCAGTATTTTGATGACTGCAGATTTTTATGAAGCTTGAGAAGAATTCAATCCCACTTGAATATATTCATCTCTAGTTCTAATTTTTAAAGCATTTGTACACATTCACAAGAAAATTTTTGTAGCTTTTGAACTCTGCAATATAACTTTTTTTGCAAATCACTTTATGAGCGACTTCTTACAAAAACCTGCAGTAATGACTGTCCAAAGTCTTTACGGTCCACGCTAGAATATGCAGCCTAATAGATTCTTATAGTGCTTGCTCCCGCACGAGACAGTAGCTGAGAATAACAAGCCAGATGCTGCATATTTTAGTGTAGCTCTAAGCATAGAGTTTGAGCCATTTCTAGTTCTGGTTTTGCCACAGAAAAATACAGTATCTTACAGTGCCAACAAATTTAATTTGTGATTTCTGATATCAAAAGCATTTATTTTTTCCTTGCTGATTTGAAGCATCAAAGCGTTTTTTTTTCAAATATGCAGGATGTCAATTCTTTTAGTGATTTACAGTGTTTTTCATCTATTAAAGTTAATGGGATAAAAATGTATGTAAAATATGCATCTAAAACACACAAAAACACAGCAAAAACGCATAAAAGCTAGTGTTTTTACACATTTTTCCTGCTACTACTCTAGTTTTTGCTGAAAAAAAACCTGCTGCAAATATTCAACATGTGCACATACCCACAATGTGGAAAAAAAGATCATACTGTAAAGTCTTTCACTATAATCATTTTCTTGTGTAAGTGTGGGTATTGAAGTTGGATGAATTTATTTGAGCGGATTAAATCCTAGTAAAATGTAAAAAAAAATCTGTAATCTCCAGAATGTGGATTTTTTTATGCGCTCTACCATTTGTTGAACCTTAGTGGGCTGGCAAAAGGTTAAAAAACACAAAAACTAATGCCACTTCACCTCTTCAGCCACATCTTATGCTTGCTGTCCGTCCACCATACATTATTGTGCATCTCCTTTTACCATCGCATGCTGAAATCCAAGGCCTCTTTTTGGCTTAGTATAAAGATACTCAGGGTTTCAGGCCATATTGGCGTGGTGGTGTTAAGGAGAGACCTCGAGGACTTTATGAGGAACAGTAAGCAGCAGAGATATGTGGAGAGGTGGGTGACTATTATTTTTTTTTCTACATCTTATGTGGTGAGGGCTCACCAGACCACAGAGCGTGATAAGAAATAGCCAATTTATGGAAAATAAATTCACTGTGAATCAATTTTTTCAATATAATCCACACAATTTGGCCAATTTGAATCTTGATAGATCCACTCATCTTTAATAGATATAGTTTAAGTTAGATGAAGAATTCATGGAATCTCTGATTTGAGGTGTAATAGTGGAGTGCTTAATTGTGCCATTTAGAGCATGAAACCATAGGTGCATATATTAATGGTCACCTGTTTTGGATATTGGATTACATTTGTTTAGTCTGTTACCAAAATCCACACCCCCAGCATTAATGTTCCATAGACCTACAACCATGCTTCCTTTGGCCTCAGTCATAATTGGAATTAATTTATATGTACTAGACCCCTTCTCTAAAAGCACAGTATAGTGAGAGAGTCTTGCAAAATGTAAGAATTTCCACATTTTATTCAAAGCAAATTTTTTTTATCAATTTGGATGCCTTTAATTATTTTCGGAGCATTGAATTTAATCAGTAAGAAACTAAATAATAACTTATAATATTACATAGAAGTGGGAATTGTACTTTAGAATAAGTCTACTTTTACTTTTAAAATAAAAATAGACTATAGGCATGTATATCCTCAATGAGCCTTGATGCAGAAAAATAGCATAATGGAACTCGATACATCTATTTAGACTGTATGCATCTTTTTTTAACTTAGTGGTGGACTAAATGCTAGGGAAAAGTACATTGTCTAGCTCAAACATCTATAACCTTTGTAGGTTACACATCACTTTGAAATATGATAGATGGTGCTGAGCCTCACGTGACATTAAAATTAAAAGTGTTGATTAAAATGTGGCTGTATCATATGCAATGAAGGAAATAATTATTTGATCCCTTGCTGATTTTGTAAGTTTTCCTACTGACAAAGACATGAACAGCTTATAATTTTAATGGTAGGTTAATTTTAACATTGAGAGACAGAATATCAAAAATATAATCCAGAAAATCACATTGTATAAATTATATAAATTTATTTGCATTTTGCACTAAGAAATAAGTATTTGATCCCTCTGGCAAACAAGACTTAATACTTGGTGGCAAACCCTTGTTGGCTAGCACAGCAGTCCGATGTTTTTTGTACTTGATGATGAGGTTTGTGCACGTCAGGAGGAATTTTGGTCCACTTCTCTTTGCACATCATGTCTAAATCATTAAGATTTTGAGGCTGTCACTTGGCAACTCAGAGATTCAGCTCCCTCCATAAGTTTTCTATCGTACTAAGGTCTGGAGACTGGCTAGACCACTCCATGACATCAATGTGCTTCTTTGTGAGCCACTCCTTTGTTGCCTTGGCTGTATGTTTTGGGTCATTGTTTTGCTGGAAGACCCAGCCAAGACCCATTTTTAATGTCATGACAGAGGGAAGGAGGTTGTTACTCAGGATTTTATGATACATGGCTCCATTCATTCTCCTATTAATATGGTGAAGTAGTCCTGTGCAATTAGCAGAGAAACACCCCAAAACATAATGTTTCCACCTCCATGCTTACAGTGGGGATGGTCCTTTGGGTCATAGGCAGCATTGACCTTCCTCATGATCAAGGATAGCCCACAAGGTGAAATTTTGCATAGTGCCCCAGATCGATGTCGATTGATAGTAATTTTGTATTTCTTCCATTTTCTTACTGTTGTCTCCTTCTCAACCTTTTGTATGGTTTTGTAGCCCATTCCAACTTTGTACAGGTCTATGATCTTGTCTCTGATATCCTTAGAAAGCTCTTTGGTCTTGCCATTTTGTAGAGGTTAGAGTCTGATTGATTAATTGAGCCTGTGGACAGGAGTCTTTTATAAAGGTGACTATGTAATACAGCTGTCTTTAATGCAGGTAACGAGTTGATTAGGAGTATTTAACTTGTCTGTAGGAACTAGAACTCTTAATGGTTGGTAGGGGATCAAATACTTACTTCTCACTGCAAAATGGAAATACAGTTATATAATTTATGAAATGTCATTTTCTGGATTTTATTTTGATATTCTATCTCTCAATGTTAAAAGTAACCTAGCCTTAACATTATAGACTGTTCATGTCTTTCTCAGTGGTCAAACTTGCAAAATCAGCAAGGGATCAAATAATTATTTCCTTCATTGAAACTTACTCGTTACCTGCCAGTGATGCATTTTTTACCTTTTCAAAAATTTCCATAAATGCTATGACATGTGTGGTGCTGATAGTTCACAATAGTATCTGTCAACAGGATGGGAGCCAAAAGCAAGGAACCTAAGGGCCACATGTGGCCCCTGAGTCCATGAATGTAAGACACTTGTCTGGTTACAATGTCAGCACTTAAGTTAAGGTTTTTAATGATCAAATCTTATCTTTCATTGTCATCCATAGCTTATAGACGGAGGAAAGAAAGTAAGAAATTAGTAATCACAGTGGCTCAGTGGTTAGCACTGCAACCTTGCAGCGCTAGGGTCCTTAGTTCAAATCCCACCAAGGACAACATCTGCAAGGAGTTTGTATGTTCTCCGGGTGTTTGCGTGGGTTTCATCTGGGTTCTCTGGTTTCCTCCCACACTCCAAAGACATACTGATAGGGATTCTCGATTGTGAGCCCCAATTGGGGCAGTGCCAATAATGTTTGCAAAGCTCTGTGGAATTAATGGCGCTATATAAAAGAGTAAAATAAATAAATCTCGTATGGTAGTTAAAGTGCTTATATAAGCATGTATATTCTTAAATCTCTTTTTTAGGTCTATGACATTGTATTACAATCCTAATAATTAATGCCATGTAGTCCATAATTAATGACAGTATTGGTACATTGAAATGAAATTGCATACCCAGCTAATACTTTATGTAAAAGCAACAAGGATTATTCTGGTTTGAAAAATTATTTAACATGTCCATTTCCATTCATAAGAGCAATTTTCTACTTCTAACAATCCAAATTCACAATTAGAAATTTATACAATCGGAGATTTCAGCTTAAATTTAATTAAAGCATTTAAATAATTTCAAGCACCTCCAATTTCAAAACTCAATCTTTTGACAGTGTTTAGTCTGGTTAATTTTAGCACAAATGAGATCCATTTCATTTAAGTATCTTAAATTAAAACTTCCTGCTTGGAGATATGGTGAAATTATTTGGGCCTGTGTTTCTGTTCTAAACATGCTTTTTATAGTTTCAAAATCTAGTTTATTTCAGAGACCTAAGAGCATAGCGACTGATTAAGTGATTTGCCACACAGGGTATTCTAATAATCCTGGGTTATTAAGAGCTCCAATCATACTGCTATCAGTTGATTACAAGCTGAAAATTATAGCATAAGTGCTGAGTTTTGAGTCTTTGCCCAAGCAGACTAGCTTTATTTTAATGGTTGTCAAACGAAACGTAGGTGCATTTCAGGAAGGACAATTAGGCTGGTTTGTGACACTAGACTCCGTGGTGACAGTTTCAGAACACTGCTGTGTGTAAGCCAGTAGGACATGAATACAAGAAAACTATGTTAATTTACAAAGTTTCTCTTTCTTTCTTCACAGATTGAACCTATTACAAATGGAGATAGTGACATTTGGCAAGACAAAAATGCAAATAATGTTGACAATAACAATTCACTAATGAAAAGTCATCGCATTTTCAAATATAAATCTCGACACGGCAGAAAGTCAAATTTTCTAAATCAAAATATAACAGTTTGCTAGTTCAGGAAAAATCTATTTTTAACAATACTGTTTATATTCTGCATTACACAAGCTTGGAAGATAGGGAAAGAGGCAATTATTTTAAGGACTGTTTCACATTACATGTGTACATTTCTATTGTCCTCCCTATTACAATGACTGGCCTTATTAGCCAGTCAAAATATGTGGATCACCATAAAGCCTTTCTGAAAAACCTTCTTTCGTAAGCTATTAAAACATCCAATGCCCTTAGATGACAACAATTTCTCCGCCATTTGAAATTTCTTTTCTACCCTGCAGAGTTCATAGAGATATGCTTGGTTAAAATCAACTTATATAAAACTATGCACTGTAAATTTTGACACTTCTGTTTGAATCTCTTTTCAAACACTTGTCTTTGCTTGCCATAATAGATGTCAGTTCTTCTGATGTAGTTCAAGCATGAGCTTCATATGAAGACTCAGCTATGTCTATTGCATTTCTGAAGCTACTAGTCACTGAAGTTTTGTGCTGTTTGACATCAAAGTTAGGCAAGAATCACCTGCTGAGTTCACATGCATGGAGCAAAACATCTTCAAATCACTAGTGCTAGACAAAAGTTTTCATATTAAGGTTTCACCATCAGATGGGTTTGCAGACATATGCAGTTCTTGTTACAGTGCTACATCGATACAATATTAACTGTAAAGTTATAGCACAAGGCTAGGACTACAACATATTGTTGTTCCATCTTGTTATGATATGTTGTTGTATAGCGTGTATATACTTATATTGTATGTGTATATATATATATATTTATATAAATATATGAAGACTATTAGCAAAATATTTAATTTTTTTTTTAACTATGTAATGTATGTTTATTTTCACAGATGTATTACACTGCTTTGAAAATCACCATGAGAATATATACCATACTCATCCGGAAGATGTATTCTTATATTGAAGACAAGAAATTCAATCTCAAAGTCTTAAAGAAAAAAAAACTATTTAGTTTTTTCTGTAAAAAAATATTTTTCTAAAATATATTGCTATCCTGTTATTATAACTTGCCAGCCATTATTAACTAATAAAAATTAACCAATAAAAGATTATTATTCTATTTATCCTTATGTGATTTGGGGTTAAATGGTTGGATTGGTGCATAGACCAAGGTTAACCTATATGGCTACATTGGTAGTTATTACTAACCAGAGGAGTTTAATGTAGAAGTGAGCAAATATTTCAATGTTTGGGTTAGATTTCGATTTACCGAATTTGCAATATCCGCCTATTTAATAGTCAAATATTCACCAAACATAACCTAACACCATTCAAGTCAATGGGAGGAAAAAACAAATGCTTGCACAACACCTTCTGCTAAAACACATCAGATGAGGGAAAGACACCAGGGAAGTGGCCTCAATTCACCCACAGTGCAAATTGTAGCATGGCACTACAGCAATAAGCCATGCATGAGGTATCGTGGTCTGGGCCAGCATTTACAGCTTTCAAATGAATGTCAAAGTAAGACGAGGTGGACGAGGGAACTGTGTAGGGCCTGCTGTGCTGGGAGCCCTGATGCCATATACTGTACAACAGCTCTGCCTGCTTTCATGCTGATCCACACTCAGATGGCTCAAATATCAGTTATCAGTAGACTACCAATGTTGACTGTAAAGAAGTTGAGGTCTGACAGTCTCGGAGGCCTACTGCCACAGGCAACACACATGAAGGAGATCCAACCAGGAGTCTACACATTTTCAAAAATTTGTGGCAGACAGCACCACAGTGGCATCAATTTCAACACAATATAAATAGTATAATAGGGACCAACATGTCTTCCAGTACATCCAATACAGCAGATGAACACCCAAACAGGAGTGTTCACATTTCCAAAAATTATTGGCAGACACCACCAAAGTGGCATCAATTTCATGAGAGTGGAAATAGTATAATAGGAACTGACAGATCTTCCACTACACCCAACCCAAAGATGGACACCCAAACAGGAGTGTTCACATTTTCAAAAATTATTGGCAGACACCACCAAAGTGGCATCAATTTCACGAGAGTAGAAATAGTATAATAGTGACCGACAGGTCTTCCACTACACCCAACCCAGCAGATGGACAGCCAACGAGGAGTTTTCAAATTAAAAAAATTGAGTGAGTGACTGTTATGTTCTGCTACAATGCTATGTTGCGGTAACTGAGGAGAAATAGCAAAAAATAGAAAAGCGGTAATACACCAGAGAGGCTGGAACCTATTGGATTGCAGTAACCTGAACTAACCACACAACTAGAGGTAGCCGTGGAGCGTTCCTGTGGTGATCCTAGACGCCTCGTCACAGCCTGAGAGATAACTACACCTAAAGGCAGAAAGATGAAAACTATCTGCCCCGGACCTGCTCAACATCCTGATTTTTCCTTTCTGTCTGGCCATTAGACTCAGGATGATATCCAGATGAAAACGACAAATGAACTCCCAACCTGTCACAAAAGGCGCGCCAAAAACAAGCCACAAACTGAGGTCCCCTATCGGAAACCATGTCAGTAGGAATGCCATGTAGTCTGACAATTTCCTTGACAAAGGCCTTAGCGAGAGTCTTAGCGCAGGGCAGTTTGATGAAAGGAACCAAGTGACACATCTTGCTAAAATGGTCCACGACCACCCAGATGACAGTGAAACCCTCAGAGGGGGGAAGGTCAGTAATAAAGTCCATAGCCAAATGTGTCCAAGGTGCACTAGGAACCTCCAAAGGGCAAAGCTACCCCGCAGCAGGAGTATGTGAAGACTTAGATCTAGCACACACAGTACATTGACGCACCCACTTAATGACTTCCTTCTGCCATCCCGGCCACCAAAACTGCGACACACAAGTCTCTTGGTCTCAGAGATTCCAGGATGACCTGCCAACCGAGACTCATGACACTCCACAAACAAATCTCTCCTAAAGGTCCCAGGCACAAACAACCTCCCTTGGGGAGTGTTAGATGGGGCATTCTCCTGTGCTTTAACCCCTTCCCGACCCATGACGCCACGTAGGCGTCATGAAAACCTGTGCCAATCCGACCCATGACGCCTATGTGGCGTCATGAAAGGATCTCGTCCCTGCGGGCCGGGAGACCGGGGTCACTGAAAGGTCACCCGACCCGCAGTTACAGGACCCTTTGTGCTTCACCACAGGGGGTTGGCTTAACCCCCCCGTGGCCACGATCGCTCTGATTGGCTGTTAAAAGTGAAACAGCCAATCAGAGCAATGTGTAATATTTCACCAATTTAATTGGTGAAATATTACAATCCAGCCATGGCCGATGCTGCAATAGCATCTGCCATGGCTGGACACCGAGCCCTGACCCCCCCACACCGAGTCACGGCGGTGATCGGCCGCCGCCACCGAAAGATGGCAGCGATCGGTCACCGCCGTCACTTACAGCTCCCCTCCTCTTTTGGTCCACTGCCCCCACTTCCTATCCCCTCCCCCAGCCTTCCGACCCCCCTACTCACCTCTCCCGATCCACCGATGTCCCACGATCGGGCCCGGCGTCCGCCCGGGCCTCTTCAAGGGCGCCGCCATATTGGAAAATGGCGGGCGCATGCGCAGTGCGCCCGCCGGCCGGCGCATGCGCAGTGCGCCCCCCAGTGTTCAAAAATTTATTTTGATCACTGTGATAAACTGTCACAGTGATCAAAATAAAAAAAAGTAAATGAACCCCCCCTTTATCATAGGTAGGGACAAATAAAAAAAATAAAGAATTTTTTTTTTTTTTCCTAGCGGATTTTGCTGCTGATCCGCAGCTGATTTTGCTGCGGATCCGTGGCGGATATCGCTGCTGATCCGCGGCGGATTTCGCTGCTGATCCGCGGCGGATTTCGCTGCTGATCCGCGGCGGACTTCGCTGCTGATCCGCGGCGGACATCGCTGCTGATCCGCGGCGGATTTCGCTGCGGATCCGCTGCGGATTTCGCTGCTGATCCGCGGCGGATTTCGCTGCTGATCCGCGGCGGATTTCGCTGCTGATCGGCGGCGGATTTCGCTGCTGATCGGCGGCGGATTTCGCTGCTGATCGGCGGCGGATTTCGCTGCTGATCCGCGGCGGATTTCGCTGCGGATCGGCAGCGGATTTCGCTGCGGATCAGCAGCGGATTTCGCTGCTGATCCGCTGCGGATTTCGCTGCTGATCGGCGGCGGATTTCGCTGCTGATCCGCGGCGGATTTCGCTGCTGATCGGCGGCGGATTTCGCTGCTGATCCGCGGCGGATTTCGCTGCTGATCGGCAGCGGATTTCGCTGCTGATCGGCGGCGGATTTCGCTGCGGATCCGCGACTGATTTCGCTGCGGATCCGCGACTGATTTCGCTGCGGATCCGCGACTGATTTCGCTGCGGATCCGCGACTGATTTCGCTGCGGATCCGCGACTGATTTCGCTGCGGATCCGCGACTGATTTCGCTGCGGATCCGCGACTGATTTCGCTGCGGATCCGCGACTGATTTCATTGCTGATCCGCAGCGGATTTCGCTGCTGATCGGCGGCGGATTTCGCTGCTGATCCGCGGCGGATTTCGCTGCGCATCCGCGACTGATTTCGCTGCGGATCCGCGACTGATTTCGCTGCGGATCCGCGACTGATTTCGCTGCGGATCCGCGACTGATTTCGCTGCGGATTCGCGGCGGATTTCGCTGCTGATCCGCGGCGGATTTCGCTGCTGATCCGCGGCGGATTTCGCTGCTGATCCGTGGCGGATTTCGCTGCGGATCCGCGGCTGATTTCGCTGCGGATCCGCGGCTGATTTCGCTGCTGATCCGCGGCGGATTTCGCTGCTGATCCGCGGCGGATTTCGCTGCTGATCCGCGGCGGATTTCGCTGCTGATCCGCGGCGGATTTCGCTGCTGATCCGCGGCGGATTTTGCTGCTGATCCGCAGGTGATTATCTGCTGATTCATCTGCGCTAGCGGGTATAGCATAACGCGATCGCGTTATGCTATACCGTTACCAGCCGGTCAACGCTACGTGTTGAACGGGCTGGTAAAACGCAATATGAACCCAGCCTTAGGGTTAGAACTAGGGTTAGGGTTAGCATTAGGGCTAAGGTTAGAATTACGGTTAGGGTTGGAATTTGGGTTAGGGTTGGAATTAGGGTTAGGCTTGTAGTTAGGTTTATGGTTAGAGTTGGGATTAGGGGTGTGTTGGGGTTAGGGTTATGATTAGGGTTTGTATTAGGGTTAGGTGTGTGTAGGCGTTAGGGGTGTGTTGGGGTTAGGGTTGGAGTTAGAATTGAGGGGTTTCCACTATTTAGGCACATCAGGGGGTCTCCATACGCGACATGGCGCCACCATTGATTCCTGCAAATTTTGCGTTCAAAAAGTCAAACAGTGCTCCCTTTATTCCAAGCCCCGACGTATGCCCAAACAGTGGTTTATCCCCACATATGAGGTATCAGCGTACTCGGGAAAAATTGCACAACAACTTTGGGGGTTCTAATTTCTCCTGTTAACATTGGGGAAAAAAATTGGGGACTAAAAATTATTTTTGTGGAAAAAAAATAATTTTATATTTTCACGGCTCTGCGTTATAAACTTCTGTGAAGGACTTGGAGATTCAAAGTGCTCACCACACATCTAGAGGAGTTCCTTGGGGGATCTAGTTTCCAAAATGGGGTCACTTGTGGGGAGTTTCTACTGTTTAGGCACATCAGTGACTCTGCAAACGTAACATGACGCCCGAAGACCATTCCATCAAGTGGGCATTTCAAAAGGTCACTACTTCCCATCCGAGCCCCGACGTGTGCCCATACAGTAGTTTTCTCCCACATATGGGATATCAGCATACTCAGGACAAATTGGACAACAACTTTTGGGGTCTAATTTCTCATGTTACCCTTGCGAAAATAAAAAAATTGGGGACTAAAAGATCCTGATTGTGGAAAAAATATGATTTTTTTATTTTCATGCCCGGGCGTTATAAACTTCTGTGTAGCCCTTGGGGGTTCAAAGTGCTCACCACACATCTAGATAAGTTCTTTGCGGTGTCTAGTTTCCAAAATGGGGTCACTTGTGGGGAGTTTCTACTGTTTAGGGCATCAGGGGCTCTGCAAACGTAACAAGATGCCCGCAGACCATTCCATCAAGTTGGCATTTCAAAGCGTCACTACATCCCTTCCGAGCCCTGACGTGTGCCCAAACAGTGGTTCCCCCCCACATATGGGGTACTAGCGTACTCAGGACAAACTGGACAACAACTTTCGGGGTCCAATTTCTCCTGTAACCATTGTGAAAATAAAAAATAGTGGGCTAAAAAATCATTTTTTGAGAAAAAAAAATATTTTATTTTCACGGCTCTGCGTTATAAACTTCTGTAAAGCACCTGGGGGGTTCAAAGTGCTCACTATGCATCTAGATAAGTTCCTTAGGGCGTCTAGTTTCCAAAATGGGGTCACTTGTGGGGGAGCTCCAATGTTTAGGCACACAGGAACTCTCCAAATGCGACATGGCAACCGCTAAATATTCCAGCATATTTTCTATTCAAAAAGTCAAATGGCGCTCCTTCCCTTCTGAGCCCTGCCGTGCGCCCAAACAGTGGTTTATGATCACAAATGAGGTATCTGTGTACTCAGGAGAAATTGCCCAACAAATTTTAGAATCCAATTTATACTGTTGCCCATGTGAAAATGAAAAAAACTGAGGCTAAAAGAAAATTTTTGTGAAAAAAAAGTACTTTCTTTTTTTTACGGATCAATTTGTGAAGCACCTGGGGGTTCAAAGTGCTCACTATGCATCTAGATAAGTTCCTTAGGGGGTCTAGTTTCCAAAATGGGGTCACTTGTGGGGGAGCTCCAATGTTTAGGCACACAGGGACTCTCCAAATGCGACATGGCAACCGCTAAATATTCCAGCATATTTTCCATTCAAAAAGTCAAATGGCGCTCCTTCCCTTCTGAGCCCTGCCGTGCGCCCAAACAGTGGTTTATGACCACATATGAGGTATCTGTGTACTCAGGAGAAATTGCCCAACAAATTTTAGGATCCAATTTATACTGTTGCCCATGTGAAAATGAAAAAACTGAGGCTAAAAGAAAATTTTTGTGAAAAAAAAGCACTTTCTTTTTTTTACAGATCAATTTGTGAACACCTGGGGGTTCAAAATGATCACTATGCATCTAGATAAGTTCCTTAGGGGGTCTAGTTTCCAAAATGGGGTCACTTGTGGGGGAGCTCCAATGTTTAGGCACACAGGGACTCTCCAAATGCGACATGGCAACCGCTAAATATTCCAGCATATTTTCCATTCAAAAAGTCAAATGGCGCTGCTTCCCTTCTGAGCCCTGCCATGCGCCCAAACAGTGGTTTATGACCACATATGAGGTATCTGTGTACTCAGGAGAAATTGCCCAACAAATTTTAGGATCCAATTTATACTGTTGCCCATGTGAAAATGAAAAAACTGAGGCTAAAAGAAAATTTTTGTGAAAAAAAGTACTTTCTTTTTTTTACAGATCAATTTGTGAAGCACCTGGGGGTTCAAAATGATCACTATGCATCTAGATAAGTTCCTTAGGGGGTCTAGTTTCCAAAATGGGGTCACTTGTGGGGGAGCTCCAATGTTTAGGCACACAGGGACTCTCCAAATGTGACATGGCAACCGCTAAATATTCCAGCATATTTTCCATTCAAAAAGTCAAATGGCGCTCCTTCCCTTCTGAGCCCTGCCGTGCGCCCATACAGTGGTTTATGACCACATATGAGGTATCTGTGTACTCAGGAGAAATTGCCCAACAAATTTTAGGATCCATTTTATCCTGATGCCCATGTAAAAATGAAAAAATTGATGCTAAAAGAAAATTTTTGTTGGAAAAATTAAAATGTCCATTTTTTCCTTATACGTTGCTTTAGTTCCTGTGAAGCACCTGAAGGGTTAATAATCTTCTTGAATGTAGTTTTGAGTAGCTTGAGGGGTGCAGTTTTTATAAAGGTGTCACTTTTGGGTATTTTCTGCCATATAGACCCCTCAAAGTGACTTCAAATGTGAGGTGGTCCCTAAAAAAAATGGTTTTGTAAATTTTGCTGTAAAAATGAGAAATCGCTGGTCAACTTTTAACCCTTATAACTTCCTAACAAAAAAAAATGTTGTTCCCAAAATTGTGCTGATGTAAAGTAGACATGTGGGAAATGTTATTTATTAACTATTTTGTGTCACATAACTCTCTAGTTTAACAGAATAAAAATTAAAAATTTGAAAATTACAAAATTTTCAAAATTTTCGCCAAATTTCCATTTTTTTCACAAATAAACGCAAAAATTATCGACTTAAATTTACCACTAACATGAAGCCCAATATGTCACGAAAAAACAATCTCAGAATCGCTAGGATCCGTTGAAGCGTTCCTGAGTTATTACCTCATAAAGGGACACTGGTCAGAATTGCAAAAAATGGCAAGGTCTTTAAGGTCAAAATAGGCTGGGTCTTGAAGGGGTTAAGAATCTCATCTTCCAACACGGAGTCCAAAGCAGCAATCACAACCCCTTTTGTAAAATGTTCTCCTCCTCCTCAGCACCAACCATGGGAGAAAAACTGTGAGACAAAGCATCGGCTTTCACATTCTTAGTACCCGGGATGTAAGTAACAGAAAAATTAAACCGCGAGAAAAACAGTGCCCACCTAGCCTGATGCGCATTCAAGCGTTTGGCAGCATCCAGATAGATCAGATATTTATGATCCGTGAAAACCTGAACGGGAAATTCAGCACCTTCCAAGAGATGCCGCCAGTGTTCAAATGCGAGTTTAATGGCCAACAATTCCCGATTACCAATATCATAATTCAGTTCAGTCTCAGAAAAATTTTTTGAAAAAAAAGCACAAGGATGTACTCCATCCGTGTTTTTCTGAGACAACACCGCGCCGACCCCCACAGAAGGAGCATCAACCTCAACCAAAAACGGTTTAGTCACATCAGGCTGCATAAGGATGGGAGCAGAGCTGAAGCTCTCCTTTAAAAACACAAAAGCTTCAATGGCCTCAGTAGTCCACTGAACCGCATTAGCACCTTTCCTGGTGAGATCGGTCAGTGGTTTGACAATAATAGAAAATTTTTTAATGAATTTTCTATAATAATTGGCGAAACCCAAAAACCTCTGTAACGATTTCAAACCAATAGGCCTAGGTCATTCCTGCACAGCTTGAACTTTCACCGGGTCCATCTCAAAACCTTCGCTGGAGATAATGTAGCCCAAAAAACTAATTCTCTGTACAGCGAACTCACATTTCTCCAGCTTAGCAAAAAGCGAATTGTCACTCAATAACTGTAATACCTCACGCACGCTCCGCCAATGAGACTCCAGATCCGGCGAACCTGAGTAAGGTAACAAAGCACCTGGCTAGCTTAAGAGTAGAAATTACAATGAAGTCCAGCAAAGCCAGAAGGATGGAGCAGGATTAAATAGGCCACAAAAGTCATGTGACCAGCAAGATAAAAAAAAACCTAACAGGAGAGTTCTAACAGTGACATCACAGAAGTTGCATAAATTTTAAGAGGGACTGAAAACAGAGTGAGCTACAGCACCCCTAGCATTAGGTACAGGGAAGGAGCACCTTATCCTGGGACACCTGACAGCAAAGTCATGACATTAGCTCTGACTGATACCATTTTTTGATCCATTATGGATCCTGTCACTGCTCTGACAGGACAACTGCAGCAGCTCAGCTTGGAGGTGGCTGTTATTTTGCAGCATCCAAATGCATCAGATTTGGGGACCATGACTCCCAGGCAACCCTTAATGGAGCCCAAAAATTTTTCTGACATGCTGAAATCCATCTGGACAAAAATAAGATGGTTGTTTCTGCCTCTCTGGACAATGCGGCTGGGTTTCCCTTGATTGACGCTAGGTTCGTCCAGGTCCACAGCCTCAAACCAAATACACTGTCCAGACCTATAACCATAAACGCCATTAACTCTGCACCCTTGAGACAGGGGTATTTTACTCAAGCCGTCCAAGGGTTGCATCTACATGTAGGGGCCATGCACTCAGAAGGTATTGACTGTTATGTGCTAGAGGGTCTGCCCTCTCCTGTGGTTCATGGACTTCTTTGGCTCCCCCTGCACAACCTGTTATGTTTCGGTAACTGAAGAGAAATAGCAAAAAATAGAAAAGCGGTAATACACCAGAGAGGCTGGAACCTATTGGATTGCAGTAACCTGAACTAACCACACAACTAGAGGTAGCCGTGGAGCGTTCCTGTGATGATCCTAGACGCCTCGTCACAGCCTGAGAGATAACTACACCTAAAGGCAGAAAGATGAAAACTATCTGCCCCGGACTAGATCCCCAAAGAAAATAGGAAGCCCCCAAACATGTAATGGCGGTTAGACAAGAAGAAAGCACGGACACAGACAGAAAATAGAATGAGCAAATGCTGGGGCCCAATCTGTCTAGAAAGAAAAGTACAGGAAAGAATTCTGACTGCAATCCAAAAAAACCCCTAACAAAAATACCAACACTTCTGATTGCCAAAAAAATCTGAGATCACACGATCTCATCCACCTAAATCAGATCTCTGGTGTAACAAAATGCTATTCAGCAAATAATAAGTAACAAAAGAGCAAGACAAAAGTGCAGACACAAACGGAGCACAATTGCAGCGCCAGACCCCCAAAAGGGGACAGGCTGCAGTCCACTGCAGGCAGCAAACCAGCAGAAAAAATCAAACAGAGGAAAAAAAAACAGCAAACACTTATCTGAAGGAGAGCAGGAAACTAGCAGTGCTTCAAGCAAGACCAGAAGGAACAATTGATAACCGGCAAGGCTGCTGGGAACTCAGGCTACTTATATACTACCATTCAGATCCAGCTGAAGGCCATTCAGTAATCAGTTCATTACCCTCAGCAACCACCGGAGGGAGCCCCAGCTCAGAAGCCACCTCCAGCATATTCACAACAACACCCGTGGTAGATTGGCAGACTCAGGAAGTGGTTAAGTGGATTAAGTAATGTCAAGGACACTGCTTGGCACCCAACTTGCAAGGATGGATGCCCTGTCTGTGCCTTTATACCTGTATGACTTTGGGGATGTGTTTTCGGAGTAGGGGTGCCAAAAACTTCCTCCCCATCATCTTTATGCCTGCGCCATTAATCTTGTCCCTGGGGCAAAGCTGCCAAAGATCAGACTAAACAATATAGAGAGGCAGGCTGTACAGGACTATATTGCGGAAAGTTTGGCAAAGGGTCATATAAGACCATCCTCACCCCACATTGCTGCAGGGTATTTCTTTGTAAAGAAAAAAGATGGGGGTTATGCCCCTGCCTAGATTTCCGCAAATTCAATCAGATCACGGTCCGGGATTCATATCCGCTCCCTCTCATCCCGGACCACTTTAATTGGATTGTAGGAGCAAAATGGTTTTCTAAACTGGGGGGTGGTGTAATCTCATTCATACTAAAGAGCGGAATGAGTGAAAAACAGCTTTCAATATGACTGAGGAACACTATGAGAACATTATGATGCCATTTGGGTTGACATATGCTCCCGTCATCTTTCAGCACTATGTAAATGGCATATTTAGTCATCTGATAGGTAGATTTGTTGTAATCAATCTTGATGACATATTAACGCCTTAGTGACAAAGCCAATTTGGTACTTAATGACCAAGCCAATTTTTACAATTCTGATCACTGTCACTTTATGAGGTTACAGCTCTAGAATGCTTTAATGTATCCTACTGATTCTGAAAATGCTTTTTAGTGATATATTGTACTTCAGGTTAGTGGTAAAATTTCTTCAATATAACTTGCTTTTAAACTCTTTTTATTGAAAGATTCCACAAAATAATATAACAAGCATGTGACATTGCAGCGTAAAATCAGAGAAATCCATCTAATCACCATCCACAATATCAGTTATAAAATCATACTGTCAATGACAAAGTAAGCAAACAAAACAAGTGAAAGAGAACATTGAACAATATGTATTCTCAACAGCATTGCACCACCAACCAGGAGGTTCTTTATCAGGGTTCTGAGTTTGTAACAATTCAATAAGCAAATATTCCTGAGTCCACATAAAGCATCACGTTCATGCACTGAAAAAGAAATGCTTCAGGGATTATATCTCGAGGTTGAGGAAATGATGGCATCAGGGGCTAGGTGTGTCAAGGGTGAGTCACACCACCTTTCCCAAATTGTATGAAATTTCTGGAGACATCCTCTGTTTCTGTATAATATGTTCTCATATGGAATTATATCGTTCACTAATTTTTTCCACTGATTGATCGAAGGAGACCTTCCCCCCATCCACCTCAGCGTTATCGCCTTCCTAGCCATAAACAAAACCTTCCTGAGTAATATTCTATCATAATGAGTCCACATTTCTTCGTCCACAACACCAAACACACACAGCTCTGGACTACATTTGATTGGTATCGCAATTATCCTTTCTAGTGTAAAAATTATATCCTTCCAATATCTTCTTATAATTCTACAATCCCAAATGAGATACCAAAAATCCGCTCCCACCTCCACGCATCTATGACATTCATCATTTACTCTTCTGCCAAATTTATGTAATCTACTCCGGGTTAAATAGGATTGATGGAACAAATATAATTTAATTTGTTATTTGCCACTGGAGACACCATCGTATTCTCCTCCAGTGCGTCATTCCACTGGTCATCAGTGATAGAGGGGATTAGGTGCCTCTATTTATCCTCCATAGCCAGTTGGATGAAGCAATTTTGGAATTTAACAAAAAGGTATACAGGGAGGAAATCACACCTGTAGGTCTTTGGGTTGACAATATTCCTATTAGTGGATATCTAGATATTCGCATTCTAGGAAATGGGAACTGGTACATTATGGTTTGTCTTAGCTGCAGATATCTATAAAAATCCCTATGCGGGATTCCAAATTTTTTATGAAATTGTTCAAATGATAATAAAATTTGATTTTCAAAGATCTGATTGAGTGTTGTTATGTCATTTTGTTTCCAGAAACTTGGGTCCTGTAAATTCTGGAGATGCGAAAATTCAGAATTTATCCCATATCCGAATCTCCCCAACCTGATCAGAAAACTTCATCAACTGATCTTCACTGTCCTATTAAAGGAATAGAATAATCCAGGACATCTATAAAAAGAAAGATAGTGAGGAAACACTTAGCTAACATAAATGAACTCAAGTCTCCAGGTCCAGATGAATTACACCCCAGAGTAGTGAAGGAGATAGGAGAAGAAATTTTTGAACCACTCTCCATAATCTTTGAAAATTGTTGGAGAACAGAAGAATGGAGAAGAGCAAATGTTGTTCCTATCTTTAAAAAGGTCAAGAAGGTGGACTTAGGGAACTATATGCTGGTGAGTCTGACTTCTATACCAGGAAAGATCTTTGAACAAATTATTAAACAACGTGTATGTAAGTAACTAATAAGTCATGTCAGACTAACTTAATTTCCTTCTGACAGAATCACTGACTGGGTGGATCAGGGAAATGCTGTAGATATAGTATATCTTGACTTCAGCAAAGCATTTCACAAAGTATCTCACACAATCCTTATTGAGAAAATTACTAAGTATGGAATGGAGAAGGCAACCTTTAGGTGGATTCAAAACTGGCATAGTGATTGGACCCAAAGAGTGGTCATAAATGGTTGCACATCCAGTTGGAAGAATGTCTCAAGTGGGGTACCACAGGGCTCTGTCCTGGGCCTTGTATTGTTCAACATCTTTATTAATGATTTAGGTGAAGGAATTGAGGGTTAACTGATTAAATTTGCTAGTAACACAAAGCTAGGAGGGATAGCTAATACTAGAGAAGAGAGAGGATTCAAAAAGATATAAATAAACTGGAGCAGTGGGCAGCAACTAACAGAATGGATTTTAACAGGGAAAAATGCAAAGTACTATATCTGGGCAAAATACAGTAAATGAAAAAAGCGTATACAGAAAGAGAGGAATAGGGCTAAGCAACAGCACATGTGAAAAAGACTTGGGTATACTAATATATCACAGACTGAACATGACATGAGTCAACAGTGTGATGCAGCAGCAAAAAAGGCAAATACAATTCTGGGATGTATTAGCAGAACCATACAATCTAGATCACGTGAAGGCATTATTGCCATCTACTCCTCTTTGGTCAGACCTCATCTGATATACTGTGTCTAGTTTTGAGAACCACATTTAAAACAAGACATCAAAAAACTGAGCAAGTTCAGAGAAGAGCGACCAGAATGGTGATCGGTCTGCAAACCATGTCATATGAGGACCATTTCCAGGATTTGGGAATGTTTAGCTTGCAAAAAATAAGACTGAGAGGAGACTTAATAGCTGTCTATAAATATCTCAAGGGCTGTGACATTGTGGAAGGATCATATTTATTCTCATTTCCACAAGGAAAGACTAGAAGCAATGGGATGAAACTGAATGGGAGGAGACACAGATTAGATATTAGAAAAAGCTTTTTGACAGTTAGGGTGATCATTTAGTGGAACAGGCTGCCACGAGAGGTGGTGAGAACTCCTTCAATGGAAGTCTTCAAGCAGAGGCTGGGCAGAAATATATCTGGGATGATTTAGTGAATCCTGCTTTGAGCAGGGGTTGAACCAGATGACCCAGGAGGTCCCTTCCAACTCTACCATTTTAAGATTCTATGATTCTAACCCACATCAAGGGTCCTCACGCTTGTGAGTCCTAACACTAAAAAGCAAAGCCACAAAAAGAAGACTAAAAGTCCTCCAAAAATTCAAAGAAGCAAAGTAAAAAAAAGGCAGAAATGTGTTGGTTGCTACACAGGTGCAAAAATACAGATTAGACAACTACTCACGGCCTACCAATCCATGTAGGGGGTGGTTGCTTAGTATATTATTGGACAACTGGGACTATGGCCAAAAATCAGTAAAAGAAGGAACTGCATGATCAACTCCAGAGCTGTGTCTTGATGTCGACAAGTGGCCATTTGCTCCCGGCATCAAAGGTAGGCGAACTCCAATTTGCAGCCTAATGCGGAATTCTGAGATATTTGTCCAGCGGCAGCAATTTTCTACCCCGGTTGATACCCAGATACCCGGTTATCAATCTGATAGCTGGTTCAGAAAAGTAGTGAACCGCTGCATCTCTGAATATAATTGTACATTCATCTTTCAGGTATGAGCACAATTGAAGCCCTGACCGCTTGCACTTTTGGCTTATGAACATGTCAGCAGCGTGATAACGTCAGCTGATCCATCTGCTGACTTCACAACTGCATAGTAGGTGGACGATGGCAAGGAAAGCAGTCCAATGGAGCCTAAGACAGAGGAGTTTTACTGGAGGGAGTGGATAAATATATGAGGAGACAAAAATTTTGGGGGAGTTGGAAAATGTTTGGGAAGACAGTATGAGAGGGTGAAGTGGTAAATGTGAGAGGAGATGACAGTGTGTGGGGAGATGACAGTATGGGTTGAGGGTGTAAATGTGTTAAGAGATGACAGTATGGGATGAGGGAATAAATGTGTGAGGAGACTGTATGGGGAAGAGAGGGAGTAAATATGTGAGGAGTTGACAATATGGGGGAAATTGTGTGAGGTGAGAGTATGGGGTAGACAAATACGAAGAGACAGTACAAGGGGAAGTGGAAGGGAGCACAGTATAGGTAGTGTGGGTAATGTAGGGGACAGTACAGAGACAAATCAGCATGGTTAGACAGTGTGAGGTCACAGGATGAAGAGGACAGTATGCAGAGTGGGGGGAGTGTGAGGAGGATGCACAGTATAGAGACTGGGCAGTATAGGGGGACACAATATGAGGGGACAGGAGAGGCCAGTGAAGAGGGCATGTACTTAAAAGGGACAGTGTGGGAGCATATTTGCGCAGAGAGCACAGCAAGGGCAATGAATTATGGACAGATTGCTTAAAAGTTCAAAATTATTTGTTCCATTAATGTTGGCAATCTGTCTTGGCCAAGATGCAGACAGGTACTCTTGAAGTATATGACAAAAGATCAAAAACAAAGGAATGTTTACAGAAGCAGGGTGCCAATATATAAAAAGGTCAAAGTATTCTGTGATTTTTAGATGATAGCCCTGCAACCAAAAAGCTGGACCATGTGTAATTAATTAGGGACAATCGGAATATATCAGAAGGAAACAAAAGGAAGAAAACCGACCATAAAGTCCACAAAATAGTATGATAACAATATAATATTTATTAATTACAGTAATATACAGGAATCATGAATGGGAGCAACAAATCAATGTGTACAAAAAAATTAATTTAAAACAAGGGCGCACACCCGGATGACAAAATTGGCCATAAATACTAAATATCAAGATGTAATCAGGCCAAAGGAAGTGCCAAACACAATGTGATGCAAAGTTATCAATTAGTAAAAAAAATCATAATTAATGCCTAGTGGATAAATAACAGCCAAGACTATAAAGTGCATACAAGGAGTTAATAACTATCAATGATAAAGTGCTTAGTGCTAAGGTGTAAAAAATAGGAACAAGGGTAACTCCAGTGTAAGAAGGATATGCAAAGAGATATCAGCATAAATGCTTTCATTAGATAGGGATAGTTTATAAACTGATATAGAGGCACATTGAATCAGCAATCGTATTGGATAGAGAAGAGATCACGTATGAGTATGTAAAGATCAAGTCAAAGGTAAAGTAGGCGTAGTAATGCTTTAGTGCTTACAGAGGTAGTAGGATCTCGCTCTCCAGGAGAGGACGCCCTTGTTTTTAATTAATTTTTTTTTACACATTGATTTGTTGCTTCCATTCATGAATCCTGTATATTATTGTAATTAAAAAATATTATTTTATTATCATACTATTTTGTAGACTTTATGGCCGGCTTTCTTCCTTTTGTTTCCTTTGGGCGCCCTTGAAGGTAAAGAGGCCCGAATCTCTGACCTTATTGTGCTCCTGTTCCCTCCCCTCATCCCATGACAGAAATACAGTATAAGGGAAACAAGACAAAGACAAAACTGGAATAATAGTAAAAACAACAAACTCCTATTCAACACAGCTCCTCCAAGGATCTAGGAAACAAAGTTTTCACTCACAAGGCAGAGAAAATCTTGCAAGGTTTTATAGGATGAGGTAATGATCAGATCAGAAGCACCTGAAATGGACCTGCAAGTTTCTGACCAGCATAGAAAGGAAACCAAATCCATTTAATGTGGGACACAAACACACAGGCTAAATGGAAGATCTGCAATTCACAATACATAGTGATCCTCTAACCCCAGATCTCCCAGGATGACATGACACACTTATGACAGTATCCCTCTTCTGCAAGGGGCCACAGGACTTTCTGAGCTGGGTTTATCCAGGTGGGCCAAATGAAAGGACCGTATCAACCTACCAGCATTAACCTCAGATGTTGACACCCATATCCTTTCCTCCAGACCATACCCCTTCCAATGTACCAGGTACTGTACAGAGTGGCGAACCATACTGAATCAATGGTTTTTGCTACCTGAAATTCTAAATTGCAATCAACAATGACTAGTGACGGTGGTAAATGTGACAGCTTCATAGGCACAACAAATTTTTTCAGCAAAGACCTGTGAAAAACATTATGAATCTTGAGAGTCAGCGGAAGCTTGAAGCAAAAAAGTACAGTGTTGATTACGATAAGGACCAATAAACATCGGACCTAATTTCAAAGAAGGAGCTTTTAGTTTAATATTTCTGGTGGAGAGCTATACTAAATCATTCATCCCCAGGTCTGGATCTGACAATGGTTTCTTATCAGCCATATGTTTGTATTCGTCCCCCATGATGTATAAATTATTCTGAACCCCTTCCAATACAGATGGGAGTGAAGAAGAAAATTATTCTTCTAAAAGAACCACTGAAGACTCATATTTACTGAAGGTACAGAATTGTGGATGGAAGCCAAAAAATGGTGACCCACCAGTGGACTCACTATAATGATTGTTTAATGTGAATTCAGCCAGTGGCAGCAAAGAAGACCAATCCTCCTGGTTATCAGACAAAAAACATCTGAGGCAATTCTCCAAACCTTGGTTTAGGCATTCAGTCTGGCCATTAATTTGAGGATGAAACATCGAAGAAAAGAATAGATGTATCTGTGAGAACAAAATGGCCTCCAAAAATTTAGATTCAAATTGGGTACTCCGATCTGACACCACATCGGCGGAAACCCCATGAATGAAGCTTCATGATCTCAATGACAACCACCTGAGCCAGTGTCTTGGCATTAGGGAAATGCAATAAAGTGCGCCATTTTACTAAACTTATCCACCACAACTATGATAACAGTTTTACCAGAGGATGAAGTAAGATCCACAATGAAATGGGGAGGCGGGGGTTGGAGCTGTGTCCTGATTATACTTACCTGGTATGTCCACTACTCTCATATGACTTCTCCTATATACCTTCTATGTATCATTTCTATGGGACATTGCTGTTGTGGGAATTTGCAGGCAATATACTATGTTCCATATGTTATCTCTCTCCCTTGTACTATAATAGTGATTGATTTATTCCTAAGATAGACTACTATGTCAGTGTTACATGAGGGAGTAATATTGATTTGAATTTTGTCATATGCATCATATAATGGTATTTCTCTTTCTTCATATGATATATTCTATGTATGTGGCCATACCTATAACATTCATGCAGGCACTTATCCATACTCTCGCTATGTGTGTTTTTTGCCATGCGGTGTTTTTCACATGTCACTGTTTTAGTCTCCTCTATTTCTACCTCTGACTTTTTTGGTAATATTTTTAATCAATAAAATTTACTCTTTGCAATTATGTGGACAGTTTTTGCACTGCTTTGTTTCGTGGTTTTCATATGTATTTATATATGCAGTGTGTCCTACACTGTCCATTTCTATTAGGCTATCCCAAATATATACAGTATTTTGAATGATTATGTTACGTTTGGATAGCTTGTTGTGTTTTCCTTATGGATTATTAATTTGAGGATGAAACATTGAAGAAAAGAATAGATGTATCCGTAAGTGAGAACAAAAATGGCCTCCAAAAATTTAGATACAAATTGGGTACTCCGATCTGACACCACATCGGTGGAAACCCCATGAATGAAGCTTCATGATCTCAATGACAAACACCTGAGCCAGTGTCTTGGCATTAGGGAAAAGCAATAAAGTGCGCCATTTTACTAAACTTATCCACCACAACTAAGATAACAGTTTTACCAGAGGATGAAGGAAGATCCGCAATGAAATCCATGGTCGGTCAGGATTAATTAAAGGTAAAAGAACCTAGGACCGATGAGTATACGGGGCCTTGGAAATCGCACAGACACAACAGAAGGACACAAAGTCAACTACATCTTTAAGTAACTTTGACCACCAAAAATGACGAGAAATGAGTTAAAAGGTTGCCTTACTACCTGGGTGACCAGCAACAGCTGAATTTTGATGTGCCTCTAAAATTTTTAGATGAAGATGTACAGGTACAAACAATTTCTCTGAAGGACCAGCAGCGGCGTCTCCCTGAGCCTTCAATACCTCACTCTCAAGTTCAGAACACACTGCAGAGACACTGAAGATAATGGTACCTAAACAATTATTTTTGCAGAAATCACTCCACTTAGTTATCTCTCTGGCCTTATTCTTAGTCAACCAGGGAAGACCCAACACAAAAGGAGAAGAAAGACCATCCAAGAGAAGAGCTCTCTGTGAAAAGCCCATATGTCCAGGTTCACATTACGGACGTTTGCACTACTTACATAATATTTCCCTGCAGAGTCAATTGCAAATATGAGGATGGGCTTCCCAGGGTACTACAGGGAAGACCAATGTCCCGTGCGAACCAAGCATCCACCATATTGGCTCCGGCTCCACTACCCAAGAGGATACATATTTTCTCAGTTTTCATTCCCATAATCACTTCAGCAGGTAAAGAAAACTGAGATACACAAGTGGAGGAGATAAATAAACCCAGGTTGTTATCCCCCACACAACCTGGGGTTAGAAGTTTTCCAACGGCTTTTTGTGCTTTTGATAAAGAGCAGACCCCAATGAAATGCCCCTTTTGACCACAGAATGAACACAACCTCTTTGGCGGCAAGCCGCAAGAGACTACATCGACGGGAGGCCCCTCCTAAATGCATTGGTTCTTCAGAGCACACATGGAGAACCTCGGTTTTAGGATGCTTCACAGGGAGCGGAGTCCCCACAGGTCTATCCATGAGACATTTTTTAATCCATATGGCCAGAGTCATGGCGACCTCTAACCACTCAGGAGTTTCGAAAAGCACTAGTGCGTCTTTTAATCTTTCAGACAGGCACTGACAAAACTTACTCCTAAGAGCAGGATTGTTCCTCCAGGTATCAGTAGCTTATCTATGGAACTCTGAGCAAAACTCCTCTGACTTTCATAGATCCCTGCTCTGTAAGTAAAACATATCTCCCCTCGCATCTTATTGTCATCCTATTGATTAAAAACACCAGTCCAATTTCACCCTCCTAATTATTTAATAATCCTACAGAATCACAAACTTTTGCCACATGTGACATTGGATCATTGTGCACAATAAAAAAAAAATGACAAAGTCTAATACTTTGACTCATTTGTTTGATTTGGTTCTTGAATCTTTACCTATTTTTACAACCTATGTGAAAATCTGATGGATATGGAGAGTTGTGTTACATTTTTATTTTATGGGAAACAGTACATTTCCTGTGTATTGTACTTAATTCTTTATCATTTTATATTTACTGATACTTATATTGTACTGTTTCTGCTTCATTGAAACTGAAATTATCAATTATGTTGTTTAAGACATATAGAAGTTCTATATTGTGGGAAAATGTGTACTGAAAAACAGCTTTAGTTAATGTAAATAATAAACACCATATGGCAGCATGTTTGTACCGTGGAACTTAATGGCATGAAAAACTTCTCAAAGATGCATTTGTCTTCTTCACAAATAGCTGTTCTATTTTAGAGTTAAACATGGTAAATTTATGTGTGAAAACTTAGCAAAAGCCTTAAGGACAATCCATAACCAAGTAATCAAAATAAACTGTATAGTAACTGGGACACAAGTCCCTGTGGAAAAACTTTTATTTTGCATAAATGTGTGACATATATGCATGTATTGCTCTTCTAAGGTACACATGAAGCAGAACGGAGTTTGTGGTTTGGTAAAATTCATTGTGGCAGTATCATGAAGCTGATTCAATGATGGAGATTCCTGCAAAAGTCACATCCTGCGTGGCAAACATTATTTTACTAAGGAAATTAAGGAACAATTTATGCAACTGCATGGTAATTTGTTTTTTTTTACTTTGTTTTTTTTCTACATAGTAAATACATAGATTTAGCAGAGCAGAATTTTGCTATATTTTGCACCAAATGACAAATTCAACTTTCATGTATTCATATATTTGTTTTGTCTGGATTTCCTTTAAATTATCGTGTACTATAGAGTATGCCCTTAGTAATTATAAAAGTAATAGACCTAATGAATATATTGAATAATGTATCTAAGTCTCTGCATGTCTATTTTAATGTGCAAAATATTTATAAATATTAATTTCTAATTAATGTTGCTTATTACTCAATCAATACATTTTCATAAAAATATAATAACATAAAAATACAATGCATTATGATTAGATTTCAATGTATTTTAAATCAAATTTGAAATATGAAAGCCGTAAAAGGAAAAGAGGAGATTTGTGTGTCAGGTTGCATACAAATACCTGTAACTAACTGTGACATCTACTCTTGTTATACTTGTCTTTTTAGCACTGTATAATGGGCTCAAAAATAGTATATATACTGAAATACTTTATCGCATCCACTGGACAGGCAATAGATGTCAGTCTACTTTGTTTACCTTCCATGTTAGAAAGTATAATTTTTTTTTCATTTTTTTTTTTACATTTAATGACAAGTGACTGCATCTGACCTGTTCTGAGAGATCTCTAATAATATCTCAGTCCAGCACTGGGTCTCATTAAGGCAGAAGCAACTGTCATGCAACTTTGAATGTGCAGTAAGTGTAGAGGTAAAGATAGGAAAGTATGAAATATATTCTCCCTTCACATATTGGCACAAACCTGATATTTTGTGCCAGCAAATATAATTAAGCACACACTGAGTGTAAAACCTCAACAGCTTCTACTGAAATTTTATGAATTTAAGTTCCTTAATAATTTACAGTATTGGTGGCAAATTCAGAGGTATTCAGCTAATGATTGAATGAAAATATTTATATTTAATTTGATGACTCTTAGTTGGAAAATAATATTTACATTTTCTGTCAGTAAGTATGTAGTATTGTATTTAAAGGTAAACTCTACTTTTGAGGACCGAGTTCCAATGGTCCAATTTTACATTTTTAAAGTGGTCCAATTTTACATTTTTAAATTTCTCATTGGTATTGATTTTGCCCTGCTCTAATGTAACCATAAAAGAGCAGTGGCATACATTGTCCACATTACATTGCTATATAACAGTGTCATAGAATCATTCTCACTATATTTTTGCTAATTAGTATCATGATATGCTATGCTTAAAGATGCAAGTACAATTGATCATAGGAAGCCGGCGTGCTGCACCTTCACTGAGCTGGCTGTCAGTTTGACAGTCGGCTCAGGAATGGCCAACTCCCACTCCTGGGAGCAGCAAAATGCAGCTGTCAAGGAGATACCATGGACCACCGCATCAGGCGGCCTGCCGGCATCCCCCTGTTGGCTGCGCCCGGGGCAGATGTGGAGGGCCCCCTAAGGCCTGGGGTTAATCGTTCCGGGACGGACAGCTCTTCACGGGGATTGGCCATGGCATCAGTGACCCGGTCCGTGGCCCTGAGTGTCCAATAAAAAGATTTATGAAAAAGATGTAAAAGGGAATAAAGATGATGATGGACTTGTGTCAAGGACACCGCACTGCACATGCTCACTGAGCCAGTGCACGTGTCCTAAGTAAACTAACTGTGCCCCAAGCAGAGCCGCAGCAGGGAAGACGTGTGTTTTTGTGTAACAGGACCTTCCGCAGCATGTGACTGCCAAGGGGCGGAACCAGCCACACGTCTCTCAGAGGCAGCAGTAATGAATGATGTGTACTGCAGACTAACAGGACCTGCAGCACATGACTGCTGGGGCGTGGCCTAAGCTCCAGAGATCTAGGAACTGCAGGAAAACTCCTAGCAGGGTAACTACGAGATAAAGTTACCAAGGGGCAAAGACAGGGACGAAAACCAGGACAGGCCGAGATCAGAGCACAAGATAGCACGACAGTACCAAAGGGTTAGACAGAACGGATAGTCAGGACGTAGCAATAGATCAGTAAACCAGAGCGGGCAATAGACAGTACAATAGGGACAAAACTGTAACGGAGTATCGATAGCCAAGCCAGGAGGTCAGAACCGGAGAAGACAATATAAGCAAAACGTGAGACAGAGAGCAGAGTGAGCAAACAGACCGGGTCATACACAGGAATCAAACAAGCAGAGCAGTATACACGCAAACCAGGGGAGTCAAATACACAGTCACAACGAAAGTATAGCTGACAGAGAATCTCCCTCTGGACTGGGTATAAATACCCTCCCAGATCCAAATTGAGGCCAGCAAAAGTTAACCCTGAATGGACAGGACATTAACCATGTCCTATACCATGACAGTACCTCCCCTTAATGGGGGGCCACTGGACCCCCAGACCTCTCAGGATATCTGGCATGAAAAGCCTGTACCAGTCGATCGGCATGTACCGAACTGGCCAGAACCCATGACCGATCTTCAATGGAGTATCCCTTCCAATGAATAAGGTACTGAAGTCTCCGGCGCACCCACCGCGAATCAATGATTCATCCCTACCTCGTACTCCAGTTGACCCTCTACCAATACTGGTGGAACCAAGGATGAGGGATCTTCTCTAACCGTCCCCACAGGTTTTAATAGGGACCTGTGGAAGACGTTAGATATTTTGAAGGAGGTGGGCAACTGAAGCCTGTACGCCACTGGATTGATCACCTCTACAATCTTGTATGGGCCAATAAATTTGGGGCCCAGCTTCATAGAGGGTATCTTAAGTTTGATGTTACGGGTGGACAACCAGACCTTTTCCCCCACTGTCAACACAGGACCCAACCCCCTCCTCCTGTCCGCAAAATGTTTGTACTTCTTCTGGGCTTTGGAGATGTTCCCCTGCACCTCCCTCCAAAGGTTTTTTAACTGTTGAACCATCCCCTCGGCACCAGGACAACCAGAATCCATACGGGAAAATTCCCCAAACTGCGGAAGAAACCATAATTGACCTGAAAAGGAGACTTTCCGGTAGACTGATTGATACGACAGTTGAACGCAAATTCTGCCATGGGTAAAACCTCACACCAATCTTCCTGTCTGGAGGAGGCCAGGCATCTCAGAATCTGCTCCAACGACTGATTGGTGCATTCAGTCTGTCCGTTGGATTCTGGGTGATAGGCAGAGGAGAATGATAATGTGACCCCCAACTTCTTACAGAACGCTCTCCAAAACCTGGCCACAAACTGCACACCCCTGTCCGACACCACATTCACAGGCACTCCATGCAACCGAACTATGTGCTGTATAAACAAACGGGCCAAGGTTTCAGCAGACGGCAACGCGGGTAACGGCACAAAGTGGGCTTGCTTAGAAAATCTATCAACCACTACCCATACCACTGAATTGCTCTTGGATGAGGGAAGATTAGTGATAAAGTTCATGGACAGGTGTGTCCATGGTTTATCCGGAATTGGCAAAGGCACCAATTCCCTGGCCGGCCGGACTTGAGAGCTTTTAGAGCGAGCGCACACCCCACAAGTATTAACAAAATTTTTTATTCAGTACCCATAGAGGGCCACCAAAAACCTCTAGCCACTGCCCCCCGGGTAGCTGCAATACCAGGGTGTGCACTTAACACAAAATCATGAAATTCTTGCAGGAGTGTGAGACGAACAATTTACCTGGGGGTTTATTCCTGGGAGCTTGTGCTTCCAGAATCTCTCTCTGTAACTCAGAGGAGACTTCGGCTACAACCACTCCCGGTTGAAGAATGGAGGAAGGAGGTTCTGGAGGGGACACAGAATCAAAACTTCGGGATAAGGCATCTGCCTTTACATTTTTAGACCCAGGTCGGAATGTGATGGTAAAATGAAAGCGAGAAAAAAAAGTGCCCACCGAGCCTGTCTGGGGGTCAATCTCTTAGCGGACTCGATATAGGCCAGGTTCTTATGATCAGTGATGACCGTAATGGGATGAGCGGCCCCCTCCAAAAAATGCCTCCATTCTTCAAAGGCCAGTTTGACCGCTAACAATTCCCTGTTGCCGACATCATAGTTTCTCTCTGCCGAAGAGAACTTTTTAGAGAAAAAGGCACAGGGTTTAAGATTAGTCAGGGTAGAGGGGCCCTGGGACAACACTGCCCCCACCCCCACTTCCGAAGCGTCGACCTCCACGATAAAAGGTCTTGATTAATCGGGTTGTACCAACACAGGGGCTGAAGTAAAGCATTTCTTCAAAGTAAGGAAGGAATTTTTTGCGGCCACGGACCAATTTTTTACCTCTGCCCCCTTAAGAGTGAGGTCCGTCAAAGGTTTCACTACCTGTGAAAACCCTTTAATGAACTTCCTATAATAGTTAGCGAAGCCCAAAAATCGTTGCAACCCCTTCAGATCATGAGGCTGCACCCAATCTGTAATGGCCTGAACCTTCCCTGGATCCATGCGGAATCCCTCCCTGGATACAATTACACCCAGAAAAGACAGTTCTTGCATAAAAAATGAACACTTCTCCAGCTTAGCATACAAATGGTTCTCCCGAAGTCTCATAAGAACCGCACGTAAATGATGCAAGTGTGACTGACTGTCTTCTGAGTATATCAGAATGTCATCCAGGTAAATGACTACATAACGTCCAATTAAATCAGAAAAAACAACATTGATGAAGAACAGCAGGGGCATTAGTGAGACCGAAGGGCATAACCAGGTTTTCAAATAGCCCCTCAGTTGTCAGGAATTCTGTTTTCCATTCGTCCCCCTCCCGGATCCTTATAAGGTTATAAGCTCCTCGTAGATCGAGCTTAGAAAACCATTTGGCCCCCGTGAGTTGATTGCATAGATCGGGAATCAACGGGAGAGGGTACGTGTTCTTAACGGTAATTTTGTTCAGTTCCCGAAAGTCGAGACACAGTCGCAACCCACCATCTTTTTTCTTTACAAAGAAAAACCCCGCTGCCACGGGTGACACCGAGGGCCGAATATGCCCTTTGCGAAGGCTTTCTTTGATGTACTCTTTCATGGCTTGGCGCTCAGGCCCGGACAAATTAAACAAACGAGCCTTGGGTAATTTGAGTCCAGGTAACAAATCAATGGCACAATCATAGGGTCTATGTGGTGGGAGCGCCTCAGCCTCACTTTCGGAAAATACGTCTTCAAAGTCTTTCAGGTACTCCGGAATACCCTCCAGAGTGACAGACGACACAGATACAGATTTTATCGGTTTGACAAGAGAAACGGAGTTACAACACAGTCCATTATTATTACATCCCCAACGGGTGATCTCCCCTTTTGCCCAATCAATGAGAGGATTGTGGCGTTGCAGCCAGGGCATCCCCAATACCAGTCCTGCAGGCAGATTATTCAGAATAAAGCAACTTAATTTTTCCACGTGAGTGGAACCCACTTTCATAGAAAAAACTTCAGACATAAAACAAATTCCATCCCGGGCAAGAGGGGATGAATCCACCGCCACAATTTTAACAGGATCTTTCAACCTGACTGTCCCTATCTTATTAAGAGTCACAAATTGGGCATCAATCAGATTAATGGAGGAACCACAGTCAACAAAGGCGGTGGTCATAACAGAACCGCCAGCAAGTTCCAATTCAACCTGGAGCACCATTTTAGCAAGCGAAAAAAAATGTACCTGGGAGTCTGGGCAACCTCCATGATTGTTGCCCAGACTCAGCAGTTTTCCTGATGATTTCACAGAAGAAGGGCAGGAAGGACAGTCCCTTTTCCAATGTCCAGAGGCTCCACAGTAAAAGCATAGACTGTTGTCTTTACGGTGTCTTCTCTCTCGTTCCTTTCCTGAGACAGCCTCCATCTCCATGGGCTCAGATGCGGGTGCGGTGTAACACAATTTGGAGTACAAGGGAGTCTCTTGTTGCATCATTCCCCTAGCACGGAGTCTCCGGTCCATACGGACCGCCTGCATCATGGCGTCCTCCAGAGTATCGGGAGGAGGATGTAATGCCAGATTGTCCTGCAGACGGTCAGATAGGCCCCTGCGGAACAACCCCCTCAGGGCGGCATCATTCCAGGATACTTCCGCGGTCCAACGTCTGAACTCTGAGCAGAACCATTCAGCAGAGTTCCTCCCCTGTGTCACACTCATCACCATATCCTCAGCCAGACGCACTCTATCAGGCTCGTCATAAATGTGCCCCAGAGCCCCAAAGAACAGGTTCACAGACATATGTTCAGGAGCAGAGGAAGAGAGAGAGAAAGCCCATGCTTGCGGAGCCCCCCTTAATAAGGACATTACGATACCCACCCTCTGCCTTTCATTTCCAGAGGTCTGGGGACGCAATTCAAAAAACAACTTGCATCCCTCCTTAAAAACCCTAAACAATTTTTTATCTCCAGAAAAATTGTCGAGTAATTTTACAGGGGGGTCGGGGTCCGCAAGAGATACATCAGTGGGGCCCCCCTCCTGGAACCCCGACGGAACAGACCCCATTAGAGTGTCTGCCACATCTCTCTGTACCTGTTGATGTGACTGAACCAGATTTTGCTGCTCCATAGACAGCTTCTGCATAAGCTGGGAGAGCTCATTAACCTGCTCAGTGAGAGCCCGTACCGGATCCATAATGTACTAACACCCCACTACCAGGGAAAGACTGTAATGGTCAGCTATAATGTCAAGGACACCGCACTACACATGCTCACTGAGCCAGTGCACGTGTCCTAAGTAAACCAACTGTGCCCCAAGATACCTGTAAGCAGAGCCGCAGCAGGGAAGACGTGTGTTTCTGTGTAACAGGACCTTCCGCAGCATGTGACTGCCAAGGGGCGGAGCCAGCCACACGTCTCTCAGAGGCAGCAGTAATGAATGATGTGTACTGCAGACTAACAGGACCTGCAGCACATGACTGCTGGGGCGTGGCCTAAGCTCCAGAGATCTAGGAACTGCAGGAAAACTCCTAGCAGGGTAACTACGAGATAAAGTTACCAAGGGGCAAAGACAGGGACGAAAACCAGGACAGGCCGAGATCAGAGCACAAGATAGCACGACAGTACCAAAGGGTTAGACAGAACGGATAGTCAGGACGTAGCAATAGATCAGTAAACCAGAGCGGGCAATAGACAGTACAATAGGGACAAAACTGTAACGGAGTATCGATAGCCAAGCCAGGAGGTCAGAACCAGAGAAGACAATATAAGCAAAACGTGAGACAGAGAGCAGAGTGAGCAAACAGACCGGGTCATACACAGGAATCAAACAAGCAGAGCAGTATACACGCAAACCAGGGGAGTCAAATACACAGTCACAACGAAAGTATAGCTGACAGAGAATCTCCCTCTGGACTGGGTATAAATACCCTCCCAGATCCAAAGGGAGGCCAGCAAAAGTTAACCCTGAATGGACAGGACATTAACCATGTCCTATACCATGACACTTGTTTGTGACACCACCTATGGTAATCGGCAATGAAGATGATGGCCAACGCTGCGATACAGATCCAATGGGGCAGTTGGTGATGCAGCAAAGTTGTTATAGCTCTCCACAGGCAGAGCTATGCCCCAGGGCAGTCATGGTGTTTTAAAGTAGATGATGGAAACGGTCATGGTGCAGGGCTGATGATGCAGCAAATAATTCAGAGGACACAGCGGGGTGCAGTCTTTTCAGTTTACTCACTGTTGTTGATACAATCCCCAGCTGGGGTGCTGTGTCATCCAGGTAGGTGGTCCAGACAGCTCTCAGGTGGTTCGGGGTACACTTTGCCAGAACGCCCTTCTTTTGTTCCTTCCACTGGCCATCTCCCTGCACTGGCTACCACCTCTCCTGCCCTGCGCCACTCTCGCAGTGTCCCAAGCCGGCAGCCTCGGATCCTGTCGGGCGATGTTGGTCAGACCCCTTGAGCCTATATGGCTGCCTTTTCGGCGAATGTGTGCGGAGGTGGCTGAGGAACATGCAGATACCTCAGCCTCCGGTTTGCTAACTGAGTCTTGCAGTCCTCCACTAGTCTTGGGGGCCGGATCCCCTACAGGGTTCAGTAAAATACCGAACCTTGGAATAAGACATTCTTAACTAAAGATGGTAAAACATTCTCTATTAAGTGCAATGAAACATTTTCTATCCAGTTCTTTAAAACTTTCTCTATCAAGTTCAGTAGGTTTCAATGGGATTCCAAACTGGGGCATCCCTTTCTTTAGTACAATATGGGGGACCTGTCTCAAACCCCCAACGCAGGCCTTGGGTGTGGCTACAAGGCATACCTGATCTCTTCATTGGACCACTTCTTTGGCCCCGCCAGATGGTTTTTGTTCTTTAGTCAAGTGCAGAGATAGAGTGCCACTTTTCACACTCTAAAGTTTTGTGTAAAACCAATAGGGAGCACATTAAGAAGTTCTAACTATTTACATTAAAAGTTTGAATCATTTATCATTCATGACCACCTTGTTCTTTTAAACTTCAATAAACAGTAATAAACACACCTAACTAATTAACCTAACTATTTACATTAATTTTCTGCTGCTTACTTTTTTTTCCAGAGCAGGTTCTCAGGCCTGCTGCTCCCTGGCCGGGAAAGTTCAGGATCAAATAGCACAATGGGTGCGTCATACAGTGCTAGTTTAGTGGACTCCACCACCGGTGTCTGAGTGGCTTGAGTGCATTGGATGACTGACTTGGCTGCGTTTTCAGTCGTTAGGGATGCTGCCAGATCTGCAAATGTTGATTCCTTTGACAAAGGGATGCATTTTTGGACGTTTAAAGCATACCACCCCTTTTCTCCTAGGTGGCGGGTGTAAGTGACCTGACCTCCCAGGTGCAAATCTCTAAAGGGATGGCCTTACAATAGGTGGGATTCAACGTCCTGCCAGGTAACAAAGACATCATTTATCATTCTGGGCTCCTTAATAAAACATCATCCCTTTTTCTGATGAAAGGCAATCACCACCCCTTGCCACAGTGGACTCTGGTCGGTGTGTCTGGCCTTACGTGCCAGGGCCTTAGCCTGCATGTTCCTCCTCTCCTTCTACTCCTGCCGGGTCCTCCTTTCTGCATCATATTCTGCTGTCCGTCGCCTGCGGTATTCTTCCCACGTGATGGCCGGGATCTCCCCCTGGAGCGCGATCATATCAGCCCCCTGAGGTTCCCCTTGAAATACCACCGGCTCAGCGCGCCCCTCCTGAAGCTCATTTGTGGATGTCAGAGGGGTTGGCATCTTGACTAAGATGTTTTGCGTCCGGTCCCAGGGCGCATTTCTGTATGCCCAGCCAGGCCTTGGGGCCGTCGGGGTCGGAAGGGGGCCTATCAAAGTCCCGTCGGTCAAGGAAGTGGGGTCGATCACCGGGGCAGGGTAGGTCACAGTACCTGCTGTTGGTGTCTCACTGCTGCCGGTCTCCTCCTCCGCTGTCGTGGTAGACGTCGGCCATAGAACAGGACACTGCTCCTCCAGTCTGATTTTCCACAGGGCTGACTTCCACTTGCTCACCTCTGCCAGCTGTGGTGGGCCAGCTCATCCCCCCAAGGAACTCCGGGTCCACGACAGGTAGTTGATGGCTCCGATCTTCTTCCTGTTGGCTGGGGGAGTCCTCCGCCTCCACTCCACACACCAGCACTTGCTCACCTCCTTCCGCCATCGCGTCACCGGAGTGTGCTGTTGTTCCGGCTTCAGCACAGTTTTCCGTGTGTTCTCTCCACCACGCCCGTCTCCGTGGGCGGATCCTTTTCCTTTTTCCTCCACTCCAGGTCAGGATGTGGATACCTCGTGTTCTTTTTGCGTTGTAGTCTTCATACTCAACAGGTACAGGTTTTGTACTGTTTAGAAATACAGTCCAAAATAGGCGCACGGGACCCAGCTAACTGGGTCGGTCCATCCTGTTTGTGACGCCAAAATGGAGTGCCCCCTAGGGCCTGGGGTTACTCTGTCCGGGTTGGACAGTTCTTCAGGGGGATTGTTCACGGCAGCAGTGACTTGCTCAGTGGCACTGGGCGTCCAATAAAAAGGTTTATTAAAAAGATCTAAAAGGGAATAAAGATGATGATGGGGTAGTTTACAGGGGAATTGTTCGTGACGCCACCTGTGGTATTCAGCAATGAAGGTGATGGCCAATGCTCCGTTACAGATCCACTGGGGCAGATGGTGATGAAGCAAAGTTGATATAGCTCTCCACAGGCAGAGTGATGCCCCAGGGCAGTCATGGCGTTTTAAAGTAGATGATGGCAAGGGTTGTGGTGCAAGGCTGATGATGCAGTAAATATTTCAGAGGCCAAAGTGGGGTGTAGTCGTTTCAGTTTACTCAGTGTTGTTGATACAATCCCCAGCTGGGGTACTGTTTCCTCCAAGTAGGTGGCCCAGACAGCACTCAGGTGTTTCAGGGTACACTTTGCCAGAACCCTGCTATGTTTTGGTAGCTGAGGAGGCAGGAGCAAAAAACCGTGTAGGCAGCCCAACACCAGAGAGGTTGGAAACTAATAGGTTGCAGACCCTTAAACTAACCATACAACTAGAAGCAACCGTGGGACATTCCTACGGTGCCCTAGACACCTCGTCACAGCCGGAGAGATAGCTATCCCTGAAGATGGAAAGAGGAAAGCTAACTGCCCCGGAGAAGACCCCAAAAGAATAGGAAGCCCCCAAACATATAATGGTGGTTAGACAAGATGAAAACACGAACACAGACAGAAAATAGATTGAGCAAACGCTGGGGCCCAAAACTGTCTAGAACGGACAGCACAGGAGAGAATATTGTCTGGAACCCAGAAATATTGAATCCAAAAATACTGAGACCACACGGTCTTGACCACCTATATCAGATCTCTTGTGTGGACAAGTAACTACTAGTGTTGAGCGATACTTTCCGATACCCAAAAATATCGGATCGGAATGGTATCACCGATATCACTAAAATATCGGCGATACCCGATACCGGAAGTCCCATGTAAGTCTATGGGAAGAAAATATCGCAACTAGAGTTGAGCGATACTTTCCGATATCCCTAAGTATCGGAATCGGAATTGTATCGCCGATACCATTAAAATATCGGCGATACCCGATACCGATACCGGAAGTCCCATGTAAGTCTATGGGAACAAAATATCGGAACTAAAAAAAACCCATTCTTTCCTTGTAAACACTAAATATACACACATAGAATACATATATATATAATACATGTCATTGTGACATATATATATATATATATACATATATGTATAGTTTATACACTTCTACATAGTAAAATATCCTCTGATTCAATTGCCAGGTAAAGCCGGCTTCAGTGAAAAGACAGAAGCACCCGACATGAAATGACACTTGGTGTACATAGGGTTAACCATGTCTTTTCATGTCGTTTGCTATCTGATTTGCACAAACAATTAAATCAGTCTATGTTTGCAAAATTTCACACCTGTAGGGGTTAATTAAAGGTGTAAATTCGTTGTAAAAAACCCGACTTTTTTGCTACGAATTTACACCTTTAATTAACCCCTACAGGTGTGAAATTTTGCACACATAGACTGATTTAATTGTTTGTGCAAATCAGATAGCAAACGACAGGAAAAGACATGGTTAACCCTATGTACACCAAGTGTCATTTCATGTCGGGTCACCCGACATGAAATGACACTTGGTGTACATAGGGTTAACCATGTCTTTTCATGTCCTTTGCTATCTGATTTGCACAAACAATTAAATCAGTCTATGTGTGCAAAATTTCACACCTGTAGGGGTTAATTAAAGGTGTAAATTCGTTGTAAAAAAAACGGACTTTTTTGCTACGAATTTACACCTTTAATTAACCCCTACAGGTGTGAAATTTTGCACACATAGACTGATTTAATTGTTTGTGCAAATCAGATAGCAAAGGACATGGTTAACCCTATGTACACCAAGTGTCATTTCATGTCGGGTTCTGCATTTTCACAAAAGCCGGCAATTGAATTAGCGGCTATTATACTATGTAGAAATGTATGAACTATAAATATATATATATATAATATATATATATATATATTATATATATATATATGTGTCACAAACTCAATGACATGTATATATATATATGAGGTGTAAAATTGCTGAAAAAAAATGCGTGGGCTCCCGCCCTATTTTCGCAACCAGACAGACAAAGCCAGTGAGTGGGGGCAGATAATAATAGCCCAGAGAGGGACCATTATTTTTGGCCCCCCCCCCGGCTACTAACATCTGCCCCCAGACACCCCAGAAAGGGCAAATCTCTAATTAGATTTGCCCTTTCTGGCACTTTGCCCGTCTATTCCCATTGCCCTGTAGCGGTGGCGAATGGGTTAATAAGGGGTTAAAATGACCTTGCAATTGAAAGGTCACTTTAAGCCAGGTTAATAATTGAGAGCTGTCAATTAGACAACTATCAATTATTAATCCTATTGTATGAAAGAAAAATCAAACACACACACTTTAATAAAAAAGAAGTTTAATGAAATAATCACACAGTTTTTGACCATATTTTATTTACCTGCTAAAACCATTTCCTGTAATAAAAATAAAATAATAAAGCAAAATTATTCTTACCAATCCGATGCACAGTCAGGTCCCACGGTGTAATCCTTCAGAAAGGGTTAATGTTTACTGCAGGGACCGCAGCTAATGCTGCAGCCTCACAGTAAACCCCCAAATGAATGAGTTCCTCTCCTGGCTGACAGGAGAGGAAGTGGAAAGCTTAATTGATTGCTTTCCACTTTCACTTCAGGTCAGCCAGGGACACCATCAGTGACGTCAGAGGGAACTGATTAACAAAAATAGGGGTTACCTTCGAAAAAAAAATGGCGTGGGGTCCCCCCTATTTTTGTTAACCAGCCAGATGAAGCAGACCGCTGAGGCCTGGATTTTCAGGCTGTTAAGGAGCCAAGATCCATGGACCTTGCCAGCCTGATAATACCAGGCCACAGCAGTCTGCATATCTTGGCTGATTAACAAAAATAGGGGATCCCCTCGAAAAAAATTAGCGTGGGTCCCCCCTATTTTTGTTAACCAGCCAGATGAAGCAGACCGCTGAGGCCTGGTTTTTCAGGCTGGTAAGGATCCAATATCCATGGACCTTGCAAGCCTGATAATACCAGGCCACAGCAGTCTGCTTAGCTTGGCTGGTTAACAAAAATAGGGAATCCCCTCGAAAAAAAAAACGGCGTGGGGATCCCCCCTATTTTTGTTAACCAGCCAAGTAAAATGCAGACTGCTGCGGCCTGGTATTAAAAGACTGTCAAGGCCCATGGATTTTGGCCCTCAACAGCCTGATAATACCAGGCTACAGCAGCCCCACATTTGGCGCATCAAAAGATGTGCCAATTGTGGCACTTTACCCGGCTCTTCCCACTTGCCCTGTAGCGGTGGCAAGCGGGGTAATAAGGGGTTATTGTCACCGTTGATTGCACGGTGACAATAAGCCCGGTTAATAATGGAGAGGCGTCAATAAGACACCGATCCATTATTAATCCCAAAGTTATTAAATGTTTAAAAAAAAGACACAGCAAGAAAAAAGTCTTTTAATGAAATAAAAGAGACAACACAGTTTTCATTTTTTTTATTACTCTCTCATTCCTGCGACACCATCGATCTCCTGTAAAAAAATAAAAAAAACAAACCAACAGTATACCACCTGTCCGACGCAGTCCATAGTAACGATTGTCCCACGACGATCCAGCTCTGCTACATCGGAATGACAGGCAGAGCCTGACATCCCGGCGCAGCACAGCTGCTTACCAGCTTCCCCGGCGGTGACGTCATCGGACTGCTTTACGGCCGCGATTACCCAGCAGTCACTGCAGTTATCGCGAGATACTGCATGTGACCGCCGGGGAGAAGAGGATGGCGGCCATTAAGCAGCCCGGGATGTGACCGCCGGAGATCTTCTGCCGGGTAAGTGCCGCTGACTCCTGACAGACCCGACCGACGGACACTGACAGTGACAGTGACATTCCGATTCCGGTATCCGATATGACGAAAATATCGGAACTCGGAATCGGAATTCCGATACAGCCAATATCGGCCGATACCCGATATTTGCAGTATCGTTTCGCTCAACACTAATCGCAACTAAAAAAAACCCTTTCTTTCGTTGTAAACACAAAATATACACACATAGAATACAATATATATATATATATATATATATACATGTCATTGTGACATATATATATACATATATGTATAGTTTATACACTTCTACATAGTAAAATAGCCTCTGATTCAATTGCCGGGTAAAGCCGGCTTCTGTGAAAAGACAGAAGCACCCGACATGAAATGACACTTGGTGTACATAGGGTTAACCATGTCTTTTCATGTCGTTTGCTATCTGATTTGCACAAACAATTACATCAGTCTATGTGTGCAAAATTTCACACCTGTAGGGGTTAATTAAAGTTGTAAATTCGTTGTAAAAAAAACCAGACTTTTTTGCTACGAATTTACACCTTTAATTAACCCCTACAGGTGTGAAATTTTGCACACATAGACTGATGCAATTGTTTGTGCAAATCAGATAGCAAAGGACATGGTTAACCCTATGTACACCAAGTGTCATTTCATGTCGGGTTCTGCATTTTCACAAAAGCCGGCAATTGAATTAGCGGCTATTATACTATGTAGAAGTGTATGAACTATAAATATAAATATATATATATGTGTCACAAATTCAATGACATGTATATATATATATATATATGAGGTGTAAAATTGTTTAAAAAAAATGCGTGGGCTCCCGCCCTATTTTCGCAACCAGACAAAGCCAGCGAATGGGGCAGACAATAATAGCCCAGAGAGGGACCATTATTTTTGGCCCCCCCCCTGGCTACTAACATCTGCCCCCAGACACCCCAGAAAAGACAAATCTATAATTAGATTCGCCCTTTCTGGCACTTTGCCCGTCTATTCCCATTGCCCTGTAGCGGTGGCGAATGGGTTAATATGGGGTTAAAGCCAGCTTGCAATTGAAAGGTGACCTTAAGCCAGGTTAATAATTGAGAGCTGTCAATTAGACAACTATCAATTATTAATCCTATTGCATGAAATAAAAATAAAACACACACACTTTAATTAAAAATCATTTTAATGAAATAAAGACACATGTTTTTGACCATCTTTTATTTGACTGCAAAAACCATTTCCTGTAATAAAAATAAAATAAAAAAGCAAAATTATTCTTACCTATCCCATGCACAGTCAGGTCCCACGGTGTAATCCTTCAGAAAGGGTTAATGTTTACTGCAGGGACCGCAGCTAATGCTGCAGCATCACAGTAAACCCCCAAATGAATGAGTTCCTCTCCTGGCTGACAGGAGAGGAAGTGGAAAGCTTAATTGATTGCTTTCCACTTTCACTTCAGGTCAGCCAGGGACACAATCAGTGACGTGAGAGAGAACTGATTAACAAAAATAGGGGTTCCCTTCGAAAAAAAAATGGCGTCGGGTCCCCCCTATTTTTGTTAACCAGCCTGATGAAGCAGACTGCTGAGCAGTGGCGTACCGTGAATGAAGCAGACCAAGCAGCTGCTATGGGGCCCGGACAGGTGAGGGGGCCCTCGACGGTCGGGTAGCTGTGCTGACACAGTACTACCAGGGGGTCGGCGGGGGAGGGGGAGCGCAGCTCTTCTATATACTCACCCCTCCTGGTGCGGTCTCTGCAGCCCCTGCTCTTCTCCCACGGTCTCCGACGCCTGTGTTCAGCGGTCAGGTAGTACCGCTCATTACAGTCATGAATACGTACATATTCATGACTTTAATGAGCTGTCCCGCGTGACCGCTGAACACTGGCGGCGGAGACCGTGGGAGAAGAGCAGGGGCTGCACAGACCGCGCCGGCGGAAGGGTGAGTATAAGGGATATTTACCTGTCCCGTTCCACCGTTGCTCGCGTCCTCTTGCTGCAATGTTCAGGTCAGAGGGCGCGATGACGTCGTTAGTGCGCGCCGCGCCCTCTGCCTGATCATTCACTGCTGGAGGACCCCGAAGACAGCGGCACTCAGCAGTGGAGAGAGGACAGGTAAATATCTCAGGTGCCGGGGCCCTGAGCGAGCGGTGACATCGGCACCTGGTGTCACCCCCTGCTCAGGACACCGGCACCTGGCCCCCAACGACGAAAGGTGAGTATGTCTTTTTTTTTTTTTTGGTTGCAGCAGCTGCGGCAGCATAAGGGCCTATACTATGGAGCATCTATGGGGGCACAATCTATGGGGGCATAATACATTTTTTTGTTTAATGTGTCCCCTCACTGTGCTGGCACTTTACATTTACAATGCCTCTGGGTTTTTTTTGTGGGGGGGCCCATTCAGACTTTTGCTATGGGGCCCCATGATTTCTATGTACGCCCCTGCTGCTGAGGCATGGTATTTAAGGCTGTTAAGGAGCCAATATCCATGGACCTTGCCAGCAGCGTCGGACTGGAGTACCTTGGGCCCACCAGAGAAAAAATATTCTTGGGGCCCACCATCATACTTCCCAACCTTTGAAGAAGGGAAAGAGGGACAAAGGCTGTGGCACGCTGTGCCTGCTGCAGCAAATTTTAGGCCATGCCACGTTGCACCACAGACTGTCCAGGAGTTGGTGGATGCTTTAGTCCAGGTGTGGGAGGAGATCCCTCAGGAGACCATCAGTCGCGCTCATCAGGAGCATGGCCAGAAGTTGTAGTGAGGTCATACAGCATACCTCCCAAATTTTGAAGACAGGAAAGAGGGTTAAAGGCTGCGGCGCGCGTAGGGCGTCGCTGCAAATTTTAGGCCACGCCCCGACCACACCCATTTAACAGCTAATCACACCCATATCCTGGCCCCAAGCGTATCCATTTAGCACTGCTGATCACACTGACTGGTAATGAGGGCACAGTGGCTGGTACTGAGGAAAAGAAAGAAAGAGCAGCGAGAGAGAAAGAACAAACAGAGAAAGAAAGAGAGGAACGAAAGAAAAGAGAGAGAGAAAGAAAGAACAGAGAGAAAAAAGAACAGAGAGCGAGAAAGAAAGAACAGAGAGCGAGAAAGACTAGAGAGAGAAAGAAAGACTAGAGAGAGAGCCAGAGGCGTAGCTAGGGTTTTGGTTTAGTGGGGGCGAAACTTCTGAGTGGGCCCCTAATCAGAGAACCTCAGCAAATGACCGCGCTGTTGCCAAAAATAATCTATATATAAAAAGACCAATATTGATATTACCGCCATATGGTCTGTGGTAAATAATACCAGTCCTACAGAACATATAATAGATTACAGCACAGGTACAGATAATGACTTACCGCTGATGTTCTTTCTAATGGAATTGTTCACTTTTCATTTCTTTTCCATCTGGCCCAGACCGACATCACGACTTCTCCAGCCAGGACTCGACTGCAGAGATTACAACAAAGACACATTTCACTTCTCATATTTTTAGCACTGTCTTGGTCACCAATTGGACTATTCTCAACCTGCACAAACTCCTCATCCTGCTGATACCCCAATACTGAGCCGCTGCTGCCATATGTGTCCCTATTTCTGCACCTGATACCCCAATACTGAGCCGCTGCTGCCATATGTGTCCCTATTACTGCACCTGATACCCCAATACTGAGCCGCTGCTGCCGTATGTGTCCCTATTACTGCACCTGATACCCCAATACTGAGCCGCTGCTGCCGTATGTGTCCCTATTACTGCACGTGATACCCCAATACTGAGCTGCTGCTGCTGCTGCCGTATGTGTCCCTATTACTGCACCTGCTGTGTGGTTCTGTGTGACCTCTAAATTTTAAAGCACACCTCTAGAATATAGTAATGCCAGGTGCAAGTGCCCTAGAAAACAGTGACCACATTTTGTCCCCTAGACTGTAATAATGCCCTGTGTGCCCCTTTGACAGTCACAGTAACCCGAGTTCCCCTATAACAATAAGTGTCCACTTTACATTTAATAATGTCCCAAGTCTCCCCCTGTACATCTCCCCTATACACAGAATAATGCCCCTCACTGGATATATACTGACCCCTTAATGTCCCCAAACTATTTAATGGGTCCAACACTGTATGATGGCCCCTAGATAGCATCCATACAGCATAATACACCAGATAGTCCTCAATATAGTATAATGCACCCCCATAGGCAGCCTCTATATTATAATAAACCCCCATGGGCAGAGTCTATAATATAATGCACCACCATAGGCAGCCGCTATATTATAATGCACCCCCATAGGCAGCCTCTCTAGTATAATGCATCCCCATAGGGAGTCTCTGTAGTATAATGCACCCCATTATGGAGCCTCTGTAGTATAATGCAGCCCCCATATACAGCCTCTGTAGTATAATGCACCCCCCATATACAGCCTCTGTAGTATAATGCACCCCCATTAAAAAAAAAAACAATACTCACCTCCCGGCTCCTGTGCTGCTCACTGTTCTCCCTCTCAGCGTCATCGCGCCCGCTGTCAGACGCTGAGAGGGGGATTATGGGAGAGAAGGAGCGCTCGCTCCTTCTCTCTCTATGCGGTCAGCTGTATCGGCTGGATGCCGATACAGCTGGCCCTCCGATGACGGGTGGGGGGCCCACTGCTGGCACCGGGCCCCCCAAACACCTGTTCAGGCCCCATAGCTTCTGGGCGGCAAAGCAGGAAGATCGATTCTCCCTGCTCTGCCGCAGAATGTAACTGTATCGGCGTGCTGTGCACGCCGATACAGTTACTGTAGTGTAGCTCCGGGTGGGCCCCCTCAGGGCGCGGGGCCCGGGGCCACCGCCCCCTCTGCCCCGCGACCTATCCTTTCAAATCAGGGCCCACCACGCAGGAGCTGGGGCCCACCGGAGGTTTCTCCGGTGGCTCAGTCCGACCCTGCTTGCCAGCCTGATAATACCAGGCCACAGCAGTCTGCTTATCTTTGCTGGTTAACAAAAATAGGGGATCCCCTCGAAAAAAAATTGGCGTGGGGTCCCCCCTATTTTTGTTAACCAGCCAGATGAAGCAGACTGCTGAGGCCTGGTTTTTCAGGCTGGTAAGGAGCCAAGATCCATGGAACTTGCCAGCCTGATAATACCAGGCCACAGCAGTCTGCTTAGCTTGGCTGGTTAACAAAAATAGGGGATCCCCTCGAAAAAAAAACGGCATAGGGGTCCCCCTATTTTTGTTAACCAGCCAAGTAAAATGCAGACTGCTGCGGCCTGGTATTAAAAGACTGTCAAGGCCCATGGATTTTGGCCCTCAACAGCCTGATAATACCAGGCTACAGCAGCCCCACATTTGGCGCATCAAAAGATGTGCCAATTGTGGCACTTTACCCGGCTCTTCCCACTTGCCCTGTAGCGGTGGCAAGTGGGGTAATAAGGGGTTAATGTCACCGTTGATTGCACGGTGACAATAAGCCCGGTTAATAATGGATAGGCGTCAATAAGACACCGATCCATTATTAATCCCAAAGTTTTTAAATGTATAAAAAAAAGACAAAGCAAGAAAAAAGTCTTTTAATGAAATTAAAGAGACAACACAGTTTTCATTTCTTTTATTATACTCTCATTCCTGCGATGCCATCGATCTCCTGTAAAAAAAGGAAAAAAACAAACCAACAGTATACCACCTGTCCGACGCAGTCCATAGTAACGAGTGTCCCACGACGATCCAGCTCTGCTACATCGCAATGACAGGCAGAGCCTGTCATCGCGACGCAGCACAGCTGATTACCTGCTTCCCCGGCGGTGACGTCATCGGACTGACTGCTTTACGGCCGGGATTACCCAGCAGTCACTGCAGTTATCACGAGAAACTGCATGTGACCGCCGGGGAAAGATGATGGCGGCCATCAAGCAGTCCAGGCCGTGACCGCCGGAGATCTTCTCCAGGTAAGTGCCGCTGACTCCTGACAGACCCGACCGACGGACACTGACAGTGACAGTGACAATTCCGGTATCCGATAAGACGACAATATCGGAACTCGGAATCGAAAGTCCGATACAGCTAATATCGGCCGATACCCGATATTTGCAGTATCGTATCGCTCAACACTAGTAACTACCCAGCATTAAAATATCACAAGAACTGAGCAAATGAAGAAATACAAAAAGCGAACAGAGACCAGCCCAAGTCCCCCAAAGGGGACCCGGCTGAAGACAAAAAACGATGAAGCAAAAAGCATGGAAAATCAAACACAGTAAAAAAAAACTGAAAATGACTTTTCTGCATGCAAGCAGGAGACAGCAGAAAAGCAAGCTGAATTCCAACCTAGACCAGGAAGAACAATTGATCACCGGCGAGGATCATGGGAGGTCAGCTCACTTATATCAGGCCAGTCCGTATCACCTGACAACCATTCGTCACTAGCAGGTGTTGGGCTTTTGCTGTTCAACATAGGTTCAATACCCTCAGCAACCACCAGAGAGAGCTTCAGCTCCGAAGTCATCTCCAACATGTTCACAACAGAACCCCCTTCTTGAATACCTTCCACTGGCGTCTCCCTGTGCTGGCTATCACCTCTCCTGCCCTGTGCCATACATGCAGTGTTCCAAGCTGGCAGCCTCGGATACTGTCAGACCCCTTGAGCCTACATGGCTGCCTTTTTGGCGAATATGTGCAGAGGTAGCTGAGGCACATACAGATACCTCAGCCTCTGGTTTGCTAGCTGAGTCTTGTAGTCCTCCACTAGTTTTGGTTCCGGATCCCCTACTGCGACCTGGTCCCACCACCGACCACGCCGGTGGATGCGGACCCCATGGATGAATTCCTCACTATCCGTTCCCCTAGGACCCCTTCTCTCTTCTAGAAGCCTCTTCCACACTGCTCCTGTCATGAGCCCCTCTCTTCCCTTTCCTTAGAGTTTCTAGCAGCTTCCCTGCTCCCCACCAACAGTCACTCCTTAAGCTTCTCCCCTTCTCTACTTACTTCACCCACACCCTTTATCCAGTCTCTCCCTGGCCTTGAGAGGTCTAGTGTTGAGTGAAAGTGTGTGGGTTCTGGGTAGTGTCCCCTCCTTACCTGAAAGTGGGGTACCACATCTTTGGCTGAGGTGCAGTACCTCTGTGGCGACTGAGACCACAGGGGCACCACAGATGCCCTGGCTGCCTCCCTAGATATGCCTCTTCTCATACACACAATCTAATACATACATATTACACACACACAAATTAGTATATATACATTCATACCCACATACTCTTACACACACCAGTATGTGTATATATATATATATATATATATATATCTGGAAAAAATTAAGAGACCATTTGTTAGGGATTGAGTTCCCACTGCTGCACAAGGGGAATCTAGAGCCATCCACACTGCGGTCCCCCATCCGTCTCCAGCCGCAGTGGAGCCTGCTCAGCAGAGACGTCGGTCCCAGCGTCTCGCCCAGTCTAATACTGTGCAGAGGATGACTGCTGCCTCCCCAGGTCCTGCCATTGTAACCAGTGCAGGTCAGCGACACGCAGACGTAGTAGGGAATAAGTCCTGTGTGTTCCCTTCTGAGCAAGCTCAGGGTAAGATCTCTCATAGGAGATCAGGGGTCACATGGTCGGGTACTGCATGTGGTTAGGATCAGCTAAAATAAGCCCCTAGAATACCGGCTACTCCGGTGAGGAGATTATTGCTTGTGTTCTGATTGCATGACCACAGACTGCAATCCGCTTAGCAGTCATCTGTGTCCCCTGTGAGTCTGACAGGACACAGTCTTTGTCACAGCGGCTCTGTGAATTAACAGAGTCCACTTATATCGCCATATAGCGCTACAGCATTTTAGTTAGCTACTCTGTGGAATAACAGAGTTCACCCATACCGCCATATAGTGCTACGGCGTTTACATCTGCAACTCTGCGGGATAGCAGAGTTCGCTCATGCTGCCTATTTGCGCCATCTTACTAGCAGCAGGGTCTGCCTGCACGGTGGACCCCGGGCTGCGAACGCACCTCTCCTTAAAATCTATTAGGTGTGTTCCGCAGGCCATTAACATAATACTAGCGCCAGGGTCTGGCTAGTAAAATAGCAGATGACCAGCGTCTACAGCAGTACATTCAGAAGCTGGAGGGTAGGTTGGCGGCTCTTGAACGCACAACCTCAGCTGTGGATGTTACTGCAGTCGCTGTTCAGGCTGCTAGCGTTGCTGCAGTCAGTTTGTCCTCTGCCACCTCTCCCCCTACATTATCCCACCTCCCGCTTCCTGACAATTTTGCTGGTGACAGCAAGCAATGTCGGGGATTCGTGAGTCAGTGCTCTATACAGCTCAAGCTTCTGGCTGCACGTTTCCCCACAGATCGGGTACAAGTGGGTTTTTATTATCTCTCATGTCGGGCAGAGCGTTGGAGTGGGCAACGCCGCTGTGGGAGCGTGACGATTGTGTGGTGCGGAGAGCTCCGTATTTCTTGGAGGCTCTTAAAAAGGTCTTTTTAGGACATCAGGTCACCCACGATATGGCACTCGAACTGCTGGCAATGTCACAGGGTTCGACTTTGGTCAGTCAGTTTTCTGTCCAATTTTGGACTCTGGCCTCTGAGCTAGAATGGCCAGATAAAGTCCACATTCCGGTCTACTGGAGAGGACTGGCGGACCATGTTAAGGATGCTTTTGCCACCAGGGAGATTCCCGCCACACTGGAGAAACTTATCTCCATATCTACCCGCATCGACCTTCGTTTTCACGAACGGAGGTTGGAGCGGATCCAATGTAGGCTCCCACCTTTGCCAAACCTCTCGAATCCCACGTTCATGCGTCCGAACCCCAAGAGGCCATGGAGGTTTCTCGAGCGGGACCTAGGTCTCGGACCGCTTGAGCATCCGTGGTCTGCAATGTGTGCCAGCAGCAGGGGCATTATGCCAACCAATGTCCACAGTGTAAACGGTCACGTCCAGTGACCATGGGAGCAGGGTCACTAGACACAGCGGCTTTTGCCTCGAGAGTGCTCTTTAAAGGGATAATTACCCTAGGTTCATCCACTTTTCCCGTAAAGCTTTGTGTGGACTCTGGGGCAGAGGGGAATTTTATGTCCTCCACCTTTGCTTCTCGCCACACCATGCCTCAGGTGTTGCTCGCTGAGCCAGTGACGGTACGTGTGCTGAATGGATCGACACTAGTGTTGAGCGATACTGCCCGATATCCATAAGTATCGGATCGGATTGGATCGGACCGATACCCAAAATGTATCAGGTATCGTCGATTCCAATACCGGAAACCCAATGCAAGTCAAAGGGACAGAAATATCATAATTAAAAAAAACCCTTTCTTTCCTTGTAAACACTAGATATACACACATAGAATACATATATATATATATATATATATATATATATATATACATGTCATTGTGACATATATATAGATACATATATTTATAGTACATACACTTCTACATAGCCGCTGATTCAATTGCCGGGCAATGTAGTTTGATATATGATTTTCACTAACAATTACATGAGTGTATGTGTGCAAAATTTCACACATGTAGGGGTTAATTAAAGGTGTAAATTCGTTGTAATAAAACCCATTTTTTCTCTACGAATTTACACCTTTAATTAACCCCTACATGTGTGAAATTTTGCACACATACACTCATGTAATTGTTATTGAAAACCATATATCAAACTACATGAAATGACAAAGAAGGGGGGCCCTAGGAGGGGGAGTAATGTTAGGGATCGAGTTCCCACTGCTGCACAAGGGGAATCTCGAGCCATCCCCGCTGCAGTCCCCCATCTGTCTCCGGCCGCAGTGGAGCCTGCTCAGCAGAGACGTCGGTCATAGCATCTTGCACAATCTAATACTGTGCAGAGGATGACTGCTGCCTCCCCAGGTCCTGCCATTGTAACCAGTGCAGGTCAGCGGCAAGCAGACGTAGTTGGGACTAAGTCCTGTGTGTTCCCTTCTGAGCATGCTCAGGGTAAGATCTCTCATAGGAGATCAGGGGTCACATGGTCGGGTACTGCAGCGACTCCCATTGGTCCTCCAGGAAGGTCCTGAAGCTGCTTTAGTTCTGGAACAGCTTTCCCATTGTTCCTTTTCTGGAAGGTCCTGTAGATGCTACTATAAAAGGAGTGCTTGACCGCACGGCCGTGCGCTAGTATCAAATCTGTTACATGCTTGCGCCAGTGTGGTCATGTATGCATGTGGTTAGGATCGGCTGATATAAGCCCCTAGAATACCGGCACCTCCAGTGAGGAGTTTTGTATGCACGTGTTCAGGGCTCGGCTGAAAACGCCATTAGAATACTGGCTACTCTGGTGAGGAGATTATTGCTTGTGTTCTGGTTGCATTACCACAGACTGCAATCCACTTAGCAATCATCTGTGTCCCCTGTGAGTCTGACAGGACACAGTCTTTGTCATAGCGGCTCTGTGAATTAACAGAGTCCGCTTATATCGCCATATAGCGCTACAGCATTTTAGATAGCGACTCTGTGGAATAACAGAGTTCGCCCATACCGCCATATAGTGCTACGGCGTTTACATCTGCGACTCTGCGGGATAACAGAGTTCGCTCATACTGCCTATTTGCGCCATCTTACTAGCAGTAGGCTCTGCCTGCACGGTGGACCCCGGGCTGCGAACGCACCTTTCCTTAATATCTATTAGTTGCGTTCCGCAGACCCTTAACACCACCACATCAAAACCCTGTCATGGGCAACCCATTCTCCAGGCCTGAACCCCATTGAAAACCTCTGGAATGTGATCAAGAGGATGATGAATAGTCACAACATAAGCCTTCAAACAAAGAAGAACTGCTTACATTTTTGCACCAGAAGCAGTGTGAAAGACTGGTGATAGGCATGCCAAAACGCGTGAAAGCTGTTTTTAAAAATCATGGTTATTCCACAAAATATTGATTTCAGAACTCTTCCTGAGTTAAAACATTAGTATTGTTGTTTCTACATGATTATAAACTTGTTTTTTGCATTATTTGAGGTCTGAAAGCACTATTTTTTAATTTTAACCATTTTTCTTTGTCAGACAATAAATACAAAATTTATTGCTTGGAAATTCGATGACATGTTGTCAGAAGTTTATAGACTAAAAGAACAATTTAAATTTTACTCAAAAATATACCTATAAAGAGACAAACTGAACAATTGAAAGTGGTGTCTTAATTTTTGCCAGAGCTGTATATACTGTATATACTGTATATACACTCATGCACACACTTATACATCTCTGGTTAAAATTAAGAGACCACTGCACAGTTTTATAAAAATCAGTTTCTCTACATGTCTGACAGCCATTCCATTCCAGTTTCTGTTGAATTCCAACCAGAGTACACCTCATTCTACTTAATGTGCTTATGATTAGGTGATCACTTGAACCAAATCTTATATAACGAAGGAAAGTATAAAAAATACTGTTGTGGTGTTCATAATCCTCTTGCAATGTGACAAGCTGGATGGCAAAACAAGTGCTAGTAATATTTCGAAAGTAATAGGAATTAAAAAATAACTTTTAACCGTGCTAACGAAGATGAAAAGTCTTGAGTGAGGAAAAGAAGGGGTCAATTCTGGCTTTACTAGCAGAGGAATACAGTGAGCGTCATGTTGCCTCCATCCTTAAAATTTCTAAGACGGTAGTCCATTACACCAAGGTCAAGCAGCAGAAATTGGGGACAACAAAACTTCAGACCAGCAAGAGTGAAAATGACTCTCCACTGCCTGGGATGAACGTCGTCTTATTCGAATGTCACTCAGCAACTGCAGGATGACATCAAGTGACCTACAAAAGGAATGGCAAATGGCCGCTGGTGTGAAGTGCATGGCAAGAATAGTTTGTCACAGGCTCCTAGAGGCAGGGCTCAAGTCATGTAAAGCTAGAAAAAAGCCTTTCATCAATGAGTAGCAAAGGAGAGCCAGGCTGATGTTTGCTAAGGACCATAAGGATTGGACCATAGAGGACTTTAGTAAGGTAATCTTCTCTGATAAGTCTAATTTTCAGCTTTGCCCAACACCTGGTTGCCTAATGGTTAGACAGAGACCTGGAGAGGCATACAAGCCACAGTGTCTTGGACCCACTGTGAATTTTGGTGGAGAATCTGTGATGATCTGGGGATGCTACAGCAAGGCTGTAATTGGGCAGGTTAATTTTTGTGAAGGATGTATGAATCAAGCTGCATACAAGGTTATCTTGGAAAAACAGTTGATTCCTTCTGCTCATGCAATGTTCCCCAACTCTGAGGACTGTTTTTTCCAGCAGGACAATGCGCCATGCCACACAGCTAGGTCAATCAATGTATGGATGAAGGACCACCACATCTAATCCCTGTCATGGCCAGCCCAATCTCCAGACCTGAACCCCATTGAAAACTTCTGAAATGTAATCAAGAGGAAGATGGATAGTCATAAGCCATCAAACAAAGAAGAACTGCTTAAAGTTTTGTATATGGTAAAGAGAAAGCCAGCTCACCTAGTACTTGAAGTCCAGCTTGCACGGAATCATGTGGAACCACACCAGATATTGTGCTCAAGAAAAAAAAAAAGAATTTGTTGTTCCAGCATCTGGTAAAATAGTTCTTTCTTTATTTTAGGTCCATTAGAAACTTACAAAAATTACAATGGTGTATAGACAAGTCAAGGGAGCAAGATGCGTTTTGAACGCTCACTTGCGTTCTTTATCACAGCTTGGCTACACAATCAAAAGGATTTACTAAAATACTAAAAAGGGGCCAATGAAAACAGTTGGAACAAGTCCCATGACACAATTACATCTATGAATGCATTCCTTAAACAACAGGTGTATGAAAACAGTCAATAGTGATACATGGTTTCTCTCTTTAGATTAAAACCTTTAAGGCTTCTTGAATCCAGATGAAATATTCAATACGCTTCTTTTGTTAATAATTTGCATTTAATATCTCCACCTCTTGCACATGGAAATAGTTTTTCTATTCCTAAAATTTGCAAAGAAGACATGTCACAAGTTTTGCTCAACGATAAAATGCTTTGCAATAGGAGAAACTTTTCTGCTGGTATTTTTTTCGTATATCACTGTAATGTTTATTAAAACTGGTTTTTAATTTGTGTGTAGTGCATCCTATGTAGAATTTATCACATACGATGCAATTCATTTTGCATGCTACATTCTCTGAGTCACAAATAATATACTGTTTGATTTTATATTTTATTTGTATTGGATATTTAATATATATATATTAATGATCAAAATAACAAAAAATGCAGTGTTTGCAGATCTCAAATAATGATAAGAAAACAAGTTGATAATCATTTAGAAACAACAATATTAATGTTTTAACTCACAAAGAGTTCAGAAATCAATATTTTGTAGAATAACCTGATATTTAATTACAGCTTTCATGTGTCTTGGCATGCTTTCCACCAGTCTTTAACACTGCTTTTGTGTGACCTTAAGCCACTCCTGGCACAAAAATGTAAGGAAAAAATAATAATTTGTTGTTCCAGCGTCTGGTAAACTAGTTCTTTCTTTATTTTAAGTCCATTAAAAACTTACATTATGATTAATGACTATTATAAATTGATACATATATTTTGTTTGCCAGCATTTATTTTTATTCTTCCTTAATTTTTGTTTTCTACTTATGGATTTATGTAATTGTAACTATATTTATTTATGTCTGTACATGTTATAATAACCCCAATTTGTATCTGTATATGTTATAAGAACCCTGATTTATGTCTTAACTTTTAGCGATGTTTGAAAAAGACCCAGACTGGGTCGAAACATCACTCGCTACTTTACTTTTTAAAAAAATCCTCTTCTTTGTTGTGGTGTAATTTTCACATGAATTTAATTATTCACCTTGAATATGACTGAGAGTGTCACTGATTTATCTTCACTGAATTTTTGGAAATTTCCAGTTCAGTTAGCACCTCCTATTCTCTACAAAGCGGTGTGTGCCACCTTATATCCTTATACTCAAAAGACTGTGCAACATAATTTTAAATTAAGGGTAAAAACATTTTTCCAATCCATTTTCGTTAGTATTTTATGATGAACCACAATTTCAAAGCTATGTATGATTTTTATTACCTGATATTAAGTAGATTTAATAGATAAAATTAATATTGTTAGTTTTAAGTTATTTCAGTGAACATTATGGGGTTTTCTTACTTTAGCAGAAGAGCACTAACAATTTAGTTTATGTCTGCATAAGGAAAAGTCATACTAAATGACAGGTACACCTTAAAGAACAATAAGCATAGTGATATTTATGTCTTTCTGTAGACAAGGCACAGGGGAGAAGTTCATGCTGCAGCCAGTTGTTTCACAACTGCACAATATTGTGAAGCGCTAAAGTAGGGACATCAGTGCTCTCACGTGGCACAGGGAAGTTTATTTGTCAATTTTATTTACAGTATATTATTTCACTTACAAAAAAAGACCAAAGAAAAGAAGTTATTCAAGCAGGAAATTGCTGGGATATTTTTTAATAGTCTTTGTCAATTTAATTGTCAACTGTGATCAGTTAAAGAGTTTATATATGTGTATACGAAACTATAAGATACGGATGTTACAAAGTGCTTAAAAAAGTAAATCTCATGCTGTTTACAATGCATTATCACATCAATTCTACAGCATCAATGCAGGGCAAATATATGAGCAGTAGCAGCTTTCTCCAGTGTTAGCTTCAAATTTAAGTATCCAGATTCTAGCAATTAGCAATTTATTGCATGTGGGCTTGTATTACGGAATGGTTTGCATTTGATGGACAAAGCTTCCATGATACAGTATGGTTCTTGAAAAGAAGAGTTGCCTCTGCTACAAACAATACTGTAGAGTAGTGGCCAGGAAAAAACTTTCAATAGGTATCTCATGCATTTGACAGATTACTGATTACTGTTTGAAATGAGCCGGAACATGTTGGTATAAGCGCAATGTGTAAGTGCCCATTCACACTGTTGCCATTTAACAGACAAAATCTAGGATAAAAACAAAATGAGCAAACACCCTGACGAAAGTAAGTAAATAGTACTAGCACATGTACATAACATAGGGTTCTTAGTTGTCACTATTTTGATCAAATGAGCGTAAAAGCCATCCCATAATGACATGGTGTACCTAATCAGGATGGACATTAACTCTTGTAGTGCACCACACTATGTGTCAGCAGACCTCAAAATAGACTGGAGCAGACCTGATTGTTTTCCTTAATATGGTTGATGAAAAAAACAGTTGCCTCTGCTAAAAGCAATAGTTGTTTAAAGCAGGGGTCACCAACCCCCGGTCTACGGCCCAGGACAGGGCCATTGCAATGCTGGACACACGCGGAGCCGGTGGCTGTAGCACTGTAGTGACAGCTACAGCTGCCTGCTTCCAGAAACACACGGGGAGCCGGCGGCTGTAGCACTGTATTGACAGCTACAGCTGCCTGCTTCCAGAAGTTATCGATACTCACCTTCCGTCCCTGCATCCCTGTCCCGACATGGCAGCTTCATCCTGTGCGGAGTGGTTACGTAGTACCGCTCATTAAGGTCATGAATATGGACGCGACTCCACTCCCATAGGCGTGGAGGCCATATTCATGACCTTAATGAGCAGTACCACGTGACCACACTGCACAGGAAGAAGCAGAGGTGCCGTGATAGAGATACAGGGATGTGCAGCGACGGTGTCAGGGTAAGTATGATGGGGAGGAAGGGTGAGCCCAGGGGAGCCCAGCCATGCATACAAGGATGGGAGGGTGGGAGCAGAGCCATGTATACAGGATGGGAGGGTGGGAGTGGAGCCATGTATACAGGATGGAGGGTGGGAGCGGAGCCATGCATACAAGGATGGGAGGGGAGTGGAGTCATGTATACAGGATAGACAAGGGAGCCATGTATACAGGATGGGAGGGTGGGAGCGGAGCCATGTATGCAGGATGGGAGGGTGGGAGCGGAGCCATGCATACACAAGGATGGGAGGGTGGGAGCAGAGCCATGTATACAGGATGGGAGGGTGGGAGCAGAGCCATAAATACAGGATGGAAGGGTGGGAGCAGAGTCATGTATACAGGATGGGAGGGTGGGAGCGGAGCCATGTATACAGGATGGGAGGGTGGAAGCCATGTATACAGGATGGGAGGGTGGGAGCGGAGCCATGCAAACAAGGATGGGAGGGGGAGTGGAGTCATGTATACAGGATGGACAGGGGAGCCATGTATACAGGATGTGAGAGTGGGAGCGGAGCCATGTATACAGGGTGGGAGGGTGGGAGCAGAGCCATGAAAACAGGATGGAAGGGTGGGAGCAGAGTAATGTATACAGGATGGGAGGGTGGGAGCGGAGCCATGTAAACAGGATGGGAGGGTGGAAGCCCTGTATACAGGATGGGAGGGTGAGAGCGGAGCCAAGTATACAGGATGGGAGGGTGGGAGCAGAGCCATGTATACAAGGATGGGTGGGAGCAGAGCCATGTATACATGGATGGGAGGGTAGGAGCGGAGCCATATATACAAGGATGGGAGGGTGGGAGAGGAGCCATGTATACAAGATTGTGAGGGTGGGAGCAGAGCCATGTATACAGGATGGGAGGGTGGGAGCAGAGCCATGTATACAAGGATGGGACGGTAGGAGCGGAGCCATATATACAAGGATGGGAGGGTGGGAGCGTAGCCATGTACACAGGATGGGAGGGTGGGAGCGTAGCCATGCATACAGGATGGACAGGGGAGTCATGCATACAGCAGGGGGAGCCACACAGAGCTGGACAGGATGGGGGGACCACACATACCGGGATAGGAATGAGGGGACAATGCATTCCTGGCTTATACTAGAGTCAATAAGCTTACCCAGTTTTCCGTGGCAAAATTAGGTGCCTCGGCTTATACTCGGGTCGGCTTATACTCGAGTATATACACAGTGTATATATATATCATTCAGTACTTTGTGGGGCCATCATACTGTACATGGGGGATTATATGTGTGGGGCCATCTTGCTCTACATACTACAACTCCGTCCATAGACCCACCCCCATATGACCAAAGCCCTGCCCTTGCCCCACCTCCATCCCCGCCCTGGAAGAATGGTCTTGCTTGAAGCCAGTCCCTGGTGCAAAAAAGGTTGGGGACCACTGGTTTAAAGCACCAGCAGAGCAGCGATGAGGAAAACTATTTTCAGTAGGTACCTCATACTTTTGATAGGTTGCTGATTTTATCAGCCTCAACCAAACATGCAATCTGTAAACATTCATTACAATTTTCTATAGTTTGTCAATTTGTTCCCAGGGCTACAACAGCTTTTATTTTCTAGTACTTGCCAATTTCTAGTATTGAAATGCTACCGAAATCTGACAAAGTACATTAAGAGATTATCAGTGATATCTATTAGCTGAGGGCCATGGGTGCACAGCCAATGCATACAATCTGTTTATTCTGTACATACTATCCTATTTCTATATTTGAATATTAGATGCTAGTTACAAAACAACAAATATCATTACAGTTTTTTGTCATCATTGACACATTATGAGAGATGCTATAGTTTTGACTCCTTGCCAGAGAATGGATTTTTCATTGCTGAGAGGAGTGGGTAGTGAACATCCCCATGTGCTGCTATGCTTCATGGCTAGCCTGCAATTGTTCTGTGAGGTTTCTTTGAAGTGTGGAAAATCAGGTTAAATTATACTATAAAGTTCATTTTATGTATGCATTTTACGGCTAGATAAGCCGTATTTGAGAGAAAAAAAACCTATACAAAGATGTGTTTAAAGAGGCTAGCAGGTAACTTTGTTCAAAAGCAAATGATTATGATCATTAAGTTATATGGATAATTGCTGTAATTAAGAAGACAGTGTTTTTTCTTTTAACTAAATGATATTTTAACAAACCCATCACATTATGACAAGCAAGGTATGATACAATGACTGAGCAAACAGAATAATAGCAGTTGTTCAGCTTTTTATATTCCATGTAAAGCATTCATTTTATCATAATATCTTTATTTTCTATACTGAGGTGCTATCAGACAGAGAAAATCAAAATTTTTAGTATAAAATAAGAGTACATTCACTTTCAAGTCAGTATATATTCTCTCCTATACAGTACAGAACTCAGGCGTTTAACACCTTACATAGTATGTTTTTCTGCCATTGCAAAAAACACATAAGTGTACACATTGATAACATATGGATTATTTTATGCAGTTTTAGAAATCTGTAACACAACAGATAGCACAGTGATAACTCTCTGAGTACAGATAATGTACTAAATGTGGCCTGTAGACCTATATGCAAATTGCCTCTTCATAGAGGAAGAGTACTTGAACTCTATTGCCACCTAATGAAAGTAGCTGTCCTGAAAGTCAATATTAACCCTATAACGAGTCTTGCCACATGGCTTAAGAGAAAAGCCAAACCAGAATCTCAAGTTGAGGACATTTCCGCTTCGACTTTTATCCTAAGTCATATGGCAAGGTTTGTTATAGGGTCGATATTGACTTTTAGGATTGCTACTTCCAATAGGTGACACTACAGTTCAAATCCTCTCTCTCTCTCAAGAGGCAGTTTGGATATTTAATTTCCCAGAGATGCATTACCTGGCCTGTAAGTCTCCTTACACTGGTATGTCAGGCATTTCACTCTCCTCAAGTAGAGACATTACCCCTTATACCCCAGTCAGAGTCAAATCTCATGTTTTGCACTGAGGAGGGGCAACACCCCGAAACACGTCTGCAAATTGAAATTCTGGTTTAGCCTTTATCTTATGTCATATGACAAGGTTCATTAAAGGGTTCTTATTGACTTTTAGTATTTTCTACGTTCAATAGGTGGCACTAGAGTTCAAGTCATCTTTCTCTCTAAAGAGGCAATTTGAGCATTTAATTTCACAGAGGAGCATTGCATGGCCTAAACGTTTACATAAACAGTCTTGTCAAGTCTGTCACTCTCCACAAGAAGTGTAAAAGATATCAGTGCGAGTTTAAAAGTTATGGCATACCGCTCATGGTGGCAGGCAATGCGGTTGATATGGGGCCGTGGGCATTGGGCCCCTCCTCTACCCGTAATTGCAAGTTGGATGCTTATACAGTTGAGAGCAATAATTAATGAGGGCGCATCAGCTGATGCTTCCTCCTCTATCATTCAGCCTCGTCATCTGACGTTTTAGCGCAGCGAGCTTGATGATGTCACAACATGGCACCTGCTGCACTGAGATGTGCGGGTGCATCAGAATGTTAGCTGCAGAAATTGGAGCATCGAGGGAGCGAGGAGGAGAAATAAGTATTGCAATGTTTTAAATCAACGAGTACGTTGTGTTGGCCATGATACTTTATAGAGGACCATGGGGAGAGGATTATACTGTATGGACTATGGAGGACTATGGTAAGTCCTTTATACTATATGGAGGAATATGAGGAGCACATTATACTATATAGAGGACTATGGGGAAAGGATTATACTATATAGAAGACTATGGGGAGTGCATTATTCTATATGGAGGACTATGGGAAGTGTAATATATTATATGGAGGACTGTGGGGAGCGAATTATACTGTATGGACTATGGAGGACTATGGTGAGTCCTTTATACTATATGGAGGAATATTAAGAGCACATTATACTATATAGAGGACTATGGGTAGAGCATTATACTATATAGAGGACTATGGGCAGTGCTTTATACTATATTGAGGACTATGGGGAGCTCATTATACTATATGTAGGACTATAGGGAGATAAGTATGCTATATGGAGGACTATGGGGTGCATTATAATATTTGGAGGACTATTGGGAGTGCATTATGTTATGTGGAGTACTATAGGAAGCTCATTATTCTATATGGAGGACTATGGGGATTACAGTATACTACTGTATATGGAGGACCATGTGGGTGCATTATACTATATGGAGCACTATGGGAAGTGCATTATACTCTAGAGAGGACTATGTGGAGTGCATTATACAATATGGAGGACTATGGGAAGTGTAATATACTATATGGAGGACTATAGGGAGTACATTTTACTATATAGAGGACTATGGGAACTACATTATATTACATGGAGGACTGTGGGGAGCGAATTATACTGTATGGAGTACTGTGGGAAGTGTATTATACTATATACAGGATTATGGGTGCAACATAAAATCCCAAATACATGAGTGAAAATATGCCAGTATGGGATATACAGTGATACCACATCCAGGCTTGGTACGCCAGCTCCAGAGAAACTGGGAACAAGAGGAAAAACTGAGCCAAACAGCGTCTTTTAGAAACCGTAAAAATACAATTTTATTAATCACAATATTAGAAACATAATTGTCAAAAACTACCAATGAAAATGCAGAAAATAACCCCCCTAGAACAACTCAAATGCTTCACAATAAATCACATAGATGGTAGAGTGAAGTTAAGATTGTAAAATACAAATGACCAATAAAGGCATAATATATGAGGTAAGTATCCACAGCATGCCCAAAAGGGGAATTCCCAGTGAAACTAATATTGCACATAAGCCCAGGCCTAGGATACCAAGAAACCAAAATAAGGTGCATAGTCAAGAAGTTAAAGACAGCCAATCTTACCAATGAGGAGGCAGGAGAGGGTGCTCAGGGGATGGAATGCGCCCCGACGCGCGTTTTGTGAAAACAGAGTGTCACTTCATCACGGGGAGGAAGTGACACTCTGTTGTCACGAAACGCGCGTCGAGTTTATACCTCAGTCACGGTGTAACTGTTAATGAGCTTTTTTAGGAGTTGTGCCTACATCTAGATTCACTTCAGTTTTTTATGAGGGTATCACCTTATGGTCTAGTGCGCTGTGTTTCATTAAAATTTTCTTATACTTTTCTTGCTTTACATACAGGTGCTTCTCACAAAATTAGAATACCATTTCTTCAATACAAGAGGTTAAACTCATATTATACAGAGTCTTTACAAACAGAGTGATCTATTTCAATTGTTTATTTCTGTTAATGTTTGATGATTATTGCTTACAGCCAAGGAAAGCCCAAAAGTCATTATTTAAGTAAATTAGAATACTTTATAGCACCAGCATGAAAAATGATTTTAAAAGCCGAAATGTTGTCATACTGAAATGTATGTTCAGTAAATGCAGTCAATACTTGGTCGAGGCTCCTTTTGCATCAATTACTGCATCAATGCGGCGTGGCATGGAGGCGATCAGCCTGTGGCACTGCAGAGACGTTATGGAAACCCAGATTGCTTTGATACGAGAATGAAATTTCCATCTCCAAAAAGATTGTCAGTAGAGGGAAGCATGAAGTGCTCAAACATTTCCTGGTAGATGGCTGCGCTGACTTTGGTCTTGATAAAACACAGTGGACCTACACCGGCAGATGACACAGCTTCCCAAACCATCACTAATTGTGGAAACTTCACATTAGACCTCAAGCAGCTTGGATTGTGGCCTCTCCACTCTTCCTACAGACTCTGGGACCTTGATTTCCAAATGAAATGCAAAATTAAATTTTATCTGAAAACAACACCTTGGATCACTGAGCAACAGTCCAGTTCTTTTTCTCCTTGGCCCAGGTAAGACGATTCTGGCGTTGTCTATTGGTCATGAATGGCTTGACACAAGGAATGCGACACTTGTAGCCCATGTCCTGGATACTTCTGTGTATGGTGCCTCTTGAAGCAATGACTGCAGCAGCATTCCACTCCTTGTGAATCTCCCCCAAATTTTTGAATGGCCTTTTCTTAACAATCCTTTCAAGGCTGCGGTTATCCCGGTTGCTTGTGCATTTTTTTCTACCACACCTTTTCCTTCCACTCAACTTTCCACTAATATGCTTAGATACAGCTTCTTTAGCAATGACCTTTTGTGGGTCACCCTCCTTGCGGAGTGTGTCAATGACTGCCTTCTGGACATCTGTCAAGTTAGCAGTCTTCCCATGATTGTGAACCTTACTGAAACAGACTAAGGGACCTTTTTAAATGCTTAGGAAGCTTTTGCAGCTATTTTTTGTTAATTATTCTAATTTACTGAGATAATGACTTTAGGGTTTTCTTTGGCTATAAGCCAAAATCGTCAACATAAACAGAAATAAACACTTGAAATAGATCACTGTTTGTAATGACCCTATATAATATATGAGTTTCACTTTTTGTATTGAACAACTGAAATAAATTAACTTTTTGATAATATTCTAATTTTGTGAGAAGCACAAAATATTCTTTATATGTGACTGCTATCTGATGTGGTCTCTGAGGGCAGCTCCATGTGCTCATCAGCATAGCGCATGGATAAAGCAGCTGCCTACTATATAAATAATTTAGGCCAGACAATTGTATGCTGGTGTTTTTCCATGAAGATCTGAGTTCCAGGCGGCAAATAACCCATTTGCAGAAGGATATAGGCTAATATTGTCCCATCTGTGTCTATTACTTCCAGTAATATCTGTCTCTTATCTTGGGCCTCTTCCTGGTATAATGTCCCAGTTCCTGGGCTCATCCTGTAATATTGCTCCCTGCTCTGCCACTGTTCTGTAACACATTGCAAAAAAAAGCTTTCCCCACCCTCATGACTGGTGGCGTCCTCTTTTGTTGCTTTTGGCATGTCTGAAATTGGTGACGCATGACATCACGCATGTGACTCGCACGCCGATGACTGCTACTGGCCATTGATAGGCCGGCAGTGTGTATTGTGGTGTAGGTACTCATTGGGTCTCTGCGCTGCCATACATTTCAACTGAATGTTCTCAGACACACACTGTTAGGGTCTGCGGAACGCACCAAATATATAAAGTGGAGAGGTGCGTTCGCAGCCCGGGGTCCACCGTGCAAGCAAAGCCTGCTGCTAGTAAGATGACGAAAGTAGCGAACTCTGTTATCCCACAGAGTCGCTAAAATAAACGCCGTAGCGCGTTGTGGCAGTAAGTGCAGACTCTGTTAATTCACAGAGCCGCTAACGGGATGCCACAGTGCTATATGGCGATATGTGCGAACTCACTTAGCTTCAGTGAGCCGCAAAGTAAAACGCTAGGGCGCTGTCTAGCGTCGAGAGCGAACCCTGTTACGTCACAGAGCCGCTGAGAACAAACGCCGTGTCCTGTCAGGCTCTCAGGCACACGGTTAATTGCTAAGCGAGCATAATACGTGGTCATGCGCTAATGTCCTCGCGGGAGTCACCCGCAATCTATGGCGTCTGAACGCCAGACCCTGAATACGGCAATCAAACTCCTCACCGGTTATGCCGGTAATCTAGGGCATCTAGGACACCGACCCTGACCAGCTAGCACACTAAACTCCTCACCGATTAAGTCGGTATTCTAGTGGCTTATTTCAGCCGGGTCCCTAACCACACACACGCATGACCACACTGGCGCATAGCATACAATGGTTGATATTAGCGCATGGCGGCCCAGCCATGCTACCCTTTTATAGCAACAGCCACAGGACCTTCCAGGAACAAGGACCAATGAGAACCTGTTCAGAAGACTAGTAGTAACAGGGCCTTCCTGGCGGGCCAATAGGAGCCGCTGCAGTACCTGAGCATGTGACCCCTGATCTCCAATGAGAGATCTCACTCTGGGCACGCTCAGAAGGGAAAATGCAGGACTTTATCCCAAAGATGTCTGCTCCAGAACTGGCTACAATAGCAGATCCAGGAAAGGCAGCAGCAAGTCACTGCCCAGTAGTGGAGTGGGCAAGACGCCTGGAACGACGTCTCTGCTGAGCAGGCTCCACTGCGGCCGGAGACGAATGGGAGACCGCAGCGGCACTGGTTCGAGACTCCCCTTGTGCAGGAGCGGGAACTCAAACCCTAACATTACCCCCCCTCCTAGGGCCCCCCCTTCTCTGGGCCTCGCTGCGTTCAAAGGCAGTGATGAGCTGCGGAGCGTGAACATGCTCGGCAGGCTCCCAAGACCTATCCTCAGGCCCATAGCCCCTCCAGTCCACCAAATAAAACTTTTTGCCCCGTACCACCTTACACCCCACGATGGCGCTCACCTCATGGTCATCCGCAGATGAACCCGATGTCCCGGCAGATGACTCAGAAAACCGGGACATGAGCACGGGTTTTAGGAGGGACACGTGAAAGGTGTCGGAGATACCCAGGCGTGGTGGAAGAGCTAAACGGTATACCACAGGGTTAACCTGCTCGAGGACCTTGAAAGGACCCAGGTAGCGGGGTGCCAACTTAGTGGACTCAACTCGCAGCCTGATGTTACGGGCGGAGAGCCACACCAAATCCCCAGGAGCAAATGTAGGAGCGGGGCGCCGATGGGCATCGGCCGAAGACCTCATCCTCTCTTTGGAGGCCTGAATGGCATCCTGCGTGCGGTCCCAAATGTCCCGTGCCTCCACAGCCCAGTCTGCCACCCTGGAATCGGCGGAAGACACGGGCATAGGCACTGGTACCCGCGGATGCTGACCGTAGTTCAGGAGGAATGGGGTCTGTCCGGTGGAATCAGCCACAGCATTGTTTAATGCAAACTCAGCCCATGGTAGCAAGGATGCCCAGTCATCCTGCCTGGCTGAGACAAAATGTCGTAGATAGGTGACCAAGGTCTGGTTGGCCCTCTCTACCAACCCATTCGTCTCAGGATGGTACGCTGAAGAGAGATTTAACTCAATACTGAGTAGACGACAAAGCTCTCTCCAGAACCGAGACGCAAACTGGGGACCTCGGTCACTGACAATCTTGTCCGGCATGCCGTGTAAACGGAAGATGTGCCTAACAAACAACGCTGCCAGAGCCCGTGCAGAAGGTAACCGTGGTAGTGGCACCAGATGCACCATTTTAGAGAAATGGTCGGTGATTACCCAAATGATGGTGCAACCCTGAGACTTGGGCAAGCCCACCACAAAGTCCATCCCAACCATCTCCCAGGGCCTGTCTGCCACCGGCAAAGGGTAAAGTAACCCAGCTGGCCGTTGTCGTGGAGACTTATTTTTGGCGCAGGAGACACACGCCCGAACATAGTCCCCAACATCACGGACCATATGCGGCCACCAATATGTCCTCGCCAGCAACTCAGATGTCCTCTTTGCCCCAAAGTGTCCACCCACCCTGGACGAATGTGCCCAAGAGAGTACCTCCGGTCGCAAATTAGTAGGCACAAAAGTCTTGCCCGGGGGCACAGACTCTAGCGAAACCGGGGCCACTGTTCTCAGGCTCTCTGTGGGGACGATAAGCCGAGGCTCCTCCACCTCCTCCTCCGAGGACACCACAGAGCGAGAGAGAGCGTCGGCACGAATGTTCTTCTCTCCCGAGAGGAAATGCAGTGTGAAATGAAACCGGGAGAAGAACAAGGACCATCTGGCTTGGCGAGAATTAAGCCGCTGGGCTGTCTGAAGATATACCAGGTTTTTGTGATCCGTGAAGACTTGGAAGGGAAAGCGAGCTCCCTCCAACAGATGTCTCCACTCCGAGAAGGCCAACTTCATTGCTAGCAACTCCCTGTCCCCGATGGAATAATTCCTCTCTGCTGGTGTGAAGGTCTTGGAGAAAAGAAGCATGGATGCTTCCGACCTTGAGCATCCTTTTGGAAGAGGACTGCTCCAGCACCAACGGACGAGGCATCCACCTCCAATATAAATGGCTTATCAACATCGGGGCGATGTAGGATGGGAGCTCTAGCGAAATGAGACTTAATAGACGTGAAGGCCTTGGAGACCTCTTCAGACCACAATTTGGGATTAGCTCCCTTTTTGGTAAGGGCAACCACGGGAGCTACCAAAGTTGAGAAGTGGGGAATGAACTGACGGTAGTAATTAATGAACCCCATAAAGCGCTGCACCACCTTTAGAGAGTGGGGTTCTTGCCAGTCCATCACCGCCTGTAGTTTGGCAGGATCCATAGCCAATCCCTGGGCGGAGATGATATAGCCCAGGAAAGGTAAGGACTCCTGCTCAAACACACATTTCTCCAACTTTGCGTAAAGGGAATTTGCCCGTAGGAGGTCGAAGACCCTGCCAACATCCCTCCGGTGGGAGTCAATATCTGGAGAGAAGATGAGTATATCATCCAGATAGACTACGACCGAGGTGGAGAGCATATCCCGGAAGATGTCATTGACAAAGTCTTGGAAAACGGCTGGAGCATTACAGAGCCCAAAGGGCATCACCAGATATTCGTAATGCCCATCCCTGGTATTAAAAGCCGTCTTCCATTCGTCCCCCTCACGGATGCGAATCAGGTTATAAGCACCGCGCAGATCTAGTTTAGTGAATACCCTTGCTCCCCGAAGCCTATCAAATAGCTCAGAGATCAGGGGCAACGGGTACTTGTTTTTAACGGTGATGGCGTTAAGACCCCTGTAATCAATACACGGACGCAATTCTCCGTTTCTCTTCTGCACGAAGAAAAATCCCGCCCCTGTCGGTGACACCGACTTCCTAATAAACCCTCTTGCCAGGTTCTCCTGAATATATTGCGACATGGCCTCTGTCTCAGGAAGAGAGAGGGGATAGACCCTTCCCCGAGGAGGTTCTGCGCCAGGCAAGAGGTCGATAGGACAGTCATAGGGGCGATGAGGCGGAAGAGTCTCCGCAGCCTTCTTGGAGAACACGTCTGCATATGACCAGTAGTGCTTGGGAAGTGGAGTAAGATCTGCGGGTAACTCAGTAGTGGTAACCTGAACGCAACTTCTGAAACATCTGCCTGTACATGCATCACTCCAACCCAGTATCCTACCCGAAGTCCACTCTATATGTGGGGAGTGGAAACGGAGCCAAGGTATACCTAGTAGGATCTCGTCTATTCCCTCGGGAAGGACGAGTAGGGAAATAAATTCCTGATGGGAAGGAGATACAGACAATGCAAGTGGGACAGTCTGGTGAGTAATTTGTGAGGGCAATGACGACCCATTCACTACCCGAACAGTCACTGATTTGTCAAGCGCCACCAGAGGTATTGCATGACGGCGAGCAAAGCTAGAGGACATGAAATTCCCCTCTGCTCCTGAGTCCACGCAAAGGTCGGCGGTGAGAATGGAAGTACCAACAGTGATTGTCCCTTTAAATGTTATCTTGGAGGAAAATGCCGCTGTCTCTAGTGAACCTCCTCCCAGGGCCACTAGACGCGATCGCTTCCCCGATCGCTGTGGACATCTGTTGGCATAGTGTCCTGTCTGCTGACAATGGTTACAAACCACGGATACTCGGACGGACCGAGACTTAGGTCCTGCATGAGGAACTTCTGTGGCCTTTTGAGGTTCGGACGCCAGATCTGGGAATTCGAGAGGTTTGGCAAAGGTAGGAGCCAACCGAAACCTCTGCCTACACTGGGCCCGCTCCAACCTCCGCTCGTGAAAACGGAGGTCAATGCGGGTAGATATGGAGATAAGCTTCTCCAGTGTGGCGGGAATCTCCCTGGTAGCCAAAGCGTCTTTAACATGGTCAGCCAGTCCCCGCCAGTAGATAGGAATAAGAACTTTATCAGACCAATCTAGCTCAGCAGCCAGAGTCCGAAACTGGACGGAAAACTGACTGACCAAAGACGAACCCTGTGTCAATGCCAGCAGTTGTAGCGCCGTATCGTGGGTGACCTGGGGTCCTAAAAAGACCTTTTTAAGAGCCTCCAAGAAACGAGGAGCACTCTGCACCACACGATCATCGCGCTCCCACAGAGGCGTTGCCCACTCCAACGCTCTACCGAGAGTAGAGAAAGTACAAAACCCACTTGTGCCCGATCCGTGGGAAAACGTGCAGCCAGAAGCTCAAGATGTATAGAGCACTGACTCACGAATCCCCGACATTGCTTGCTATCACCGGCAAACTTGTCAGGAAGCGGGAGGTGGGATAATGTAGGGGCAGAGGTGGCAGAGGACAAACTGGCTGCAGCCACGCTAGCAGCCTGAACAGCGACTGCGGTAACATCCACAGCTGAGGTTGTGCTCTCAAGAGCCTCCAACCTACCCTTCAGCTGCTGGATGTACTGCAATAGACGCTGTTCGTCCGCCATTTTACTAGCCAGACCCGGGCGCTAATATTATGTTAGGGTCTGCGGAACGCACCAAATATATAAAGTGGAGAGGTGCGTTCGCAGCCCGGGGTCCACCGTGCAAGCAAAGCCTGCTGCTAGTAAGATGACGAAAGTAGCGAACTCTGTTATCCCGCAGAGTCGCTAAAATAAACGCCGTAGCGCGTTGTGGCAGTAAGTGCAGACTCTGTTAATTCACAGAGCCACTAACGGGATGCCACAGTGCTATATGGCGATATGTGCGAACTCACTTAGCTTCAGTGAGCCGCAAAGTAAAACGCTAGGGCGCTGTCTAGCGTCGAGAGCGAACCCTGTTACGTCACAGAGCCGCTGAGAACAAACGCCGTGTCCTGTCAGGCTCTCAGGCACACGGTTAATTGCTAAGCGAGCATAATACGTGGTCATGCGCTAATGTCCTCGCGGGAGTCACCCGCAATCTATGGCGTCTGAACGCCAGACCCTGAATACGGCAATCAAACTCCTCACCGGTTATGCCGGTAATCTAGGGCATCTAGGACACCGACCCTGACCAGCTAGCACACTAAACTCCTCACCGATTAAGTCGGTATTCTAGTGGCTTATTTCAGCCGGGTCCCTAACCACACACACGCATGACCACACTGGCGCATAGCATACAATGGTTGATATTAGCGCATGGCGGCCCAGCCATGCTACCCTTTTATAGCAACAGCCACAGGACCTTCCAGGAACAAGGACCAATGAGAACCTGTTCAGAAGACTAGTAGTAACAGGGCCTTCCTGGCGGGCCAATAGGAGCCGCTGCAGTACCTGAGCATGTGACCCTGATCTCCAATGAGAGATCTCACTCTGGGCACGCTCAGAAGGGAAAATGCAGGACTTTATCCCAAAGACGTCTGCTCCAGAACTGGCTACAATAGCAGATCCAGGAAAGGCAGCAGCAAGTCACTGCCCAGTAGTGGAGTGGGCAAGACGCCTGGAACGACGTCTCTGCTGAGCAGGCTCCACTGCGGCCGGAGACGAATGGGAGACCGCAGCGGCACTGGTTCGAGACTCCCCTTGTGCAGGAGCGGGAACTCGAACCCTAACACACACCCAACTGAAATAGGCTCTGGTGTCGGCTGCCTATGATTAGAGGGGTACACTCGAGTGAATAAAAAATGTACCACCAGGTCTATTGGACCACTATAAACTGAATTGAACCTACAGAGATGCCATTAAAGACCCAAAATGTAATTGCATTAGTTAATATATTTGACTAGATAACCAGAGATAAAATACAAGACCAATGCAAAATACATATTAAAAACAAAACAGATTTGAGGAATGCATCAAATATGTGACATTATGTATATTAACTACTGGACATGGCAATGCACAAAGTGCATGTAAATATTGTAATAATACTCAAGTGAGTAAAGCCCCATATTATAGAAGATATATAAGGTATGAAAACGTACAAAACACGACAGGCACAGTGCTAAGTGCTATAAAGTGCAATTAATACCATGCACAAATGAAATGAAGTCGTTCTCAATTCAAGTAAAAGCATTTGAAAGTACATATGTGATAATTATTGATCAGATGTCTCCATGCCTTAATACTCATTGTGTATTCTCCACTTCACCCTCCAATGCACGTTTCACTGATGCATCCATTTCAAACTAAGGTGTGTCCTTTGATTAAGTGCATACATAGGCTTAAGCACATGAATTGGGAATATAACATTGAACAATGGCCAACTAGATTTTTCTTTAGTGTTATTTACAGTACAGACCAAAAGTTTGGACACCTTCTCATTCAAAGATTTTTCTGTATTTTCATGACTATGAACATTGTAGAATCACACTGAAGGCATCAAAGCTATGAATTAACACATGTGGAATTATACATTACACTTTACAAAAAAGTGTGAAACAACTGAAAATATGTCTTATATTCTAGGTTCTTCAAAGTAGCCACCTTTTCCTTTGATTACTGGTTTGCACGCAGAAAAGGTGAATGGCTGGACTCTACATGCCTGGTTCCCACCGTGAAGCATGGAGGAGGTGGTGTGATGGTGTGGGGGTGCTTTGCTGGTGACACTGTTGGGATTTATTCAAAATTGAAGCGGTGAGCGGTCCAGCTCACCCCAAACCATCTCGATTGGGTTCAGGTCTGGTGACTGTTGAGTCCAGGTCATCTGGCGTAGCACCCCATCACTCTCCTTCTTGATCAAATAGCCCTTACACAGCCTGGAGGTGTGTTTGGGGTCATTGTCCTGTTGAAAAATAAATGATGGTCCAACTAAACGCAAACCAGATGGAATAGCATGCCGCTGCAAGATGCTGTGGTAGCCATGCTGGTTCAGTATGCCTTCAATTTTGAATAAATCCCCAACAGTGTCACCAGCAAAGCACCCCACACCATCACACCACCGCCTCCATGCTTCACGGTGGGAACCAGGCATGTAGAATCCATCCGTTCACCTTTTCTGCGTGCAAAGCAGTAATCAAAGCAAAAGGTGGCTACTTTGAAGAACCTAGAATATAAGACATATTTTCAGTTGTTTCACACTTTTTTGTAAAGTGTAATGTATAATTCCACATGTGTTAATTAATAGTTTTGATGCCTTCAGTGTGATTCTACAATTTTCATAGCCATGAAAATACAGAAAAATCTTTGAATGAGAAGGTGTGTCCAAACTTTTGGTCTGTACTGTATGTTACCACAAGAGGAGTAAGGCATATACTATTATGTCCAATGAGAGATATTGCCTATGTTGATTGCCAACAGTCTCTCTTACTTCCCAAAATATTAATCCCCGGAAAGAATTGATCATATAAAAGCTTTGCAACTACCATACTTTTTCCTCAATATCTTAATACCTCTGATATTGCTTAGTGTTTCTTTCTTTTTTTACCAGTTCAAATGTTTCCACACATCACTCCTAGAAATGTGTGGCTTTATGATGTGACTAAGAAGGACTGAAATATCGGTTTATACTGTAATTTGTTATCATACACATTGGATAACTATTCAATATATTTGAAATTGCAAGAATTGCATTTTTAAGTGCAGAATCTCTTGTTATTTTTACTTTTGAAGTATGAACTGTGTTTGGATTGAGAATATTGTTCACTTAGCACTACAAACAGCTCATGTACTATTAGACCACTCACTTGCATACATAAGCAAAATCTGTGACAGGATTCCACTAAATCTCATGCATATTGGTTTCCTCATATATGGCAGTTAAAATTTTTGACCAAAGTAGAGATGGCTGGCAACCCTGAACTCTCTATAGCTTTAACCCTATTAACACTCTATTATTCATTTGCATTTGAGAACTATCATACAATTAAATAATTGCCAGTGGGGGACACAGGACACTGAATAACAATTAAGAGCATGTTATCCCAGTGACTAAAGGGATCCCACAGTGATTAAAGTTTGCAAGTTATTCCTTTTCCGTTAGATAGGGGATAATTTCTGATTGCTGGGGGTATAAATGCTGGGACTGCCATGATTCTAAGGAGAATTCGCCTGTATAACTTAAGCAGTAGTTGATCATTCTCATCTCCGCCCTAATCATTCTTTCGCCTAGGACAACTTTCAGCTGATCTTCAACATTCCCATTAAGAATGCATGGAACCCAAGAGTCCTAATTCTTGGGATAGATGAGAATTGCAGTAATCAAGAAGTTATCCCTCTATCCAATGAATAGGAGATCACTTTCAAATTTAGAATATCTTCTTAAAGGCTATTAAGACTACTTTATGGTATCATCCATATTTTTTGATTAAAAAATTAAACTGCATCAGAACTCGCATAAGAAAGTCTGATTATGTTCTTTCTATTATGTAGCAATGATGGTTTCAAAAACTGATTAAGACAATATATGACACATTTAGTAATATAAAACTTTTATTAAGCATAGACTTATTTGCTTATCCATGTTATGCAAATAAAAGTTTATAACCTGATGTTAAATTCATCCATTGGTTGTATAAATTATTCTTTTGAAAGCTGAAACCCTCCAATCATTTAATGGACACAGAATGGTCAGATTTTGCAAGACAAAAGTTTTGTTGCCTGGTCATATAATGCACCCAATCCTAGTTTACATCCTCACCTGTGCTCAGTAAATGATCGGTTAATTAGTGGGTGTGTATAAAAAGAAACCCAGCACCCAGACCTTCACTTAAACTGCAACTTGAGCTTTGACAACATGCCAAAAATCCATCCTGTAACCAAAGCCTGGATTATCAAGAGGCTGAAGACCAGGTCCACTGCAGAAGTGGCTGGCACCTTTATTATGTCTCAGCGTCAAGTACAAAGAATTAAAACGAGATTTGAAGAAACTGGAGATGTGTTTGACAAGCCCAGGTCTGGCAGACCCAGCAAGACAATGCTCAGGAGGAACGTTTGTTGTTTAGAAAATTCAAAGCAAGCCCCTCTTTCACTGCAGCAGAGCTCCAACAGGCCTGGTCAACTCAAGTCCCTGTGTCAACTAGAACAGTTTGTAGGATTCTGTCTCGAAATGGCCTCTATGTTCGAATCAGTGCCCAGAAGCCAGCACAAAATAAAAGGCAAATAAAAAACTGTGTGGCATTTGCAAAGTCCCACAACCTGCTAAACAGATGGATACTGGAAAAGTGGCAGAAGGTGGATTCTCTGATGAATTTCCAGTAGAATTACATCACAGCCGCCGCAAACACTGCAGGAGAACTCCTGGAGCGCTTATGGATCCAAAATACACCCAGAAAACAGTTAAATTTGGTGGTGGAAACATCATGGTCTGGGGTTTACATTCAGTATGGGGGTGTGGGAAACATTTGCAAGGTGGAAGGCAATATCAATAGCCTAAAATAACAAAAAGTATTAGCTACCTCTTATATTCCAAATCATAAAAGGGGTCAAATTCTGCAGCAGGATGATGCTCCATCTCATACATCCATCTCTACAACAAAGTTCCTATAGGCAAAAAAGGTCAAGGATCAAGGTGCTCAAGGACTGGCCAGCCCAGTCATCAGACATGAACATCATTGAGCATGTTTGGGGTAGGATGAAAGGGGAAGCTTGGAAGACAAAACCAAAGAATCTAGATGAACTCTGGGAGGCATGTAAGACTGCATTCATTGCTATTCCTGATGACTTCATTAATAAATTGTATGAATCATTGTTGAACCGCATGGATGCAGTCCTTCAAGCTCATGGAAGTCACACAAAATATTAAATATGACTCTAATAGCACCACAACTTTATTCACCAATGTATGCAACATATATTTGTATTTTAAGTTAATTATTTGTTTGAAAATCACATTACTTTCTGTGGGCAACAAAACTTCTGTCTTGACAAAATCTGACTATTCTGTGTCCGTTAAATGATCAATATTTCTGCATTGATGCCGATTTATTTTCTTAACCTAAACCACATTTCGGAGGGTTTCAGTTTTCAAAAGAATAATTTATACAACCAATGGATGAATTTAACGTCAGGTTATAAGCTTTTATTTACATAACATGGATTAGCAACATAACTTCTGTCAGGGAGTGTACATGAGCTGCATTTTACATACACCTAGCATCAATTTGGTTATTGCTACTTTATAATAACAACTGTGTAACAACACATAATTTTGCTTTCTTAACATTGTAATTTACAGTTTGTTCTTTTAATCTGTATTATTCCAGAGTCTCCTTCCAAAGACTGCCCCTCTTTATTGCCGAATTTTTAAGTGTTGCTTAAGCATCACTTTTCGTTTTGTAATTAGCTAGCTAATAGTTATAACTAGTGTTGAGCGATACTGCTCGATATCTAAAAATATCGGATCGGGATGGTATCGCCGATATCACTAAATATCGTCGATATCCGATTCCGATACCGGAAGTCCCATGTAAGTCTATGGGAACAAAATATCGCAACTAAAAAAAAACATTCTTTCGTTGTAACACAAAATATACACACATAGAATACATATATATATATATATATACATGTCATTGTGACATATATATATATATACATATATTTATAGTTTATACACTTCTACATAGTAAAATAGACTCTGATTCAATTGCCGGGTAAAGCCGTGACATACCCCATAGAAGTCGACAGGCTCGGTGCCGAGTACCCCCAAAACCTCTGGCTCTGTGCGACTCAACTTGGGCGTCACGAACAGGATTCTGTAGCTCGCTATAAGCGAGTCCTGTGTGCCTGAATTGAACTGGTTTTGTGCTTGAGAATTGCTAAAATCATCAGAGAATGTATTTGCCATTTTTCCGCCATATCTGCGTCACGACGAGGCACTGGTGAAGAAGAAGGGCGTGCTCTTCGTGGGTGTACACTCACTCAGTGGCGCGAAAACGATGGCCGACCACTCTAAATGTTACTGCAATGTAAGATCGTGCCCCACAGCTCTTGAGTTCCGCCTCTCATCCTCCTCAGTGTGCGGAAACTAACACGAAGGTCCTGCCTCACTAAAAAGAGGGGCCCTCTCCAGATGCTAATGACACATGTGACTTGGCAGAGATGGCTAATGGACACGAGCAGAAGTGTGAATGGATGGAGCAGTCAGAGCTCTCCCCCCACGGAAGCGACCCGATCGCCACGGAACCACCGTTGGGCACCCGGCCTGAAACCCCCTACGCTGCAAGAAGCGGATGATACCCTAAGGCCTGGCCCGCACCGGGAGGAGGTCGCCAGGATGGAAGCCAGCTGGCGTGCCCTAAAACTAAACTTGGAGCGGCGCCAATCCCTCTTACCTGAAGTGTCTGTACCGGAAGGTGAGGCACCCGTTCTAGTAGAGGAGTCTGTGCGGGCATCCCAGCCCTTGCAATGTGATCCGGTTGACGTTGTCGCAGTGGAGGCACCCGTTCCTGCAAAAAACGCTGCACCGGCAACACCCCAGATCCCGCTGTCTGCCCCCGTCGCTGAGACAGAAGAAGCGACACCCGTCCTCATGGAGGAGGCCGCACAGGCACCAGAGGTCTACCTGTCTGTACCGGAGCCCCGACTGTCATCTGTTCCAGAGCCGGCTGCTTCCTCGCAGGTGAGCGCCCCAGGACTGGGGGGCGCCAGGAGAGCTGCCGCAAACCGACATTGTAAGCTGCAGTTTGATGGTGGAGACATGGAGATGCTGGTGGAGGAGAATTACAACCGGCGTCAGGAGGAAGAGTGTAGACGTCGGGAGAGAGAAGCCAAGCGACAAAGGGAGCAGCGCGAATCCCAAAAGCTTCGGCAACGTCACCTGGAGAAGGACTGGGCAGATAAGGACCGGATGAGAAAAGATAAAGGAACCCTGTGGGAGCTGCGGCGTAAGGGTGCAGTACGGAGCTTTAAATTGAAAGCTGGTTGGGGCTTCATACAGGAGCCTGGACTTTATTTAGAAGTGTTTGTGACCCGGCGGGACGTGGAGACTCACCTCCCAGAAGGACACCCGGGGAGGGACCTGTTGCCAGGAGACTTGGTAACTTACACCCGACACTGGGGTTACAATGGATGGTATGCCCTAAATGTCACCAGGTGCGACCCCTGGTCCCCAGAGTGTCAGGAACCTGTGAGACCCTCGGAGCCTTCAGCCTCCCACATCCAGGCCTCTGCACAAGTGCCCACCCCACGCCGTAAATCTCCCCAGCCTCCTCAGTGGTCTCCTCAGCAGCCCCAGCTATGGACATGATAATGATAGCTGGCCCGTACCCGGCGCCTGTTAGGCCCCCTGGGGTTCGTTCAGTCCGGGACATAGGCTCCAGACCCGGAGGGAGATGAAAGAGGTGGCCACACAGACACAGATAGCGGGTCACGACTTGACTGTACAGACCACACGACGTCATCAGGTCCTGGTGGTCCTTGGTGTCTCGGATGTTTGGCAAGCATCAGAAGAGTACCAGGTGGTACCTGGAACACCCCTGCCAAAGAATTTAAATAACCCGGACAGGGTCCCTGTATGTAAATAGTTAAATTGTTGATGTACCCGGACGGGTGAATGTTCATAAAAAAGTTTTTTAATTTAATAAAAAAACAACACAGTTTTCATTACTTTTATTACAGTCTCATCCTGCGACGCCATCGATCTCCTGTAAAAAAATGAAAAAAAAAAAAACAGCAGTATACCACCTGTCCGACGCAGTCCATAGTAACGAGTGTCCCACGACGATCCAGCTCTGCTACATCAGAAATGACATCAGAGGCAGGCAGGCAGGCAGAGCCTGTCATCCCGGCGCAGCACAGCTGATTACCTGCTTCCCCGGCGGTGACGTCATCGGACTGGTTTACGGCGGGATTACCCTGCAGTCACTGCAGTTATCGCGAAAAACTGCATGTGACCGCCAGGGAGAAGATAATGGCGGCCATCAAGCAGTCCAGGACGTGACCGCCGGAGATCTTCTGCCAGGTAAGTGCCGCTGACTCCTGACAGACCCGACCGACGGACACTCACAGTGACAGTGACAAATCCGATTCCGGTATCCGATATGACGAAAATATCGGTACTCGGAATCGAAAGCCCGATACAGCTAATATCGGCCGATACCCGATATTTGCAGTATCATATCGCTCAACACTAGTTATAACTGCTTCCATATGGATCTATATTTTCAGTGTCAATGATCATTTTCTGCTATGTGCATATAACACAAAATCTTCTCCTCTGTGTGTTTAAACCACATTTGAAGGTAAGGGCTAGAGAAAGTTAAATATCCCTTTAAACATTTCTACAGTGAACAATGTCTTTATAAAGCACTTGTTTAATATCTCTCATAGCTTGAGAGTGATTCCTTAGATTGCCAGAGGAATGGCAAAAGAAAATTGTATCCATATTAACTTTATTTTTCCCTCAATTTAAATAAAAGTTTAAACAGAGTTCATAAAACTATTCCAATACCCAAAATAAGATCTAAGTATTAGAAGTAAACCTATTCTAGGACAAACCTATTACATTTACTCTGCAGATAATATTTGTGTAAACTTTGTTACAGTCCTCCAGTTTCCTGAAACATGAAACTGCAGTATGAAATGAATCGATTGACATAAACTTTAGAGAAGCACAGTACTTAAGGGTATGAATAGGAAACTCTGGAGAATTCCCATGACACTCTCTGATTGAGAATGAGATAAAATATGTCATTTTCATTCTGCTCATTTCTATTTCCTAGGCTATATGGTCAGGAATATTCCTTTTTTATTTAATTCAAAGTAAGCAATTGTTTTCACTTTTTGGAATGAAACATGGTGAAATGAAAGGAACACACTCCTCGCATTTGGAGGACGAGATTTGACGTCTTCAGAAATTATAGAGAAGGGGAACATTAAAACATAATAAGGAAGAGATTGTATTTCCCCCACAATCTAGTTTAATAAAGCTGTGATATCCTGTACTGTTCCGTTAAAAGGAACATGCTTGATGAAGCCCAGTTTATGCCAGTTGTCTGAGAGTGATCTTTGGAAATATAATTAGGAGAACCATATCTAAAGTCATGAGATGCCTATAGGGAATCTGAACTTTCAAGAAAAGGCATTGATAAAGTACAAATCACTGTAGATAATAAAGCACATCTCTTTTTCTAAATAACTATTATAGGATGAATATATTTTAAGAAAAAAAATGAAATATGAAATAAAGTGTGCAGCATTGTTCTTTCAAGGGATTTTGCCTATAATTATAAATAAGGGCTCATTAGTACATTTTTAATACTTTTTACTAAAGCATTGATCTACTTTAGAGCTACTTTGCAGAATTACTTAAACAGGAAGTTCCTAATATAATGTTAGTAATATAATTGCTCTTTTTAACTAAAAATCTCCTGCAGGGCTGACAGGGACATTTAAATTAATTCTATTTTCCTTCTCTAGCTACCAAAAGGCTATAGCCGTCAGTTTCAGCAGTCGGTATTAAAGATATGAGGCCCAGGTCTAGAATAATCCACAAAATACACTACCGTAATCCAGACAAAAATAGAAAAAAGCACTAATTTAAAACCTGCCATGATTGAAAGACTATTTTCCAGCCCATGGAGAGAATAAACTTGCTGCATACAGCAAAACCAAAGTCTTAATTGGGTTTTCACCGCTATCGTACCAAAAAACAATGGTCAATTGAGGCCAAACCACTGCCATTCTCACTTATTCTTATAGAGAGTTTGTCAGCACAGTATGACTGTTTAAACCTAGTACAGGTGTGAGCAGGTTGCGGTATGCAGTGACAGACAGGATACAGAGCAAGGGTTAAAAATTTTATTTAACACAGGAATACTCCACGCAGGGAGATAAACAGTTAAGCGGGGGAAAAAGCAGTTCAAATGTAATTAATATGCAGGGTTAAAAAACAGTAGATAAAGTTATAGCAGTTCTTGTTGGGTCAACTTATCCTGTCAGTCGTTTCTCAAGCCGTGGAGGTTACAGAGCAGGCGATGGTGCCGACAATGGCAGGTGCAGTGCTTGTCTGATGAAGTCCTGAAGATAACGATGATCCGTCTTCTGGTGGCAGCGGTTGGTCTCCAATACCTTCTGCTGAGCCCCACATATACTGGTCTGGCCCAGAGAGTGTAGGCCACCACACTGTCTGAACCCAACGTGGCCCGGCAAATATAAACTGCGGAGTCAGGGCACAGATGAATGTCCCACACCCGATCTTTCTTAGGGGGGCACAAAGTACACACGGGCCCGGAGTGTTTGGCACCTCTCTTCATGGCGACCAATGGGCACACTGCATGTCTCGCCTCACAGTCTCTGCCAGTGGTGGTGGGGATGCTCGGGCTCAGGCCTGCGCTGGCTGTACCGGTGCTCGAGGGAAGGTGCACTCACTTCTCCCTGCAGCTCGCTGTCTGTTCCCGCCAAGTCTTCCTGTTTCCGCACGCACTGTGGCTGTACATGCTTAGACACACCCCCTGCATACAGATAAAAAGATTGGTCCAGTCTCTTAAGCTTTCCTCCGGACAACAGAGGAGACAGCCCCAACAGATCCAGACCCGGCACAGAACAGGCACCCATGGCTCCGTCCTTCTTCTTACATTCCCCCCCTACTTTTGCTCACTATTCCACGGGCGAAAGTTCTTGCAGTAACGGTTGACATTCCTCCATATCTTAAATGATTGGCTGCCAAATAAATTGCTTTTGTTCATATTGGTTGGGGGGTATTCCTGCTTTTGTCCATTCTGTGCGGCGTAAGTCAGGTTGAGTAGTGGAGTCAGGTTGAGTAGTCGAATCGGGTTGAGTAGTAGAGTTAGGTTGAGTGGACGAGGACACGCCCAGGTTCAATGGAGCAGCCATTTCGGGAGCTTCAGGCTCCTGTTCCTCTTCTGGGTCAATAAGTATAAGAATGATGTGTACATCACACACAAAACGATAATATAATTTAATAATAATAAAGAAATATCAATAATAACCAAGATAAAAGCTGAATGTGACGATACCACCAGAAATGTGGATGGCAGACCATCCGGAAATGTGAAGAAGAATACCCAGGTATGGAGGGAAAAACCAAGTGACAAGAACAAGAAAAGAATACCAATGCAACACAATGTGAATAATAAAACAATATAAAGCCTTTATTAATCAAATGGCAACAAATACAAACAACACAGAATTGTATATGTAATAAAATACAATAAATAAAAAGAGGCAATAAACAACAATATATAATGACAAAGATACAAAAAATATGAGCACTTGAATTTATATTTGTGTAACAATATATGTCTAATAACTTCCTACAAAAATTGCAGGCATGAGGGTAAATACACATATGGTAAGGAATTTATGGAAAATGGCTCAATAAATAACCAGGCAAAAATCTGGAATGCAAAAGATTTTATCTCGGATCTGAGAAGAGGCACAGTGTGTATATCACCTAATGACAAGAACAAAATTATGGTGCCATATGCCCAAAAAACACTATGTGTAAATAACAAAAAGTGTAAGCACAAAATTTGTGCAAATGAAATAAATATATTGTGCCAGAAGCAAAAAAAAACGCAATTTTTTGTAGCTTTGTCATTATATATTGTTGTTTATTGCCTCTTTTTATTTATTGTATTTTATTACATATACAATTCTGTGTTGTTTGTATTTGTGCCATTTGATTAATAAAGGCTTTATATTGTTTTATTATTCACATTGTGTTGCATTGGTATTCTTTTCTTGTTCTTGTCACTTGGTTTTTTCCTCCATACCTGGGTATTCTTCTTCTGGGTCAATAAGTAGCGGATCAGAGTATTCTTCCCTGTCATAGTCAAAAGCTGTGGAAGGGAGTGTTTCAGGAACACTTTGTGCTCTCTCTGTTTGATCGGGGTCTCGTGACAAGCAAAGAAGAAGGAAGATTCCAATGAACTACTTGAGTTGGAGCACCTTCTTTCCTCTCAGGTTGAACCTCATAGGCAGGACCTTCAGATCCGATCCTGTGTTTCACCCGATACGGGGTCTCTTTCTACAAGTACTCCAACTTGCCTCAAGGACGTTTGTCTCAGACCAACATGTAGTCCCCAGCCTTAAGAGTTGTCCCCCGCAGGGGAGTCACTTCATGATGTTCAAGTTCCCGGAACTTGGTCTGCACAAGCCGATGTAGAGTCTGCAAACGGTGGCAATGTTCACGGACCCAGGTGGACACCCTCATCCGTGGGTAGTCCTCCTCTGGATCCAACTCCAGCTCAGTAATCTCTCGTCCTTTCCAGCCAAACAGTAGGGTGTATGGCGTGTATCCAGTTGTGCTGTGCACACAATTGTTGTACACCCAGACTAATTCAGCCACAAATTCGGGCCAGCGAACTTTCCTGTCTTCCTACAATGTTCTCAGCATCTGAATCAGCATCCAATTAAAATGTTCGCATGCCCCATTCCCTTGTGGATGGTAGGGTGCCGTCCTTGATCTCTCAATCTGATACAGGCGATGCAGTTCTTCCATACGTGGTCCCTGAAAGCAGGCACCTTGGTCAGAGTGAATTCTCTTCAGACAACTGAACACTCGGATGAAGTCTTTGCAAATGGCACGTGTCGCCAACTCAGCAGTCTGATCCTGGGTTTGAGTCACCACTGCAAATTTGGTGAAGTGATCGGTCATCACCAGACAGTGTTCATTTCCAAAGTGAGCTGGGCCTACAGTCAAGTAGTCAATCATCAACACCTCTAAGGGAGCAGAAGTCACGATGGTTTGCATAGGGGCCCTCTGTTCAGGTGGCTTCACTAGTTCACAGTTCCTGTATTGTTGACAAGCTTCATCTACTGCAGCTTTCAGCTGAGGATGGTAGACCAATTTTGCAGCCACTGGAACATCTTCTCCGGGCCAAAGTGTGCCCCCCTCTCATGGGCTTCTGTTGCCACCTCCCGGAGCAACTTTTCCAAGAGTACCACTTGCCAGGTGACTCCCAACTCTCGTGCCAACTGCACTTTTTGATACAGCAGGCTATCTTCCAATTGGAGCCTCTCCACTGTCGAAGGATCTATAGGGTCCCCAGGGATAGGGCATGCCTTTACCTTTGGCTGGGAAGTTATTTCAAAGCCACCCATTGCCTCATCTTACTGAGTTCACTATCTTCCTGCTCAAGCCGTACTCAGTCATCACGGGGTCGTCCCAGTGTGTGTCCTCTGGATTCCTCCCCGATCTGTCACTGCGTTGCTGCAATCATCCTGGAGGAATTACAAAACTCATGGATTTCTTCAGCCTCCAGCTCTTCATACCGTTTAGGTCCAGGTCACTCATGAGTCACTCTGGATAAAGCATTGTCATGTGTGTTCTCAGCTCCTCTCATATAGGTGATCTTACGTCAGTACTTGGCCCCTAATTTTGCATTTTCCAAATGAGCCAGAGGATTGTTATCGGTGTGCACCAAGACTTCGGACCTTGACAGATACTCAGCAAACTTCTCGGCCATTGACCACACCAACGCCAGCAGTTCCAGCTTGAAGGAACTGTAGTTATCAGGGTTTCGTTCGGAGTCATGGAGGGACCAACTCACATACCCAATCACTCACTCCTTTCCACCCTGAATTTGTGACAATACAGCTTCTAGTCCATGTAGACTTTCATCGGTGTGAAGGATGAAGGCCTGAGAGTAGTGTGCATAGGCCAGTATGGGTGCTTCAGTCAGAGCCATCTTCAGGGCTCAGAAAGCTTCTTCCGGACTATCTCCCCACTGAATGGTCCAATTCTTTGCGCCAGACGGTACTCCTTTCAACAACTCTAACAGTGGGTTAACAATGTGAGTGAAATTTTTCACGAACCGTCGATAATACCCAGTGAGTCCCAGAAAGGCTTGGCCATCCTTCACGGTCTTCGGGGTAAGCCAGTCCTGTACCACTGCTCTCTTCTCACGTGACTGTCTCACCCTTTTAGCATAAATTACATGTCCCAGGTATTCAATATGCTTGCGGAAGAGGTGACACTTCCGAGGTTTCACTTTCAGGCCATGCCTTTGTAGCACTTGCTCCAGCTGTTGCAGCTGCTCCTCAAAGGTGGCTGCGTAGACAATGATGTCATCCAAATAAATGAGGTTAGCCTCTAAGATCAAGTCTCCCAAACATCTCTCCATCAATCGTTAGAAGGTCCGGGGTGCATTGGTAAGGCCGAAAGGCATCCAGTTTAACTTGAACAACCCAATAGGCAGTATGAATGTTATCTTCACCCGGTCATGCTCGGACATGGGAACTTGCCAATACCCACTGGCCAGATCCAACGATGAGAAGTACTTCACTTTTCCCAAGGCAGACAACGATTCCTCAATTCTTCTCAGTAGTGGGTATGAGTCTCACACAGTGCAAGCGTTCAATTTCCGGTAGTCTTCACAGAAGCACAGGATCCCGTCATTTTTTCATACTAGGACAATAGGGACAGCCCACAGATTTTAACTCTCTTGGATGACTCCATTTTCCATACTAGGACAATGGGGCAGCTCACGGACTTTGGCACTCTCGGATGACTCCACTCTGCAGCACATGCGCCAACATCTCCTTCACCTCCTGGTACATTTGTGGTGGGATTTGTCAATATCGCTCTCTAATGGGTGCGGCACTTCCCATTTGAATCTCGTGGGTGATAGCTGTGGTACACTCAAAATCATCATCATGATGAGCAAAAACATCCTGGTATTGCTCTAGCACTGCTTTCACTTTTTGTACCTGTTGTGGCAAAAGTTCTGTAAGTTCGGCCCGCATCTGCTGCAGGATTCGGTGTCCTTCCTTTAGGTGGTTAAATTCTGATTTGGAGGACAACGACACGGCCACTGTCCACGGATGCCCCTGCTTTACTGCCATCTGAATGGCCTCTGGTGGTATCAGCTCTTCCGGCATTCCCATGATCTGTGCTACTTCACTCTTGGGCTGAAGGGTGAGATCACCCTCCCCTAGGTTGACACATTGCACTGGTACATTTCCGTCATGAACAATGGCTAACGTCCACACATCAAGGAGCCCTTGAATGTAATTGATCCATAAAAGCTGGCTCTATCTGGTGTTCGACTCCTTCAAGAGGATGCAGGCTCGGATAGGCAGAGTGAGCACAGTCTGAACTGGTGGTAAGACGAGGTTGGCGGCGCCTGGAACGATCACCTTGCCCAATATTTTCCCTTCACTCGATGTCTGTTGGGCCTGGGCCATACGTATCAACAGTTGGAACAATTTTCTGAGGTAGATGTGAGGGCTCAATCGATTCAGAAACACATCTGCCAACCCGTTGACCAGGATGTTCCCCAATTCTTTCAGTACGTTCATGCCCAAAGTCACAGTGGGGCCATTGCCAGGGTCCCCAGCGGTCAACATGACTCCTTCTGGCCCACATCTTTGCCGCACATAGTGATTGGCATCCAGACTACCCTTGCGACTGGAATGGGCAACTGATTGGCTGCTGTCAACTTGATTACTGGTCCCCATTCAGGCCACATTGTCTTGGGAAAATGATGTCTGAAATAAGTCTCAGGCATAGTGGTTACTTGAGAGCTGGTATCAACTAAACACTGAACGGCCCGACCATCCATTTTAGCCCAAATGAGAGGACTCAAAGAAACTAAACTTGTGGGACTTCTTTCTCTCCTTCTTGGTTACTCAGGCTTCTGGCAGCGTCCCCCAGCCATGGAGCCCACTAGTTTAACGGATGACAGTTGAGGGGTCTTCCCCAGAGCGCACAACCCCGCTCAGAATGTCCAGTACTCTCACAGTTGTAACAGGTCGGCAGTCCTTCTGCGCTATGTGGTCTTGGTCCCTGGCGAGGCTTAGGATCAGTTCTGCCTCCGGAGGGTCCAGGGGTACTGCAGGTTTCTTCCTCAGTTATTCTCATAATCCTATTCAATTAAGGCGGGGGACACTTCAAAATACCATTTTAACACCAAATCTATAGTGGAAGGTGCCACCATTAGATAAGAAGTGAGAGAGAAAGGTTATTTAAAATAAAATACTTTATTGATAATTTTTGTTAAAATATTAATGCAAATACAAAAAGGAAATATAAAAGAGTGGGGGAGACTCCAAAAGAAAGGGGGAAACAAAACGCCAAACTAATACACCACCAAAATGTATATAATCAATGCAGATTTTTCTTATGTCTAATAACTGACATTATGAAGCTATAAAATATAGCTAAGCACATACGATTTAATCAAGGGGCATTATGCTTCCTATATATTAATAATGAAGTGCATTCTAGAGCCAGTATAGAAGTGAAAAGTTCTTTGCACTGGTGTATCTCCCCCATAAAAGTGTGCACAAAAGTGCTGAGGTAGTGAATGGAGAGTGGAGTGACTACACGAAACGGTGCCCGTCGGGCGTGGGGGACAGGACGCCACTGTATCGCCACGTGTACGCTTCCCCTTTGTCAGCAAACAAACTTCATCTCCAGTGCTTAGGTATGTGATAGGTATGTGATAGGAGCAAGTGAACTCCTGCTCTTTTAAGCTGATCTGCTTTATTACAATCCAATTTTGGATACACTCCATTCACTACCTCAGCACTTTTGTGCACACTTTTATGGGGAGATACACCAGTGCAAAGAACTTTTCACTTCTATACTGGCTCTAGAATGCACTTCATTATTAATATATAGGAAGCATAATGCCCCTTGATTAAATCGTATGTGCTTAGCTATATTTTATAGCTTCATAATGTCAGTTGTTAGACATAAGAAAAATCTGCATTGATTATATACATTTTGGTGGTGTATTAGTTTGGCGTTTTGTTTCCCCCTTTCTTTTGGAGTCTCCCCCACTCTTTTATATTTCCTTTTTGTATTTGCATTAATATTTTAACAAAAATTATCAATAAAGTATTTTATTTTAAATAACCTTTCTCTCTCACTTCTTATCTAATGGTGGCACCTTCCACTATAGATTTGGTGTTAAAAAGGTTTCTTCCTCAGGTCAGACCTAAGTTCTCTCACCCAACCAGGTTCAGTTGCCAACTAGATGGATACCTCTCCCCTCTGGACATTCCCCGCCGGGATTCTCACCCTCTGCTCTTGCTCACATGAGCGCGCTTGGGGCCCAAAGCGTGGATTAAAACCGCAAGCGCTCTTGCAAAGCCTGTCTAAGCAGCGCATCTCTAAAGCCTGCCACAGGCTGATCTCTCAGAACTATATCGGGGGTTCTACACTTACGCCATCTCACTTAGCAATCGCAGCGTGGATCTCCTGCAGTGCATTCATGTATTGGGTCACGGACTCGCCTTCCCATTGGACACGGCTAAATAAGCGCATGCGCAATTCTCTGATGTCCGTGGGGTCTCCATGTATTTCCTCTAAGATTTGTAGCACCTTGGTAAAGTATCTCATTCATGGGGGGCGGAACATGACGGAGCTCCTCACCTCTCTATCCAGGGCCATTATAGCAATCTCTGCCTCCATCACGGGGGTCAAGGGGTGCATCCTCAACATACCTGACATACTCAGTCCAGTCCCATAGCAGAATGTTTCTCCCTGTAAACTTTGGGAGGTTGCTCAACATGGCTCTCAGCAGTATACTAGCCAAAGGGACACCCATGACCACTTGGTCTGTCTCCCCTGTGCTTGGGGCACGCATGACCGCTTGGTCTGTCCCCTGTGTGCCTGAGGACTGCATCCTGCCGACTATGCCAAGTGTGAGCAGGTTGCAGGATGCAGTGATGGATAGGATACAGAGCAAGGGTTAACAATTTTAATTAACACTGGAATACTCCACGCAGGGAGATAAACGGTTAAGCGGGGGAAAAAGCATTTCAAATTTAAATTTTATGCAGGGCTAAAGAACAGTAGATAAAGTAATGGCAGTTCATGTTGGGTCAACTTATCCTGTCAGTTGTTTCTCAAGACGTGGAGGTTACAGAGCAGGCGATGGCACCGTCAACGGCTGGCGCAGTGCTTGTCTGATGAGGTTCTGAAGATAACGATGATCTGTCTTCAGGTGGCAGCGGTTGGTCTATGGTACCTTCCATTGAGCCCCCAGTCCATATACTGATGTGGCCGAGAGAGTGTAAGCCACCGCACTGTCTGAACCCAACATGGCCTAGCAAATATAAACTGGGGAGTCAGGGCGCAGATGAGGGTCCCACACCCGGTCTTTCTTAGGCGGCATGCACACAGTACTCACAGGCCCGGTGCGTTTGGCACCTCGCTTCGTGGCATCCAACGGGCACACTGCACATCTCTCCTCACAGTCTCTGGTGGGGACGATCGGGTGCGGGCCTGCGCTGTACCGGTGTTAGAGGGCCGGAGCACTCACTTCTCCCTGCTACGCGCTGTCTGTTCCCAGCAAGTCTGTCTACTTCTGCGCACACTGTGGCTGTACACGCTTAGCCACACCTCCTGCTTCTGGATACCAAGATTGGTCTAGTCTCTTAACCTTTCCCCTGGAAAACAGAGGTGACAGCCCCGATAGTTCCAGACCCAGCACAGAACAGATACTCACGGCACAGTCCTTCTTCTGACACAGGCGCTTTGTGCATTCTTAACGTGGGTAAATATTTCAAAGCACTTTCTCACTTACTTGTTTTGCCTCTATCTCCACCTCTCTCTTCTTGACAGCTCTGAATGTATAAAGCCAGAGAAGGGAGGAGATAAATGGATAACTAATAGGTGGTTAAATGTTGGCCATGCAAAAGGTTCTCTAAGCACCTGTACTCAGTTTCAACAATCATTCTGATCTGACAAACTTCCTTTAACAATAAAACCCATTTTTTGTATCTCTTTATTTGTATGTACAGTGGGGAAATAAGTATTTGATACACTGCTGATTTTGCAAGTTTTCCCACCTGCAAAAAATTGAGATGTCTGTAATATTTATCTAAGGCACACGTCAATTGTGAGAGATAGAATTTAAAAAAAATCCAGACAATCACACTGAATGATTTTTACATACCGTATATACTCGCGTATAAGCCGAGATTTTCAGCCCATTTTTTAAGGTTGAAAGTCCCCCTCTCGGCTTAAACACTAGTCATATACGCCAGGGGGTAAGCGGGCAGGGGGTGGGGGTGTCAGATCATGCTCACCCTCCCTGGCGCGTCTCTGCAGCCCCCGCTGCTTCACCCACGATCTCAGGCTCCTTCCTTCAGCAGTCACATGGTACCGCTCATTAAAGTCATGAATATGCGCATATTCATGACTTTAATGAACGGTACCACGTGACCGCTGAAGGAAGGAATAGCTGCCGGAGAACGTGAGAGAAGCAGGGGGGCTGGAGAGACAGGGTAAGTATATTCAATATTCACCTGTCCCAGGTCCACCGCTGCGCTCCGCTCTATACTCTGCGTCCTCTGGCTGTGATGTTCAGGTCAGAGGGCGCGATGACGTAGTTAGTGCGTGCCATGCCCTCTGCCTGAGCATTCACTGACAGAGGACCCGGAAGACAGCGGCACGCAGCGGTGGACCGGGGACAGGTGAATATCTCAGGTGCCGGGCCCCTGAGCCAGCAGTGACACCGGCACTTGTCCCCCATAGTGCGCCGCTGTCCACGCCTGCTCAGGACACCGGTACCTGATACCCAGTGACAAGAGGTGGGTATGTCATTTTTTTATTTGCAGCAGCAGCGGCAGCATATGGGGCCTATACTACGGAGCATCTTATGGGGGCATAATAATCTATGGAGCATCTTATGGGGGCATGATCTATGGAGCATCTTATGGGGCATAACCTATGGAGCATCTTATGGGGGCATAATCTATGGAGCATCATATGGGGCATAAAATATATGGAGCATTTTATGGGGGCATAATCTATGGGGCAGCACGGTGGCTCAGTGGATAGCACTGCAGCCTTGCAGCGCTCGAGTCCTGGGTTCGAATCCCACCAAGGACAACATCTGCAAGAAGTTTGTATGTTCTCCCCATGTTTGCGTGGGTTTCCTCCGGGTACTCCGGTTTCCTCCCACACTCCAAAAACATACTGATAGGGAATCTAGATTGTGAGCCCCATCGGGGACAGCAATGGTAATTGTGTGCAAAACTGTAAAGCGATGCGGAATATGTTAGCGCTATATAAAAATAAAGATTATTATTATTATCTTATGGGGGCATAATCTATGGAGCATCATATGTGGCATAAAATATATGGAGCATCTTATGGGGGCATAATCTATGGAGCATTTTATGGGGCCATAATCTTTATGGAGCAGCATATGGGGCATATTATTCTATGGAGCATCTTATGGGGCCATTGTTAACCTTTATGCAGCATTATATGGGGAGTATTTTGTATGGAGCATCTTGTGGGGCCACCATGAACTGTATGGAGCATTATATGGGGCTCCTGATTCAATATGGATATTCAAAAACCTTTAACCTACTGATGTCTCAATTAATTTTACTTTTATTGGTATCTATTTTTATTTTTGAAAATTTACCAGTGGCTGCTGCATTTTCCACACTAGGCTTATACATGAGGCAATAAGTTTTCCCAGTTTTTAGTGGCAAAATTAGGGGGTCGGCTTATACACGGTCGGCTTATACATGAGAATATACGGCAATTAATTTTCTGTTTATTGCATGTGTGATAGATCGGCTCACTCGGCTGTACACAGAGGTAGACACGGGAACACTTGCTTTAGGAATAACAAAATACACACAACACTTAATGTGTTGGAGGAAAGTCTGGGTTTTACATCACTCACATCATTAATCGCAGTGAAACATCTCTCCTCTCCAGCACTTTACCAGTGACTTTGTCACACATAAAATAAGCATTTGATACAATAGAAAAAAAACTTAATATTTGGTACAGAAACCTTTGTTTGCAATTACAGAGGTCAGACGTTTCCTGTAGTACTTGACCAAGTTTGCATACATTGCTGTTATGATTTGGTAGCTGAGGAGAGCAGGCAAAAAAGGAAATACACCAGAGCAGTTGGAAACTATGAGATTGCAGTACCCTGACTAACCACCACAACTAGAGGCAGCCGTGGAGCGTTCCTACGTTGGTCCTAGACGCCTCGTCACAGCCTGAGAAACTAACTACACCTAAAGATAGAAAGAGGAAAGCTATCTGCCCCGGAGCAGATCCCCAAAGAACATAGAAAGCCCCCAAACATGTAATGGCGGTTAGACAAGAAGAAATACTGACACAGACAGAAAATAGTATGAGCAAACGTTGGGGCCCAAACTTACTAAATAGAAAAGGATAGGAAGGGCACTTACTGCAATCTCAAAAAACCCTGAAAAGCACCAACTCTACTAATTTCAAAAACACCTGAGATCACACGACCTCTACCACCTAAATTAGTTCTCTGGTGTAACCAAAACAAAACAGCAGCCACTGAAAAAACTGGAAAAAGCAAATGTACAAACATCAGTGGCTGAACTGAACTGAGAGGGCAAAAGCCCCCAGAGGGACCCTGAAGGCCCCCACAGAAGTGCAGGACAAAATGCAAAAATCAAGCACAAAAACAAAAAGAAGAAAATGTCTTATCTGTTAGCAGGAGATTCAGACACGACACAGCAGGCTACCAAGGAAACAGGAATCAAGGATTGAGACCAGAACAATTGATCACCGGCAACCCTGATGGTAAGGCGACTCCCTTATATAAGACCAGTCAGTAACACCTGATTCCCAATCCTCACAATCTTCACTGGACAGTCCAGTACCGTTTGTAACCACCAGAGGGAGCTTCTGCTCAGAACTCATTTCCAGCCTATTCACAGCACATTGCAGCAGGCATTTTGGGCCACTTCTCCATACATATCTTCTCCAAATATTTCAGGTTCCAGGGCTGTTGCTGGGCAACATTGAATTTCAGCTATCTCCAAATATTTTCTATTGGATTCAGGTCTGGAGACTGGCTAGGCCACTCTATGACCTTGAAAAGCTTCTCACAGAGCCACTCTTAGTTGCCCTGGCTGTTTGTTTCAGGTCATTGTCATGCTGTAAGACCCAGCCATGACCCATTTTCAATACTCTTAGGCTGTTAGCCAAAATCTCGCTATGCATGACCTTATCCATCCTCCTTTCAACATAGTGCAGATGTACAGGTCCTTCCCAAAAAATTAGCATATAGTGCTAAATTTCATTATTTTCCATAATGTAATGATTACAATTAAACTTTCATATATTTTAGATTCATTACACACCAACTGAAATTTGTCAGGTCTTTTATTGTTTTAATACTGATGATTTTGGCATACAACTCCTGATAACCCAAAAAACCTGTCTCAAAAAATTAACATATTTCAACCGTCCAATAAAATAAAAGTGTTTTTTAAAAACAAACAAAAAAAACATCAAATAATAAAGTTCAGTTATGCACTCAATACTTGGTCGGGAATCCTTTTGCAGAAATGACTGCTTCAACGCGGCGTGGCATGGAGGCAATCAGCCTATGACACTGCTGAGGTGTTATGGAGGGCCAGGATGCTTCGATAGCGGCCTTAAGCTCATCCAGAGTGTTGAGTCTTGCGTCTCTCAATTTTCTCTTCACAATATCCCACAGATTCTCTATGGGGTTCAGGTCAGGAGAGTTGGCAGGCCAATTGAGCACAGTAATGCCATGGTCAGTAAACCATTTACCAGTGGTTTTGGCACTGTGAGCAGGTGCCAGGTCGTGCTGAAAAAATTAAATCTTCATCTCCATAAAGCATTTCAGCCGATGGAAGCATGAAGTGCTCCAAAATCTCCTGATAGCTAGCTGCATTGACCCTGCCCTTGATGAAACACAGTGGACCAACACCAGCAGCTGAACATGGCACACCACACCATCACTGACTGTGGGTACTTGACACTGGACTTCAGGCATTTTGGCATTTCCTTCTCCCCCAGTCTTCCTCCAGACTCTGGCACCTTGACTTCCGAATGACATGCAAAATTTGCTTTCATCAGAAAAAAGTACTTGGGACCACTTAGCAACAGTCCAGTGCTGCTTCTCTGTAGCCCAGGTAAGGCGCTTCTGCCGCTGTTTATGGTTCAAAAGTGGCTTTACCTGGGAATGCGGCACCTGTAGCCCATTTCCTGCACACGCCTGTGCACGGTGGCTCTGGATGTTTCTACACCAGACTCATCCACTGCTTCCTCAGGTCCCCCAAGTCTTGAATCGGTCCTTCTCCACAATCTTCCCCTCAGGGTCC
>JARQOD010000004.1:241833120-241951871 GCA_033576555.1 Oophaga sylvatica | reverse complement strand
GGCGCCGCCATTTTTGGGGAAAAAGGGCGGGGGCATGCGCATTTGCGCCCCCGGGGGGGGCCATGCCATGCCCCCCCCGCCCCCAAAAAAAAAATTTTGTCCTTGAAAAATTTCCCACAGTGATAAAAAAAAAAAAAAAAAAAATAAACCCCCCCCTTTTTAACGGGGGTTTGGGGAAAAAAAAAAAAAAAAAAAATTTTTTTTTATTTTTTTTTCCTTTGGGCCCCTGTGCACCGTTGGGATTTTCTGGGGATCCGCCGTTTTTTTCCCGCGGACCGCGGCGGTTTTCGCTGGGGTCCGGGGGGTTTCACAGCAAAACACCCCGCGGATCCCCGGGGATATCCCCCGCGATCAGCAGCAAAAACCCCCGCCGCGGACCCGCAGCAAAATACCCCCGGGGGTCCGCGAAAAAACCCGCAACGTGTGGTTTTTCGTGTGTCCGGGGGTTTTTTTCCCCGCTGTGTCCGCGGCGGATTTCGCTTTCCGCGACTGTTTTTCGCTTTTTTTTCCGCGGGGTTTAGCTCCGAAAAGCGGCTTTTTTCCCCCTGTGTTTTGCGGGTTTTTTCGCTTTTTTTTTCCCCGGGGGCGGTTTTCGGCTGTTCCCCGGGGGGTTTTGCTGCTTTTTCGCGGGGTTTTTGCGGAGGGGGGGGGGGTTTGTGGGGGGGGGGGGGGGGTTGGGGGGGGCGTGCTGACCCGGGGGCTGTTTTCCTGTGACTGGGGCTATTTCGCTGCTGACCCGCGGTGTTTCGCTGCTAAATCCGGGGGGTTTGCTGCGATTCGCTGCGGTTCCGGGCTGATTTTCCCTGCTGACCGCGGGGGATTTCGCTGCGACCCGACTGTTTTTGTGCGGTTCGCTGGGGGACCCAGGGTTTTCGCTGCTGACCCGGTGTTTTTCCGTGACCCGGGGGTTGTTTTCCCTATGACCCCCCCTTTTTTTTTCGTGCGACCCGGGGGCTGATTTCGCTGTGATCCGCGGCTGATTTCGCTGTGATCCGGGGCGGTTTTCCCGTGTGACCCGGGGCGGTTTTCTGCTGATCAGGGCCCATTTCGTGCGACCCCGGCTGATTTCCCCTCTAAACCGGGGGTGATTTCGCTGCTGTCCGCGCGGATTTCGCTGTTGATCCGCGGCGGATTTCGCTGCTGATTCGCTGCGGATCCGCGGCTGATTTTGCTGCTGATCCGCGGCTGATTTCGCTGCTGATCCGCAGCGGATTTCGCTGTTGATCCGCGGCGGATTTCGCTGCTGATTCGCTGCGGATCCGCGGCTGATTTTGCTGCTGATCCGCGGCGGATTTCGCTGCTGATTCGCGGCTGATTTCGCTGCTGATCCGCGGCTGATTTCGCTGCTGATCCGCGGCTGATTTCGCTGCTGATCCGCGGCGTATTTCGCTGCTGATCCGCGGCTGATTTCGCTGCTGATCCGCGGCTGATTTTGCTGCTGATCCGCGGCGGATTTCGCTGCTGATCCGCGACTGATTGGATTTCGCTGCTGATTCGCGGCTGATTTCGCTGCTGATCCGCGGCTGATTTCGCTACTGATCCGCGGCTGATTTCGCTGCTGATCCGCGGCTGATTTCGCTACTGATCCGCGGCTGATTTCTCTGCTGATCCGCGGCGGATTTCGCTGCTGATCCGCGGCGGATTTTGCTGCGGATTCGCGGCGGATTTCGCTGCTGATCCGCGGCGGATTTCGCTGCTGATCCGCTGCGGATTTCGCTGCTGATCCGCGGCGGATTTCGCTGCTGATCCGCGGCGTGTCCGCGGCTGATTTCGCTGCTGATTCGCGGCAGATTTCGCTGCTGATCCGCGACTGATTTTGCTGCTGATCCGCGGCGGATTTCGCTGCGGATTCGCGGCGGATTTCGCTGCTGATTCGCTGCGGATCCGCGGCTGATTTCGCTGCTGATCCACGGCGGATTTCGCTGCTGATCCGCGGCGGATTTCGCTGCGGATTCGCGGCGGATTTCGCTGCTGATTCGCTGCGGATTTCGCTGCTGATTCGCTGCGGATCCGCGGCTGATTTTGCTGCTGATCCACGGCGGATTTCGCTGCTGATCCGCGGCGGATTTCGCTGCTGATCCGCGGCTGATTTCGCTGCTGATCCGCGGCTGATTTCGCTGCTGATCCGCAGCGGATTTCGCTGTTGATCCGCGGCGGATTTCGCTGCTGATCCGCGGCGTATCCGCGGCTGATTTCGCTGCTGATTCGCGGAAGATTTCGCTGCTGATCCGCGACTGATTTTGCTGCTGATTCGCTGCGGATGTCTCTGCTGATCCGCGGTGGATCCGCGGCTGATTTCGCTGCTGATTCGCGGCAGATTTTGCTGCTAATCCGCGACTGATTTTGCTGCTGATTCGCTGCGGATCCGCAGCGGATTTCGCTGCTGATCCGCGGCGGATTTCGCTGCGGATACGCGGCGGATTTCGCTGCTGATCCGCGGCGGATTTCGCTGCTGATCCGCGGCTGATTTCGCTGCTGATCCGCGGCGGATTTCGCTGCTGATCCGCTGCGGATTTCGCTGCGGATTCGCGGCGGATTTCGCTGCTGATCCGCGGCGGATTTCGCTGCTGATCCGCGGCGGATTTCGCTGCTGATCCGCGGCGGATTTCGCTGCTGATCCGCGACTGATTTTGCTGCTGATTCGCTGCGGATCCGCAGCGGATTTCGCTGCTGATCCGCGGCTGATTTCGCTGCTGATCCGCGGCTGATTTCGCTGCTGATCCGCGGCGGATTTCTCTGCTGATCCGCGGTGGATCCGCGGCTGATTTCGCTGCTGATGCGCGGCAGATTTTGCTGCTGATCCGCGACTGATTTTGCTGCTGATCCGCGGCGGATTTCTCTGCTGATCCGCGGCTGATTTCGCTGCTGATTCGCGGCAGATTTTGCTGCTGATCCGCGACTGATTTTGCTGCTGATTCGCTGCGGATCCGCAGCGGATTTCGCTGCGGATCCGCGGCGGATTTCGCTGCGGATCCGCGGCGGATTTCGCTGCTGATCCGCGGCGGATTTCGCTGCTGATCCGCGGCGGATTTCGCTGCTGATCCGCGGCGGATTTCGCTGCTGATCCGCGGCGGATTTCGCTGCTGATCCGCGGCGGATTTCGCTGCTGATCCGCGGCGGATTTCGCTGCTGATCCGCGGCGTATCCGCGGCTGATTTCGCTGCTGATTCGCGGCAGATTTCGCTGCTGATCCGCGACTGATTTTGCTGCTGATTCGCTGCGGATTTCTCTGCTGATCCGCGGTGGATCCGCGGCTGATCTCGCTGCTGATTCGCGGCAGATTTTGCTGCTGATCCGCGACTGATTTTGCTGCTGATTCGCTGCGGATTTCGCTGCGGATTCGCGGCGGATTTCGCTGCTGATCCGCGGCGGACTTCGCTGCTGATCCGCGGCGGATTTCGCTGCTGATCCGCGGCTGATTTCGCTGCTGATCCGCGGCGGATTTCTCTGCTGATCTGCGGCTGATTTCGCTGCTGATTCGCGGCAGATTTTGCTGCTGATCCGCGACTGATTTTGCTGCTGATTCGCTGCGGATCCGCAGCGGATTTAGCTGCTGATCCGCGGCGGATTTCGCTGCGGATCCGCGGCGGATTTCGCTGCTGATCCGCGGCGGATTTCGCTGCTGATCCGCTGCGGATTTCGCTGCGGATTCGCGGCGGATTTCGCTGCTGATCCGCGGCGGATTTCGCTGCTGATCCGCGGCGGATTTCGCTGCTGATCCGCGGCGGATTTCGCTGCTGATCCGCTGCGGATTTCGCTGCTGATCCGCGACTGATTTTGCTGCTGATTCGCTGCGGATCCGCAGCGGATTTCGCTGCTGATCCGCGGCTGATTTCACTGCTGATCCGCGGCGGATTTCGCTGCTGATCCGCGGCGGATTTATTTCGCTGCTGATTCGCTGCGGATCCGCGGCTGATTTTGCTGCTGATCCGCGGCGGATTTCGCTGCTGATCCGCGACTGATTTTGCTGCTGATTCGCTGCGGATCCGCAGCGGATTTCGCTGCTGATCCGCGGCTGATTTCGTTACTGATCCGCGGCTGATTTCGCTGCTGATCCGCGGCTGATTTCGCTGCTGATCCGCGGCGGATTTCGCTGCTGATTCGCTGCGGATCCGCGGCTGATTTTGCTGCTGATCCGTGGCGGATTTCGCTGCTGATCCGCGACTGATTTTGCTGCTGATCCGCGGCGGATTTCGCTGCTGATTCGCTGCAGATCCGCGGCGGATTTTGCTGCGTATCCGCGGCTGATTATCTGCTGATTCATCTGCGCTAGCGGGTATAGCATAACGCGATCGCGTTATGCTATACCGTTACCAGCCGGTCACCGCTACGTGTTGAACGGGCTGGTAAAACGCAATATGAACCCAGCCTTAGGGTTAGAACTAGGGTTAGGGTTAGCATTAGGGTTAAGGTTAGAATTACGGTTAGGGTTGGAATTTGGGTTAGGGTTGGAATTAGGGTTAGGGTTGGAATTAGGGTTAGGGTTGGAATTAGGGTTAGGCTTGTAGTTAGGTTTATGGTTAGAGTTGGGATTAGGGTTAGGGGTGTGTTGGGGTTAGGGTTATGATTAGGGTTTGTATTAGGGTTAGGTGTGTGTAGGGGTTAGGGTTGGGGTTAGGGGTGTGTTGGGGTTAGGGTTGGAGTTAGAATTGAGGGGTTTCCACTATTTAGGCACATCAGGGGGTCTCCATACGCGACATGGCGCCACCATTGATTCCTGCAAATTTTGCGTTCAAAAAGTCAAACAGTGCTCCCTTTATTCCAAGCCCCGACGTATGCCCAAACAGTGGTTTATCCCCACATATGGGGTATCAGCGTACTCGGGAAAAATTGCACAACAACTTTGGGGGTTCTCATTTCTCCTGTTAACATTGGGAAAAAAAATTGGGGACTAAAAATTATTTTTGTGGAAAAAAAAAAGATTTTATATTTTCACGGCTCTGCGTTATAAACTTCTGTGAAGGACTTGGAGATTCAAAGTGCTTATCACACATCTATAGGAGTTCCTTGGGGGATCTAGTTTCCAAAATGGGGTCACTTGTGGGGAGTTTCTACTGTTTAGGCACATCAGAGACTCTGCAAACGTAACATGACGCCCGAAGACCATTCCATCAAGTGGGCATTTCAAAACGTCACTACTTCCCATCCGAGCCCCGACGTGTGCCCATACAGTAGTTTTCTCCCACATATGGGATATCAGCATACTCAGGACAAATTGGACAACAACTTTTGGGGTCTAATTTCTCATGTTACCCTTGGGAAAATAAAAAAATTGGGGACTAAAAGATCCTGATTGTGAAAAAAATATGATTTTTTTATTTTCATGCCCGGGCGTTATAAACTTCTGTGTAGCCCTTGGGGGTTCAAAGTGCTCACCACACATCTAGATAAGTTCTTTGACGGGTCTAGTTTCCAAAATGGGGTCACTTGTGGGGAGTTTCTACTGTTTAGGCACATCAGGGGCTCTGCAAACGTAACAAGATGCCCGCAGACCATTCCATCAAGTCGGCATTTCAAAGCGTCACTACATCCCTTCCGAGTCCTGACGTGTGCCCAAACAGTGGTTCCCCCCACATATGGGGTACTAGCGTACTCAGGAGAAACTGTACAACAACTTTTGGGGTCCAATTTCTCCTGTAACCATTGTGAAAATAAAAAACAGTGGGCTAAAAAATCATTTTTTGAGAAAAAAAAAATGATTTTTTATTTTCGCGGCTCTGCGTTATAAACTTCTGTGAAGCACCTGGGGGTTCAAAGTGCTCACTATGCATCTAGATAAGTTCCTTAGGGCGTCTAGTTTCCAAAATGGGGTCACTTGTGGGGGAGCTCCAATGTTTAGGCACACAGGAACTCTCCAAATGCGACATGGCAACCGCTAAATATTCCAGCATATTTTCCATTCAAAAAGTCAAATGGCGCTCCTTCCCTTCTGAGCCCTGCAGTGCGCCCAAACATTGGTTTATGACCACATATGAGGTATCTGTGTACTCAGGAGAAATTGCCCAACAAATTTTAGGATCCAATTTATACTGTTGCCCATGTGAAAATGAAAATAACTGAGGCTAAAAGAAAATTTTTGTGAAAAGAAAGTACTTTCTTTTTTTACGGATCAATTTGTGAAGCACCTGGGGGTTCAAAGTGCTCACTATGCATCTAGATAAGTTCCTTAGGGCGTCTAGTTTCCAAAATGGGGTCACTTGTGGGGGAGCTCCAATGTTTAGGCACACAGGAACTCTCCAAATGCGACATGGCAACCGCTAAATATTCCAGCATATTTTCCATTCAAAAAGTCAAATGGCGCTCCTTCCCTTCTGAGCCCTGCAGTGCGCCCAAACATTGGTTTATGACCACATATGAGGTATCTGTGTACTCAGGAGAAATTGCCCAACAAATTTTAGGATCCAATTTATACTGTTGCCCATGTGAAAATGAAAATAACTGAGGCTAAAAGAAAATTTTTGTGAAAAGAAAGTACTTTCTTTTTTTACGGATCAATTTGTGAAGCACCTGGGGGTTCAAAGTGCTCACTATGCATCTAGATAAGTTCCTTAGGGCGTCTAGTTTCCAAAATGGGGTCACTTGTGGGGGAGCTCCAATGTTTAGGCACACAGGAACTCTCCAAATGCGACATGGCAACCGCTAAATATTCCAGCATATTTTCCATTCAAAAAGTCAAATGGCGCTCCTTCCCTTCTGAGCCCTGCAGTGCGCCCAAACATTGGTTTATGACCACATATGAGGTATCTGTGTACTCAGGAGAAATTGCCCAACAAATTTTAGGATCCAATTTATACTGTTGCCCATGTGAAAATGAAAATAACTGAGGCTAAAAGAAAATTTTTGTGAAAAGAAAGTACTTTCTTTTTTTACGGATCAATTTGTGAAGCACCTGGGGGTTCAAAGTGCTCACTATGCATCTAGATAAGTTCCTTAGGGGGTCTAGTTTCCAAAATGGGGTCACTTATGGGGGAGCTCCAATGTTTAGGCACACAGGGACTCTCCAAATGCGACATAGCAACCGCTAAATATTCCAGCATATTTTCCATTCAAAAAGTCAAATGGCGCTCCTTCCCTTCTGAGCCCTGTCGTGCGCCCAAACAGTGGTTTATGACCACATATGAGGTATCTGTGTACTCAGGAGAAATTGCCCAACAAATTTTAGGATCCAATTTATACTGTTGCCCATGTGAAAATGAAAATAACTGAGGCTAAAAGAAAATTTTTGTGAAAAAAAAGTACTTTCTTTTATTTACGGATCAATTTGTGAAGCACCTGGGAGTTCAAAGTGCTCACTATGCATCTAGATAAGTTCCTTAGGGGGTCTAGTTTCCAAAATGGGGTCACTTGTGGGGGAGCTCCAATGTTTAGGCACACAGGGACTCTCCAAATGCGACATGGCAACCGCTAAATATTCCAGCATATTTTCTATTCAAAAAGTCAAATGGCGCTCCTTCCCTTCTGAGCCCTGCCGTGCGCCCAAACAGTGGTTTATAACCACATATGAAGTATCTGTGTACTCAGGAGAAATTGCCCAACAAATTTTAGGATCCAATTTATACTGTTGCCCATGTGAAAATGAAAAAAACTGAGGCTAAAAGAAAATTTTTGTGAAAAAAAAGTACTTTCTTTTTTTTACGGATCAATTTGTGAAGCACCTGGGGGTTCAAAGTGCTCACTATGCATCTAGATAAGTTCCTTAGGGGGTCTAGTTTCCAAAATGGGGTCACTTGTGGGGAGCTCCAATGTTTAGGCACACAGGGACTCTCCAAATGCGACATAGCAACCGCTAAATATTCCAGTATATTTTCCATTCAAAAAGTCAAATGGCACTCCTTCCCTTCTGAGCCCTGCCGTGCGCCCAAACAGTGGTTTATGACCACATATGAGGTATCTGTGTACTCAGGAGAAATTGCCCAAAAAATTTTAGGATCCAATTTATACTGTTGCCCATGTGAAAATGAAAAAAACTGAGGCTAAAAGAAAATTTTTGTGAAAAAAAAGTACTTTCTTTTTTACGGATCAATTTGTGAAGCACCTGGGGGTTCAAAGTGCTCACTATGCATCTAGATAAGTTCCTTAGGGGGTCTAGTTTCCAAAATGGGGTCACTTGTGGGGGAGCTCCAATGTTTAGGCACACAGGGACTCTCCAAATGCGACATGGCAACCGCTAAATATTCCAGCATATTTTCTATTCAAAAAGTCAAATGGCGCTCCTTCCCTTCTGAGCCCTGCCGTGCGCCCATACAGTGGTTTATGACCACATATGAGGTATCTGTGTACTCAGGAGAAATTGCCCAACAAATTTTAGGATCCATTTTATCCTGATGCCCATGTAAAAATGAAAAAATTGATGCTAAAAGAAAATTTTTGTTGGAAAAATTAAAATGTCCATTTTTTCCTTCCACGTTGCTTTAGTTCCTGTGAAGCACCTGAAGGGTTAATAATCTTTTTGAATGTAGTTTTGAGTAGCTTGAGGGGTGCAGTTTTTATAAAGGTGTCACTTTTGGGTATTTTCTGCCATATAGACCCCTCAAAGTGACTTCAAATGTGAGGTGGTCCCTAAAAAAAATGGTTTTGGAAATTTTGCTGTAAAAATGAGAAATCGCTGGTCAACTTTTAACCCTTATAACTTCCTAACAAAAAAAAATGTTGTTCCCAAAATTGTGCTGATGTAAAGTAGACATGTGGGAAATGTTATTTATTAACTATTTTGTGCCACAAAACCCTCTGGTTTAACAGAATAAAAATTAAAAATTTGAAAATTACAAAATTTTCAGAATTTTCGCCAAATTTCCATTTTTTTCACAAATAAACGCAAAAATTATCGACCTAAATTTACCACTAACATGAAGCCCAATATGTCACGAAAAAACAATCTCAGAATCGCTAGGATCCGTTGCAGCGTTCCTGAGTTATTACCTCATAAAGGGACACTGGTCAGAATTGCAAAAAATGGCAAGGTCTTTAAGGTCAAAATAGGCTGGGTCTTGAAGGGTCAAAATAGGCTGGGTCTTGAAGGGGTTAATGACTTACTACACCCCGTGAAAATCAAGTGGGATTTCAGTTTTGGGACTTGTGGGGAAAGGCGGGAATGCTAAGTTACTCAGACAAAAGCCAGTGCAACCCTGATAAATCCCCATCACAGTGAAAGAGTTCCCCTTTTGTGTCCTGGCAGGTGACAAGGACGATACCGTGGACAGTGAGGACAAGTTTTCTAACTGGGGATTTCTGGGGAAAATTTTGGGTCTGCTCAAATGCAGGATCTTACTCTAAAAGGGGCATTTAAAATTGTGTATATGATAGATGGGGTTGCTCAAGAGCCGGGGAATTACATCAGGTTCCCACACTTTGAAGTTAATGGAAAGTTACTGTATTGGGTGACCACACTGAGGGAAGGGGAGATAATGGAGCAGCTGTTGATCCCAGGTCCCAAACCGGCGGAAGGTTTTAGACATGGCCCATTCACATGTTTTGGAGGGACATCTTGGGGTAGAGCAAACGCAGGATAGAATAATGCAGAGGTTCTATTTACAGGGATTTACAGGGAAATCTTAAATTATTGTAGGTCCTGCCCCAACTGCCAGATAACCACTCCATCTACTCACTTCCAAAGTCCCCTACTCGCATTACCTGTAATAAATGGTCCCATTTGAGAGAATTGTCACAGACCTAGTGGGTCCTCTAGTTAAGTCTGCATGAGGGCATCAATACATCCTAATGGTCAAGGACTATGGAACACAGTACCCTGAAGTAGTACTAGTAAGAAAATCTTTGGCCAAGAGTATCACCTGTGAACTTGTCCATATTTTTGCTAGGATGAGCCTGTGGAAGGAGATTTTGACAGACCAGGGAACTTGCGCAAACCATAGTGAGATCGGTAATCGCTGGAAACCCCATCTGGGAGCCAGTCCCAAAGCCACAGTGGACATGGTAACCATTGCAGAGACCCTAACGCCAACCCAGAGGCAACAATGTCGGGAGCTGTTGCAGCAGAACCATGACTTGAGTGGCCAGGGCATACGCAGGTGGAGGAGCATGATATTTCTTCCCTGTATGTGGCATTATTGGTGTTGGTATAGTGGATTATGTTATGTGTGTGTTGGTCATTTGTTCTCCTTGATATTAGTAAGGAGCAGATTCTTTATTTCCATTTGAGATTAAATACTTGGAACACAGCGTCAGAGATGCACTTATAAGGGTTCTGCTGTAAAAAAAGTAATCACCTCTCCACAGACTAAGTGATGAAGTATTGATTGGTGGGGGTCTAACTGATTGGACCCAATCGGCAGAATGCCACTGGAGTGGCAAGTTCGACTTGATCACTGATCCATTCATTCCATCAGTGCTCTGAGCGCTGCTCTTATTTTTTTCTGGAAGCCCCAAAAGAGAATGAATGGAGCTGCGTGCAAATATCCCACCTGCCACTGCAATTTAAAATGGGGATGTGTCCAAGCAGGGCTAAAACTTCCTCATTCCTCCAATCAGTGCAGTTTCTAATGGTCGGACCTAAGCGATCACCTATCCTGTAGAGCCCATGGATCAGTGATAACTTGTTTTAACCAAAGAACCCCTTTAATGTAAACTAAAGTAATTGTGCATGCCAGTTATGGTGGCGCACAGTAGATGTGCAGGTGTTGCCTGTGTTTTACAGTCGATGCTACACTATAAGAGAGATAACAGCTAACAGATATTTGCATATAGCTGCAGGGTAGGCCCCTAGGGTCAATTCCCCCTGTAGGCCCCAGACACCCCAGTCCGACCCTGTCTATATGTGCACATGAGGAATAACACTATTTCTGCCAATTATATGACTTTTATTCTGCATTTTCATACAATTTCCCCTTTGTAAAGCTCTATTTCTCATTTGGAATCCACTCTAAAAGAGTGAAAGGAGAATAGCTGATATGACTGCTTCAATAAACCACACAGCACACAGAGAGGGATTCCTTGTTTAGTACACAATTAGAAGCAGCAACAATGTGGAGGAATATACACAGCAGTAGTTAGTGTTCCACAGCCAAATTGGTTCAGAGACTAAAAAAGTTGGTCTCAACTAATTTTGTGGTGCTGAAAAATGATATAATTCTTAAATTTGCTGATTGGCTCTAATTTTCAAGATCCAGAGGAGACTGTAATTACGTATGACACCTTTCATGCAGACTTATAGAAAAAATTGTGTCTTTATTTTCATCATCATCATTGCATTGCTCATAGTGTTAGTAGCTAGTCTATTAAATCATCTATCTGGTCTATTGAACCTTCAGTATTCCACCATCTTAGGGTGACTAATCAAAAAATGACAACTCGGCTCTGATTATGTAATCCTAATTACAATTGCATCACCTACTTTTTGAAATGCTCTCTCTGTAAGGTATACAGTTTTAGGATATCTTAGCTTAGTTTCTTGTCATATTGACATTTTTCTATAATATTATTCAGATATGCCTCGTTCTTGCATTAACAAAGTGTATAATTTTTGCTGCATATGTGAAAAAGTCACTTTTGCGTCACAAAGGCGAAACTTGACTACCATGATAAGGAAAGCCTGTAACCTGTATTGTGGATGCAGAATAGGAGATCAAGGCAAAAGTTGGGCTCCACACATATGCTGCAATAGATGTGCATCGCATCTTACCCAGTGGTTGCATGGGAAGTAGCAATTTATGCCATTTGCAATCCAAATGATCTGGAGAGAGCTAACCGATCACACTACCAATTGCTATTTCTGCATGGTGTCCCCCATTAGGAAAGGAGTTTCAAGAAAAAAGTAGACTTTACAGTATCCAAACATTCCATCTGAATACGCCCATTACCACATATAGAAGAACTGCCAGTTCCAAAGGCTCTAGAAATATTTCAGCCGAGTCAAGTGAGGAAGAAGAGCGTGCTTGGTGTCATGAAGAATCTTCCTCTCACGACCCAGTCTTTTTTTCAGCAACCTCAACTGAACCACACCTTATAACACAAAGTGAACTGAACAATCTTGTTAGAGATTTTGATCTGCCCAAAAGTAAGGCAGAGCTCTTAAGTTCCAGGCTACAGCAGTGGAATCATCAAGCAGGCCCTGTTCGAATTTCTTTGTTCCATAACCGTGATAAAAATCTTGTCAAAGACTTCTTCATGGAGAGCAATCTTGTGGCATGCTGTTGCATGCATCAATGGTTTTATGGAAGCTCTTAAGATAAGTCATAACCTAGAGGAATGGGAGCTCTTCATAGATTTGTACAAAATAAGCCTAAAAGTTATCTTGCTGCATAATGGTAATGCATTACTTTCAATTCCAGTTGCTTATGTAGTCCACATGAAAGAAACCTATGACAACATGAAACATGTAGTAAAACCTCCACCAGGGGGAGCTGGTGATGGAAGAAAGGTTACACACTAAGCGTAGCAACACAGAACAAAAGCACAGGTGTCACAGATAAAGAGAGTGTTCAGATGAACTGAGTCATAAACGATCAGGAGCAGACGTACCAGAAGAAGCAGCAATACAAGTAGTCAAAATACCAAGCCGAGGGTCAAAAAGCCAAACATGAGCGCGGGGTCCATAAACGTGAGACGGAAGGCGCGGTCAGGGTACAAGCCAGGGAATCAAAAGCCCGACAGAGAACGTAGCAGCAGAGACGGATACCAAGAGTTGGGGTCATAGATCAGTCCGGGTCATACACATGAATACAAGACAAAGGCAGGAGGATCACCAAGGTACAAGGATCAGAGGCTCTAAACTGGAAGCTTGAGCTATCACTAACACTGGTCAGCAGGCTGTGATGGACTGAAATAGCCCAGCTAGCTCCAGAACGAGCCAGAGGAAATTAACCCCCTGCATGACCAGTCCTGAGAGAGGACAGCAGAAAATAAACTCCGGACTGGACCATGACAAAACAACTGTTGAGATGCCTGAACTATGACCAACATTTGCGATCCCTCTCTGGTGACTTAAAGGTGGTTTCCCTCTTACTTGGTGTCCAGTGTGGATCAACAAAAAATGCTTCTTTCTGTGTGAGTGGGATAGTGACTACAATAAAATAGACTGTCATCTCCGTCATTCACTTCAGCCAAGGAGAAAAAATGTTCTGCATCCAGTACTTGTTGACTCACATAAGATTTTATTACCACCATTGCATATCAAGTTGGGTCTATTGAAGAACTTTGTAAAGGCAATGGATAAAAATACAAAGTCATTCAAGTATCTCATTGATACGTTTCCAAGGACGGATGAAGCAAAGATAAAATAAGGAATATCTGTTGGACTTCAAATTCGTAAGCTTCTTCAAGATTCACATTAGTGGCAACTATTCTAAAGGCTGGGTCTCACATAGCGATACACCAGCGATCCCGACAACGATCAGGATCACTGGTGTATCGCTACATTATCGCTGCTGAGCTGCCAAACAGGCAGCTCAGGCAGCGATCAGTACAAGCGACACTGCGGGTAACATCGCTTAGTTACCCGCAGTATACCTTGGATACCAGCGCCCTGATGCAGGGAGCTGGTAACCAAGGTACACAGCGAGTTTCCAGGCGCTGCGCGGTGCCTGGAAACCCGCTGTGTAGCTTGGTTACCAGCTCCCTGCATCAGGGAGCTGGTATCCAAGGTACACAGCGGGTTTCTAGGCACAGCCCCGCGCCTGGAAACCCGCTGTGTACCTTGGTTACCAGTGGATCGCTGGTCTCCTGCCTGTCACACGCAGCGATGCGTGCCTGTCAGCGGGAGACCAGCGATCAAAAAAATGTCCTGACATTTCAGCAACGATCAGCAATACCCGGCAGGGGGGCTGATCGTCGCTGAATGTCACACACAGCGATATCGCTGGTGAGCTCGCTGCTGCGTCACAAAACTAGTGACTCAGCACCGATCTCGCTAGCGATATCGCTATGTGAGATGGGGCTTTAAAGGAACCTCAACAGCAGATAACTATGAAGAGTTGGTAAAAAATCTCCTTAAAACACTTAAGAATCTTGGCTGCAACATGTCCATAAAGGAGAACTCAGGGGAGATGAAAAAAGTTTGTACTGTCCCTGCCCTCATAAACTATAAAGATGAGACACTCAGTGCAATTTAATTATCTTTATAACACCAGTGTGCAGCTTCCTCATGTGAGTAACAGCCAGCCTGAGAAGAGGGGGCGTAGCCACTCTCTCTGTTCTCTACATATCAGGAAACTGGCTTATAGTAACAACAGGGAACTGCACACTGCTGTAATGTCCCAAGTGAAGGGGCAAGCAGTGCAGTGAAAAGCAGATCCAGTCGCACCAGAGTCCTGACACACAGAATTACAAGTATACTAAAGATAATAAAAGTGCACAGGGCATCTCATCTTTATAGTTTATGAGTGCAGGGACGGTGCAAAAATATATTTTCTCCCAAAGTACCCCTTTAAAAATTAATTTCTTAAATTTGCATCTAGACATTTCTCCACCAAACTGTGAAATAGTGAGCAATTTCACCAAGATATTGTTGAAATGGAGAAAAGATATCAGAGCTAGAGTAGAGCGAAACAGGTCGGTCAGATACAAAAGTCATCAACTTTCGCCAAAGTCGGGTTTCGTTGGCCGAAACACGACCATAGCATGCAGTCGGCCATGCGTTCGGCAAAACGAGCGCCAAAGTCGTATTTCCCAGAATGCTTTCAGGCACCTTTTTTCAGCCAATGAGCAAGGACGTACACTGTGGGCAACGAGATGACATGAGCAGCGTCCACCACCATCTTAGAGAAGGGCATTGCAGTGATTGGCTTGCTTTGTGGGGCGTCATAGTGTCTATTAAATCCCTGAGCGCCGGCCTCCATTTTACTTCTGCTGATATTAAAAGTAGTGAGAGGTTGCTGACGCTGTTTATCAGTAGGGAGAGCGTTAGGGCTAGAAAGAGAAGTTCTTATGTGCTTGTTCTGATAGCAATTGTGCTGTACAGTTAGTGTGCAGTGACAGGGGAGGATTTTCTTGTGTGCAGCAGCGCTGGTTATTAGGCTGCCTGATAGCTGTATTGCTGTGTGTACACTGCTGTGCTGACTGCTTTTTACACAGCACTAATACTTTTATTCTGTTTTTTTGCACAGGTACCGAGCGTTCATTTTTTCCCACACCGTATAGAGCTGTACGCTCCTCACACACTACCGTGTACTGGCTGGTATCACGGACAAATACATGCTGACTATCTGTGTGTGACTCCGGAAATATATACGGAGATTGAAATTTTCCCCTACACTGTATACAGCTGTCCGCTTCTGAGACAGTACCGTTTATCCGCTTTTTGTATTACGGTCAAATCCATTGGGTCGGATTTTCGACTCCGACTCGACCTTTTCCGTTAGTCGGTCGACTTTGTTCGACTCGACTTTTGGGAAAGTCAGGTGGCCCGAAACCCGACTCGACCCCCCCGGGGCCAAAGTCGCTCATCTCTAATCAGAACCCATCAATGCTTGCAGATTACTGCTGGACAATTATAACAGATGATGCGATGCAGGAGTACAAGAGACAAGCAAAAAATAGTTGTCACTGAATGAAAAATAAAGTATGTAGTACAATTTCTGTAACTGTTTATAATTCACTATAGTGTTCAGACAAGCTTTAATTATTTGAATTGTTGCTAAGTTTTCTCTAAATAAATATCAGAAAATTGTCATAAAAATGTTCTGCATATTTATATTTGCAAAAAAATAAAGTTTCAAAGTACTGAGACTTTATGCATTAACTGAAAGCACCAAACAAAAAAGTCATAAAAGACTCATATAATATATCAAAAGAGTACTTTATTACAAATGCATCAGTATATAGTATACATAAAAGAATATCCAGTGAACACTGCAAAAAAGCAGGTGGGTCACCTGGACTAATAAAAACAGAGTATATATATGACCAATAGTAATTAGTGTTGAGCGATACGATACCGCAAGTATCGGGTATCGGCCGATATTAGCTCTATCGGCCTTTCGATGCTTAGTTCCGATATTTTCGTTTTATCGGATACCGGTATCGGGATTGTCACTGTCACTGTCAGTGTCCGTCGGTCGGGTCTGTCAGGAGTCAGCGGCACTTACCTGGCAGAAGATCTCCGGCGGTCACGGGCTGGACTGCTTCATGGCCGCCATCATCTTTCCCCGGCGGTCACATGCAGTTTCTCGCGATAACTGCAGTGACTGCTGGGTAATCCCGGTCGTAAAGCAGTCAGTCCGATGACGTCACCGCCGGGGAAGCAGGTAATCAGCTGTGCTGCGTTGCGATGACAGGCTCTGCCTGTCATCGCGATGTAGCAGAGCTGGATCGTCGTGGGACTGTCGTTACTATGGACTGCGTCGGACAGGTGGTATACTGTTGGTTTTTTTTTTTTTTCTTTTTTTACAGGAGATCGATGGCGTCGCAGGTATGAGTGTATAATAAAATTAATGAAAACTGTGTTGTCTCTTTTATTTCATTAAAAGACTTTTTTCTTGCTTTGTCTTTTTTTTATACATTTAATAACTTTGGGATTAATAATGGATCGGTGTCTTATTGACACCTCTCCATTATTAACCGGGCTTATTGTCACCGTGCAATCAACGGTGACATTAACCCCTTATTACCCCACTTGCCACCGCTACAGGGCAGTGGGAAGAGCCGGGTAAAGTGCCACAATTGGCACATCTTTTGATGCGCCAAATGTGGGGCTGCTGTAGCCTGGTATTATCAGGCTGTTGAGGGTCAAAATCCATGGGCCTTGACAGTCTTTTAATACCAGGCCGCAGCAGTCTGCATTTTACTTGGCTGGTTAACAAAAATAGGGGGACCCCTACGCCAATTTTTTTCGAGGGGATCCCCTATTTTTGTTAACCAGCCAAGCTAAGCAGACTGCTGTGGCCTGGTATTATCAGGCTGGCAAGCAGGGTCGGACTGAGCCACCGGGACACCGGAGAAACCTCCGGTGGGCCCCAGCTCCTGCGTGGTGGGCCATGATTTGAAAGGATAGGTCGTGGGGCAGAGGTGGCTGAGGGGGCCCACCCGGAGCTACGCTACAGTAACTGTATCGGCGTGCACAGCACGCCGATACAGTTACATTCTGCGGCAGAGCAGGGAGAATCGATCTTCCTGCTCTGCCGCCCAGAAGCTATGGGGCCTGAACAGGCGTTGGGGGGGCCCGGTGCCAGCAGTGGGCCCCCCAACCGTCATCGGAGGGTCAGCTGTATCGGCATGGGTACGGTTGGGGCAAGGATATGGGTGTGATTAGCTGTGAAATGGGTGTGGTCGGGGCGCGGCGTGCACTAACGACGTCATCGCGCCCTCTGACCTGAACATTGCAGCAAGAGGACGCGAGCAACGGTGGAACGGGACAGGTAAATATCCCTTATACTCACCCTTCTGCCGGCGCGGTCTGTGCAGCCCCTGCTCTTCTCCCACGGTCTCCGCCGCCAGTGTTCAGCGGTCACGCGGGACAGCTCATTAAAGTCATGAATATGTGCGTATTCATGACTGTAATGAGCGGTACCACCTGACCGCTGAACACAGGCGTCGGAGACTGTGGGAGAAGAGCAGGGGCTGCAGAGACCGCACCAAGAGGGGTGAGTATATAGAAGAGCTGCGCTCCCCCCACCCGCCGACCCCCTGGTAGTACTGTGTCAGCACAGCTACCCGACCGTCGAGGGCCCCCTCACCTGTCCAGGTCCCATAGCAGCTGCTTGGTCTGCTTCATTCACGGTACGCCACTGCTCAGCAGTCTGCTTCATCAGGCTGGTTAACAAAAATAGGGGGGACCCGACGCCATTTTTTATTCGAAGGGAACCCCTATTTTTGTTAATCAGTTCCCTCTGACGTCACTGATTGTGTCCCTGGCTGACCTGAAGAGAAAGTGGAAAGCAATCAATTAAGCTTTCCACTTCCTCTCCTGTCAGCCAGGAGAGGAACTCATTCATTTGGGGGTTTACTGTGAGGCTGCAGCATTAGCTGCGGTCCCTGCAGTAAACATTAACCCTTTCTGAAGGATTACACCGTGGGACCTGACTGTGCATGGGATAGGTAAGAATAATTTTGCTTTTTTATTTTATTTTTATTACAGGAAATGGTTTTTGCAGTCAAATAAAAGATGGTCAAAAACATGTGTCTTTATTTCATTAAAATGATTTTTAATTAAAGTGTGTGTGTTTTATTTTTATTTCATGCAATAGGATTAATAATTGATAGTTGTCTAATTGACAGCTCTCAATTATTAACCTGGCTTAAGGTCACCTTTCAATTGCAATGTGGCTTTAACCCCATATTAACCCATTCGCCACCGCTACAGGGCAATGGGAATAGACGGGCAAAGTGCCAGAAAGGGCGAATCTAATTATAGATTTGTCTTTTCTGGGGTGTCTGGGGGCAGATGTTAGTAGCCAGGGGGGGCCAAAAATAATGGTCCCTCTCTGGGCTATTATTATCTGCCCCCATTCGCTGGCTTTGTCTGTCTGGTTGCGAAAATAGGGCGGGAGCCCACGCATTTTTTTAAACAATTTTACACCTCAATAATATATATATATATATATATATATACATGTCATTGAATTTGTGACACATATATATATATATATATATTTATATTTATAGTTCATACACTTCTGCATAGTATAATAGCCGCTAATTCAATTGACGGCTTTTGTGAAAATGCAGAACCTGACATGAAATGACACTTGGTGTACATAGGGTTAACCATGTCTTTTCATGTCCTTTGCTATCTGATTTGCACAAACAATTACATCAGTCTATGTGTGCAAAATTTCACACCTGTAGGGGTTAATTAAAGGTGTAAATTCGTAGCAAAAAAGTCCGTTTTTTTTACAACGAATTTACACCTTTAATTAACCCCTACAGGTGTGAAATTTTGCACACATAGACTGATGTAATTGTTTGTGCAAATCAGATTGCAAACGACATGAAAAGACATGGTTAACCCTATGTACACCAAGTGTCATTTCATGTCGGGTGCTTCTGTCTTTTCACAGAAGCCGGCTTTACCCGGCAATTGAATCAGAGGATATTTTACTATGTAGAAGTGTATAAACTATACATATATGTATATATATGTCACAATGACATGTATATATATATATATATATATATATATTATATATATGTATTCTATGTGTGTATATTTAGTGTTTACAAGGAAATAAAGGTTTTTTTTAGTTGCGATATTTTGTTCCCATAGACTTACATGGGACTTCCGGTATCGGAATCGGATATCGCCGATATTTAGTGATATCGGCGATACCATTCCGATCCGATATTTTTAGATATCGAGCAGTATCGCTCAACACTAATAGTAATATAACATACAAGTATGTATTATATATAAACATCAAATGGGAGTAGCCAAGATGAATAAAATCCTAAGAAATAGGTAGTAACATTAATACACTCAGATGGAATTATCGATATACCCCTATTAGCAGCAAAATATAATAGGCATACCCCAAAACAGCAAGGTCATAAATATTTACAAAAATCATATACATATGGGAATGAAATCAATTGTGTGAAACATAAATTCCCTCTAAAACTAAATTTTATTGATAATCGTAAAAAACACCAACTTGGCTCCCCCACTCAGCGTAGGCTAGCCCTCACTGCCCTGTTATAACCTACAATGCAGGTAGGAAAACAATACTTCAATAGGCAGGAGTGAAGAGAGTCTTTAAACTAGGCACACACAATTGAAAAAGGAAGATAACAATAGTATCCCTTAATAACTCCAAATAGCTAAAAAGCCAACGATATGTATTTTGGAATGATTATCATAATCAATTAGGCAGAGCAAAAAATACTCCTTAGTGTCCCCATACCATCTCATGGATTAGTCACATTGGATAGTTTTGGACCATATATCCAGAAATGGCTAACAGACCAAAGGATTAGAGGAGTGTCAGCATAGGAATTGTGCTGGTATTCTAGTAAACAGCCCATAAGACATAACATATTGTTGTCATATTGCCCTATATGCTTGCTCCCACAAAGGGTAACTTATCGTATCTTCTGTACACCCCGACACGTTTCCCCGTTAATTGAACGGTTCATCAGGAGGTCATAGAATGATGCGGACCGGCTGCCATAGTAGATGATGATGCACTGCCACATCGTCTCAGGTGGATTTAAATAACCACCCCTTGTTAATGCCAGAATTGGTCCACCCACATGATCATGAGTGCATATACCGGGTTATCCTATAGGTCACATTCCGCTTACCCCTTAGACATCAGACGCCATCCCTACTCACGATATCGCAGCGTGGTGTGTGGATATTTCAGATGCTTCTGGGAGTGGCTCTTGGAGCGCATGCATCACTTCCGCCCAGTCCAGCCTGGGAACGCCGATGTCACTTCCGCCTCGTCCGGCATTATATTGCGTTCCACCTGCCGTCCGTTAGTGTGATGTTCAATATGAATAGACAAAATGCAGGCAGACTTAATGATATAAACCGCCAAAATAATATTTAGATATAGTAGATCGGATTCAGTTAAATAAGGAGAGCTGTGACCAAGGTATAATGACAATTAGTAAAGATGTAAATATCCTAAGATGGATGATAACGATATTAACCCCTTAACGACCAAGCCATTTTGTAGGTTAAAGACCAGGCCAATTTTTACATTTCTGACCACTGTCTCTTTATGAGGTTATAACTCTGGAACGCTTCAACGGATCTTGGTGATTCTGAGATTGTTTTCTCGAGACATATTGTACTTCATGATAGTGGTAAAATTTCTTCAATATAACTTGCGTTTATTTATGAAAAAAATGGAAATATGGCAAAAATTTTGAAAATTTTGCAATTTTCAAACTTTTAATTTTTATGCCATTAAATCAGAGAGATATGTCACAAAAATTAGTTAATAAATAACATTTCCCACATGTCTACTTTACATCAGCACAATTTTGGAACCAACATTTTTTTTTGTTAGGAAGTTATAAGTGTTAAAATTTGACCAGCAATTTCTCATTTTTCCAACAAAATTTACAAAATCATTTTTTTTAGGGGCCACCTCACATTTGAAGTGAATTTGAGGGGTCAATATGACAGAAAATACCCAAAAGTGACACCATTCTAAAAACTGCACCCCTCAACGTGTTCAAAGCCACATTCAAGAAGTTTATTAACCCTTTAGGTACTTCACAAGAATTGAAGCAATGTGGAAGGAAAAAATTAACATTTAACTTTTTTTCCCAAAATTTTTCTTTCGACACAATTTTTTAAAATTTTGTCAAGGGTATCAGTAGAAAATGAACCACAATATTTGTTGTACAATTTCTCCTGAGTACATCGATATCCCATGTGTGGGGGTAAACCACTATTTGGGCGCATGGCAGAGCTCGGAAGGGAAGCAGCGCCATTTGACTTTTTTGGCTGGAATTGAGATTGGACGCCATGTTGTATTTGGAGAGCCCCTGTGTGCCTAAACAGTGGATACCCCCCACAAGTAACCCCATTTTGGAAACTAGACCCCCCAAGGAACTTATCTAGATGTGTGGTGAGAGCTTTTAACCCCCAAGGGCTTCACAGAAGGTTATAACGTAGAGCTGTAAAATTAAAAAATCATATCTTTTCCACTAAAATGATCTTTCCACCCCAATTTTTATTTCCCAAATGGTAAAAGGACCCCAAAAGTTATTGTGCAATTAGTCCTGAGTACGCTGATACCCCATATGTGAGGGTAAACCACTATTTGGGTGCATGGCAGAGCTCGGAAGGGAAGCAGCGCCATTTGACTTTTTTGGCTGGAATTGAGATTGGACGCCATGTTGTATTTGGAGAGCCCCTGTGTGCCTAAACAGTGGATACCCCCCACAAGTAACCCCATTTTGGAAACTAGACCCCCCAAGGAACTTATCTAGATGTGTGGTGAGAGCTTTGAACCCCCAAGGGCTTCACAGAAGGTTATAACGTAGAGCTGTAAAATTAAAAAATCATATCTTTTCCACTAAAATGATCTTTCCACCCCCAATTTTTATTTCCCAAAGGGTAAAAGGACCCCAAAAGTTATTGTGCAATTTGTCCTGAGTACGCTGATACCCCATATGTGGGGGTAAACCACTATTTGGGCGCATGGCAGAGCTTGGAAGGGAAGCAGCGCCATTTGACTTTTTTGGCTGGAATTGAGATTGGACGCCATGTCGCATTTGGAGAGTCCCTGTGTGCCTAAACAGTGGAAACCCCCCACAAGTGACCCCATTTTGGAAACTAGACCCCCAAGGAACTTATCTAGATGTGTGGTGAAAGCTTGAACCCCCAAGGGCTTCACAGAAGGTTATAACGTAGAGCAGTAAAATTAAAAAATCATATCTTTTCCACTAAAATGATCTTTCCACCCCCAATTTTTATTTCCCAAAGGGTAAAAGGACCCCAAAAGTTATTGTGCAATTTGTCCTGAGTACGCTGATACCCCATATGTGGGGGTAAACCACTATTTTGACGCATGGCAGAGCTGGAAAGGGAAGGAGCGCCTTTTTCAAATGCAGATTTTGATGGAATGGTCTGCGGGTGTCATGTCACGTTTGGAGAGCCCCTGATGTGCCTAAACAGTAGAAACCCCCCACAAGTGACTCCATTTTGGAAACTAGACCCCCCAAGGAACTTATCTAGATATGTGGTGAGCACTTTGAACCCCCAAGTGCTTCACAGAAGTTTATAACGTAGAGCCGTGAAAATAAAAATATCATATTTTTTTCCACAAAAATAATCTTTTTGCCCCCAAATTTTTATTTTTATAAGGGTAACAGGAGAAATAGGACCCCAAAAGCTATTGTGCAATTTGTCCTGAGTACGCTGATATCCCATATGTGGGGGGGAACCACTATTTTGACGCATGGCAGAGCTCAGAAGGGAAGGAGCACCGTTTTTAAATGCAGACTTTGATGGAATGGTCTGCGGGTGTCATGTCGCGCTTGGAGAGCCCCTGATGTGCCTAAACAGTAGAAACCCCCCACAAATGACCCCATTTTGCAAACTAGACCCCCAAGGAACTTATCTAGATGTGTGGTCAGCACTTTGAACCCCCAAGGGCTTCACAGAAGTTTATAATGTAGAGCCGTGAAAATAAAAAAATCATATTTTTTTCCACAAAAATTACCTTTTTGCCCCAAATTTTTATTTTTATAAGGGTAACAGGAGAAATAGGACCCCAAAAGCTATTGTGCATTTTGTCCTGAGTACGCTGATACCCCATATGTGGGGGGGAACCACTGTGATCGCCTTACTGCGATCTTTGGGAGGCACAATGAACAAATCCACAAAAGGTGAAGAATTGGTTTTATTTTTTACGCCGTTCCTCGTGCGGTATTAGTGATTAGGCGACTTTATTCCTCGGATCGGTGCGATTACAGCGATACCAGATTTACATCCTTTTTTCATGTTTAGCTTCTGTCACACACTAAAAGATGCTTTTTCTTGGAATAATTTCTTGTAAGAAATTTTTGCATCGCCGTATTTTGAGAGCTATAATTTTTCCATATTTCGGCCGACAGAGTTATCTGTGGGCTTATTTTTTGCGGGACGAGCTGACATTTTTATTGGTACCATATTCAGGCACATAACGTTTTTTAATCGTTTCCTATTCCGATTTTTGTGGAATCAGAATGAACAAAAACCAGCAATTCAGGAATTGTTTTTTTTTTTCCTCCGTCCCGTGTGTGGTAAAATTGATAAAGCAGCTTTATTCTTCGGGTCACTACGGTTATGGCGATTCCTCATTTATATATTTTTTTTTATGTTTTGGCGTTTTTTACACAATAAAAAATTTTATAGAAAAAATAATTATTTTTGCATCAGTTTATTCCGCGAGCTATAACTTTTTAATTTTTTTGCTGATGATGTTGTTTAGCGGCTTGTTTTTTGCGGGACAAGATGATGTTTTCAGCGGTACCATGATTATTTATATCTGACTTTTTGATCGCGTGTTATTGCACTTTTTCCAAGCGGTATAATGATACCGCTTGGAAAAAGTATAATTTACTACTTTTTTGTGTTTTTTTTTTACGGCTTTCACTGAAGGGGTTAACTAGGGTTACTCTTTTATAGATGGGATTTTTACGGACGTGGCGATACCTAACATGTGTATGTTTTTTGTTTTTTATTTTTTTTATTACATAAAAATGTGTATTTTTTAGGGGATTTTTTTTAAATTATTTTTTAATATTTTTTTTACAATTTTTTTTTAAAAAATGATTTCTTTTAACTTGTCCCTTTATGGGACTTTCACTTTTTTTACTTTTTATTGCAGTTACAATGCATTGCAATGCTCTGGCATTGCAATGCATTGCAACTATAGTGGAACCTGCTGTGACAATGATCACAGCAGCTTCCCGTAGCTAAATGACCCGGAGGTTGTCATGACAACCCCCGGGTCATCAAGGCAGAGATCGGCCCCTGCAAATACATTGCAGGGTGCTGATCTGAGGCAGAGGGAGCTCCCGACCCTCTGCCTCCCCCCCTGAGCTCTGCGATCGTGCTCGATCGCAGCAGTCAGGGGGTTAACAGCCAGGGGCGGTGGGGGCTCCGCTCCTGGCTGTCAGTGCAGGAAGCCTGGCCACTGCAGCGCCGGCTCCTGCACTGATCGCGCTGGGGAAGCTGAAATTTCAGCTTCTCCTGCACGATCGCTGCTGTGTTTGGTCAGTCAGATTGACTGACCAAGCACAGCGCTGTAGGTGCGGGGACCGACGGCAAAGGTCCCCGCACCGCTTGCCGTGCCTGTCAGCTGTCTGTGACAGCTGTCGGCACTGATCTACCACTGCGTGTTTACACGCAGTGGTAGATCAAAGCCATGACGTGCAGAGTCCGTCCTGGTGCCGGAACTGGCACCTTGCCATGACGGACTCTGCACGTCAGTGGACATTAAGGGGTTAATAACCACAATGGGTTTTGACATATAAAACATGTCAATAGTATGGATGTAAAAGATCATCTCACAACCATTAGGAAATATATAGACCATAGGATGTTTATCAAGTAAACTTTTTTTCCCCTTTCTCTACATCAAATAAAGCATGTGTACGATATATATTCATTTAAGGGTATGCCACACTAAACAACATCGCTAACGGGATCGCTAAAAAACGTCACTATTTAGCGATCCCGTTAGCGATGTTGTTGTGTGCGGCATCTGTCAGCGACGAGGCCCCTGCTGTGATCTCGCTCGTCGCTGACATCGTTCCGGACCCTATTTAGATCGTCGGCGCCCCGCAGGTAAGTATATATCGCTAAGTGTGGCACCTTTTCTTAGCGATTTAGCGGTACTTTTGTACCGCTAAAGTCGTTAAGAAGATCGCTAACCGCGATATCGTCGTTAACTATATCGCTAAGTTAAGCCGCACTTAGCGATATAGAAACAATCCCGCTAGCGATCGCATTAGTATGCGTCTTTATCGCTATCGCTAGCGGGATTGTTTAGTGTGGCAGTACCTTTAGACCCTTTGGAGACAAAGACTGCAGCCTAAAGGTCCACTCGGCCTCGCGTTTTAGGATCATTTTATCATGATCTCCCCCTCTTGTTTTAGGTTTTATCAGTTCTACCATTGTGAAGGTGATTTCTGATAAGCAGCCCGAATGTACACTATTCATATGGCGGGATATCGGTGTATCTCTTTTGTTCTTAATGTCATTGCAATGCTCGCCCACTCTTACTCTTAGTTCTCTTTTAGTTTTCCCAACATAGTCCAGGGGGCAAGTACAGGTAGCTTTATAAACTACCCCCATGGACCTGCAGTTACCAAAATCCCTAATGGTAAATCTCTTTCCATTGGCTGAACTACAGAATGTTTTGGCTTGATTCATCATGTTACATCTTGAGCAATTGCCATATTTAAAGAAGCCCAAAGGTCTTCTATCCAGCCAAGTATTTGCCCTCAAAGGTCTTAGACACAGGCTGTGGACCAGCCGGTCCCCTATTGAGCGACCTCTCCTGTATATCACACTCGGTTTGGAGGGTAAAAATTTACTGACATTGGGATCTGCAGTAAGGATTCCCCAATGTTTTTTCAAAATGTGGTACACCCTTTCGGATTGTTCATCGAATGTCCCAATCAGTCTGACATGTTGTTCTACCTCACCCTCCTTCCTCGTGGTATTAAGAAGCGCCTCCCTATTGGACGCAAGGGCATAATTAAGAGGTCCATCCAGGACATTTTCAGGGTACCCTCTCCTCCTAAACCTTTCATACAGTTCTCTGGATTGTCTTCTAAAGGTCCCCAAATCTGAGCAGTTTCTCCGAATATGGAGGAACTGCCCCTTCGGTATCCCCCTTTTTAAAGGGACAGTGTGATGGCTATTCCACCTCAACAGACTATTGGTCGCCGTCGGTTTTCTGAAGGTGCTAGTACATATTTTGCCATCATCATTCTTTGTGATAGTTAAATCCAGGAAATTAATACTGCGAGAGTGACACTCAGAGGTGAATTTCAGGCCCACCCCATTGTTGTTAATATTCCCAACAAAGCGGGTGAACATCTCGTCTGGGCCAGACCAGAAGACCAGGATATCGTCTATATATCTGGCCCAGAGGCAGATGTAAGGGGTCCACCAGGTGTCCACCTCCTCACCACCAAAGATGTGGGTTTCCTCCCACCAGCCCAGGAAGATATTTGCATAAGTGGGGGCACAAGGGCTCCTCATTGCAGTCCCCCTGAGCTGGTGGAAGTACTTATTGTTGAAGAGAAAATAGTTATGGGTAAGGGTAAATTGGAGCAGTTTTTCAATAAGCATGTTGTGTTCCCGACATTCAATCGATCTTGTCTTCAGGAAATGACTGACTGCTCCAATACCATAGTTATGGGGAATGCTACTGTATAATGCCTCAACATCAATGGAGGCGATCAATGTATTGTTTTCCACAGACATCCCCTCAAGAATGCACAAGAGATGTGAGGTGTCCCGCACATATGATGGTAAAGAAACAACAAAAGGTCTCAAGATTCGGTCTATATACACACCCACATTTTGTGTTAAGGAGTCTATTCCCGACACTATCGGGCGACCTTTTAATGGTTCCAGACCCTTGTGTACCTTTGGGAGAGCATAAAAGGTAGGAATTACAGGAAAAGGTGATGTCATAAATTTAAGTTCATTTTCTGATATAAGGCCACCACTTTTAGCCTCCGTCAGTATTCCTCCTAGCTCCTCCCTGTACATAGGGGTCGGGTCCCCCTTTAGGATTTCATATGTGCTTCGATCATCCAATAGTTGATAACACATCTTTAGATATACAGGATGATCCATAAGCACCAGATTGCCACCTTTGTTGGATGCCTTAATGATCAAATCATTATTTCTTTCCAGATTTGAAAGAGCTTTTTGCTCTCCTATCGAGAGATTACATTGATGTTGACTACCTGGTATTTTACTCAATTCAGCTTCTACCAGCTTGATGAAAATATCTATGCTGGTTACATCCGTGATTGGTGGCACTCTGGTGCTCCTATTTCTCAAATCGGTAAAAGGACCCTTCCCCCTCTACTGAGCATTTTCACTGAGAAGGCCGGTCAGGGCCTGAAAACTCTCTTGGTCCTCCTCAGACAGACCCATACTGTTCATCTGTTCAACTTCATGCTTTTGAAAAAATAGTTTCCATTTTAGATTTCGCCCAAATAAATTTAAGTCCTTTACACAACCAAAACATTTAAAGGGGTTTGTGGGACAAAATTAAGGCCCTTTCTCAACACTGAATATGTTGGGAAAACTAAAAGAGAACTAAGAGTAAAAGTACTGCCACACTAAACAATCCCGCTAGCGATCACGATAACGACGCAAACTAATGCGATCGCTAGCGGGATTGTTTCTATATCGCTAAATGCGGCCACATTTAGCGATATAGTTAACGACGCTATCGCCGTTAGCGATCTTCTTAATGACTTTAGCGGTACAAAAGTACCGCTAAATCGCTAAGAAAGGTGCCACACAGCGATAAGATACTTACCCAGCGGGAGCGCCGACGAGAAAATAGGGTCCGGAACGATTCCAGCGACGAGCGAGATCACAGCAGGAAGCTCGTCGCTGGAAGCTTCCGCACTGAACAATATCGCTAACGGGATCGCTAAATAGTGACGTTTTTTAGCGATCCCGTTAGCGATATTGTTTAGTGTGGCATACCCTTAAGAGTGGGCGAGCATTGCAATGACATTAAGAACAAAAGGGATACACCGATATCCCGCCATATGAATAGTGTACATTCGGGCTGCTTATCAGAAATCACCTTCACAATGGTAGAACTGATAAAACCTATAACAAGAGGGAGAGATCATGATAAAATGATCCTAAAACGCGAGGCCGAGTGGACCTTTAGGCTGCAGTCTTTGTCTCCAAAGGGTCTAAATGAATATATATCGTACACATGCTTTATTTGATGTAGAGAAAGGGGAAAAAAGTTTACTTGATAAACATCCTATGGTTTATATATTTCCTAATGGTTGTGAGATGATCTTTTACATCCATACTATTGACATGTGTTCTATGTCAAAACCCATTGTGGTTATTAATATCGTTATCATCCATCTTAGGATATTTACATCTTTACTAATTGTCATTATACCTTGGTCACAGCTCTCCTTATTTACCGGAATCCGATCTACTATATCTGAATATTATTTTTGCGGTTTATATCATTAAGTCTGCCTGCATTTTGTCTATTTATATTGAACATCACACTAACGGACGGCAGGTTTGCGTTCCAGCAGGTGGAACGCAATATAATGCCGGACGAGGCGAAAGTGACGTCGGCGCTCCCAGGCTGGACTGGGCGGAAGTGATGCGTGCGCTCCAAGAGCTGAGACGCAGGCCACTCCCGGAAGCATCTGCAATATCCACACACCACGCTGCGATATCGTGAGTAGGGATGACGTCTAAGGGGTAAGCGGAATGTGACCTATAGGATAACCCGGTATATGCACTCATGATCATGTGGGTGGACCAATTCTGGCATTAACAAGGGGTGGTTATTTAAATCCACCTGAGACGATGTGGCAGTGCACCATCATCTACTATGGCAGCCGGTCCGCATCATTCTATGACCTCCTGATGAACCGTTCAATTAACGGGGAAACGCGTCGGGGTGTACAGAAGATACGATAAGTTACCCTTTGTGGGAGCAAGCATATAAGGCAATATGACAACAATATGTTATGTCTTATGGACTGTTTACTAGAATACCAGCACAATTCCTATGCTGATACTCCTCTAATCCTTTGGTCTGTTAGCCATTTCTGGATATATGGTCCAAAACTATCCAATGTGACTAATCCATGAGATGAAACATACACAATGCGATACAAAATAATAAAATATAATAATATAATATTGATCAGAAAAATTAATAAATATAAAAATAATAAATATATTTATATATTATAGTATCGCTACCAAAATAGTGGATGACCACCTAAAAATGAAAAAAACTAATTGGGAAATGGCGGGATGACAACCAAATGGTGGAATACAAGTAGATGAAATTAATTAAAAATTTATATAAAATATAATATAAAATACACATAAATTTGGAATAAAAAATAGGCCTTTATTAACACATGGCTTAATGCATACCACAAATATTAAATAACAACAATAATTGTAATAGTTAATACATAAAAAGACAATGGCACATATACAGATATATAGTCCTGTAGACTGAATTTATAAAGGCTAATGGGTAAAACTAGATGGTAATATGTTCAGGTATTTTCATATGGGTTTTCTTTACTGTGAAAGTGAAAATAAACAAAAACCCAAAATAGTGTGCATAAAACCTGAAAATATATGTGCACGAAAAATAATAAAAAAAATAATGTGCACCAAAACATTAATAATATATATAATCATGTGAGAAACCAGGATTGTATATTGTGTGCTAAATAGCTGATCGCTAAATAAAAATTGATGTGCACAAAAAAATAATATATATAATCGTGTGAGAAACCAGGACTGTGTGTAATGTGCTAAATAATTAGCTGATCGCTAGACACCCAGTATACAAAAACACTGCTGCACATCAAAAATGTCCAAATAAATTAAATCAAGACATTTCCACAAAGAGTGCAAAATGCATAGCGTTAAAATGTACCTGGCAAAAAAAGAGGAAAACCCACAATATCTTATGCACCCATAATATACCTTAAAGCCTGTAAATAGATGAAATGTGCCAAGGATTCGTGCCCCAATCCTTGGCACATTTCATCTATTTACAGGCTTTAAGGTATATTATGGGTGCATAAGATATTGTGGGTTTTCCTCTTTTTTTGCCAGGTACATTTTAACGCTATGCATTTTGCACTCTTTGTGGAAATGTCTTGATTTAATTTATTTGGACATTTTTGATGTGCAGCAGTGTTTTTGTATACTGGGTGTCTAGCGATCAGCTAATTATTTAGCACATTACACACAGTCCTGGTTTCTCACACGATTATATATATTATTTTTTTGTGCACATCAATTTTTATTTAGCGATCAGCTATTTAGCACACAATATACAATCCTGGTTTCTCACATGATTATATATATTATTAATGTTTTGGTGCACATTATTTTTTTTATTATTTTTCGTGCACATATATTTTCAGGTTTTATGCACACTATTTTGGGTTTTTGTTTATTTTCACTTTCACAGTAAAGAAAACCCATATGAAAATACCTGAACATATTACCATCTAGTTTTACCCATTAGCCTTTATAAATTCAGTCTACAGGACTATATATCTGTATATGTGCCATTGTCTTTTTATGTATTAACTATTACAATTATTGTTGTTATTTAATATTTGTGGTATGCATTAAGCCATGTGTTAATAAAGGCCTATTTTTTATTCCAAATTTATGTGTATTTTATATTATATTTTATATAAATTTTTAATTAATTTCATCTACTTGTATTCCACCATTTGGTTGTCATCCCGCCATTTCCCAATTAGTTTTAATCCATGAGATGGTATGGGGACACTAAGGAGTATTTTTGCTCTGCCTAATTGATTATGATAATCATTCCAAAATATATATTGTTGGCTTTTTAGCTATTTGGAGTTATTAAGGGATACTATTGTTATCTTCCTTTTTCAATTGTGTGTGCCTAGTTTAAAGACTCTCTTCACTCCTGCCTATTGAAGTATTGTTTTCCTACCTGCATTGTAGGGTATAACAGGGCAGTGAGGGCTAGCCTACGCTGAGTGGGGGTGCCAAGTCGAATCTCTAGTGGTGCCAACCTCCACGGTCAGGTAGGAATATCCAGGATTAGCGCAGGCCACGCAATAGGTTAGATTTTTTATCATGAGGTATAATTCATTTATACCTTTTTCACTGGGTTGGTGTTTTTTATGATTATCAATAAAATGTAGTTTTAGAGGGAATTTATGTTTCATAAATATTTACCTATAGTGGTACAGAAGTCCAGGCATCAACCACACCGGACGCGTGTTTCGCAAAAATGCTTCGTCCCCTTCGTCCCATTTTTGCAAACGCGCGTCGGGTGTGGTGGGTGCCTGGACTTCTGTACCACTATAGGTAAATATTTATGACCTTGCTGTTTTGGGGTATGCCTATTATATTTTGCTGCTAATATGGGTATATCGATAATTCCATCTGAGTGTATTAATGTTACTACCTATTTCGTAGGATTTTATTCATCTTGGCTACTCCCATTTGATGTTTATATATAATACATGCTTGTATGTTATATTACTATTGGTCATATATATACTCTGTTTTTATTAGTCCAGGTGACCCACCTGCTTTTTTGTGGTGTTCACTGGATATTCTTTTATGTATACTATATACTGATGCATTTGTAATAAAGTACTCTTTTGATATATTATATGAGTCTTTTATGACTTTTTTTGTTTGGTGCTTTCTTATATTTTTAATTTCTTAGGTGTGTTTTCATGCATTAACTGGAAAACTCTTTCATGTCATAGAAACAAGAGCCAACTAAAAATTTTCATTGTTCGATTGGAATTCAGAAGGTCAAAATAATTTAAAAATGGCTCATTTCATAACTGAACCTGACAAATTTTGACAATATGTAGAACAGTGATCAGTGCAAATGTGAATCCAGCACTGCTGTCAGGTAAAAAAGTTGATAAAGGCTTTGCATGATCTTTCTGTGCCTCTGTCTGCCTTTTTCCTATCAATGTTCCTCATTCCTCCTCCCCTCTTCGATGTGAATACTTTTCTGCCCAATGATGACAAAAGTATTTTCGGAGTGACACCTTTATTGGCTAACCAGAAAATAATGTATGTTAGCAAGCTTTCAGTGCACAGGGACTCCAGAAAATAATATATGTTTTCAAGCTTTCAGAGCACAGGGGATCCTTCTTCGGGCAGGATTACAAATAAATTAATAAGAAAAATGCACAACATTTAAGGGCTACTACAATCGGACATTTGTTCATTAGGTGGGAGGGGTGATGCCTCCTTAAAGATAATCCATGGAAATCAAATTAGGCATTTTCTTACAAATGGAGAGGCAGTGGGAATGATGTTCTTTGTTATCTGGACTCCCTTCTGGTTGAGGTGTGAATTGCATCCATGTAGTGAGTCATAAACCCAGGTGTTAAATTGAGTCCTGGTGTCAAAGAATTGAAATTCATTATCACTTTGAATTCCAAAATTTCTCTTTCTCTGTTGTCCTTAAAATTACCTTTTAGTATTAAGACTTTTAAGTCTGTCATACAGTGTCCAGGTCCAGAGAAATGTTTTCCCACAGGTGTGTCCATTTCATTCCTGATTGTGCGTCGGTGTAGATTCATCCTTGTTTTGCTTTTGCATGGTTTCCCCAATATAGATAACTACCCTCTTCATAGAGTAGAATGGGCTATACTATGATTATGTGACAACACAGTGAGCTTGTCTGAGCTAGATGGATTTGTGCTATTTTTTCAGAGTTAATAAGTTGAGGGGGAATGGGGGAAGGGAGAAGTTGGTAATTAGTGGGGACATCAGTAGATTTCACTTACTGGATACATTACATATTTTCTTATATTCTCCTGTACTGTTGATTTATTTAAAAACTAAAAGTACAGCTCTAATTTAGAAAATAAAATTCAAGCCAGACATTAATCCTCTTTATTGTAAATGTATTTGACTTCTATATTGTTTATACGTTTTAAATGTATTATCCTTAACAAAGTCATTCTTAGCCTTGCGTGGTATCTGATGTTCATATCAAGTTTAGATTATAAAAGTTTTAAACTGCAGGTTTATTATAAATATAACAGTCAGTCAAAATAACAGCCTGAATATCACTTTGCTATCTGGTCTTTTTATGGACTCTTACTAATAAATATCTTGTGTGATGCATCATAAAATAACTTGCTAAGTTCAACTCAATGAACAGTTAATATATAATATGCAGTCTTTTCTTAGACCATTCATTTAAAAGACTATATTTAAGTTGACATTTGCTAGTGCAATTGTTCAAATTTTGTTCAACATGGTATGGAAGCTGTCTATTTGATACTTGAAATGCCTTGATCACATAAGTACTTTCACCATTGATCTGCCACAGTGTAATGGCATAGCACATTGATTCATTAATGCTTTAACCTTCTCTCCCTGACAATCTATGCATTAATTTACCATATCTAATTCACTGCTTGTAAATACGCACACTACGTTTTGAATGAAGGCGCATTTTTTAAAACTTTTAAAGTGTTTGTTTGGGATATTTTTGTATGCAAATCTTTTTTGGGTCTAGGACCTTACATTTTTCATATTAAAACTCATGTTATATGTTTTCTAAATGAATACTTCCTACATCTAATGAATACCTTAAAAGGAACGCATAATTTGTATTATTTTTATTAAATAAAAAAAGAATGCATTTTTTAATGGCCTTTTCTTAACAATCCTTTCAAGGCTGCAGTTATCCCAGTTGCTTGTGCACATTTTTCTTTGACACTTTTTCCTTCCACTCAACTTTCCATTAATATGCTTGGATACAGGACTCTGTGAACAGCCAGTTTCTTTAGCAATGACCTTTTGTGGCTTACCCTCCTTGTGAAGTGCCAATGACTGTCTTATCGACATCTGTCAAGTCAGTAGTCTTCCCCATGATTATTTAGCCTACTGAAACAGACTAAGGGACCTTTTTAACACTAGGACTACTGGACTCGTGACCCCGCCTAGAACTACTGAAAGGAGTCATTTTGACTCCTTGCTTGTTTTCGTTTATTTTTAGAGTTTTATTTGTGGTTATTTATTAATAATTATATTTTTTGTAATGTATTATTATTGTGAGATCCAACAGTAATGCTTTTGATTGTTTTTTTTTCTGCTTTTCTTATTTTTCTACAGAAAATAACAATAATTATAATAGATGTTTTTCAAACATTTTTTTTTATTCAAGTGCACACATATAAACAACAACTGAAGAACAAAAAGCAGAGAAAATGTAGGTGGAGGAGCATAAAAATGAAAATATGGCGCAGAATTCACCTTCTAAACATTTGGTGTTTCGCATTTTAGGCATTGCCTTTGATTTATGGCAGTACATTGCCCACACAAAGACTTACCACAAGTCTTACAATTGCCGACAGATCTATTTTTCTTGCACTTTTCTTTGATCTGGCAAAATTTTGTTTGAACCATCACTTCTGAGCATGTAGAAACTTGGGACGTGGAACCCTTTTCCCTATCTGTGACATAAGGACCACTCAACTCTCTCACAAGCGTTTGCAAAAATGCCTTGCGTGACATTTTTTGGTGGGTTATCTCATTGAATATTATCCATGCATTTATACCCGCAAAGTCTAAGGCATTTTCAAATGCATGAACAGGCCATTTCCTTGTGCATGTTCGTGTGGTATATTTCGTGCCATCTGATCCACTACATCTACTCCATATTTTGTTTCATTGTAAAACTTTACCGTTTCTGGAGTTTTTTTAGCGGAATCAGACGCAACAACAACATCTGGATGGACGGAACTCAAAATGACAACATTTTTGTTGGGCTTTCCTTGATATACTGTAAGTGTAAAATTGTCTTCATTTCTAAACACTTTAGTGTTGTACAATTCCTCTTTCATGGATTTTATTTCTTTAGGCACTTCTCGCCTTATCTTGTTCAGTGTTCCCACGATGGTTGTTCCTTTGCTTTTTAGCTGTTTAGCTAATTTTACTGAAGTAAAATAATTATCGGTTGTAACATTGCGACCTTTTTTCAAAAACGGGTCCAATAACTTCATTACCACATGGTCAGCTAAACGGTCCTCAGCACGGCGTGTGTCATCTTTGCCTAGATAAGGGAAGCCATTTGCCAGATATTTGCTCTCCTTATCAACAGCTAGCCAATATTTGTGGCCATATTTATCTGGTTTGGAAGGCATGTACTGCGTGAATGGACACCTAGTTTTGCTTGGGAAAAGTTGCTCATCCACCGTTATGTATGGGCCAGGTTTGTAACACGCAATACAATTTTCAATAAACCTGTCCCACACAGTAGAAAATAGAGCAAACTTGTCCGTTTGCAGTCTCTCCGATCGAGTAGATTTCTCATCAAATCTGAGAAACCTCATAATTTCAACAAAGCGGTCCCTAGACATTGTCGCTTTGCAAAACGGTATTCCCCAGTCATTACACCAAATACTGCTAATCGAGTGACGGTTCGTGCCAGATATTCCACGAGCATAGAATATCGCAATGAATGCATCTAGCTCCTCATCAGATAGAGTAAAGGTACTGCCACACTAAACAATCCCGCTAGCGATCACGATAACGACGCATACTAATGCGATCGCTAGCGGGATTGTTTCTATATCGCTAAGTGCGGCCACATTTAGCGATATAGTTAACGACGCTATCGCCGTTAGCGATCTTCTTAACGACTTTAGCGGTACAAAAGTACCGCTAAATCGCTAAGAAAAGGTGCCACACTAGCGATATATACTTACCCAGCGGGAGCGCCGACGATAAAATAGGGTCCGGAGCGATTCCAGCGACGAGCGAGATCACAGCAGGAAGCTCGTCGCTGGAAGCTGCCGCACTGAACAACATCGCTAACGGGATCGCTAAATAGTGATGTTTTTTAGCGATCCCGTTAGCGATATTGTTCAGTGTGGCATACCCTTAAACTGTAAATTATTGTTCCTGCATGCTTCTGCAAGCGTACAGTTCTTTATATGTGTCAATATATATGAATCAAAAATTAGCATAAGATAAGAGCCTAGAGTAAACAAGCTATTTTGTTCAGCATTACACAGTAATACAAGCAGGTAAAACACAAGGAAAATGTGAAAAGTTGACATGTAAATTGAACTACATCTATATGAACATCAGGGTAAATAAGACAGAGTGAAAAAATTATGCACAAAACTTTATAGCAACATTTAGTGACAAAAGGACCTCAAAATATAGTAGGGAGTCAAAATGACTCCCTTCAGTAGTTCTTGGTAAATTTTGAAAAAAACGCGCACATTTTTCACCAAAATTATTTATTCTCACAAAATCTTTTTTCACATCATATTTGAGGAAAAGTCACCGAGTTTCAAGCCGGAATTCTGAAAAATGTAGTCACAGAAGAGAAATAAAAAACGAAAGGAGTCAAAATGACTCCATCAGTAGTTCTAGTGTTAAACACTTAGGAAGCCTTTACAGGTGTTTTTGTTAATTATTCTAATTTACTAAGATAATGACTTTAGAGTTTTCATTGGCTGTAAACAATAATCATCAACATTAACAGAAATAAACACTTGAAATAGATCACTCTAATTTCTAGTTTCTAATGACTCTATATAACATGAGTTTCACTTTTTGCATTGATGGACTGAAATAAACTTTTTGATGATATTCTAATTTTGTGAGAAGCACCAGCATATACACATAGTCATGGCCAAAAGCATTGGCACCATTGAAATTGTTGCAGAAAAATGAAGTATTTCTCCCATAAAACTATTGCAATTACACATGTTTTGTTATCCACTTACTTATTTCCTTTGTGTGAATTGGAACAACAGAAAAAGACTGAGGAAAAAAGGTAAATTGGACATAATTTCACGCAAAATCCTCAAAATGGGCTGGACAAAATTTTTGTGGGTAAACAACTTTGCTTCAAGTATGTGATGCTTGTTTAACCCCTTAATGACCAAGCCATTTTGTAGGTTAAAGACCAGGCCAATTTTTACAATTCTGACCACTGTCTCTTTATGAGGTTATAACTCTGGAACGCTTCTATGGATCTTGGCGATTCTGAGACTGTTTTCTCGTGACATATTGTACTTCATGACAGTGGTAAAATTTCTTCAATATAACTTGCGTTTTTTTATGAAAAAAATGGAAATATGGCAAAAATTTTGAAAATTTTGCAATTTTCAAACTTTTAATTTTTATGCCATTAAATCAGAGAGATATGTCACAAAAATTAGTTAATAAATAACATTTCCCACATGTCTACTTTACATCAGCACAATTTTGGAACCAAAATTTTTTTTTGTTACGAAGTTATAAGTGTTAAAAGTTGACCAGCAATTTCTCATTTTTCCAACAAAATTTACAAAACCATTTTTTTAGGGACGACCTCACATTTGAAGTGAATTTGAGGGGTCAATATGACAGAAAATACCCAAAAGTGACACCATTCTAAAAACTGCACCCCTCAACGTGTTCAAAGCCACATTCAAGAAGTTTATTAACCCTTTAGGTACTTCACAAGAATTGAAGCAATGTGGAAGGAAAAAATGAACATTTAACTTTTTTTCCCAAAATTTTTCTTTCAACACAATTTTTTTAAATTTTGTCAAGGGTATCAGGAGAAAATGAACCACAATATTTGTTGTACAATTTCTCCAGAGTACACCGATATACCATGTGTGGGGGTAAACCACTATTTGGGCGCATGGCAGAGCTCGGAATGGAAGCAGCGCCATTTGACTTTTTTGGCTGGAATTGAGATTGGACGCCATGTCGCATTTGGAGAGTCCCTGTGTGCCTAAACAGTGGAAACCCCCACAAGTGACCCCATTTTGGAAACTGGACCCCTCAAGGAACTCATCTAAATGTGTTGTGAGAGCTTTTAACCCCCAAGGGCTTCACAGAAGGTTATAACGTAGAGCCGTAAAATTAAAAAATCATATTTTTTCCACAAAAATGATCTTTTCATCCCAATTATTATTTTCCAAAGGATAAAAGGACCCCAAAAGTTATTGGGCAATTAGTCCTGAGTACGCTGATACCCCATATGTGGGGGTAAACCACTATTTGGGCGCATGGCAGAGCTCGGAAGGGAAGCAGCGCCATTTGACTTTTTTGGCTGGAATTGAGATTGGACGCCATATCGCATTTGGAGAGTCCCTGTGTGCCTAAACAGTGGAAACCCCCCACAAGTGACCCCATTTTGGAAACTAGACCCCCCAAGGAACTTATCTAAATGTGTTGTGAGAGCTTTTAACCCCCAAGCGCTTCACAGAAGGTTATAACGTAGAGCCGTAAATTAAAAAATCATATTTTTTTCCACAAAAATGATCTTTTCATCCCAATTTTTATTTTCCAAAGGATAAAAGGACCCCAAAATTTATTGTGCAATTAGTCCTGAGTACGCTGATACCCCATATGTGGGGGGAAACCACTATTTTGACGCATGGCAGAGCTCGAAAGGGAAGTAGCGCCTTTTTCAAATGCAGACTTTGATGGAATGGTCTGTGGGTGTCATGTCACGTTTGGATAGCCCCTGATGTGCCTAAACAGTAGAAACCCCCCACAAGTGACTCCATTTTGGAAACTAGACCCCCCAAGGAACTTTTCTAGATGTGTGGTGAGCACTTTGAACCCCCAAGTGCTTCACAGAAGTTTATAACGTAGAGCCGTGAAAATAAAAAAATCATATTTTTTTCCACAAAAATAATCTTTTTGCCCCAAATTTTTATTTTTATAATGGTAACAGGAGAAATAGGACCCCAAAAGCTATTGTGCAATTTGTCCTGAGTACGCTGATATCCCATATGTGGGGGGAACCACTATTTTGACGCATGGCAGAGCTCGAAAGGGAAGTAGCACCTTTTTCAAATGCAGACTTTGATGGAATGGTCTGTGGGTGTCATGTCACGTTTGGATAGCCCCTGATGTGCCTAAACAGTAGAAACCCCCCACAAGTGACTCCATTTTGGAAACTAGACCCCCCAAGGAACTTTTCTAGATGTGTGGTGAGCACTTTGAACCCCCAAGTGCTTCACAGAAGTTTATAACGTAGAGCCGTGAAAATAAAAAAATCATATTTTTTTCCACAAAAATAAACTTTTTGCCCCAAATTTTTATTTTTATAATGGTAACAGGAGAAATAGGACCCCAAAAGCTATTGTGCAATTTGTCCTGAGTACGCTGATATCCCATATGTCGGGGGGAACCACTATTTTGACGCATGGCAGAGATCGGAAGGGAAGGAGCACCGTTTTTAAATGCAGACTTTGATGGAATGGTCTGCGGGTGTCATGTCGCGCTTGGAGAGCCCCTGATGTGCCTAAACAGTAGAAACCCCCCACAAATGACCCCATTTTGCAAACTAGACCCCCCAAGGAACTTATCTAGATGTGTGGTCAGCACTTTGAACCCCCAAGGGCTTCACAGAAGTTTATAACGTAGAGCCGTGAAAATAAAAAAAATCATATTTTTTTAAACAAAAATGACCTTTTTGCCCCCAAATTTTTATTTTTATAAGGGTAAAAGGAGAAATAGGACCCCAAAAGCTATTGTGCATTTTGTCCTGAGTACGCTGATACCCCATATGCGGGGGAGAACCACTGTGATCGCCTTACTGCGATCTTTGGGAGGCACAATGAACAAATCTACCAAAGGTGAAGAATTGGTTTTCTTTTTTACGCCGTTCCTCGTGCGATATTAGTGATTAGGCGACTTTATTCCTCGGATCGGTGCGATTACAGCGATACCAGATTTACACCCTTTTTTCATGTTTAGCTTCTGTCACACTCTAAAAATGCTTTTTTTTGGAATAATTTTTTGTAAGAATTTTTTGCATCGCCGTATTTTGAGAGCTATCATTTTTCCATATTTCGGCCGACAGAGTTATCTGTGGGCTTATTTTTTGCGGGACGAGCTGACGTATTTATTGGTACCATATTCGGGCACATAACGTTTTTTGATCGCTTCCTATTCCGATTTTTGTGGAAGCAGAATGAACAAAAACCAGCAATTCAGGAATTGGTTTTTTTTTAATTTTTTTTCCCCCGTTCCGCGTGTGGTAAAATTGATAAAGCAGCTTTATTCTTCGGGTCACTACGATTACAGCGATACCTCATTTATATATTTTTTTTTATGTTTTGGCGTTTTTTACACAATAAAGAATTTTATAGAAAAAATAATTATTTTTGCATCAGTTTATTCCGCGAGCTATAACTTTTTTATTTTTTCGCTGATGATGCTACCGTGTTTCCCCGATAGTAAGACACCCCCGATAGTAAGACGTAGTGGTGTTTTAGGGGGATCGGCTAATGTAAGACGTACCCCGAAAGTAAGACATACCGGTAGTAAACTGTATGTTGGATACGGCGGTCCAAGGAGGAGGCTCCTCGTCGGCTGCATTCTGCCGCCCCCTCTCCCGTTCTCTGAGCCGGCTGTCAAACTGACAGCCGGCTTAGAGAAAGTGCTGCTGCGCTTCGGTGTGCAGTGTGCTAGCGTCTCACTCCAGGTTACAGCCAGGTGTCAGAGACGCTACACACTCACATCTTGTAAGCCGGGAGCCCCTCTGCTCTGTGCCCTGACCGCCGCCGCTGCAAGCACTTCCACATCCATGAAGCGCCAGCAGCGTGATCAGGTCACATGATCACGCTGCTGACATCACAGAGGAGACACAGGCAGTGAGGCAGCGTTGCGGTTGGTGGTACGGTAAGTGCTCCAGACGGATGCATGGGGGGAGAAATCTAAGAAAATTATGGGGGGGGCAGAAAAATCTAAGGACATAATGATGAAAATCTGAGGACATTATGGGGGGAATCTGAGGACATTATGGGGGGAATCTGAGGACATTATGGGGGGAATCTGAGGACATTATGGAGGGAATCTGAGGACATTATGGGGGGAATCTGAGGACATTATGGGGGTAAATCTGAGGACATAATGAGGGAAATCTGAGGACATTATGGGGGAATCTGAGGACATTATGGGGTAAATCTGAGGACATAATGAGGGAAATCTGAGGACATTATGGGGGAATCTGAGGACATAATGGGGGGAATCTGAGGACATTAAGGTATTAAGGTTCAAATGGGGGGGGCGCCAAACTGATCCTTTGCCCCGGGTGCCAGAAAAGCTACGGTAGATACGCCTCTGGGGCTGTTACCCTATGGGAGGCTGTGATACGGAACCATAAGCAGTGCTTATATCGTACACTACCGGTATATTTTTGCCCCTACCGTAGACATGAGCGCTTCCGGTTCCAGTGGTACCGGTAAAAGGAAGAGCTACACCGTGGAGTATAAAAAAGCGATTGTCGAAGAATCTTGGGGCAAAACTGTAGTGGAGTTCTGCAAGGAGAAAATGTTGGATCACCGACTGGTCCAAAAATGGCGTGCAGAATACACTAACCTGAGTGAAAAAGTGGAGAGCGGAATGGCTAAAAAGCGCAAGATTGGATGTGGTCGGCAACCAATGTATACAGAGCTGGAAAGTTTGGTCTCTGAGTGGGTTGCAGACAGGAGAGCAAAGACATTGGTGGTGACCAGGGCTCAGATTCAGGAATATGCCCTTGCAGTGGCACCACAGTTTGACATTTCCCCTGAACAATTCAAGGCATCACAGCACTGGGTGGATAACTTTCTTCAACGCAATGACCTGTCTTTGAGAAGATCCACAACCCTCTTTAGGCTGGAAGATGCTGAGATTGTTAAACGTGCATTTGCCTACAAGAAGTTTGTGGATGACATTGACTTCTCTAAATACAGTCTTTGCAACATGATCGCCATGGATGAAACTGCCGTGTTCATGGGCCAAGCAGCTCAAACCACCATTGATCAACAAGGTGCCTCCTCAGTGTACGTTCCATCCACCGCTTATGAAAGTGCACGTGTCACTTGCATTTTGGCGATTCGTCTGGATGGCACTAAAGTAACACCGCTACTCATTGCAAAGGGCAAGAAGGACAAAATTGAGCGGGTTTCTGGCATTTATGTGCTGGAAACTGAAAAAGCCTGGGCCACACAAGCTGTTATAAGGAAGTGGCTTGATTTAATGCTGCCGCTTGTTATGCGAGGGAACAAAAGAGGGATGCTGATCTGGGATGCAGCCAGCACACACCGAGCCAAAACCATGAAAAACTTCCTTCATGAGCGGAGAATCGACCAAATCATGATTCCTGCAGGGATGACGGCTTATCTCCAGACTCTGGATATCGCCATTAATAAGCCTTTCAAGGACTACCTGCGTGCGGAAGTCAATGACTACATTGAAAACCGAATGGAGAGAAATGTACGTGGGAACTTTGTGAAGCCCAGACTGCCAGAGATTGTGAACTGGGTGAAGAATTCATGGAATAAGATCACTGACACCTGCGTTGCAAATGCACTGCGAGCTGGCTACCTGGACAAGACCTGCTCATTTCAGGACAGTGCCGTTGCTACCCATGAGAGATATGGGCCAATGATTCAACAGGAAATGGAGTCCCGAGAGTCCAAAGAAAATCCACAGGAACCTCAGAGTGTGGATGTTTATGATGATGTTCCTGAAGATGATGACATGGTTGTCATGGAATAAATCTGTTTTATCTTTCAGTATAACATATTCAGACTGTTCGTTCTTACCGTTTTTCATTGTTTTACATGTTATACCGGTACATGGAAATACCGTCATGATACGGTTGTAACAAGACATTCTTGGCACTTGCTTTTATAAAACTGTTTTGTGGTGAATACCATACTGTTCAGGTTATTAATAAATGTTAATTTTATGGTTAAAACAAAAAACGACATTTATTTTCCAATATAAGACATACCCCGAAAGTAAGACATATTGGTACTTTTGGGGGTAAAAAGAATGTAAGACACTGTCTTACTATCGGGGAAACATGGTATATAGCGGCTTGTTTTTTGCGGGACAAGATGACGTTTTCAGCGGTACCATGATTATTTATATCTGACTTTTTGATCGCGTGTTATTGCACTTTTTCCAAGCGGTATAATGATACCGCTTGGAAAAAGTATAATTTACTACTTTTTTGTGTTTTTTTTTTACGGCTTTCACTGAAGGGGTTAACTAGGGTTATGCTTTTATAGATGGGATTTTTACGGACATGGCGATACCTAACATGTGTATTTTTTTTGTTTTTTATTTTTTTTATTACATAAAAATGTGTATTTTTTAGGGGATTTTTTTTAAATTATTTTTTAATATTTTTTTTACAATTTTTTTTTAAAAAATGATTTTTTTCAACTTGTCCCTTTATGGGACTTTCACTTTTTTTACTTTTGATTGCAGTTACAATGCATTGCAATGCTCTGGCATTGCAATGCATTGCAACTATAGTGGAAGCTGCTGTGACATGATCACAGCAGCTTCCCGTAGCTAAATGACCCAGAGGTTGTCATGACAACCCCCGGGTCATCAAGGCAGAGATCGGGCCCTGCGATTACATCGCTGGGACGCTGATCTGAGGCAGAGGGAGCTCCCGACCCTCTGCCTCCCCCCCTGAGCTCTGCGATCGCGCTGGATCGCAGCAGTCAGGGGGTTAACAGCCAGGGGCGGTGGGGGCTCCGCTCCTGGCTGTCAGTGCAGGAAGCCTGGCCACTGCAGCGCCGGCTCCTGCACTGATCGCGCTGGGAAGCTGAAATTTCAGCTTCTCCTGCGCGATCGCTGCTGTGTTTGGTCAGTCACATTGACTGACCAAGCACAGCGCTGTGGGTGCGGGGACCGACGGCAAAGGTCCCCGCACCGCTTGCCGTGCCTGTCAGCTGTCTGTGACAGCTGTCGGCACTGATCTACCACTGCGTGTTTACACGCAGTGGTAGATCAAAGGCATGACGTGCAGAGTCCGTCCTGGTGCCGGAACTGGCACCTTGCCATGACGGACTCTGCACGTCAGTGGACATTAAGGGGTTAAACTCACCTGAGAAAAGTAACAAGTGTGGGCAACATAAAAATCACACATGAAGCCAGATAAAAAGGGGAGAAGCTGACTCAATCTATGAATTGTCTGTCTGTGTGTGTTGCACAGAAAGCATGGAGAACAGAAACAGGAGAAGTGAACTGTCTGAGCACTTAAGAACAGAGATGGGCAATCACCTGGATGTTCGGGTCCGGTGGGTACGGCCGGACAGTTACAAAAAGTTTAGGTTCGGGTACCAGAACAGTACACGGACTCGAACCCGGACCTCATTCATTTGAATGGGAGGTCTGAACATCTAGTGTTTGCTACGCTAATATATGCATGACAGCATAGCAAACACCACTTTTGATCAGCGGTAAAATTATCACTGCCAGTAAGACAAGACAGTCGAGGTTCCCATGCTTTCAAAAGACAGTGTGAGCATGCAGCTGTGATCAGATATATAAAGTTTACCTTCGGTCACTGGTGTTAGCTAATGGGACTACTGATCCTATCAGCCAATGCCTGCTGCCGCTAATAATAGTGAGAGCAAGAGCGGTTGATGGGATTTTTCTGGTAGCATCTGCACTGTAAATAAATAATTTAAAAAAGCCGCATGGGTTCCCTGTATTTTTGAGAACCAGCCAAGCAAAACTCACAGGTGGGGGCTGCAACCCTCAGCTGTCAGCTTGAGCAAGGCTGATTGTCAAGAATAGAGGGGTAATGCTGTATTTTTTAATTATATAAATAAATAATTAAAAAAATGGCATGGGTTGCTCCTCATTTTTGACAGCCAGTCAAGCTGGTTGTCATTCTTCTGGGAAATCATCTTGTGGACAGATGAGACAAAGATAGCGCTTTTTGGTAAAGCACAACATTCTACAGTCATGGCCAAAATTTTTGAGAATGACACAAATATTAATTTTTACAAAGTCTACTGCTTCACTTTTTTTAATGGCAATTTACATATACTCCAGAATGTTACAAAGAGTGATCAGCTTAACAGCAATTACTTGCAAAGTCAATATTTGGCTAGAAAATGAACTATATCCCCAAAACACATTTCAACATCATTGCAGCCCTGCCTTAAAAGGACCAGCTAACCTATTTTCAATGATTGCTCCATTAACACAGGTGTGGGTGTTGATGAGGACATGGTATCACGAACACCGCACTGCACTTGCTCACTGAGCCAGTGCGCGTGTCCTGAATAAGACAAACTGCGCTCAAAGATACCTGTGGAGCGGGGCAGTAGCGGTGAAGATGCGTGCTTCAGACTAACAGGACTCGAAGCACGTGACTGCCAAGGGGCGGCGCCGGCCACAGGTCTCTCAGAGAAAGCAGTAACAGACAGAGAATGCTTCAGGCCAGAGGACCTTAAGCACGTGACTGCTGATGGACGTGGCCTAAGCTCCAGAGAGTTATGAGCAGAAGGAAAACTCCTAGAAGGGTAACTACGGGACAGAGTTACCAAGGGGCATAGACAAAACGGATAGTCAGGATAGCTAGGTCATACACAGAGGGAGCAATGCAGTACAAGAGGAGCAGGCAGAGAATAACCAGAACGTAGCCAAGGGATCAGAATACCAGAACGGGCAAATACACAGTACCAAGACAGTAGACAAACTCACAACGAAGAGACGGACCGGGTCAAAACCAAACAAGCAACAAGATCAGGCACAAGGCACAGGCACACAGGAGGTCAACTAACTCAGCCGAGGGCAGGAGTATAACTGACACCAGACCTAGGTCAATTGGCAACTAAATAGCCGCCTTCTGCCAGAGAGAGGCTGAAACCATTAACCCCAGTCTGGCCAGGACGGAACAAAGACAAAACCCCATCCTGGGTCATGACACATGGCTGGAGATCAATCTGTCATGATTAAGTAAGAATGACACCACTGGACACTTTAAAAGGAGGCTGGTTCTTGGCATCATTGTTTCTCTTCTGTTAACCATGGTTATCTCTAAAGAAACACGTGCAGTCATCATTGCAATGCACAAAAATGGCCTAACAGGGAAGAGTATCGCAGCTAGAAAGATTGCACCTCAGTCAACAATCTATCGCATCATCAAGAACTTCAAGGAGAGAGGTTCCATTGTTGCCAAAAAGGCTTCAGGGCACCCAAGAAAGACCAGCAAGTGCCAGGACCATCTCTTAAAAGTGTTTCAGCTGCGGGATCGGGCTACCAGCAGTGCAGAGCTTGCTCAGGAATGGCAGCAGGCAGGTGTGAGTGCATCTGCACGCACTGTGAGGCGGAGACTCTTGGAGCAAGGCCTGGTCTCAAGGAGGGCAGCAAAGAAGCCACTTCTCTCCAGACTGATATTCTGCAAAAGGTACAGGCAGTGGACTGCTGAAGACTGGGGTAAAGTTATTTTCTCTGATAAATCCCCTTTTCGATTGTTTGGGACATCAGGAAAACGCCTCATTCGGAGAAGACAAGGTGAGCGCTACCACCAGTCTTGTCTCATGCCAACTGTTAAGCATCCTGAAACCATTCATGTGTGGGGTTGCTTCTCAGCCAAGGGAATCAGCTCTCTCACAGTCTTGCCTAAAAACACAGCCATGAATAAAGAATGGTACCAGAATGTCCTCCAAGAGCAACTTCTCCCAACCCTCCAAGAGCAGTTTGGCGATCAACAATGCCTTTTCCAGCATGATGGAGCACCTTGCCATAAAGCAAAGGTGATAACTAAATGGCTCAGGGAACAAAACATAGAGATTTTGGGTCCATGGCCTGGAAACTCCCCAGATCTTAATCCCATTGAGAACTTGTGGTCAATCATCAAGAGACGGGTGGACAAACAAAAACCTAAAAATTCTGACAAAATGAAAGCATTGATTGTGCAAGAATGGACTGCTTTCAGTCAGGATTTGGTCCAGAAGTTGATTGAGAGCATGCTAGGGAGAATTGCAGAGGTGCTGAAGAAGAAGGGTCAACACTGCAAATATTGACTTGCTGCATTAACTCATTCTAACTGTCAGTATAAGCTTTTGTTACTCATATGTTTGCAATTATTATATTTCTGTCTGTGATAAAAACATCTGTCAAACACACATAAAAACCAGAGGGCAGCAGATCATGTGAAAATATAACATTTGTGTCATTCTCAAATCTTTTGGCCATGACTGTACTGTTTACTGAAAAAAAAAGGCATTGCAAAGAAAAGAACACAGTACATACAGTCAAATATGGTGGAGGTTCAAATATGTTTTTAGTTTGTTTGGCTGCCTCTGGTACTGGGTGCCTTGACTTTATGCAAGCATCATGAAATCTGGGGATTACCAAAGGATATTGGTGGCAATGTAGTGCCCAATGTTAGAAAGTTGGGATTGCATCCTCTGTCATAGGCCTTCCGGCAGGACAATGATCTCAAACATATCTTAAGAAGCAGCAAGAAATGGATGGAAACAAAGCCCTGGAAAGTTCTTAAGTAGCCAGCAGTGAGTCCAGATCTAAATTCCATTGAACACCAGTGGAGAGATCCTAATATTGCTGTTGGGAGAAGCCACCCTTCAAATATGAGAGACCTGGAGAAATTTGCAAAAGAAGAGTGGTCCAAAATTCCTGGTGAGAGGTGTAAGAAGCTTGTTGATGGTTATAGGAAGTTATTGATGGCAGTTATTTATTCCAAAGGTTGCGCAGCCAAAATTAAGTTGAAAGTGACAACAATTTTGTCCTGCCCATTTTTAGGGCATTGTGTGAAATGATGTCTAATTTGCATTTTTTCTCTTTTTTGTATTGTTCCAATGTACAAAAATAAATGCGTATAACAAAATGTGTAATTTCAATAATTTTCTGTGAGAGGGAACACTCAAATAACACATCCTAGATCTAAACAAATGAAATATTCTCATTGAATACATTGTTCTGTATAAAGTTGAATGTGCTGTCAACATAATCACACAAAAATCATCAATGGAAATCAAATTTTTGAACCAATGGAGGCCTGGATTTGGAGAGAGCCCCAAAATGAAAGTGGAAATAAGTCAAAATGAAAATCAAAACAAGACAAAATTAAAGTGGAAACAAGTCAAAATGATGCTCAGTATTGTGTGTGGCCTCCACGTGCCTTTATGACCTCCCTACAATGCCTGGGCCTGCTCCTGATGAGGTTTGCGGATGTTCTCCTGAGGGATCTCCTCCCAGACCTTGACTAAAGCATCCGTCAACTCCTGGACAGTCTGTGGTGCAACGTTACGTTGGGGGATGGAGCGAGACATGCTGTCCCAGATGTGCTCGATCGGATTCAGGTCTGGGGAACGGCAGGCCAGTCCATAGCTTCAATGCCTTCATCTTGCAGGAACCGCTGACACACTCCAGGCACATGAGGTCTGGCATTGTCCTGCATTAGGAGGAACCCAGGGCCAACCGCACCAGCATACGGTCTCACAAGGGGTCTGAGGATCTCATCTCGGTAAAAAATGGCAGTCAGGCTACCTCTGGTGAGCATATGGAGGACTGTGCGGCCCTCCAAAGAAATGCCACCCCACACCATTACTGACCCACTGCCAAACTGGTCATGCTGAAGGATGTTGCAGGCAGCAGGTTCACACTCAGCACATGTGACAGAGGTGACACAGTCTGGAGACTCCATGGAGAGCGATCTGCTGCCTGCAACATCGTTCAGAATAACCGGTTTGGCAGTGGATCAGTAATGGTGTGGGGTGGCATTTCTTTGGAGAGCCGCACAGCCCTCCATTTGCTTGCCAGAGGTAGCCTGACTGCCATTAGGTACCAAGATGAGATCCTCAGACCCCTTGTGAGACCATATGCTGGTGCGGTTGGCCCTGGGTTCCTCCTAATGCAGGACAATGCCAGACCTCATGTGCCTGGAGTGTGTCAGCAGTTCCTGCAAGATGAATGCATTGAAGCTATGGACTGGCCTGCCGTTCCCCAGACCTGAATCCGATTGAGCACATCTAGGACAGCATGTCTCGCTCCATCCACCAACATCACGTTGCACCACAGACTGTCCAGGAGTTGACAGATGCTTTAGTCCAGGTCTGGGAGGAGATCCCTCAGGAGAACATCCGCAACCTCATCAGGAGCATGCCCAGGCGTTGTAGGGAGGTCATACAGGCACGTGGAGGCAACACACAATACTGAGCATCATTTTGACTTGTCTCCACTTTAATTTTGTCTTGTTTTGAATTTCATTTCGACTTGTTTCCACTTTTTGGGGGATTCTACAAATCCAGGCCTTCATTGGTTGAAAAATTTGATTTCTATTGATGATTTTTGTGTGATTATGTTGACAGCACATTCAACTTTGTACAGAACAAAGTATTCAATGAGAATATTTCAAACATTTAGATCTAGGATGTGTTATTTGAGTGTTCCCTTTATTTTTTCAGCAGTGTATATATACTATATATATATCTATAAAAATATACAGTATATATGTAGATATTGTAATGCAGCGGCTTTCACGATAGTGCAGTAACAAGGCTGTGATCATGGTTAGTTCAACTGAAATATCTTTATTTTGTCAGCTTACAAAATACCTCAAAAGTTATCCTCATCACAGCCAGATCAGCCATAATGGTACATGTCAAATCCATTGTCGTTGGCGACTGCGCCAATGTATCACTCTTGGGTGCGTCAATGGCTTTGCTTTCTATGGCTTTGACCTCTGTTCATTCTGACACAGACCTGTCATACACAGAGCTCTTGCTCTGATGCTTGCAAACCAGAGCTGAACCACCCAAACCTAACTTAAACTTTAAATGGGAAATAGTGGACATGGGACACTCCCAAGACCCAGAGTGGAAGAAGAGGTCCATCCCACTACCATCCTGCAGATCTCTCCAAAAATAAAAACCCATGTCAAGTTTTCCTAAATCTGGCTTGGTTAAATAGCTTGTCCAAGTTAACACTCTTCTTTTGTATTGCAGCCCCAGCGGTGGCTGAAATTACATTGCTGTCCAGGTGGGTTTAGTATGTTTCTATGCGCATCCTGGAGGACACATAACAACCCTCATATAGGATTCCCCTCAATGCCGCACAACATATATATAAATATATATAAATTTATAGATATATACATATGCTCTTGTATTCATCTATATATCTAAAGAAGAAAGCCTCCCAGTTACATAGCAGTCCTTATTAAATTGACAACAATTTGAAAGCAGCACACCATCTTAAGTGAAAAATGTTGTTTAATATCCCAACATGCAACATTTAGGCTCCATTGTGTGAGCCTTTTTTTAAGCAGTATACAAGTGTATGTGCAGAGTATTTAAGGCATAAAAATTAATGAAGATATATAACTAATTACAGTACTCTTGTAAGAGCATATTGTAATGCAAAATATGCATACATTTAGATAAATACATGTTAATGACAATTTTATAAGGTGCATACAGTGACAAAAATGTACATAAATAGATAATATCTCAATTGCTCATCAGTAGTGTTGAGCATTCCGATACCGCAAGTATCGGGTATCGGCCGATATTCGCTGTATCGGAATTCCGATACTTAGTTCCGATATTTTCCATATATCGTATACCGGAATCGGAAGTTCCCATAATTCTTTGAGAGGCAATGTGATTTTAGTCAGCCAATGAGGAATCCTAAGAAGTGTGGGCACATCCTGTACTGCTGCGGTCATGTTAACTAATGGCATGGCTGTGATTGGATGCTGAAATGATGTCAGAATGCACTATAAAAGGCGCCGCCGCCATTTTAGCGTCACTGTGCTGTGAACTCAGTTAGGGAAAGAACGCTGCTCTGCTGACTCTGAGGGACAGTTAGAGATTGCGATTTAGTGTACTGTGCTTTAGGCAGGCTAGTTTACCACCGGCTGTGTAAAGCTTCCTTTTGCCTGCAGTGTTGTTTTAACAGCTCTGCAAGGGTGTGTGTGAGTGCAGGTGACGCTGCAGTTTGCTCTGTATGCAACGCTGTCTGTAGGCATCTGCACGTGTCACTGACAGACTCTTTTTTTTCTTCAGTGTAATTCTTGCTGCTCCATGCAATTGAAATAATAGTGTGACGTGCTTCCATCCATATACAATACCTTGGTTGCAAACACTATAGAAGTCCACAAAGGAGCCTTTCACAGTTAGTGAACAGTTGTGTTTCAGTGTTCACTGCAGTCTGTGAGGTTTTTTTTTTTTTTGAGTGCAGATCACGCTCCAGTTACTTCAACTAATGCTGCGTGTACTCTGCTGAGCGTCTGTCACTGGCTCATCCTTGTAATTTTTCAAAAATTGCTGTTGCTTTATTCTATTTTAAATTTACAAAAATCTATTAGTGTGACGCTCTTCCATCAAAATACAATACATTGCTTGCAAACATAATAGAAGTCCACAAAAAGGCCTTTCACAGCAAGTGAACAGTTGTGTTTCAGTGTTCACTCTAGTCTGAGGTTTAAATTTTTTGTAGGAGTGTAGATCCCGCTCCACTTACTTCAACCACCGCTGCGTGTACTCTGCTGAGTGTCTGTCACTGCCTCATCCTTGTCATTTTTCAAAAATTGGTGCTGCTTTATTCTATTTTATATTTACAAAAATCTATTAGTGTGACGCTCTTCCATCAAAATACAATACATTGCTTGCAAACATAATAGAAGTCCACAAAAAGGCCTTTCACAGCAAGTGAACAGTTGTGTTTCAGTGTTCACTCTAGTCTGAGGTTTAAATTTTTTGTAGAAGTGCAGATCCCGCTCCACTTACTTCAACCACCGCTGCGTGTACTCTGCTGAGTGTCTGTCACTGCCTCATCCTTGTCATTTTTCAAAAATTGGTGCTGCTTTATTCTATTTTAAATTTACAAAAATCTATTAGTGTGACGCTCTTCCATCAAAATACAATACATTGCTTGCCAACATAATAGAAGTCCACAAAAAGGCCTTTCACAGCAAGTGAACAGTTGTGTTTCAGTGTTCACTCTAGTCTGAGGTTTAATTTTTTTGTAGGAGTGTAGATCCCGCTCCACTTACTTCAACCACCGCTGCGTGTACTCTGCTGAGTGTCTGTCACTGCCTCATCCTTGTCATTTTTCAAAAATTGGTGCTGCTTTATTCTATTTTAAATTTACAAAAATCTATTAGTGTGACGCTCTTCCATCAAAATACAATACATTGCTTGCAAACATAATAGAAGTCCACAAAAAGGCCTTTCACAACAAGTGAACAGTTGTGTTTCAGTGTTCACTCTAGTCTGAGGTTTAAATTTTTTGTAGGAGTGTAGATCCCGCTCCACTTACTTCAACCACCGCTGCGTGTACTCTGCTGAGTGTCTGTCACTGCCTCATCCTTGTCATTTTTCAAAAATTGGTGCTGCTTTATTCTATTTTAAATTTACAAAAATCTATTAGTGTGACGCTCTTCCAGAGGACAGCGTTTGTTGGCCAGTTGGGAGTCTGCAGCACATGGTTGATTTCATGCTGCAGTGCCTGAGAAACGACGGCCGCATCGCCCACATTCTCACCACGTCAGATTATTGGGTGTACACCCTCCTAGACCCTCGCTACCGGGACAACTTACAAAGCCTCATCACACCATTGAAACGGGACTGTAAAATGCTGGAGGACCAAGACACACTGTTGAAATCCATAATGTTCTCCATTCCAGCCGAGAGCGCTGCTGCTGCTTTACAAAGCAGCTCTGTGCGTCGAGGCATTGTAGACACCTCTGCAACAAGAGGGAGCACAAGCAGCGCCTCTGCACAGGGCAAGAGCTGTATGTTACAAATGTGGCGAAGTTTTGTGACAGCGCCACCAAGGTCTACACCATAGTGATGGGAAATCTAGTTAATTTTGGTGATTAGTTCACCATGAACTAGTTCACTGAAAAGATTAGTTCAAAAGATTAGTTCATTTAGTTCAGTTTTTCTCCACCCTATCCTGTGAGGAGCTGATAGGAAATGCATCATGTGACCTCTGAACTAAATGAACTAGATGAACTGCTGAACAAAATGTTCTATTGAGAATGACTCAGGACAGCCTAGTTCAATCTGATGCCTCTCACTGAGCCCAGCAGTGCCACATAATGATTGTGTATGAGGGGGCTGAGAAGCAGTTCAGCATCCACCATTTTAAGAACAGAACAGGGGTCAGTGTTAAAGATTTTAGCAAGACTGATCTTCTAGGCTAGAGGCATGAACTACACACAGAAACACTCTCTCATACACACATATGAGCTGTGTCTGTGTACTGTGTGTGCAATTTCAGTTTTTATTAATAATATTATTATTATTACTATTATATTTGTATTTGATGTGTGGTATAGTGTTTTACTACCTTGTTTTCCAGCATCAAGAGCTGTAAAGAGCCAGTGTGAGACAGAGCAGGGAGCTTCCTGGAGCTGTATGAACCTGGATCAATCTCTGTCTCCTCCCACTTACTGTTTAGTTCACAATGAACTAATCTGTGTCAGGATGGTGAACTAGATGAACTAGTTCACTCTGAAGATTAGTTCATTTTGAACTACTCACTCACGAACTACCCATCACTACTACACCATCCGAGACTGCTCCATTCACCAGGAAGTAGTGTTGAGCGATACTGCTCGATATCTAAAAATATCGGATCGGAATGGTATCGCCGATATCACTAAATATCGTCGATATCCGATTCCGATACCGGAAGTCCCATGTAAGTCTATGGGAACAAAATATCGCAACTAAAAAAAACCTTTATTTCCTTGTAAACACTAAATATACACACATAGAATACATATATATATATATATATATATATATAATATATATATATATATACATGTCATTGTGACATATATATATACATATATGTGTAGTTTATACACTTCTACATAGTAAAATATCCTCTGATTCAATTGCCGGGTAAAGCCGGCTTCTGTGAAAAGACAGAAGCACCCAACATGAAATGACACTTGGTGTACATAGGGTTAACCATGTCTTTTCATGTCGTTTGCAATCTGATTTGCACAAACAATTACATCAGTCTATGTGTGCAAAATTTCACACCTGTAGGGGTTAATTAAAGGTGTAAATTCGTTGTAAAAAAAACGGACTTTTTTGCTACGAATTTACACCTTTAATTAACCCCTACAGGTGTGAAATTTTGCACACATAGACTGATGTAATTGTGCAAATCAGATAGCAAAGGACATGAAAAGACATGGTTAACCCTATGTACACCAAGTGTCATTTCATGTCAGGTTCTGCATTTTCACAAAAGCCGTCAATTGAATTAGCGGCTATTATACTATGTAGAAGTGTATGAACTATAAATATAAATATATATATATGTGTCACAAATTCAATGACATGTATATATATATATATATATATATATATATATATGAGGTGTAAAATTGTTTAAAAAAAATGCGTGGGCTCCCGCCCTATTTTCGCAACCAGACAGACAAAGCCAGCGATTGGGGGCAGATAATAATAGCCCAGAGAGGGACCATTATTTTTGGCCCCCCCTGGCTACTAACATCTGCCCCCAGACACCCCAGAAAAGACAAATCTATAATTAGATTCGCCCTTTCTGGCACTTTGCCCGTCTATTCCCATTGCCCTGTAGCGGTGGCGAATGGGTTAATATGGGGTTAAAGCCACATTGCAATTGACCTTAAGTGACCTTAAGCCAGGTTAATAATTGAGAGCTGTCAATTAGACAACTATCAATTATTAATCCTATTGCATGAAATAAAAATAAAACACACACACTTTAATTAAAAATCATTTTAATGAAATAAAGACACATGTTTTTGACCATCTTTTATTTGACTGCAAAAACCATTTCCTGTAATAAAAATAAAATAAAAAAGCAAAATTATTCTTACCTATCCCATGCACAGTCAGGTCCCACGGTGTAATCCTTCAGAAAGGGTTAATGTTTACTGCAGGGACCGCAGCTAATACTGCAGCCTCACAGTAAACCCCCAAATGAATGAGTTCCTCTCCTGGCTGACAGGAGAGGAAGTGGAAAGCTTAATTGATTGCTTTCCACTTTCACTTCAGGTTAGCCAGGGACACAATCAGTGACGTCAGAGGGAACTGATTAACAAAAATAGGGGTTCCCTTCGAATAAAAAATGGCGTCGGGTCCCCCCTATTTTTGTTAACCAGCCAGATGAAGCAGACCGCTGAGGCCTGGATTTTCAGGCTGTTAAGGAGCCAAGATCCATGGACCTTGCCAGCCTGATAATACCAGGCCACAGCAGTCTGCATATCTTGGCTGATTAACAAAAATAGGGGATCCCCTCGAAAAAAATTGGTGTGGGGTCCCCCCTATTTTTGTTAACCAGCCAGATGAAGCAGACCGCTGAGGCCTGGATTTTCAGGCTGTTAAGGAGCCAAGATCCATGGACCTTGCCAGCCTGATAATACCAGGCCACAGCAGTCTGCATATCTTGCTGATTAACAAAAATAGGGGATCCCCTCAAAAAAAATTGGCGTGGGGTCCCCCCTATTTTTGTTAACCAGCCAGATGAAGCTGTGGCGCTTCCCACGGCTGTGGGGCGTCGGGACATGGCATAGCTTGCCTAGCTAGCCAATGCTCCCACGCCGCCAGTCCACGACGACGTGAGGCATGGGTCCCAGATGGTAAGAGAATGTGGACCCACTGGACCACGGAGGGAGACCCGGGCCTGCCCGGACTAGGGAAGGGCAGCGACCGGGATCCGTGGCAGCTGAGCATGTGGGCAAGGTGGCGACCTGCAGGACTAGACAACACCGCACAACTTCAGGTAAGAAGAAACATAAAGTTTACTTAAAGAAATAAAGTACATAAACAGAACATAAGACCGGGCTCCCGATTCCGCACATCAGAGAAGGGTACACAACTCAGGATCACAGACGAGTGCTGGAGGACATCACGGGTAGATGCAGTCCAGGGTTATCTGGCACAGGCATACTTGGACGGCCTCTCTCTCAGGCCTTAGGCGTAGCACAGGCTCAGCAGGAGAACATCAGACACCGACCTCAGACAGACTTCAGATGATGGCGGGGTCATCACGGGTTGATGAAGTCCAGGATCATCTTGCACGGGCATACTAGTATGGCCTCACTCTCAGGCCTCGGGCGTAGCACAGGCTCAGCAGGAGAACATCAGACACCGGCCCAGGACGAACGTCAGACGATGGCGGGGTCATCACGGGTTGATGAAGTCCAGGGTCATCTGGCACGGGCATACTAGGACGGCCTCTCTCTCAGGCCTCAGGCGTAGCACAGGCTCAGCAGGAGAACATCAGACACCGACCCAGGACAGACGTCATCACAGGGTAGACCAAGGAGGAACCGGCAGGACAGGCAGGTTGTCACGGCAAGTGACCAAGGCAGTCTCTGGGACAGGCAGGTTGTCACGGCAAGTGACCAGGCAGTCTCTGGGACAGGCAGGTTGTCACGGCTAGTGACCAGGGCAGTCTCTGGGACAGGCAGGTTGTCACGGCTAGTGACCAGGGCAGTCTCTGGGACAGGCAGGTTGTCACGGCTAGTGACCAAGGCAGTCTCTGGGACAGGCAGGTTGTCACGGCTAGTGACCAGGACAGTCTCTGGGACAGGCAGGTTGTCACGGCAAGTGACCAGGCAGTCTCTGGGACAGGCAGGTTGTCACGGCTAGTGACCAGGGCAGTCTCTGGGACAGGCAGGTTGTCACGGCAAGTGACCAAGGCAGTCTCTGGGACAGGCAGGTATATACGACCTGATATGGTGGAGCCTCCAGGTAGGCTGCAGTCGGATGGCAGATGATCGCTCCCAGGTGAGCAGGCAAGAGCCGGGGATCTCTGCAGATGATGTCCGAACTTCCGGATGGAGCTGCAGTCGGATGGCAGATGATCGCTCCTAGGTGAGCAGGCAAGAGCCGGGGATCTCTGCAGATGACGTCCGAGCCTCTGGATGGAACTGCAGACGGATGGCAGACAGGCAAACCGACAGGTAACAGGCAGGTAACTGGAATCAGGAGCTGATGGCTGAAACAGAGTTAGACTGCACAGGAACAACCGGGACACGGATTGGATCTCAGGGAGTCAGGAACACAGACAGGAACATGGATTGGATCTCAGGGAGTCAGGAACACGGACAAGAACATCAGGAACACGGATTGGGTCTCAGGGAGTCAGGAACACGGACAGGAACATGGATTGAATCACAGGAACACGGACTGGAACACAGGCCTCGGACTCCGGACATCTGGCACCGATCAGCAGGCTCCGGACATCTGGCAATGATCGGCAGGATCCGGACATCAGGCAGGAAGGATAGGATCCGGACATCTGGAAGTGGTCGTCGGACATCGGACATCAGGCCATGGTCATCAGGCATAGGATCCGGACATCTGGCAGTGACCTGAAAAGGAACCCCAGCGGTCTGGTGCAAGCCCCGCCAGGCTCAACGGGAGCTGGCCGGGGATTGCACAGAGGCTGAGCACAGAGTAACAGAAACTCAGCACACACCGGACTCCTTCTTCCAAGATGAACTCAGGTTATATAGCAAGGATTCACAGTCACTGGCACAGGGTTCTGGACACAGCAGGATTTCAGGAACATAACACAAAGGACACAGTTCAGACAGTCAGGTACAGGATGCGATCCAAGATCAGGGGTTCAGGTAATTAGACACAGCAGGAACAGGCCTGGATATACAGCCTCCAGGAACGGCGATCTGGGTAATCAGCCCCCAGCATAGGCGGAAACACAAGACACAATTCAGACATTCAGGTACCGGGTTTGATCCAGGATCAGGGAACAAGACACAGCAGGAACAGGGAATCAGCTCTCCAGGGCTGATCAACTTCAGAGCAGGAGCTGAACACACAACCACATACGGCTAGGTTCAGGGATTCAGTGTGGATTCAATGTGAAGCTCTGGCAACGCCCACTAGGGCTGGGGAACTTTATATATAAGCTGCTTCACAGCGATAGGCTGGAGCAGTAATTCTAGTAAACACCCAATCCACATAAAAGCAGGACAGGTGTGGGCCGCGCCCCCTATGCAGAGCCAGACAGCACAACACAGAGGGAACCCAACAATGGCTGCTGCCAACCACGCAGTAAGTCATGCACCACTGCAGAGGACTTTGCAAGCTACGGACGGCTTTCACAGCAAGTCAGGAACCGCACATGCGGGCGGTCATGCAAAGCAGCGGAGCCACTCACGCAAGTACGGGTACGCAGCAGAGCCGGGAACTGAGCAGCATCCATATAGGTAACAGACAACAGTATCCCAGCTGGTTAGGGGGAAAGGAGCAAAAGGGTTAATGCAAAAAACATGCAAAGTAACGCTGGAAAACAAAGTACAGACAATACCAGCGTTACAGAAGCAGACCGCTGAGGCCTGGTTTTTCAGGCTGGTAAGGATCCGATATCCATGGACCTTGCAAGCCTGATAATACAAGGCCACAGCAGTCTGCTTAGCTTGGCTGGTTAACAAAAATAGGGGATCCCCTCGAAAAAAAAACGGCGTAGGGGTCCCCCTATTTTTGTTAACCAGCCAAGTAAAATGCAGACTGCTGCGGCCTGGTATTAAAAGACTGTCAAGGCCCATGGATTTTGGCCCTCAACAGCCTGATAATACCAGGCTACAGCAGCCCCACATTTGGCGCATCAAAAGATGTGCCAATTGTGGCACTTTACCCGGCTCTTCCCACTGCCCTGTAGCGGTAGCAAGTGGGGTAATAAGGGGTTAATGTCACCGTTGATTGCACGGTGACAATAAGCCCGGTTAATAATGGAGAGGTGTCAATAAGACACCGATCCATTATTAATCCCAAAGTTATTAAATGTATAAAAAAAAGACAAAGCAAGAAAAAGTCTTTTAATGAAATAAAAGAGACAACACAGTTTTCATTAATTTATTATACACTCATTCCTGCGACGCCATCGATCTCCTGTAAAAAAAGAAAAAAAACAAACCAACAGTATACCACCTGTCCGACGCAGTCCATAGTAACGACAGTCCCACGACGATCCAGCTCTGCTACATCGCAATGACAGGCAGAGCCTGTCATCACAACGCAGCAAAGCTGATTACCTGCTTCCCCGGCGGTGACGTCATCGGACTGACTGCTTTACGGCCGGGATTACCCAGCAGTCACTGCAGTTATCGCGAGAAACTGCATGTGACCGCCGGGAAAGATGATGGCGGCCATGAAGCAATCCAGCCCGTGACCGCCGGAGATCTTCTGCCAGGTAAGTGCCGCTGACTCCTGACAGACCCGACCGACGGACACTGACAGTGACAGTGACAATCCCGATTCCGGTATCCGATAAGATGAAAATATCGGAACTAAGTATCGAAAGGCCGATAGAGCTAATATCGGCCGATACCCGATACTTGCGGTTGGGGAATGATCAGTTACAAAATGAAATGTTATCCCCAACAAATAGTAGCGCAACGACTCCAGTGCCCACTTTATCGCCAGGCACTCTCTCTCTACAATGCTGTCTCTGTTTTTTGATGGAGTAAGTTTTCGACTCAGGAAACTAATGGGATGCTCCTCCCCGTTAAGCTCCAGTCCTGAGACAACACGGCACCCAGACCTACCTCTGACGCATCAGTCTGGACAATGAATTCTCTTTTGAACTCGGGTGTGCTCAAAACTGGTGACCCACACAGTGCCCCTTTTATTGCCCCTGTTGATGACCCCTTGCTGATTTATTAACCGGCCCCACCAGATCCATGGGTATTCTCTAAAACTGTACCTCTAAAATTTTTAATGGCACCAAGGGACTCACAAAATGAGGCTGAGGACTGTGTACCTGGCGCATGCGACAAGAGTTACAATACCGTTTAACTTCTTGATAGACCCCCAGCCAGTAAAACCGTTGTATAATTCTGTGTAGGGTTTTCTTTTGGCACAAATGTCACCCTAGTACATGCGCATGCGCTAAGTCCATTACCAACCTCCGATATGACTGCGGTAGCAGCAATTGCTAAAAAATTTCCACATGTATTTTATAAACCTGATACAGCAAATCTTGGTTCAGCTCTAATTGTTGAAATACTGTAGCTGCCCCGGGGTGTTGGGGTTCCCCATTGACAACCAGTAAATTTTCACGGGCTAGACTCAACGTAGGGGCCGCGGAGTTGCGCCTTACCAAATTTGTCACCTGTCACATTTAAGTATTACAATTCAGGTCCCGGTGGCAAATCTTCCATCTCCCCAACTAACACTTCGATAGGAGAGGTGTTTTCCTACTCCACCGAAGGCAAAGGTAATACTGCCCACTGCACACATGTGTTATGCATAGTGAGACTGATAGTAGCCAACAAAGTAGCTAACAAAGGCCACTTGTGATCGCCCTATCAGCGTAGGAACAATGCTACTCAAACGATCTGCCATGATCCTGGACAAAATCTTGATATCATGGTCAATGAGTGAGAATGTACGATAGGATCCAGGCAGATGTGAAGGTTTGTTTGGTTTTAGTAGCACCTTCATGCGTGACATGTTTGAATGGCTGGGCAACCCTCCTGTCTCCAATATATGATTGAAGGTGCGTACCATGTGGACGGGATATCCTCACTCAATAATTTTAATAATTTGGCTGTAAACCCGTCAGGTCCTGGAGCTTTCCCGTATTTCAAGTAACTTATTGCCGCTGTCACTTCCGTCACCTCAATTTGTTTTTTTAAAAGGAGAAGCTGATAGTTTGTGATGGATGGTAACCGTATTCCATCTACAAAGGTGTTACCCTCCGCACTATCCGTATGTTCCACCTTTTATAAGTCTGAGTAGTATTCTTGTAGAATGGTGTTTATGCTTCGAGGGTCTGTGTTCATGATCCCATGTTTATTCGTTAACGCTGTAATATGTTGATGACGAATGTGATTTCCTTTCGCTAGTCGTGCTAATAGTCTCCCTCATTGCTACCATAACGATATACATCGGCTCTATAATTGTTATTACTGCTTCTCTCTCGTCGATATACCCATACGTGTAAGTCAGCCTTAGCCTGCTTACATCTATTTTTAACCTGTGTTGATGAACTTTTCTTGTTTGCCGTGTACCTATCGCGTAATATCCTGCTAGCCTGCGAGTAGTTTGTCGCTATCTTTTTTTTACCGTTGTCTGATAACCTATTAGTTTCCCGCGCATTACTCCCTTCCCTGCTGCCCATAAAAGTTCCGGCCTATCCCTAGTATCTCCATTATTCCTTACATATTAAAAACACCATTGCTTCACCTGATGTCGAAACTTCTCATCCATTAACAAATAGGTCGGGAAGCGCCAAGTTTGGTCTGGCCCCATCTGCACCATATCTGGCAGGGTCACTGATATGGGCGCGTGGTCATATATAGCTACGTTGTGCACATCTGCCTTTTCCACTCCCCTTAATAGCTCCTGTGATAGCAATATATAATCTATTCTGGACCAAGAGTCATGTGGCGCCGAATAGAATGAATGTTCACTGCCATCTGGGTTCAGGTGTGTCCAAATGTCTACAAAGTTAGTCGTGTCTAGCAAGGGTTATTATAAACGTGTGTCATGTGATCGCACATTCATTCGCATCGACCTACAGTTCTTCACTGGTTCGATTCACCATATTTAAGTCACCACCGTGGGTGGTTTTAATGCTCTCCTATCGGCCTGATATGCTTGGATACCTGGGATAAATTCAGGAGCGTCTCCAAACTCCCTACTCACATGTCAGCGCAGGAACCGGAAGAGGGAACGTGCTTGTTTTGTTGCACATAGGTGGAGTTTTATACAGTAAATGATTACTGCTGTCTTATTTTTTGCGTCCCAAGGGCAGAATAAGGCTGCGTAACGTTACATTTTAGAGACACTCATATAATAGACACACGCTACCCTAACCATGACACAAGGAAGGTATTGTTGCCGGATAAAGCCGCCATTTTAGCGTCACTGTGCTGTTAATTCAGTTCAGGACAGAACGCTGCTCTGCTGACTCTGAGGGACAGTTAGAGATTGCGATTTTGTGTACTGTGCTTTAGGCAGGCTAGTTTACCAACCGCTGTGTACATCTTCCTTTTGCCTTGCAGTGTTTTTTTCACAGCTCTGCAAGGTGTGTGTGTGAGTGCAGGTGACGCGCTGCAGTTTGCTCGGCATACAACGCTGTATGTAGGCATCTGCACATGTCACTCTCACACTCTTTTTTTTTTTTTTTTCTTTAGTGTAATTCTTGCTGCTCCATTCAATTGAAATTATAGTGTGACGTGCTTCCATCCGTATCCAATACATTGGTTGAAAACACTGTAGAAGGACACAAAAAGCCCTTTCACAGCTAACAGTTGTGTTCACTGTAGTCTGAGATTTTAATTTATTGAATTTTGATCACGCTCCAGTTACTTCTTCAAGCAATGCTGCTTGTACTCTGCTGAGCGTGTCTTACTGCCTCATCCTTGTCATTTTTCTCTAACTGGTGTACATGTACATCAAAGTAGTCTTCATTTGGATCGAAATCCAAGCAGGTACCCGGACACTCTATGGCTGCTTTTATACAGTGGACTGGCTCCAACATTCAATAAGACTTAAGATGCAATCGGGCACCTTGGCAAGGCCCAATCCTCTTCTCCCTCTGATATCTAACAAACAGGTCATGCTGGAGAGACTTGCACCTACTGCCACTCAGGGTCTTCAGCTCCTTTGTGAGAAACTAATGTTTGGCCAGCCAGTATATCAAATAAAGTTCATGAGAAATGGGAACTGTGGTTGGCTTCACTTTTGGTACTGGGTGCTAATACCAAACCATGGTGTGCCATTCAATGGATATTCCTGGCTGGTTGGAGACAAGCTCATTCCCACAGAAAAGTACCAGAAAGCTAAGGAGATGGTGGCCTCTCTCAACATGAAGGAGTTTGCTCGTTGTCTAGGAGACCGACCACCCCTGCTGTGTACCTTGTCAACGTTGTGTTGAAGCTTGCAAGGATTAAGAGGTTACAGTGTCAAGTCTGGTTTTTACTAAAGATCCTGCTGTGTATTATAGTTTTTATGTTTTTTTTTTGTTTTGTTTTGTTTTTAAATACAATGTATCTTATGAATGTTAAAAAACTTTTTTTTTTTTTTTTAGGTATTTTATCTACCGTAGCTAGTTGCTGATCGTTGACTCTACACCCCTCTCCCCAGAATGTTACTCGGGTTATGGGGAGAAAATCACCGCTATTCCAGACTGATTTCATGTTAATGTGTCTGGCTCTTACACAGCACACAGCACTTGATGTTAGTTTATCTTTTTCCTAAATTATTTGTTACACTGCCCTTGTCACATTTTATTTGCACTTTTTTTTTTAAGCACAAGGTTTTTTACACTTCCTTGTTCTGTAAGTAGGCTTAATGGTTAAATGTTTTATACTAGATGTAAATATGTAACATGTAAATTTTATATAAAGATTTTGCAAATTATGAGGTCCACACCATCAGGCTCTTTCGTCCCCTCTCCTCAGAGTAGCGGTAATATATCGGACCCCAGGCTCGCCCACACAGTTCCTTGACCACTTCTCTGCCTGGCTGCCGCACTTTCATGTCCTCAGAAGTACCAACCCTTATCCTTGGAGACTTCAACATCCCCATTAACAGCCCTACTTCCACACTCAAAACACATTTGTTCAGAGCGGCCTATCACATTCACTAATCAAAGTCATTCTATGTGTAACTGTGTGTGTGTGTAGCCCATTCACTATCTCCATCCATCCCTCACTCCCTGAAAATGGCTGGACCATCATTGTAAATACACCATTGTATATAAACAACTGTACTTTGTAGCTCCCCCTCCTCATTGTAGATTGTAAGCTCTCACGAGCAGGGGCGGCTTATATTGCTTTAATTATTGTATTGTTAACGTTGTCACTTATGACTTGTGTTATGAAACTGTTAAACTGTACAGCGCTGCGGAATCTGTGGGCGCTATATAAATAAAGATTATTATTATTATTATAGAGGCCCACTCAGTAGTGGTGAAGTGTGAACGGCGCAAATTGCGAGTTGATAGCGACTGATGCAGCTGATACTCCATTACTGCTGGCTGCTGCTCACACAACCGCTCCAACATATGTAATGTGGAATTCCTCCTGGTGGGTACGTCACATATGATGCGATGTTCAGGAAGGCAAAATCTGCGTTGCAGAGCTGCAATGCGCGATCTGGCCATGGTGGAACGTCGCAAGTTAGCGCACTGTAGGCGGACCTTGTGCAGCAGTGCATCAAGATCCGGATAGTCCCTCAAAAAACTCTGGACGACCAAGTTTAGCACATGTGCCAGACATGGTATGTGAGTGACGTTGCCTAGGCCCAGACCTGCCACCAGATTTCGGCCATTGTCACACACTACCAAGCCTGGCTGGAGATTCGCTGGCAAAATACACATGTCGCTCTCTTGCTTTATGGCATTCCAGAGCTCCAGCGCTGTGTGGCTTTGATTCCCCATGGAAATTAATTTCAGGACGGCCTGTTGACGTTTGGCCACGTCTGTGCTCATATCGGTCAACAGGCTCGCTGTCTGGGTGTTATGTTTGACACCAATCTCTCCTTCACCTCCCATATACAATCTGTTGCCCGCTATTGCCGCCTACACCTAAAGAACATCTCTCCCGAATCCAAGACTTCTCCCGCGCTGCGCCAATACTGTGGAATGCTGTACCCCAAGAAATTAGAAGTATCCACATGTAATGTATGTGGTACAGTTCATATAGCGTCTTGTGCTTGGGTGCGATGAAAATACTTGAGACACAGGTTGATAAAGAAAGTCTTGTATTGCTTCATACAAATTGGCAAAAATAAACACACAGGTTGCAAACACAGAAGCAGGAGACACAGCAGGCCAGAGTAATCTAAGCTCAGCAATAACTCTCCACAACAGATTCAGATCTTCTTCTCTGTTACCGCAAGTCCATGCAAACGTGAGGCTCTCAAGAGCAGAGTTCAGAGTCCACAAGTGCTTCAGAGTTCCTCAGTAGGAATGGCTGGATTACAAGGTCCAAGGCTTCAGGAGTCAGAACACAGGTTCACTGCAGGCTAGATTCTGAAGCACTGATTGCTCAGCTGTGGCTGTTTAAGAAGCAAACGGAGAGAATCAGGGCGGGAACATGCAAGCTGGAAAACTCCATTTTGACTGAGGGCAAGATAGCTGCAGCAAAACAGAAAGCAAAATGGCCGACGAACAAACTGAGTTTCAGAAACAGATACACAGAACCTTACACCACAATTTGCATGTTTTCGGGCGCTCACTCAAAACACATTTATTCAGAGCGGCCTATCACATTCACTAATCAAAGTCATTCTATGTGTAAGTGTTAGTGTGTAGCCCATTCACTATCTCCATCCATCCCTCACTCCCTCAAAATGGCTGGACCATCATTCTAAATACACCATTGTATATAAACACCTGTACTTTGTATCTCCCCCACATATTTGTAAATTGTAAGCTCTCACGAGCATGTGCGGATTATATTGCTTTAATTATTGTATTGGTAACGTTGTTACTTATGACTTGTGTTCTGAAACTGTTAAACTGTAAAGCGCTGCGTAATCTGTTGGCGCTATATAACTAAAGATTCTTATTAAGCATTCACGGGTCCATGTGGAGGTAGACCGTGATGGCTCCTGCAACAATGTTTCTGAGGAACTGGAGAAGGAGGAGTCAATGTGTACAGACTTGATTCCTGCAATCCTTGTAGTTGGCTGAACACGTACAGCGCCACTCGCAAGATCTGTACCCGGCTCCACAACATTGACCCAATGGGCAGTGAGGGAAAGGTATCGTCCCTGGCCATGGGTACTGGTCCACGCAGCGGTGGTCAGGTGGACATTGCTACTGACGGAGTTTAGTAGCGCATGTTTAATTTTAACCTCAACAACATGCTTTTGCAGACCAGGGACGGCTTGCCTGCTGAAATAAAATCAGCTTGGTACATTGTATTGTGGGACTGCCAATGCCATTAAGTTCCGTAAACTGTCAGTCTCCACCAGCCTGAATGACAGCATTTCAAGGGACAGGAGTTTTGCAATGCCAGCATTCAGAGCCTGTGCTCGTGGATGGTTTGCCGAGATTGGGCCTACACCCGATACGCCACAACCTGACACCCACAGATAAACAAGCCATAAAATCTCTGAAAGATAACCCCAACATTATTATTAAACCAGCAGATAAGGGGGGTGCTATCGTTATTATGAATAAGACCCAATCTATTGCCGAAATTCATAGACAACTGTCAGTTAACCTAACCTACAGACAACTCAATTGTGACCCTACATTTTACATCTGTCAAAAAATTGATCGTATCCTGACAAAACATCTTTAATTGATCACCATAGACTGTAAGACTATGACATTCCTAAATATTCAATACCCCATCACCCCTGTTTTCTACACACTCCTAAAAATCAACAAAAAACTACATTATCCACCCGCATACCCTAGAGGGATAATTCTCCGTGTTCTACAGTATCACCCAAATGTTTAGCATGTTGCCTAATTCCTATGGATATATATTCTTCACCCTATGTATATATTGTATATATTGTATATATTATACATTGTCATTGACTGTAAATTTTTCTATCTCTTCCAGCGACTATTTGATAAAGGCCACTGCGTTGCCCAAAACGTCAGTCAGTCGTCTCATAGCTATTTTCTTTTTTCACATCAAGTGTGCAATAAAAATTTCCAATTTAACCATGACATATGCAGTTAAACTTGTGCAGTGATTCTCTATAGACTGTACATCTTCAGTGTGTCTTTGTAACTCAACTACGTGTTTTCTCCGCACATGTTTACACATATTTGTGGTATTGAGGTTACTGACACTTTACCTCTTATTACTTTTTGATTACACAGCTTGCATTTGACATAGCAAATATCATCTGCAAGTGTGTGAAAAAAGGACCACGCAGTGCAAGTCCTGGGAGCGTCCGTTTAGACTTTTGGAAGAGAAATTATCCGAACAGGTGCCAAAATGGAGGCTACAGGCAACAGAGTATGCAGCCTAACTCTCCTCCTGTTTGTACCGTTGGGGCAATCGCTTCCTCAGAGCTGCTCCCACCACCTTCCTGTTCCTCACGCCATGTTGGGTCTTGGACCTCATCATCTCCACTAACCTCTTCCAACACCTGCTGCTGTTGGGTGGTCTGGCCACCACCATGCTCAACAGAAACTGGCACCTGAGTCTCATCATCATCAGATGCGTTCTGCGGTGTGCTGACCATCGGCACTGTCTCACCCGCCTCTTCAGATTCAGAGAGACACAGCTGTTGAGCATCACTGCATACTCCCTCTTCTTCACATTCCAGAATGCTGCTTGGCTGGGCCCCTGTTTGCAAACCAACAGATTCTGAGAACAGAAGCAGAGACTCAGCCGGCTCCTGTACAGAACTCTCTGACTGACTGGGCAATTTGGCAGGCGGTGAAGAGACAGATGGTTGCTCAACAGTGCTGTGGTCCTGAGAGGAGGTGGAAGCAATTGAAGTCGATGCATTGGACCCTGGGCTCCAACACCGCCAGTTGTTGCCTGTAAGTGCTGTTAGCACAGTCAACACTTGCTCCTGTGTTACTGGGGTTGAGTAATGGCAGCTGTTTCCCTGCTGTGTGTACGACAAAAAGTCATGCTGCCTCCACTCTGTCCTCCTCTCATCCCTGGGCTCCAACACCGCCAGTTGTTGCTCGGAAGTAATTGGCACGGGTACTGACTCATGCCCACCCTGGTTACAGCACGACAGCTGTTTCCTGGCAGTGTCAACGTAAATTAGCCTCCAATAAGTTGTCCTGTCATGTTGCATTCGGTTATCCGACTCTATGGTGCCTGCAGTTTAGGTGATTCCTATGTGTGCTGTGGGATATGTAAATAAAGGCTCTTTCCGTTGTGAAAATAGGACAAGCACCCACTGTAGGACTGTGTGATTTGGTAACTGCAGACGGCTTGCGGCCTGTCAACTTACATTTTCATGGGTGCCTTATGGTACCCGTCCGAGTTCCAGTACCGTCAGCTGGTTCTCCACAGTGCCTTTGGCCTAGGTGCCTCCATCTCGGTATCCGAGTTCCTGCAACGTCTGCTGGTCCTTGGTAGAGCTTTGGAGCACAGGTACCTCCTGCTTAGTAACCGTGTCCCAGTAACGTCAGCTGGTCCTCGGTTGTGCCATTGGCTCTTTTCCTTCTGCTGCCCCTCCGGGTTCCAGCACAGTCAGCTGCTCCTCGTTACTTGCATTGGCTCTTGTACCTTCTGCTACCCGTCCGGGTTCCAGTACCGTCAACTGGTTCTCCGTAGTGCCTTTGGCCTAGGTGCCTCCATCTCGGTATCTGAGTTCCTGCAACGTCTGCTGGTCTTTGGTAGTGCTTTGGAGCACAGGTACCTCCTGCTTAGTAACCGTGTCCCAGTAACGTCAGCTGGTCCTCGGTTGTGCCATTGGCTCTTTTCCTTCTGCTGCCCCTCCGGGTTCCAGCACAGTCAGCTGCTCCTCGTTACTTGCATTGGCTCTTGTACCTTCTGCTACCCGTCCGGGTTCCAGTACCGTCAACTGGTTCTCCGTAGTGCCTTTGGCCTAGGTGCCTCCATCTCGGTATCTGAGTTCCTGCAACGTCTGCTGGTCTTTGGTAGTGCTTTGGAGCACAGGTACCTCCTGCTTAGTAACCGTGTCCCAGTAACGTCAGCTGGTCCTCGGTTGTGCCATTGGCTCTTTTCCTTCTGCTGCCCCTCCGGGTTCCAGCACAGTCAGCTGCTCCTCGTTACTTGCATTGGCTCTTGTACCTTCTGCTACCCGTCCGGGTTCCAGTACCGTCAACTGGTTCTCCGCAGTGCCTTTGGCCTAGGTGCCTCCATCTCGGTATCCGAGTTCCAGAAACGTCTGCTGGTCCTTGGTAGTGCTTTGGAGCACAGGTACCTCCTGCTTAGTAACCGTGTCCCAGTAACATCAGCTGGTACAAGGTTATGCTACAAATACAAGATACAGAACAAGAGACACAAGAACTATAAGCAGAAGATCTAAAAGCAGAAGAACATGAAGTATAAGACCAAAATGAAGAGCAAAATATATGCTCTAAATTATAAGCAGAAGAAGACTAAGCAGTGTATGGGGGTGAGTCCGTTCCTCCTCGTGGTGCCCCTGGTAAATGCCTGATGCTGCAGGCTAAACTGAACACGGAGAAATACTGTTGTAATTTAAATCTTTTGTGGCAGCAAGAACGGAACGATGAAAAAATCATACTTTTACAGATTACAAGTACAGGAATCTCTGTTACAAATAAGAATATGATGAAGAAGATGAAGGACTATAATATGAAGAAGAATAATAGTTTAAAAAGAACAATATGAGTAATGTTAACAAAATGATGAAAAGCAAGAAGTTTTAGAAGAAGATAAAGAAGGTGAAGATGAAGAATAATTTGATGACAAAGATGATGCTGCTGAAGATTATGAAGGAGAAAGTGTGGCAAAAGTTAAAAAGGTGAAGAGCATGGAAGTTGTGAAACATACATATTTGCCAAAATAGAAAAAAGGTTAACAACATTGTCAATTTCTTCGTCAATCCGAACGTATTTCCTAAAAAAAAATTAATTCTATTCCATTGGATTGGGTTAAACATCTATGCCTTTAATGTCTCCTCAACCTCCCCCAATACATTCTACATTACTCTTTGTTGTTTTCCTTCATGTACAATTAACCTACAAGGCAAGAATGGGGTTTTTTTAATTTCGATATTTTGTTCCCATAGACTTACATTGGACTTCCGGTATCGGTATCGGGTATCGCCAATATTTTTTGGGTATCGGCGATACCATTCCGATTCCGATACTTTTGGATATCGGAAAGTATCGCTCAACTCTACTCATCAGATAAACAGCTGTATGGAATTATTATAAAACGTGACTCACCCCATTCATATTGGCGCCGATATCGGCATCCTATAATATTAATTGCTCATGTCTTTTTTCTATTTCCTGACATGCACAATTAATACTAAAGGATGCTGATCTCTGCGTCAATATGAATGGGGTGAGTCACGTTTTATATGTCCAAGTATGTCCAAATATAAAAATATTAAATTTTCAAAATCATACGAGTATAAAAGACACCAAAAAAAAAGCCAAAGATGCCACTTCTTCATTCACGCACTTTCCAACAAAAATACAATTAAAAAAATAAATAAAATGTCATATATACCCCAAAATAGCATTAATGAAAATAGCTTATTGCACAAAAAAACAAGCTTTTGCAAATGTCACTTTTTTAAAGGCAAATGGACAGGCTGTGTCAGCTGGATCCCTTTAATGGCAGATAACAGATAGATCTTGTTTATTAAAATTAGTTTTTTGTCAAATGCAAACTTTTCATAGATATATTTATTAGTATGATAACAGGGTTGTATACAGTCATGGACAAAAGTTTTGAGAATGACACAAATATTAATTTTTACAAAGTCTACTGCTTCACTTTTTCTAATGGCAATTTGCATATACTCCAGAATGTTATAAATAGTGATCAGCTTAACAGCAATTACTTGCAAAGTCAATATTTGGCTAGAAAATGAACTTTATCCCCAAAAACACATTTCAACATCATTGCAGCCCTGCCTTAAAAGGACCAGCTAACCTCTTTTCAGTGATTGCTCCATTAACAAAGGTGTGGGTGTTGATGAGGACATGGCTGGAGATCAATCTGTCATGATTAAGTAAGAATGACACCACTGGACACTTTAAAAGGAGGCTGTTCTTGGCATCATTGTTTCTCTTCTGTTAACCATGGTTATCTCTAAAGAAACACGTGCAGTCATCATTGCAATGCACAAAAATGGCCTAACAGGGAAGAGTATCGCAGCTAGAAAGATTGCACCTCAGTCAACTATCTATCGCATCATCAAGAACTTCAAGGAGAGAGGTTCCATTGTTGCCAAAAAGGCTCCAGGGCGCCCAAGAAAGACTAGCAAGCACCAGGACCGTCTCCTAAAATTGTTTCAGCTGTGGGATCGGGCTACTAGCAGTGCAGAGCCTGCTCAGGAATGGCAGCAGGCAGGTGTGAGTGCATCTGCACGCACTGTGAGGCGGAGACTCTTCGAGCAAGGCCTGGTCTCAGGGAGGGCAGCAAAGAAGCTACTTCTCTTCAGAAAAAACATCATGGACAGACTGATATTCTGCAAAAGGTACAGGCAGTGGACTGCTGAGGACTGGGGTAAAGTTATTTTCTCTGATGAATCCCCTTTTCGATTGTTTGGGACATCAGGAAAACGCCTCATTCGGAGAAGACAAGGTGAGCGCTACCACCAGTCTTGTCTCATACCAACTGTTAAGCATCCTGAAACCATTCATGTGTGGGGTTGCTTCTCAGCCAAGGGAATCGGCTCTCTCACAGTCTTGCCTAAAAACACAGCCATGAATAAAGAATGGTACAAGAATGTCCTCCAAGAGCAACTTCTCCCAACCCTCCAAGAGCAGTTTGGCGATCAACAATGCCTTTTCCAGCATGATGGAGCACCTTGCCATAAAGCAAAGGTGATAACTAAATGGCTCAGGGAACAAAACATAGAGATTTTGGGTCCATGGCCTGGAAACTCCCCAGATCTTAATCCCATTGAGAACTTGTGGTCAATCATCAAGAGACGGGTGGACAAGCAAAAACCAAAAAATTCTGACAAAATGAAAGCATTGATTGTGGAAGAATGGACTGCTATCAGTCAGGATTTGGTCCAGAAGTTGATTGAGAGCATGCCAGGGAGAATTGCAGAGGTCCTGAAGAAGAAGGGTCAACACTGCAAATATTGACTTGCTGTATTAACTCATTCTAACTGTCAATATAAGCTTTTGTTACTCATATGTTTGCAATTATACTTCTGTCTGTGATAAAAACATCTGTCAAACACACATAAAAACCAGAGGGCAGCAGATCATGTGAAAATATAATATTTGTGTCATTCTCAAAACTTTTGGCCATGACTATACTATTCTGATTATTAAGAAGTATGAGCTATGATATATATTTCAAGAAATATACAGTAGGGACATTGTTTCTTTTTAATTGATTAGCTTTTAAAAAAATGGAAATCATAAGTGTGACAGTTTTACCAAGGATGTTTGAATTTATTCAAGAAAAATATTTAGACTTGAGAGTCCTCAGTGGTTGATACCTTTTAATGGCTAACTGAAAAGATGGTAACAAATTGCAAGCTTTCGAGACTACGCAGTTTCTCGAAAGCTTGCAATTTGTTACCATCTTTTCAGTTAGCCATTAAAAGGTATCAACCACTGAGGACTCTCAAGTCTAAATATTTTTCTATCTACTGGCTAACACGGTACGAAGATACACATCTTTCCTATATGAATTTATTCATTAATCTTCCGAACTTCACTAGGTTCATTCAAATTAAGTGTAAGAGAAAAAAAGAAATATATAAAAAAATGCAGTGAATATAATTTTTCCATAAGACCAACGTTAAAATAAAAAATTCTAAAGAAACAAGCACTCACCTTTTCTTTTTCTTATATGGTTGCAGTCACACATCAGAGTACAGACCATGATTTATGGACCGCCCATGAGTAAGCTGATCTGAACTTGACAGCCTCATAAATACCTATACGTGAACCAGGGTCTGTTATTGGACCATGATACATGGATGTCAGAATGTGGCTTAAAGCTTTATATAACATAAAAGCAATGTGTGAATGTAGCCTTATGAATCTCATTCTTATGAAACTCGATTATCCCCCAAAAAAATTCTGATTTGCTGAAAATTTTTCTAAAATCTGCTGTGATTAATTCTATAATCTTAATTCACAATAGATTAAATGTTTGATACATTTACAAGATTTCTGAACATCATACTGTATTCCCATAAAGGAGAAGGTCCTCTAAACCTAAGAGATAAGATGTAATTGATCACAGTTATTGGCCAAAGCAGTGATGCACAGTGTCAATGTGACATCACCACTTCAACTGAGGCTGGTGGAGCAGCAGAGATCTATGACTGGACCCAGGCAGAGTATGTACCTATTCTGTTATTTTAAGTATTTTAGAGAAATTGAGGTCACTGTTACTGAAAGTTGAAAATCTCTAAAATCCATTATGGGAGAAAGCACCCAAAGACCTCCAACACAACATTTGAAAGAAATGCTCAGATTAGCTTTTTGTAGAAAAGTTTACATATTGCTCCAAAGAGTGATTAGCTTATGTCTAAAAATATTTAATAAAAAATTACAGAAAACAATGCATCTATCTCTTCAGTTTAAAGGTATGATTACATTTTATAGATTTGTTGAATTGTATGAAATGGAGGATAAGAAGTATGAAACAGTTACGTAAATTGCTATATAGTTGGTGTTTGAAAGTTGTTTGGTGTGAGTATTTTGTATGGTTGGCAATTTCATTTAAACCTGTCCGTCTTCCCTTGTTTGGTTATTGTGTTTCTATAAACTTCAACTTCCCACTACCCTGGTTGGGGCAGGGGACAGATCAGTGTTGATATATGAGCATATCAAGGCACGTGAACCTGGCGTCTCCACATTCAGTAGTAATTCGAGAGACAGGAATAGACAACTATGCACTTAGTTCTAGGGAAGTAGTTAGTGCCAATAGCCTCAGCACCATTGTGACACATTGTAATATAGCATAAAAACTCATAAAATCTGTGATTCACAGTAGTGGTAATATGGTTTGGGCCTATTTTGCTGATCCTGAGCCTGGAAGGCTTGCCATAGATTGGACAATGAATTCTTAATTACACCAACTGATTTTAAAATAAAATGTCTGGATAACTGCCCATGAGCTAAATCTCAATAAAATATTGGTCATGCAGAAAGACAATAACTCAAAGCACACCAGTCGCTCTAACAAAGAAAGGTTACAGGAGAATAAAGTTAATATTTTGGAATGGGTAATTCAAAGTCCAGAACTTAATGCTATAGAATCTTTATGTAAGGACCTGAAGTGAGCAGTTTGTGATAGAAAACTCAGCAACATAACAGTTGCAGATGTTTTTCAGGGAGAAATGGACTAAAATTTAAAAAAATAATTAAAGCAAATCTGTCTTTAAGATATTATATCCATAACGAATGACATGTAAGTTAAGAGTAAGAGAGTAAATCCTGAAGAGTTCACAAAATTTGAAACAACAGTGTATGTGAATCAATCTTTACAAGTAAGCACGTCAGCAAAATAATTGAAGTGAATAAAACTTTAAGATATTACACCCCTAACTAACAGCATATAATTAACCCCTTCAAGACCTTTAACAAATATTAATGTCAAAAGTTGTGTCCCTGCCTTTGATCTGGGCTCAATCATCAAGCCCACATCTTTCTCTGCACATGATGGCTGATTTAATCTTTAATTTTTAACTGGACTGGAAATAGCAAACCTCAGTCTCTGTTGTGCACTGTTAACATTTTTATAATATTCATTTATTTCCTATTTTACCGTCATTGCTATGGTGAAATAACCCCTTTAAGTCATTTTCCTATCCACATCCATTTGTTTGCAGGGCAATTGTTCTGCGCTTATCCCCATTTTGCTTACTTTTACATCCCCTAGTGCTTATTATGACAATTTTATAGCCATTTTACAGTTCTGAAGTTTGGGTCCACATAGACTTATATGGGGTTCGGTGTCTGTGGTCAAGTTTGGGCCAAGTTCGCAACTCAAGTTGTAATATCTAGTTGTAATATCCTTATGACAGTTTTGATTTAAATGCCTTTAGGTGTCTTCTCAGGCTGGATTCAAGCAGTCAGTTTCTTCTGCAGTTTTTATTTTAGGAATTAATAGTAATGGAAAAGTAAAAATTAAACAAGGCCCCAATTCATCACTATGTTTGTGTTTTTTTCCTAGAGTAAAAAGGTTTCTAAGGGCTCCCTCACACCATTGTTATGAATGTTTTAGAAATGAATTCTGAGCAGAAGCTCCCTCTGATGGTTACAAATGGTACTGAACCATTCAATGAGGATTGGCAATCAGGAATCACGGACTGGCTGGATATAAGGGAGGTTTCCCCCCATCATGGTTGCCGGTGATCAATTGTTCTTGTCTCAACGTTGTTTCCTGGTTCACTTGGAAGCTTGCTGAGTCTTGCCTCTTCTCCTGCTCTCAGATAAGATATTTTCTGTTTTTTGTTTTTGTGCTTGCCATTTGCAGTTTTCTTTGCATTTTTGAGAGGTTGGCCAGGTTTCCCTCCTCGGGGGGCTTGGGCGCCTCTCGGTTCCTCTGGAGCCACTGTTGTTTGTTCATTTGCCTTTTCCAGTTTTTTCTGTGGCTGCGGCTTAGTTTTATTACACAAGAGAACTAATTTAGGTGGTAGAGGTCGTGTGATCTCAGGTGTTTTTGCAATTAGTAGCGTTGGCTTTTTTTTAGGGTTTTTTTTGGATTGCAGTAAGTATCCTTCCTATCCTTTTCTGTCCAGGCAGATTGGGCCCCAACGTTTGCTCATACTATTTTCTGTCTGTGTCTGTATTTCCTCTTGTCTAACCGCCATTACATGTTTGGGGTCTTCCTATGTTCTTTGGGGATCTGCTCCGGGCAGATAGCTTTCCTCTTTCTATCTTCAGGTGTAGTTAGCCTCTCAGGCTGTGACGAGGCGTCTAGGACCAACGTAGGAACGCTCCACGGCTGCCTCTAGTTGTGGTGGTTAGTCAGGGTACTGCAATCCAGTAGATCCAAACCTCTCTGGTGTATTGCCTTTTTTGCCTGCTCTCCTCAGCTACCAAAAAATAACAGTATCACCGGACAAACTGAAAATTATATGGTACTCACAGAAGGGAAAAATAGTGTGGAAAAAAAAAAGTTGTCAGAGTTGTCAGAGATTTATTTTTTTTTTTTTTCTGTTTGTTGCATTTTTTTTCCCTCTTTTTCTCTGGGTGCTGAGGAGGATTTTTTTTCTCTCAATGGAGTTTGCACAGTTGTCTGGCCATGTGGATCAGCTTGCCACTGAAGTTCGGAGTATAGCTACCTATCTTGCAGGGTTGCCGGTTGTGGAACCTAGGATTCCCATGCCAGATTTGTTTTTGGGGGATCGAGCTAATTTTCTGAATTTCAAAAATAACTGTAAGTTGTTTTTTGCCTTAAAACCTAAGTCCTCAGGGAACGCAGCACAGCAGGTTCAAATTGTCATCTCTCTCCTGCACGGCGATCCTCAGGATTGGGCTTTTTCCCTGACACCTGGGGACCCTGTTTTGAGTAATGTTGATGCATTTTTTCTGGCTCTGGGGTTATTGTACGATGAACCTAATGTCACTGATCAAGCTGAAAAAACCTTGTTGGCATTAAATCAGGGGCTTGATGACACTGAGTTGTACTGTCAGAAATTCCGAAAGTGGGCAGTCCTGACCAAATGGAATGATGATGCTTTGGCAGCCCTTTTTTGGAAGGGTCTGTCAGAGAATGTAAAATATGTTATGGTGGGTTTCCCTGCTCCCTCTGGTCTCAATGATTTTATGTCATTGACGATTCAAATTGACAGACGTTTGCGTGAGCGTATAGGTATGCGTGGAATGGTGTTGCCTTGTGAACCAGCTTCTGCATGGGTTCCATGCAGTGTGATAGAGTGGCTTCTGGGGCACAGCGTCATGAGTTTCGAAAACGCAATGGGTTATGTTTCTACTGTGGTGATGCCTCTCATGCTATTTCAGTCTGCCCTAAGCGGGGAAGATGTTTTGCACGCTCAGTTGTCTTGGGTAGTGTTCAGACTAAATTTCTGTTGACTGTTACCCTGATTTGCTCCCTGTCCACATTTTCTGCTCAGGCTTTTGTTGATTAGGGAGCAGCTATTAACCTGATGGATTTTGATTTTGCTAAACGTTGTGGGTTTCCCTTGATACCCCTACGGAAGTCTATTCCCCTACTGGGGATTGATTCTACCCCTTTGGCTGAGAATAAACCCCAGTTCTCTACTCTGGTGATAATGAGGGTTGAACCTGATCATCAGGAGAGTTGCAAATTTTTGGTGCTGTATAATCTGCATGACATTATTGTACTAGGTTTCCCTTGGTTGCAGTCTCATAATCCTGTTTTGGATGGAAATCTGTGTCTGTAACCAGTTGGGGCTGCCAATGTGTTAATGCCAACACTCCTGTTTTTTCTGCCTCTCCCCAGGCTCAAGATGTGCCTGACTTTTTGACTGATTTTTCTGATGTGTTTAGCGAAAGTAAATCTGCATCCTTGCCCCCCCATAGGAGCTATGACTGCGCTATTGAATTAGTGCCTGGTAGTAAATTCCCTAAAGGAAGCCTTTTTAATTTGTCTGTACCTGAACATGACGCTATGTGGTCTTATATCAAGGAGTCATTGGAGAAGGGTCATATCAGACCATCCTCTTCACCCCTGGGTGCCGGTTTTTTCTTTGTGGCCAAAAAGGATGGTTCATTAAGGCCGTGTATTGATTATCGTCTCTTCAACAATATCACTGTGAAACATCAATATCCGTTACCCTTGATTTCTGACCTGTTTTCCAGGGTGAAAAGTGCTACTTGGTTTACCAAGCTTGACCTCAGGGGGGTATATAACCTTATTCGCATTAAGCACGGGGATGAATGGAAGACGGCGTTTAATACCCCAGAGGGGCATTTTGAGTACCTAGTGATGCCCTTTGGGCTCACTAATGCTCCTTCCGTCTTCCAGTCCTTCATGAATGATATTTTCAGGGATTTTGTGGAAAAATTTCTGATCGTTTATTTGGATGATATCCTTATTTTTTACAATGACTGGGACTCTCATGTGAAACATGTTCGGACTGTGTTCCAGATTTTGAGAGAGAATGCTCTGTATGTGAAGGGATCAAAGTGTCTTTTTGGCGTACAGAGTAGAGTTGAGCGATACTTTCCGATATCCAAAAGTATCGGAATCGGAATGGTATCGCCGATACCATTAAAATATCGGCGATACCCGATACCGATACCGGAAATCCAATGTAAGTCTATGGGAACAAAATATCGTAACTAAAAAAACCCCATTCTTTCCTTGTAAACACTAAATATACACACATAGAATACATATATATATATATATATATATATATATATATATATATACATGTCATTGTGACATATATATATACATATATTTATAGTTTATACACTTCTACATACTAAAATAGCCTCTGATTCAATTGCCGGGTAAAGCCGGCTTTTGTGAAAAGACAGAAGCACCCGACATGAAATGACACTTGGTTTACATAGAGTTAACCATGTCTTTTCATGTAGTTTGATATCTGATTTGCACAAACAATTACATGAGTGGCTGTGTGCAAAATTTCACACCTGTAGGGGTTAATTAAAGGTGTAAATTCGTTGTAAAAAAAACGGACTTTTTTGCTACGAATTTACATCTTTAATTAACCCCTACAGGTGTGAAATTTTGCACACTTACACTCATGTAATTGTTTGTGCAAATCAGATATCAAACTACATGAAAAGACATGGTTAACTCTATGTTAACCAAGTGTCATTTCATGTCGGGTTCTGCATTTTCACAAAAGCCGGCAATTGAATTAGCGGCTATTATACTATGTAGAAGTGTATGAACTATAAATATATATATATATATATATATATATATATGTGTCACAAATTCAATGACATGTATATATATATGAGGTGTAAAATTGCTGAAAAAAAATGCGTGGGCTCCCGCCCTATTTTCGCAACCAGACAGACAAAGCCAGTGAGTGGGGGCAGATAATAATAGCCCAGAGAGGGACCATTATTTTTGGCCCCCTCCCTGGCTACTAACATCTGCCCCCAGACACCCCAGGAAAGACAAATCTATAATTAGATTCGCCCTTTCTGGCACTTTGCCCGTCTATTCCCATTGCCCTGTAGCGGTGGCGAATGGGTTAATATGGGGTTAAAGCCACCTTGCTATTGAAAGGTGACCTTAAGCCAGGTTAATAATTGAGAGCTGTCAATTAGACAACTATCAATTATTAATCCTATTGCATGAAATAAAAATAAAACACACACACTTTAATTAAAAATCATTTTAATGAAATAAAGACACATGTTTTTGACCATCTTTTATTTTACTGCAAAAACCATTTCCTGTAATAAAAATAAAATAAAAAAGCAAAATTATTCTTACCTATCCCATGCACAGTCAGGTCCCACAGTGTAATCCTTCAGAAAGGGTTAATGTTTACTGCAGGGACCGCAGCTAATGCTGCAGCCTCACAGTAAACCCCCAAATGAATGAGTTCCTCTCCTGGCTGACAGGAGAGTAAAGGCTGGGTCTCACATAACGATACACCAGCGATCCCGACAACGATATGCACTTGTCAGGATCGCTGATGTATCGCTACATGATCGCTGCTGAGCTGCCAAACAGGCAGCTCAGGCAGCGATCTGGGACAGCGACACTGCGGGTAACATCGCTTAAGGGCCCGTCTCACATAGCGATATCGCTACCGAGATCGCTGCTGAGTCACTAGTTTTGTGACGCAGCAGCGAGCTCACCAGTGATATCGCTGTGTGTGACATTCAGCGACGATCAGCCCCCCTGCCGGGTATCGCTGATCGTCGCTGAAATGTCAGGACCTGTTTTTGATCGCTGGTTTCCCGCTGACAGGCACGCATCGCTGTGTGTGACAGGCGGGAGACCAGCGATCCGCTGGTAACCAAGGTACACAGCGGGTTTCCAGGCGCGGGGCTGTGCCTAGAAACCCGCTGTGTACCTTGGATACCAGCGCCCTGATGCAGGGGAGCTGGTATCCAAGGTACACAGCGGGTTTCCAGGCACCGTGCAGCGCTTGGAAACCCGCTGTGTACCTTGGATACCAGCTCCCTGCATCAGGGCGCTGGTATCCAAGGTACACTGCGGGTAACTAAGCGATGTTACCCTCAGTGTCGCTGTCCCAGATCGCTGCCTTAGCGATCCTGACAAGTGCATATCGTTGTCGGGATCGCTGGTGTATCGTTATGTGAGACCCAGCCTTTAGTTACCCGCAGTGTACATTGGATACCAGCGCCCTGATGCAGGGAGCTGGTAACCAAGGTACACAGCGGGTTTCCAAGCGCTGCGCGGTGCCTGGAAACCCGCTGTGTACCTTGGATACCAGCTCCCTGCATCAGGGCGCTGGTATCCAAGGTACACAGCGGGTTTCTAGGCACAGCCCGGCGCCTGGAAACCCGCTGTGTACCTTGGTTACCAGCGGATCGCTGGTCTCCCGCCTGTCACACGCAGCGATGCGTGCCTGTCAGCGGGAAACCAGCGATCAAAAAAAGGTCCTGACATTTCAGCGACGATCAGCGATACCGGCAGGGGGGCTGATCGTCGCTGAATGTCACACACAGCAATATCGCTGGTGAGCTTGCTGCTGCGTCACAAAACTAGTGACTCAGCAGCGATCTCGGTAGCGATATTGCTATGTGAGACGGGCCCTTAAGTGGAAAGCTTAATTGATTGCTTTCCACTTTCACTTCAGGTCAGCCAGGGACACAATCAGTGACGTCAGAGGGAACTGATTAACAAAAATAGGGGTTCCCTTCAAAAAAAAAATGGCGTGGGGTCCCCCCTATTTTTGTTAACCAGCCAGATGAAGCAGACCGCTGAGGCCTGGATTTTCAGGCTGTTAAGGAGCCAAGATCCATGGACCTTGCCAGCCTGATAATACCAGGCCACAGCAGTCTGCATATCTTGGCTGATTACAAAAAATAGGGGATCCCCTCGAAAAAAATTGGCGTGGGGTCCCTCTATTTTTGTTAACCAGCCAGATGAAGCAGACCGCTGAGGCCTGGATTTTCAGGCTGTTAAGGAGCCAAGATCCATGGACCTTGCCAGCCTGATAATACCAGGCCACAGCAGTCTGCATATCTTGGCTGGTTAACAAAAATAGGGGATCCCCTCGAAAAAAAAAAACGGCATAGGGGTCCCCCTATTTTTGTTAACCAGCCAAGTAAAATGCAGACTGCTGCGGCCTGGTATTAAAAGACTGTCAAGGCCCATGGATTTTGGCCCTCAACAGCCTGATAATACCAGGCTACAGCAGCCCCACATTTGGCGCATCAAAAGATGTGCCAATTGTGGCACTTTACCCGGCTCTTCCCACTTGCCCTGTAGCGGTGGCAAGCGGGGTAATAAGGGGTTAATGTCACCGTTGATTTCACGGTGACAATAAGCCCGGTTAATAATGGAGAGGCGTCAATAAGACACCGATCCATTATTAATCCCAAAGTTTTTAAATGTTTAAAAAAAAGACACAGCAAGAAAAAGTCTTTTAATGAAATAAAGAGACAACACAGTTTTCATTTCTTTTATTACTCTCTCATTCCTGCGACGCCATCGATCTCCTGTAAAAAAATAAAAAAAACAAACCAACAGTATACCACCTGTCCGACGCAGTCCATATTAACGACTGTCCCACGACGATCCAGCTCTGCTACATCGGAATGACAGGCAGAGCCTGACATCCCGGCGCAGCACAGCTGCTTACCAGCTTCCCCGGCGGTGACGTCATCGGACTGCTTTACGGCAGCGATTACCCAGCAGTCACTGCAGTTATCGCGAGAAACTGCATGTGACCGCCAGGGAGAAGAGGATGGCAGCCATTAAGCAGTCCGGGATGTGACCGCCGGAGATCTTCTGCCGGGTAAGTGCCGCTGACTCCTGACAGACCCGACCGACGGACACTGACAGTGACAGTGACAATTCCGATTCCGGTATCCGATATGACGAAAATATCGGTACTCGGAATCGGAATTCCGATACAGCCAATATCGGCCGATACCCGATATTTGCAGTATCGGAATGCTCAACACTAGTACAGAGGATCTCATGTCTGGGATTCATTTTGTCCCCATCTGTTATTGAAATGGACCCGGTCAAGGTTCAGGCCATCTGTGATTGGGTCCAACCTACTTCATTAAAGGCTCTTCAGAGATTCTTGGGTTTTGCCAATTTTTATCGTAAATTTATTTGTAATTTCTCTGTTATTGTTAAACCATTGACCGATTTGACCAAAAAGGGTTCTGATGTGGTGAATTGGCCTCCTGAGGCAGTCTCTGCGTTTCAGGAACTTAAACAGAGATTCACTTCTGCTCCTGTTCTATGGCAGCCTGATGTTTCTCTACCATTTCAGGTGGAGGTTGATGCCTCTGAAATTGGAGCAGGTGCCATTTTGTCCCAAAGAGATCCTGAGACCTCTAAAAGTAACCCTTGTGCTTTTTTCTCTCGAAAATTTTCTCCAACTGAACGTAATTATGACATGGGTAATCGGGAGTTATTGGCCATGAAGTGGGCTTTTGAAGAGTGGAGACATTGGCTGGAGGGAGCCAAACATCAGGTGGTGGTCCTAACGGACCATAAGAATCTGGTTTATCTGGAATCAGCCAAGTGACTTAATCCTAGACAGGCCAGGTGGGCCTTGTTTTTCACACATTTTAATTTTGTGGTTTCCTTTCTTCCTGGTACTAAGAATGTTAAGGCGGATGCCCTCTCGAGGAGTTTCCTTGCGGACTCTCCTGAGTTATCTGATCCTGCTGTTATTTTGAAAGAGGGTATAGTTCTTTCCGCCATCTCACCCAATTTGAGACTGGCTCTGGAGGGGTGTCAGGAGGATAAACCCGAGCGCTGCCCTGTTGGGAAATTGTTTGTCCCAGACCGGTGGAAGAAAAGTGTGATGTCTGAGATTCATTGTTCCGCGTTGGCCGGTCATCCCGGAATTTTTGTTACCAGAGACTTGGTGAGTCGGTCCTTTTGGTGGCCTACTTTGTCTCGTGACGTCAGGGAGTTTGTGCAGTCCTGTGGGACTTGCTCTCACTCCAAGCCTTGCTCTCGCTCTAGTGGTTTGTTGATGCCATTGCCTGTGCCCAAGAGACCATGGACCCATATCTCTATGGATTATATTTCCGACCTCCCTGCTTCTCAGAGAATGACCGTTATCTGGGTGATTTGTGATAGGTTTTCCAAGATGATACATCTTGTGCCATTACCTAAGTTGCCTTCCTACTCTGAATTGGTGCCTTTGTTCCTTCAGCACGTGGTTTGGTTACACGGCATTCCTGAGAACATTGTGTCTGACAGAGGAGTCCAGTTTGTTTCCAGATTTTGGAGGACTTTTTGTTCTAAACTTGGTGTTCAATTGTCTTTCTCCTCTGCTTTCTATCCTCAGACCAAAGGACAAACTGAGAGAACAAACCAGACATTGGAGACTTATCTGAGATGCTTTGTGTCTGCTGATCAAGATGACTGTGTCTCTTTTTTGCCTTTGGCTGAGTTTTCTCTTAATAATAGGGCAAGCTCTGCCACTTTGATGTCTCCATTTTTCTGCAATTTTGGGTTTCACCCTCGATTTTCTTCGGGACAGACGGAGGCTTCTGTCTGTCCAGGTGTTGACTCTGCTGTGGAGCGTATGCAGCAGATTTGGGACCAGGTAGTGGAGAGGTTGTCCCTCTCTCAGGAGAAGGCCCAGCGGTTTTCCAACCGGCATAGGACTGATGGTCCTCGGTTTAAAGTGGGGGACTTGGTCTGGTTGTCCTCAAGAAATATCTCTATGAGAGTTGCATCTCCTAAGTTTAAGCCTAGGTTCATTGGACCTTATAAGATCATGGAGATTCTTAATCCTGTTTCCTTTCGTTTACTTCTTCCAGGGACATTTAAGTTCCATAACGTGTTCCACAAGACCTTATTGAAGAGGTTTGTCGAGCAAGTGGTTCCTATGGCTGCGCCCCCTGACCCTGTTTTGGTTGAGGGCAATCTGGAGTATGCGGTTGAGAAAATATTGGATTCTAGTTTTTCTAGACGGAAACTCCAGTATTTGGTTAAGTGGAGAGGTTATGGTCAGGAGGACAATTCTTGGGTGTTTGCTTCAGACATCTATGCTAGGAGACTGATCCGTGCGTATCACAGAACTCATCCTGACCGACCTGGTTGCATAAATGAGGGTTCGGTGACCTCTCCTCAAGGGGGGGTACTGTTATGAATGTTTTAGAAATGAATTCTGAGCAGAAGCTCCCTCTGGTGGTTACAAACGGTACTGAACCACTCAATGAGGATTGGGAATCAGGAATCACGGACTGGCTGGATATAAGGGAGGTTTCCCCCCATCATGGTTGCCGGTGATCAATTGTTCTTGTCTCAACGTTGTTTCCTGGTTCACTAGGAAGCTTGCTGAGTCTTGCCTCTTCTCCTGCTCTCAGATAAGATATTTTCTGTTTTTTGTTTTTGTGCTTGCCATTTGCAATTCTCTCTGCATTTATGAGAGGTTGGCCAGGTTCCCCTCCTCGGGGGGCTTGGGCGCCTCTCGGTTCCTCTGGAGCCACTGTTGTTTGTTCATTTGCCTTTTCCAGTTTTTTCTGTGGCTGCGGCTTAGTTTTTTAACACCAGAGAACTAATTTAGGTGGTAGAGGTTGTGTGATCTCAGGTGTTTTTGCAATTAGTAGCGTTGGCTTTTTTTTTAGGGTTTTTTTTGGATTGCAGTAAGTATCCTTCCTATCCTTTTCTGTCCAGGCAGATTGGGCCCCAACGTTTGCTCATACTATTTTCTGTCTGTGTCTGTATTTCCTCTTGTCTAACCGCCATTACATGTTTGGGGGCTTCCTATGTTCTTTGGGGATCTGTTCCGGGGCAGATAGCTTTCCTCTTTCTATCTTTAGGTGTAGTTAGCCTCTCAGGGTGTGACGAGGCATCTAGGACCAACAAAGGAACGCTCCACGGCTGCCTTTAGTTGTGGCGGTTAGTCAGGGTACTGCAATCCAGTAGATCCCAACCTCTCTGGTGTATTGCCTTTTTTGCCTGCTCTCCTCAGCTACCAAAACATAACACACCACCTTATAAATCAGATGAATGCTTTCCAACCAATGTTATTCTACAGTGGGTTCAGGAAGTATTCTGACCCCTTTAAATTTTTCACTCTTTGTTTCATTGCAGCCATTTGGTAAATGCAAAAAGTTCATTGTTTTCTCAGTAATGTACACTCTGCACCCCATCTTGACTGATAAAAAACAGAAATGTAGAAATTTTTGCAAATGTATTAAAAAAGAAAAACTGAAATATCACATGGTCATAAGTTTTCAGACCCTTTGCTCAGACACTCATATTTACGTTGCATGCTGTCCATTTCCTTGTGATCCTTCTTCGAGATTGTTCTACTCCTTCATTGGAGTCCAGATGTGTTTAATTAAACTGATAGGACTTGATTTGTAAAGGCACACACCTGTCTATATAAGACCTCACAGCTCTCAGTGCATGTCAGACCAAAAGTGAGAGGTCAAAGGAACTGGCCAAGGAGCTCAGAGACAGAATTGTGGCAAGGCACACATCTGGCCAAGGTTACAAAATAATTTCTGCAGTACTCAAGGTTCCTAAGAGCACAGTGGCCTCCATAATCGTTAAATGGAAGAAGTATGGGACCACCAGAAGTCTTCCTAGACCTGGCCGTCCAGCCAAACTGAGCAATCGTGGGAGAAGAGCCTTGGTAAGAGAGGTAAAGAAGAACCACAAGATCACTGTGGCTGAGCTCCACAGATGCAGTAGGGAGATGGGAGAAAGTTCCACAATGTCAACTATCACTGCAGCCCTCCACCAGTCTGGCCATTATGCAGAGTGGCCTGACGGAAGCCTCTCCTCAGTGCAAGATATATGAAAGCCTGCATAGAGTTTGCTAAAACACACATGAAGGACTCCCAGACTATGAGAAATAAGATTCTCTGGTCTGATGAGATGAAGATAGAACTTTTTGGTGATAATTCTAAATGGTGTGTGTGGAGAAAAGCAGGCACTGCTCATCACCTGCCCAATACAATCCAAACAGTAAATCATTGTGGTGGCAGCATCATGCTATGGGGGTGTTTTTCAGCTGCAGGGACAGGATGACTGGTTGCATTTGAAATAAACATGAATACGGCCAAGTACAGAGATATCTTGGATGAAAACCTCTTCCAGAGTGCTCTGGACCTCAGACTTGGCCGAAGGTTCACCTTCCAACAAGATAATGACCCCAAGCACACAGCTAAAATAACAAAGGAGTGGCTTCAGAACAACTCTGTGACTATTCTTGACTGGCCCAGCCAAAGCCCTGACCTAAACCCAACTGAGCATCTCTGGAGAGACCTGAAAATGGCTGTTCACCGGCGTTCACCATCCAACCTGACGTAACTGGAGAGAATATGCAAGGAAGAATGGCAGAAGATCTCCAAATCCAGGTGTGAAAAACTTGTGGCATCATTACCAAGAAGATTCATGGCTGTACTAGCTCAAAAGGATGCTTCTACTCAATGCTAACCAAAGGGTCTGAATACTTATGACCATGTGAAATTTCAGTCTTTTTTTTTATAAATTTGCAAACATTCCTACATTTCTGTTTTTTTCAGTAAAGATGGGGTGCAGAGCGTACATTAATGAGGAAAAAAAAGAACTTTCTTGCATTTACCAAATTGCTGCATTGAAACAAGGAGTGAAAAATTTAAAGTGGTCTGAATACTTTCCGAACCCACTGTATGCAGCAGTGCTGATTACCACTTTTTCATTGACAGAATCTGTCTGTGAAAAAATTATACCATGCTCTCATTTCACTCCGAAATCAAATGGGTGCAAGAAAAAAATTGGATGTCGTACAGAACCACCGTAAAGCATCTGATATTGCAGAAACATTGTAATTCTATAGCATTGGAAATTGTAAATGGTCCTTTAAACGATTAATAGCTGCTGAGGAATAAAATGATAGCACACGGATGACAGTGAGAAGAAAGTCGTACCATTTTTCTGGATGAAAATTGGACCAATTTTTATTACACTCGTGATCCTAGCCTAGTAGTGACTTTAAAGTTTGTGCCTTATTCATTATTTTATTTGCATCTTTCTTAAGTTAAAAACAAAGATAAATTGACCCCTGCGCCTCCACAAATGCTCAGAAGAATAATAGTAATGGCACTGAAATGAAAATAAAGTCTGCAATAATATTCCAAAGAAGGGGGCTGAAAAAGTGTACACTATATGAAAAGACTTACTCAAATCCTCTGCATGGTGACATGTGTGGATATACTAAAAGACCGATTCCTCCTCTGGATGAAAATGGAGACGTGGGCAGCGTGGTGGTGTGCGGGACTGACAGGCCGGCAATCAAGCAGGGGAGCGTCCTCCCTGGAGAGCAAGATGCCGCCTGAACCCCGCTAGTATCTGCGTCAGTCAGGTACGACGTGCTGTGGCCAAAAAACGCCGTGGGAGAAATGGGTAAATTGGAGGGGGAAATGAGAGGACGGGTGACGTCACAACTGGACAGGGGCCGATAGGAGTCCAACGCGTTTATCCTAACGGCTTAAAAAAAAAAAAAAAAAGCCGTTAGGTATAGAATTGTATTTAGGTATGGCGACATGTGTTAATTATTTTTTGGGGGAGGAGTGATGGACAACAATTAGTATATAAGATCGCCGATTTAGCGGGTCTCCATCCCTGATGAAGAAGGATTGTATTCCTTCGAAACGCGTTGGATAGTATTGACTCCTATCGGCCCCTGTCCAGTGGTGACGTCACCCATCCTCTCATTTCCTTTATTTTCATTTCAGTGCCATTACTATTATTCTTCTGAGCATTTGTGGAGGCGCAGGGGTCAATTTATCTTTGTTTTTATTTTAGTCTTTTTTTGGCCAGTACATGCACAGAAACTGCCAGTTCCCCAGCAGCCTCCACAAGCATATACTCAGGTCGGATCTACAGTGTATTTATTATTTATATCACCGCAGATTACTATATACACTTTTATCATTTATATAGTCATATATGCACCACTTTGTATGCTCAAACTTAATTTGCGCCAGTGTATTATTTGTACTTATTATCTTTCTTAAGTTAACTTTCATTGAATTGTCTGTTTTTTTACAATGTGGGAGTAGTTTTTTTATTTATAGCTTTTAGCCTAATATATCTCGTGCCATGGGTTCACTATAAGCAGACGGTTACTTAGTTTACTGATAACTTGGTCCACGAGACATAGCTGGTTGGCTCTCTTTCCTTTCCCCCCCTTCACCTCCCCCATTTCTTCTATTCTAATGTCGAGCTGTTCCCCTTCTTCTCTAGTCCGTGTACCCTAACCTCGTTCCTTCTCCTCCCCTTTTCCGTTCCCCCCCCCTCCATCCTACCGGTGAACAGGTTCGCCTTACTCGCTTGCTACCTCATGATGCAGTGCGCGAGATATTTACTGAGAACTCCGTACAGTTTGCTGACCGATATTCATATCCCTCCCGTACAAGCGGAGTGGCTCTAAGATATAAGTAGGTATTCCCACTGTAATCTTGTACTGCTTCTCTCTGCATAAACATTTGTTCCCGGTTTATGTAATGTAATGGGATGGATCATGGACTTTGAGATATTTTTGGTTATTCTGTTATTGTTGTTACATTTCTGTCCAGTGGACATTCTCTCAAAGTTATCTGTACTCATGTTCATATTCATATAAATAAAGAATATACAATGAAAAAAAAAAAAAAAAATAAAAAGAAAAGTTGCATTTTTTTTTTTCGCATTTCTATACCCTTACCTCATTGGAGTGCAAAACGTGTGTTGGTTTATTTTTTGCACAGTTTGAAGACTAATGTGCAACATTTTAAAAGCTCACGGAAGAAATACCTGTTCCAAAATGACACTGTACCTATCTAGTTATAGACTCTTAATAAATTGTTTTAAGAAGGAGAACTGGAGTCATGATTATATAAAAATTATGAAGATTTTATTTTAACATCAAATTTATCAATGTTAAACATTATAGAAATTACTATGGGTGCAAAAGGTTTTGATCAGTAGGTGAGATGAAAGAACAGTGGCAGGGGACCAGGTCAGGATTATATAAGTATTATTATAGAAGTATGCGAACCACCATAAAATTTAAATTTAACAACCTACACAGGAGGCATCAGCATCACTTGGCATTCTAATGTCACATTATTTCATTTGTTGCCCCATACCAAATTGTGCAAAGAAGCAATCTATCATAGATGCTATGATGCGGAGTCTATTGAGAAATCTAAAGTACGTATCTGGTGCACGCTATACATGTAGTACAATAACATTGTACTAAAAGGTTAATTACTAGGGTTGCCAATCCGATACTGCAAATATCGGGTATCGGCCGATATTAGCTGTATCGGACTTCCGATTCCGAGTACCGATATTTTCGTCATATCGGATACCGGAATCGGAATGTTACTGTCACTGTCAGTGTCCGTCGGTCGGGTCTGTCAGGAGTCAGCGGCACTTACCCGGCAGAAGATCTCCGGCGGTCACGTCCTGGACTGCTTGATGGCCGCCATCATCTTCTCCCTGGCGGTCACATGCAGTTTCTCGCGATAACTGCAGTGACTGCTGGGTAATCGCGGCCGTAAAGCAGTCCGATGACGTCACCGCCGGGGAAGCAGGTAATCAGCTGCGCTGCGTCGGGATGTTAGGCCCTGCCTGGCATTGCGATGTAGCAGAGCTGGATCGTCGTGGGACACTCGTTACTATGGACTGCGTCGGACAGGTGGTATACTGTCGGTTTGTTTTTTTTCTTTTTTTACAGGAGATCGATGGCGTCGCAGGAATGAGAGAGTAATAAAATTAATGAAAACTGTGTTGTCTCTTTTATTTCATTAAAATACTTTTTTCTGGCTGTGTCTTTTTTTTAAATATTTAAAAACTTTGGGATTAATAATGGATCGGTGTCTTATTGACGCCTCTCCATTATTAACCGGGCTTATTGTCACCGTGCAATCAACGGTGACATTAACCCCTTATTACCCCACTTGCCACAGCTACAGGGCAAGTGGGAAGAGCCGGGTAAAGTGCCACAATTGGCACATCTTTTGATGCGCCAAATGTGGGGCTGCTGTAGCCTGGTATTATCAGGCTGTTGAGGGCCAAAATCCATGGGCCTTGACAGTCTTTTAATAACAGGCCGCAGCAGTCTGCATTTTACTTGGCTGGCTAACAAAAATAGGGGGACCCCTACGGGTTTTTTTTTTTTCGAGGGGATCCCCTATTCTTGTTAACCAGCCAAGCTAAACAGACTGCTGTGGCCTGGTAATATCAGGCTGGCAAGGTCCATGGATATTGGATCCTTACCAGCCTGAAAAACCAGGCCTCAGCAGTCTGCTTCATCTGGCTGGTTAACAAAAATAGGGGGGACCCCACGCCAATTTTTTTTCGAGGGGATCCCCTATTTTTGTTAACCAGCCAAGATATGCAGACTGCTGTGGCCTGGTATTATCAGGCTGGCAAAGTCCATGGATATTGGCTCCTTAACAGCCTGAAAAACCAGGCCTCAGCAGTCTGCTTCATCTGGCTGGTTAACAAAAATAGGGGGGACCCCACGCCAATTTTTTTCGAGGGGATCCCCTATTTTTGTTAACCAGCCAAGATATGCAGACTGCTGTGGCCTGGTATTATCAGGCTGGCAAGGTCCATGGATCTTGGCTCGTTAACAGCCTGAAAACCAGGCCTCAGCAGTCTGCTTCATCTGGCTGGTTAACAAAAATAGGGGGGACCCCACGCCAATTTTTTTCGACGGGATCCCCTATTTTTGTTAACCAGCAAAGATAAGCAGACTGCTGTGGCCTGGTATTATCAGGCTGGCAAGCAGGGTCGGACTGAGCCACCGGGACACCGGAGAAACCTCCGGTGGGCCCCAGCTCCTGCGTGGTGGGCCCTGATTTGAAAGGATAGGTCGCACAGCACGCCGATACAGTTACATTCTGCGGCAGAGCAGGGAGAATCGCTCTCCCTGCTCTGCCGCCCGGAAGCTATGGGGCCTGAACAGGCGGTGGGGGTGCCCGGTGCCAGCAGTGGGCCCCCCACCCGTCATCGGAGGGTCAGCTGTATCGGCATCCAGCCGATACAGCTGACCGCATAGAGAGAGAAGGAGCGAGCGCTCCTTCTCTCCCATAATCCCCCTCTCAGTGTCTGACAGCGGGCGCGATGACATCACCTGCCGGCGCCAGCTGTCAGACGCTGAGAGGGAGAACAGTGAGCAGCACAGGAGCCGGGAGGTGAGTATTGTTTTTTTTTATTTAATGGGGGTGCATTATACTACAGAGGCTGTATATGGGGTGCATTATACTACAGAGGCTGTATATGGGGGCTGCATTATACTACAGAGGCTCCATATTGGGGTGCATCATACTACAGAGACTCCCTATGGGGATGCATTATACTACAGAGGCTGCCTATGGGGATGCATTATAATATAGCGGCTGCCTATGGTGGTGCATTATATTATAGACTCTGCCTATGGGGTTTTATTATAATATAGAGGCTGCCTATGGGGGTGCATTATACTATATTGAGGACTATCTGGTGTATTATGCTGTATGGATGCTAGCTAGGGGTCATCATACAGTGTTGGACCCATTAAATAGTTTGGGAACATTAAGGGGTCAGTATATATCCAGTGAGGGGGCATTATTCTGTGTATAGGGGAGATGTACAGGGGGAGACTTGGGACATTATTAAATGTAAAGTGGACACTTATTGTTATAGGGGAACTCGGGTTACTGTGACTGTCAAAGGGGCACACAGGGCATTATTACAGTCTAGGGGACAAAATGTGGGCACTGTTTTCTAGGGCACTTGCACCCGGCATTACTATATTCTAGAGGGGTGCTTTAAAATTTAGAGGTCACACAGAACCACACAGCAGGTGCAGTAATAGGGACACATACGGCAGCAGCAGCTCAGTATTGGGGTATCAGGTGCAGTAATAAGGACACATACGGCAGCAGCGGCTCAGTATTGGGGTATCAGGTGCAGAAATAGGGACACATATGGCAGCAGCGGCTCAGTATTGGGGTATCAGCAGGATGAGGAGTTTGTGCAGGTTGAGAATAGTCCAATTGGTGACCGTGACAGTGCTAAAAATATGAGAAGTGAAATGTGTCTTTGTTGTAATCTCTGCAGTCGAGTCCTGGCTGGAGAAGTAGTCATGTCGGTCTGGGCCAGATGGAAAAGACATGAAAAGTGAACAATTCCATTAGAAAGAACATCAGCGGTAAGTCATTATCTATACCTGTGCTGTAATCTATTATATGTTCTGTAGGACTGGTATTATTTACCACAGACCATATGGCGGTAATATCAATATTGGTCTTTTTATATATAGATTATTTTTGGCAACAGCGCGGTCATTTGCTGAGGTTCTCTGATTAGGGGCCCACTCAGAAGTTTCGCCCCCACTAAACCAAAACCCTAGCTACGCCTCTGGCTCTCTCTCTAGTCTTTCTCGCTCTCTGTTCTTTCTTTCTCGCTCTCTGTTCTTTTTTCTCTCTGTTCTTTCTTTCTCTCTCTCTTTTCTTTCTTTCCTCTCTTTCTTTCTCTGTTTGTTCTTTCTCTCTCGCTGCTCTTTCTTTCTTTTCCTCAGTACCAGCCACTGTGCCCTCATTACCAGTCAGTGTGATCAGCAGTGCTAAATGGGTACGCTTGGGGCGAGGATATGGGTGTGATTAGCTGTGAAATGGGTGTGGTCGGGGCGTGGTCTAAAATTTGCAGCGGCACGCTACGCGCGCCGCAGCCTTTAGCCCTCTTTCCTGTCTTCAAAACTTGGGAGGTATGCTGTATGACCTCCCTACAACTTCTGGGCATGCTCCTGATGAGATCGACGGATGGTCTCCTGAGGAATCTCCTCCCACACCTGGACTAAAGCATCCACCAACTCCTGGACAGTCTGTGGTGCAACGTGGCATGGCCTAAAATTTGCTGCAGCAGGCACAGCGTGCCACAGCCTTTGTACCTCTTTCCCTTCTTCAAAGGTTGGGAAGTATGATGGTGGGCCCCAAGAATAATTTTTCTCTGGTGGGCCCAAGGTACTCCAGTCCGACGCTGCTGGCAAGGTCCATGGATATTGGCTCCTTAACAGCCTTAAATACCATGCCTCAGCAGCAGCAGGGGCGTACATAGAAATCATGGGGCCCCACAGCAAAAGTTTGAATGGGCCCCCCCAAAAAAAAAAACCCAGAGCCATTGTAAATGTAAAGTGCCAGCACAGTGAGGGGACACATTAAACAAAAAAATGTATTATGCCCCCATAGATTGTGCCCCCATAGATGCTCCCTAGATCATGCCCCCATAGATTGTGCCCCCATAGATTGTGCCCCATAGATGCTCCATAGTATAGGCCCTTATGCTGCCGCAGCTGCTGCGACCAAAAAAAAAAAAAAAAGACATACTCACCTCTTGTCGCTGGGGGCCGGGTGCCGGTGTCCTGAGCAGGGGGTGACACCAGGTGTCGATGTCACCGCTCGCTCAGGGCCCCGGCACCTGAGATATTTACCTGTCCTCTCTCCACTGCTGAGTGCCGCTGTCTTTGGGGTCCTCCAGCAGTGAATGATCAGGCAGAGGGCGCGGTGCGCACTAACGACGTCATCGCGCCCTCTGACCTGAACATTGCAGCAAGAAGACGCGAGCAACGGTGGAACGGGACAGGTAAATATCCCTTATACTCACCCTTCTGCCGGCGCGGTCTCTGCAGCCCCTGCTCTTCTCCCGCGGTCTCCGCCGCCAGTGTTCAGCGGTCACGCGGGACAGCTCATTAAAGTCATGAATATGTGCATATTCATGACTGTAATGAGCGGTACCACCTGACCGCTGAACACAGGCGTCGGAGACCGTGGGAAAAGAGCAGGGGCTGCAGAGACCGCGCCGGCGGAAGGGTGAGTATATAGAAGAGCTGCGCTCCCCCTTCCCCGCCGACCCTCTGGTAGTACTGTGTCAGCACAGCTACCCGACCGTCGCGGGCCCCCTCACCTGTCCGGGCCCCATAGCAGCTGCATGGTCTGCTTCATTCACGGTACGCCACTGCTCAGCAGTCTGCTTCATCAGGCTGGTTAACAAAAATAGGGGGGACCCCACGCCATTTTTTTTTCGAAGGGAACCCCTATTTTTGTTAATCAGTTCCCTCTGACGTCACTGATTGTGTCCCTGGCTGACCTGAAGTGAAAGTGGAAAGCAATCAATTAAGCTTTCCACTTCCTCTCCTGTCAGCCAGGAGAGGAACTCATTCATTTGGGGGTTTACTGTGAGGCTGCAGCATTAGCTGCGGTCCCTGCAGTAAACATTAACCCTTTCTGAAGGATTACACCGTGGGACCTGACTGTGCATGGGATAGGTAAGAATAATTTTGCTTTTTTATTTTATTTTTATTACAGGAAATGGTTTTTGCAGTAAAATAAAAGATGGTCAAAAACATGTGTCTTTATTTCATTAAAATGATTTTTAATTAAAGTGTGTGTGTTTTATTTTTATTTCATGCAATAGGATTAATAATTGATAGTTGTCTAATTGACAGCTCTCAATTATTAACCTGGCTTAAGGTCACCTTTCAATAGCAAGGTGACATTAACCCCTTATTAACCCATTCGCCACCGCTACAGGGCAATAGGAATAGACAGGCAAAGTGCCAGAAAGGGCGAATCTAATTATAGATTTGTCTTTTCTGGGGTGTCTGGGGGCAGATGTTAGTAGCCAGGGGGGGGCAAAAATATTGGTCCCTCTCTGGGCTATTATTATCTGCCCCCACTCGCTGGCTTTGTCTGTCTGGTTGCGAAAATAGGGCGGGAGCCCATGCATTTTTTTTCAACAATTTTACACCTCATATATATATATACATGTCATTGAATTTGTGACACATATATATATATATATATATATATATATATATATTTTATAGTTCATACACTTCTACATAGTATAATAGCCGCTAATTCAATTGCCGGCTTTTGTGAAAATGCAGAACCCGACATGAAATGACACATGGTTTACATAGAGTTAACCATGTCATTTCAAGTTGTTTGATCTATTGTTTTCACTAACAATTACATGAGTGGCTGTGTGCAACATTTCAACCTGTAGGGGTTAATTAAAGGTGTAAATTCGTAGCAAAAAAGTCCGGTTTTTTTTACAACGAATTTACACCTTTAATTAACCCCTACAGGTGTGAAATTTTGCACACAGCCACTCATGTAATTGTTTGTGCAAATCAGATATCAAACTACATGAAAAGACATGGTTAACTCTATGTAAACCAAGTGTCATTTCATGTCGGGTGCTTCTGTCTTTTCACAAAAGCCGGCTTTACCCGGCAATTGAATCAGAGGCTATTTTACTATGTAGAAGTGTATAAACTATTAATATATGTACATATATGTCACAATGACATGTGTATATATATATATGTATTCTATGTGTGTATATTTAGTGTTTACAAGGAAAGAAAGAGGTTTTTTTAGTTACGATATTTCTGTCCCATAGACTTACATTGGATTTCCGGTATCGGTATCGGGTATCGCCGATATTTTTTGGATATCGGCGATACCATTCCGATACCGATACTTTTGGATATTGGAAAGTATCGCTCAACTCTATTAATTACCCATTAGATGAAAGATCCTGTCTGGATTGCAGCCACGTACCCCAAGGTGCGTTTTGCGTGGATGTCGCTTCCTCAGGGAGCACATGTGACTTTTTGCATTAAAAAAGTTGAAGGAAAAAAGAGCATTTTGTTATTTGCACAATACTCATCAACCTAAATGCAACACTTTGAAGAATTTGATGAGGAAAACTGTAATGATTACCACAAGACAAGAAAAGTCACATAGAAAACTAACAAATGATGAATCAAGTCACAGCAGACTTTTGTCTGTCTTCGTATATTTGACTTAAAGCGCTATAAAATATTTCTTGTTCACATATTCAAGAACTTTTTCCCCTTTCTTTTGTAATACCTGAGGCTTAATTTTAATGTCACTGCCATATTCTCTCTTATTTTCTTTTCTTGATATCGGGCAATATCGGTGGAAAAATAAGAGGAAAAAGTGTATTTTTTTTATTTCTTTTTTACTTTTTATGATCACATAGGACCACTGAAATACACTGCTCAAAAAAATAAAGGGAACACTCAAATAACACATCCTAGATCTGAATGAATGAAATCTTCTCATTGAATACTTTGTTCTGTACAAAGCTGAATGTGCTGACAACAAAATCACACAAAAATCATCAATGGAAATCAAATTTATTAACCAATGGTGCCTGGATTTGGAGTCACCCACAAAATTAAAGTGGAACGTAATGTCCTTAAAACAAGTCAAAATGATGCTCAGTAGTGTGTGTGGCCTACACGTGCCTGTATGACCTCCCTACAATGCCTGGGCATGCTCCTGATGAGGTGGCAGATGGTCTCCTGAGGGACCTCCTCACAGACCTGGACTAAAGTATCGCCAACTCCTGGACAGTCTGTGGTGCACCGTGATGTTGGTGGATGGAGCGAGACATGATGTCCCAGATGTGCTCAATTGTATTCAGGTCGGGGGAACGGGCAAGCCAGTCCATAGCTTCAATGCCTTCTTCTTGCAGGAACTGCTGACACACTCCAGCCACATGAGATCTGGCATTGTCATTAATTAGGAGGAACCCAGAGCCAACCGCACCAACATATGGTCTCACAAGGGGTCTGAGAATCTCATCTCGGTACCTAATGGCAGTCAGGCTACCTCTGGTGAGCACATGGAGGGCTGTGCAGCCCTCCAAAGAAATGCCACCCCACACTATTACTGACCCACGGCCAACCCGGTCATGCTGAAGGATGTTGCAGGCAGCAGATCACTCTCCACGGCATCTCCAGACTCTGTCAGATCTGTCACATGTGCTCAGTGTAAGCCTGCTTTCATCTGTGAAGAGCACAGGGCACCAGTGTTGAATTTGCCACTCCTGGTGTTCTGTGGCAAATGTCAAGCGTCCTGCACGGTGTTGGACTGTGAGCACAACCCCATCTGTGGACGTTGGGCACTCAGACCATCCTCATGGAGTCGGTTTCTAACCATTTGTATGGACACATGCACATTTGTGGCCTGCTGGAGGTCATTTTGCAGTGCTCTGGCAGTGCTCCTCCTGCTCCTCCTTGCACAAAGGCAGAGGTAGCGGTCCTGCTGCTGGGTTGTTGCCCTCCTACGGCCCCCTCCACGTCTCCTGGTGTACTGGCCTGTCTCCTGGTAGTGCCTCCAGCCTCTGGACACTACGCTGACAGACACAGCAAACCTTCTTGCCCCAGCTCACATTGATGTGCCATCCTGGATGAGCTGCGCTACCTGAGCCACTTGTGTGGGTTGTAGAGTCCGTCTCATGCTACCACGAGTGTGAAAGCACAACCAACTTTCAAAAATGACCAAAACATCAGCCAGAAAGCATTGGTACTGAGATGTGTACTGTGGTCCCCACTGCAGAACCACTCCTTTACTGATTGTGTCTTGATAATTGCCAATAATTTCCATCTGTTGTCTATTCCATTTGCACAACAGCATGTGAAATTGATTGTCAATCAGTGTTGCTTCCTAAGTGGACAGTTTAATTTCACAAAAGTTTGATTTACTTGGAGTTATATTCTGTTGTTTAAGTGTTCCCATTATTTTTTTGAGCAGTGTACATTTAAAATATGCTCCCCATTGTGTAACAAACACTTTTTATAAGTTGTTTCCTTTTTACCTGTTTTTCTTTCATTTATTTTTCACATTGTACCCATAAAAAGGTCTTTGAGGGGCACAGAAATATTGAAATATTTTTTTTCATCCTATTTCCCTTGTAATTTGGGCTGGCTTTATTTCCAGTTACAAGGGAAATGTAGCATCCTGACTGTACAGCAAGGCTGTCTAGGTCTCTCATTTCTAGAGATGAGTGAATATTTCAATGTTTGGTTGGGCTCACGATCGCCAAATTTGCAATGTTCGCTGATTTAATCATTGATTAAATCGCTGAATATAGCCAAACATGCACAGCACAAAAGCCGGTGCTTCCCAAGCTGTGTGACTGCATGTTTGTCATGCATATGGCAGCATGTCAAACACTGTATTATCGGGCCCCCCATTCAAGTGAATGGGGTTCGGTTCCACTCTGCTGGATGACAGGCTGTATGGACGCATCATGCAGCCTGCCATCTATAGGTAGCAGAGCCAAGTGTGAGGTCACATCCAGCTGTCCTTGACTTTTCTACAGCAAATACGCTGCAAAAAAGTCAACCTGCGTATTTGCAGCTTTTTTTCACCATCCATTCAAGTCAATGGGTGAAAAACGCTGCAAAAACGCTGAAAGTGACATGTTCTATGTCAAAAAAATGCTGCAAAGCACAAAATCCAGATGACAAAAAACAATAATAATAATAATAATAATCTTTATTCATATAGCGCAAACATATTCTGCAGCGCTTTACAGTTTTACAGTTTCAAACAAAACAGTTATACGTAACAACGTTAACAATAATACAATATTTAAAGCAAAATAAAATGACCCTGCTGGTGAAAGCTTACAATATACAATGAGGTGGGGTGATACAGTTGTGCATTTATAATGATGGTACAACCATCTTGAGGGAGTGGGGGATAGATATAGTGAATGGGCTACGCACACACACTTACACATAAAATAACTTTGATTAGTGAACATGATAGGTCGCTCTGAAAAAATATGTTTTGAGGGAGTGCTTAATATTGTGCAAGTTGTGACTGGTCCTATTTTCTTGGGGTAGAGCATTCCAGAGGATTGACGCAGCGCGGGAGAAGTCTTGGAGTCAGGAGTGGGAGGTACGTGTGTGTGTATGAGATTTCTGAAATCTCATAGGCTTTGCTGGTACTGTAAAAAGCAGCAGAAAATGATCATAAAAATGCAGCAAAATATGCCCAGTGTGAACATTCCCTAAACATAAATTTTTGCTGCAGCTTCTTCCCTGCCAAGAAATCAGGTTTTGCTGCAGAAAAAAACACAGCAAAAATGCATTTTGCTGCATTTTTTGCTGCATTTTTATGCTAAATTTCAGCTGCTATTTACAGTACCAGCAAAGCCTATAAGATTTCACAAATCTCATACACGCAGGATTTTGTGCTTTGCAGCTTTTTTTGATGAGCATGTCACTTTTCTCAGCTTTTTTTTAGTGTTTTTGCAGCGTTTTTCACTCATTGACTTAAATGGATGGTGAAAAAACACTGCAAATACGCAGGTTGACTTTTTTTGCAGCGTATGTGCTGGAGAAAAGTCAAAGACAGCTGGATGTGACCTCACTGTCAGCTCCGCTAGATCTAGATGGCAGGCTGCATGATCTGTCCATACAGCCTGTCATCCAGCAGAGTGGACCCGAACTACATTCACTTGAATGGGGGCCCGACAATACAGCGTTTGACATGCTGTCATATGCATGACAGCGCTTCAAACACCGCTTCTGATCGGTGGTAAAACCATCCCCGCCGGTCCGTGAGCTGTGGTTCCCACTGGGCGGTTCCATGCTCAGTTGTGATCAGAAGTACAATCGGATCACTGGTGTCAGCTGAAGGGACAACTGCTCCCATCATCCAACACCTGCTGCCGCTAATAACAGTGAGAGCGGATGATGAGGGTATTCATCAGCCGCTTTTGTGCTGTGCATAAATAATAAAAAAAGACGTGTGTTCCCCACTACTTTTGATAACCAGCCAGGCAAAACTCACAGCTGAGGGCTGCAACCCTCAGCTGGCAGCGTTAGCAAGGTTGGTTATCAAGAATAGAGGGGTCCCCACACAGTTTTTTTAATTATTTAAACAAATAATTTAAAAAAACAGAATGTGGTCCCCCCCATTTTTGACAACCAGCCTTGCTAATGTTACGTTCTGCTACAAACACTAAGGAAAGAAGGGAGATCTGTCCCTACGATAGAACTAAGCTAGATCCCTACGATGTAACGGGGAACCTGATCCTGCGATCAGACCCGCTAAAGTCCTCAGCTAGTCTGTACGAAGACCTATAGATGTGAGGAAGGGATCCCTACAAGAACTAGGGACTGGGAGAAAGATGGACACCTCCTAACAGAAGTTGTAGCAGTAAAAGACAAAAAAAAAAAACATAGAACATAGAGGTCCTTAGACCAAGCAAAACTGACTGAGTAAGGTAACAAAGCACCTGGCTAGCTTAAGAGTAGAAATTTCAATGAAGTCCAGCAAAGCCAGAAGGGCGGAACAGGATTAAATAGGCAAAAAAGGTCATGTGACCAGCAAGATAGAAAAAACCTAACAGGAGAGTTCTAACAGTACCCCCCCTTCTAAGAGGATCCTCCGGATCCCCTAGGCCCAGGCTTATCCGGAAACCTCTTGTGAAACGCTCTGACAAGTCTGGACGCAGAAACATCCTCCGCCCTCACCCATGAGTTATCCTCGGGTCAGAAACCCTTCCAAGCGACGAGATACTGCAAACTCCCTCATACCGTCTAGAATTTAGGATGCGGGAAATTTCATATTCCCCATCCTCCACCACCGGGGGAACTGTGGCAGAGGCGTCTCCATCCGACACATCAGCTCTTTTCAACAGAGAAACATGAAACACCGGATTAATCTTCCAGGAGGTAGGAACCTCCAACCTAACAGCAGATTGGTTAACAACCTGAAGCACCTTAAAGGGCCCTACAAACTTGGGACCCAATTTTTTAGAAGGAATCCTCAACCGCAGATTCTTAGAGGACAACCAAACCATGTCACCAATAGCAAACAAAACCTCTTGCCGTTTCCTATCAAAGTACCTTTTAGATTTTCTGTTAGCCTCCTGAAGATTAACACGCACATCCGTCCAAAATCTCTCTAAATCACCAGAAAAATTCTCCTCTTCAGGGACGGACGATACCAATTTGGAGAATGACCCAAACAACAGATGTCTCCCAGTACAGCAAAAAAAAGGCGAACAACCAGCAGAAGAGGATATATGGTTGTTAAGAGCAAATTCAGCAAGTGGCAGAAACTCAGACCACCCCTCTTGATTGTCTGCCACAAAACAACGCAAGAACTGCTCAACATCCTGGTTTTTCCTTTCTGTCTGGCCATTAGACTCAGGATGATATCCAGATGAAAATGACAAATGAACTCCCAACCTGTCACAAAAGGCGCGCCAAAAACGAGCCACAAACTGAGGTCCCCTATCAGAAACAATGTCAGTAGGAACGCCATGTAGTCTGACAATTTCCTTGACAAAGGCTTTAACAAGAGTCTTAGCGCAGGGCAGTTTGATGAAAGGAACTAGTGACACATCTTGCTAAAACGGTCCACGACCACCCAGATGACAGTGAAACCATCAGAGGGGGAAGGTCAGTAATAAAGTCCATAGCCAAATGTGTCCAAGGTGCACTAGGAACCTCCAGAGGGCAAAGCAACCCCTCAGCAGGAGTATGTGAAGACTTAGATCTAGCACACACAGTGCATTGACGCACCCACTTAATGACTTCCTTCTGCCATCCAGGCCACCAAAAACTGCGACCCACAAGTCTCTTGGTCTCAGAGATTCCAGTATGACCTGCCAACCGAGACTCATGACACTCAACAAACAAATCTCTCCTAAAGGTCCCAGGCACAAACAACCTCCCATGGGGAGTGTTAGATGGGGCATTCTCTTGTGCTTTAAGAATCTCATCTTCCAACACAGAGTCCAAAGCAGCAATCACAACCCCTTCTTGTAAAATGTTCTCCTCCTCCTCAGCATCGACCATGGGAGAAAAGCTGCAAGACAAAGCATCAGCTTTAACATTCTTAGTACCTGGGATGTAAGTAAGGGAAAAATTAAATCGCGAGCAAAACAGTGCCCACCTAGCCTGATGGGCATTCAAGCGTTTGGCAGCATCAAGATAGATCAGATTTTTATGATCAGTGAAAACCTGAATGGGAAATTCAGCACCTTCCAAGAGATGACGCCAGTGTTCAAATACGAGTTTAATAGCCAACAATTCCTTATTACCAATATCGTAATTCAGTTCAGTCTCAGAAAATTTTTTTGAAAAAAAGGCACAGGGATGTACTCCATCCCTGTTTTCCTGAGACAACACCGCGCCGACCCCCACAGAAGAAGCATCAACCTCAACCAAAAACGGTTTAGTCACATCAGGCAGCATAAGGATGGGAGCAGAGCTGAACATCTCCTTTAGAAACACAAAAGCTTCAATGGCCTCAGTAGTCCACTGAACCGCATTAGCACCTTTCCTGGTGAGATCGGTCAGTGGTTTGACAATAATAGAAAAATTTTTAATGAATTTTCTATAATAATTGGCGAAACCCAAAAACCTCTGTATCGATTTCAAACCAATAGGCCTAGGCCATTCCTGCACAGCTTGAACTTTCACCGGGTCCATCTCAAAACTTTCCCTGGAGATAATGTAGCCCAAAAAACTAATTTTCTGCACAGCGAACTCACATTTCTCTAGCTTAGCAAAAAGCGAATCATCAATTAATAACTGTAATACCTCACGTACGCTCCGCCAATGAGACTCCAGATCCGGCGAATAAATCAAAATGTCATCGAAATACACAACCACATTTTTGCCGATCAAAGGTCTAAGGATGTCATTAATAAGATTCTGAAAAAATGCAGGAGCATTGGTAAGACCAAAAGGCTTAACCAGATTCTCAAAATGACCCACAGGAGTGTTAAAAGCAGTCTTCCATTCGCCACCCTCCTTCATGCGCAACAAATTGTATGTCCCCCATAAATCAATTTTAGAGAACCACTTGGCCCCCACTAACTGGTTAAACAAATCAGGAATCAATGACAGTGGGTAAGGATTGCGTACAGTAATTTTATTAATCTCACAAAAGTCCAGACAAGGACGTAAACCGCCGTCCCTTTTTTTAACAAAAAAAAATCCAACAGCCACAGGAGACTTGGAAGGCCTAATGTGACCGGCGGCCAAGCTTGTCTGTATGTATTCCTCCAAAGCCTTTCTCTCAGGAATAGTAAGATTAAATAAACAACTTTTAGGAAGAGTCGCTCCAGGGACAAATTCAATAGTACAATCATAGTCTCTATGGGGAGGCAAAATCTGCGATTCCTTCTCAGAAAAAACTTTCCAAAAATCCTGAATAGGTACAGGTAATTCCCCTTTATCCACAGCAGCAATACGCCCGTTACAATACTTGTCATAACACTTAGGACTCCAAGACTTAATTTCATTGGTAGACCAATCCAGTACAGGATTGTGCAATTTTAAACAGGGTAACCCCAAAACCACCGGAGAAGGCAAATTATTCAATACTACCAAATCCAAATTCTCTTGGTGAACACCATTAATAGTGAGGGGAAATTCACAGACCTTGTGAGTAACATTCATCAAGGGAGAGCCATGAACAGAAACCACGGCAATAGGGGATGACAAAAGTTTGGGTTTTAATTTAAATTTTTCCAAGAATCCCCCATTAATCACATTCAGAGTAGAACCACAATTGACAAATACCAGAAATTAAATTAATTCTTCCTGAGCAGCAGTAGTGGCAAAAAGAAAGACGCCCTTAGTGTTTAAACAGGTTATACGGGCGGAACTGACCTTTTTTTTTTCTTTGTTCATACGAAGCACACAGTTCTTAATGAAATGGTCAGATTTGCCGCAATAAAAGCACAAACCTTCAGAAAACCTGCGGTCTTTTTGCTGAGAGCGAGGTGCCATCGCTCCAATCTCCATCGGCTCTCCAATGTCAGTACAGACCCTCTCAAGACTTGGAGCTGACATGGCAGAGGATTTACTCTCATTAACCCTTGCACGCAGTCTCCTATCCACCTGTATAGCTAATTGCATAGCCTCCTGCAAGTTACCAGGTGTGGGATAAGCAATCAGCAAATCTTTAACCCTTTCACCTAGCCCTGCAAGAAACAAACTTTTCAAAGCTGAATCGTTCCACCCCACCTGAGTAGACCACCGACGGAAGTGAGTACAATATTTTTCCACATTACCTGATCCCTGCCTCAAACGTCTCAATTCTGACTCAGCTGATGAGACATGATCAGGATCATCATACAATAACCCCAAAGCAGAAAAAAAACTATCCACTGATCTAAAGCATGGATCCCTAGGTTGTAGAGAAAAGGCCCACTCCTGAGGTTCTTTGCGCAAAAGTGACATTATGAACCCTATGCGCTGTGATTCATCACCAGAGGATCTGGGTCTCAAACGAAAATACAACAAGCAAGCATTTTTAAAAGAAAAAAAAAATCTTGTTGTTCACCAAAAAATAAATCAGGCAAACGTACCTTTGGCTCCACAAAATGTGCTCCAGAACAGCTACTCACTTGTTGCTGGAGCTCGGCCACCTCCAGAGAGAGTCCCTGCAGGCGTTGAGCCAAGTCCTGAACCGACACCATGATGAAAACTGGAAATCTTTCCTTAGAGATATTTTTGGGCTGGACTTACTGTTATGTTCTGCTACAAACACTAAGGAAAGAAGGGAGATCTGTCCCTACGATAGAACTAAGCTAGATCCCTATGATGTAACGGGGAACCTGATCCTGCGATCAGACCCGCTAAAGTCCTCAGCTAGTCTGTACGAAGACCTATAGATGCGAGGAAGGGATCCCTACAAGAACTAGGGACTGGGAGAAAGATGGACACCTCCTAACAGAAGTTGTAGCAGTAAAAGACAAAAAAAACAACATAGAACATAGAGGTCCGAAGACCAAGCAAAACTGACTGAGTAAGGTAACAAAGCACCTGGCTAGCTAAAGAGTATAAATTACAATGAAGTCCAGCAAAGCCAGAAGGGTGGAGCAGGATTAAATAGGCAAAAAGGTCATGTGACCAGCAAGATAGAAAAAACCTAACAGGAGAGTTCTAACAGCTAAAGCTGACATCTGGGGCTGGTATTCTCAGGCTGGTAAGGGGCCATGGATATTGATCCCACAGCCTAAAAATATCAGTCTGCTGCTGCCTAGAAAAGGCACATCTATTAGATGTGCCAATTCTGGCACTTTGCCTGGCTCTTCCCACGTGCCCTGCAGTGGTGGCAAGTGGGGTTCATATTTGTGGGGTTGATGTCATCTTTGTATTGTCAGGTGACATGAAGCCCCGAGGTTAGCCATCTATGAGACACCTATCCATTACTAATCCTATAGTTATATGGCAAATAAAGACACAGCCAGAATAAAGTCCTTTAATTGAAAAAATGACGCAGACTCCTTTAATAATCTTAATTAGGCCATACTTAAGACCTTGCCTAATTCCACCAAAGCCCTCGATCTCCTGTAATAAAGCTAAAATAAAAAACAACAATATGCCATACCTGTCTGTCGTTCTATCCCATGCCGTAATCCATGTCTGGGGGAGAAATTGTTTTCAACCTGGATAGTGCCAAGATGCGACCTTCCAGGCTGAAAACCACTTGTGACTGAGCTAGCAGTGGTGTCACTGAGGCTGCGTTCCCAGCCGGGATGAACTGTGGTGACCTTAGTGAGATCCCCGCTAGCACTGTGACATCACCGCTAGTCACTGAAGCGTGCTCGCAGCAGCTCATTCACCAGTGTTTTTCAGCCGGGACGGTCGCATCTTGGCACAGTCCAGGTTGAAAATTGTTTATCCCCCAGACATGGATTACAGCATGGGACAGAACGATGGACAGGTATGTTATATTGTTGTTTTATTATTTTACTTTTATTACAGGAGATCGAGATGACACATAGATGTACTATGGTAAGAAGGTGATCTAACAGAGGCAGTGTGATAATTTTCTACTAGGAAACCTTGGGCCCTGGCATTTATGTGGTTGATACTTTGACAGATGCCAGCTGCACAAGCAATGTTAGAGAGTAGAGACCAAAATACCTCTTCTTGTTATTAATATTAACTAACAAAATCCAGGTATACTTTTTCAACAGGCTAATGCTGCCATCTATACTGAAAAAATGAGTTCAGGAGGTAACTCAGTCTCCAAATTCCTCAGATCTCATTCCAATTGAGAATCTCCAGAACATGCTGGAATAACAAGTCTAATTTGTGGGAGACCCAGCTTGTAACTTGAAGGACTTATAGCCCCAACACTAATGCTTGGTATTAATTGCTACAAGGCACCTTCAGAGATCTTATAGAGTCTTGCTTCTAATGCCATTTTGGCAGTACACAGGGAATCAACACTATATTAGGTAAGTGGTTTTAATGCTATTGAAGAACAATGTATGTGGTATATAATTTTCAAGTCAGATATAAAATCAGCTAAACATGAGTGGAAAAAAGCAAGATTAAATGCTGAACTACTTTTATTTCTACTATTCATAAAAATATATTTTTTCATTTCGAGCTACATGATATGAACTTATGTTCCAAGTATTGTCCTGAATAAGTGAACTTCATTTAAATACTATTTCATGAAGCATTTTATGTGTGGAAAAAGTGCTAGTTGTTTGTACATGCTGCTTATGTGGCAACCTTCATTACATGATTTCATGCTTTGCTGATGGAAAATTAGACCCCTGTGTATTAAAGAAGAATAGATGATAGCTATAGAATCATGATGTGATTGCCTTAGGACATTCTGTTGACAGCTAGAAATATATACAGACAAAGCAATGTCACTGGATGCTAATGTGTGCTACAGAACTTGATGAGTACAATAAATTCTCAGAAATAAAGAAAAAAATCAAAACCATTTATTTCAGGGTTACCGGTAAGTTCTGTCAAAGAGCAAAAAAAAGTCTGAGCACCTGGATTGAATTTGTAACTGTATTCTAATATGTCTTACTTTTTTGTGTGTCACAAAAATTGCTATATTTTATGTAGAAAACATCAACATTAATGTCAAATTAACAATATATAGTCAATTGTATTTTTCAGGTTAAGCATGCAATGTGTTAGAGAAAAACATGTTATTTAGGAGTAATATAAGGTGCAAGACATGCATAGAGTAGGTCTTCCCAAAAATAGCAAGCACAATGCCATTTCCATACATTCATTATTGAAAATTGTATTCATATTCTGTATAAGGCCTCATTCAGGTGTTCATTTTTCATGTATATGTCTTTATGTCCTTGAATATCAGATGCCAGATGTCATTCATGTACAATCCGTGTGCTTTCCGTTTTTAACATTGTAATGGGTAGGAAAAGCTTTGCAATTATTATTTTTTTCATACAAGAATATCATTGATGAAAAAATGATGGTAAAATTAAATACACTAACCAAATTCTAATGAAATACTGATTCAAAACATTGATGAGTAAAAAACATTTCTTATGTCTGAAAAAGTTTAAGACATCCTGCATAGAAATGTGCACAAGGTTGTATGGGAGCGTGTGAAGTCTCTATGGATGATTAGTACTTTGGTCTGGACTTTAGTCTTGCAGTCACTCACTGCTTTAGCCTTAGCCCGGGTTACTATTTTTTCATTTCAGAAGTAAGAGCAGAAGAATCCTGGCTTAATCAGGGATATCACAGCATGAAACTGAAGGCGTGCAAAGCTTCAATTAACTAAGGCTATAAAAACTCATGAAGGCACATAGTTATCCTGACACTGGCTGGTTACAGATTACATAAATTTGCATAGGTTCAGGAACAGTTTCCTTTTCCTGTTGGTTTTTTAATGCTGATTGAGTAAAGGAGTAGTTAGTAGTGTTGAGCGATACTGCCCGATATCCATAAGTATCGGATCGGATTGGATCGGACCGATACCCAAAAAGTATCGGGTATCGCCGATTCCGATACCGGAAACCCGATGCAAGTCAATGGGACAGAAATATCGTAATTAAAAAAAAACTTTATTTCCTTGTAAACACTAGTTTATCCACACATAGAATATATAATATATATATATATATAATATATATAAAAATATATATATATACATGTCATTGTGACATATATATACTATACATATATTTATAGTTCATACACTTCTACATAGTAAAATAGCCAAAGAAAGTGGAAAAAAATCCACAAAACCACGACAAAAGATCCAAATTAATGCAAAAACAGTACAATTTTATTAGGTACATGTAATACAACAGGTAAAATGCGAATGGGAGCCAGATTACAGCATGAAACCAATCATGCAACAACTGGAAAGGGCGCACAGGAGCCATAAGAGACCCCCACACTAAACTGAACTGCTTAATGCTAGTGTACAGATGACCGCAAAATTATAGTACTAGTGGCCATCGTCTCAATATGCCTATATCAAAGAAGTTCATCTATATATAACACCATGTGATATAGCGTCAGAATTAATACTGAGACATTAGTTGGAGTAACATAGAAAAACATAGGGCTTATCCAGAGTGATCACATGTGTGTGCACAGTAAAAACAGGCAGATGAATAACCCAACTGTGTATCCATAAGTTTCCAACTGGCGAAAGCAGAAAAATGCCTCTCAAAAAATTTACCTGATCCAGTGATCAATGGCAAGTGTGGGGGCGCCGAGGGTCCGTGCGTCTGCCCCAACGCACGTTTCGGATCAAGTTCTTCGTCAGGGGGCGTGTATGGGAAAACAGGGGAAGTGAGATTTAAAAGGCCGACCGGACCGGAAGGTGAGTCATCACAGGCAGGATGTGACGCATGCTGTGCCGTGACAACAGGGGAAGCCGGACCGCACCGACGTCACACGACTGGAGCGATGGGTAAAGGATCCCATGGCAACCAGATGCTAAAGACGCCGGAAGCGGAACGGCTCACCCGGACACAACACGCATGCGTGCTCACCCGTGATCACTACCATAGAGGTAAATGATAAAACCCCTTGGGCGGGGGGGGGAAAGAGAGACATCAGTCATATTATCTATTAGATAAACAGAAGTGAATGGATGATCGCAATGGTTTGGGAATCCTGATATACCTACTCATGGCAATAAATGACACAGCCTGCATCGGATAAATCAACGATTATTCCTCAGTATAAAATTTAGATGGACTAGATATATGGTTTGAAAGACAAGATAATATACCCTTACTAAAAGCCTGTGAGGCAGCAGCATCTCAAAGCATATCATAGTTGTATGCTCAATTATAAGGGACAGGCACAAGTTACCCAACATATTCACATGTCAATATAAACAAGTTACCCCAACATATTCACATGTCAATATAAACAGGCACGTGTTATCCACATCTATAATATTACAGATATATTATTATGTGACAGAATATAGTAGCACTGATGTACATATTAAATTACAATACATGTGAGACAGTCACCTCATGTGAGAGAAGCAATCTTATAATGATGATAAATAATATATATAGAACAATACAACAGTACATTCAATTATAATTTTATATTCTCTTCATATTCACAACATGGGATTCTTCCAGCACAGTTATATATAGATGAACTTCTTTGATATAGGCCACTAGACTGAGACGATGGCCACTAGTACTATCATTTTGCGGGTCATCTGTACACTAGCATTAAGCAGTTATAGTGTGGGGTCTCTTATGGCTCCTGTGCGCCCTTTCCAGTGTTGCATGATTGGTTTCATGCTGTAATCTGGCTCCCATTCGCATTTTACTGTTGTATTACATGTACCTAATAAAATTGTACTGTTTTTGCATTAATTTGGATCTTTTGTCATGGTTTTGTGGATTTTTTCTACTTTCATTGGTGTCGTTTACACAATAGATCAATATATTATTAAGTCCGTACTGCAACACTGCCATTTAATCATTTGAATATATGATGTGGATCTTCTTTGAGTTGTTAATTTTTAGTCTGTGGTATGATAATAGTTAAAATAGCCGCTGATTCAATTGCGGGCAATGACGGATTTTGTGAAATTACAGAACCACCCGACATGAAATAAACCATGGTTTACATAGAGTTAACCATGTAATTTATGTAGTTTGATATATGGTTTTCACTAACAATTACATGAATGTATGTGTGCAAAATTTCACACATGTAGGGGTTAAGTAAAGGTGTAATTCGTTGTAAAAATTTACACCTTTAATTAACCCCTACATGTGTGAAAACTACATGAAATGACTTGGTTAACTCTATGTAAACCATGTGTCATTTCATGTTGGGTCTGTAATTTCACAAAAGCCGGCAATTGAATTAGCGGCTATTATACTATGTAGAAGTGTTATGTCTTAAATTATATATATATATATATACAGTACAGACCAAAAGTTTGGACAACCTTCTCATTCAAAGATTTTTCTGTATTTTCATGACTATGAAAATTGTAGAATCACACTGAAGGCATCAAAACTATGAAATAACACATGTGGAATTATACATTACACTTTACAAAAAAGTGTGAAACAACTGAAATATGTCTTATATTCTAGGTTCTTCAAAGTAGCCACCTTTTGCTTTGTTCCTGCTTTGCACGGAGAAAAGGTGAACGGATGGACTATAAATGCCTGGTTCCCACCGTAAAGCATGGAGGAGGTGGTGTGATGGTTGTGGGGGTGCTTTGCTGGAGACACTGTTGGGGATTTATTCAAAATTGAAGAGGTGAGCAGTCCAGCTCACCCCAAACCATCTTGATTGGGTTCAGGTCTGGTGACTGTGGAGGCCAGGTCATCTGGCGTAGCACCCCAACACTCTCCTTCTTGGTCAAATAGCCCTTACGCAGCCTGAAGTTATGTTTGGGGTCATTGTCCTATTGAAAAATAAATGATGGTCCAACTAAATGCAAACCGGAATTGAATAGCATGCCGCTGCAAGATGCTTGTGGTAGCCATGCTGGTTCAATATGCCTTCAATTTTAAATTTAAATCCCCAACAGTGTCACCAGAAAAAGCACGCCCACACCATCACACCACCTCCTCCATGCTTCACTGTGGGAACCAGGCATGTATAGTCCATCTGTTCACCATTTCTGCACGCAAAGCAGTAATCAAAGCAAAAGGTGGCTACTTTGAAGAACTAGAATATAAGACATATTTTCAGTTGTTTCACACTTTTTTGTAAAGTGTATTGTCTAATTCAACATGTGTTACTTCATAGTTTTGATGCCTTCAGTGTGATTCTACATTTTCATAGTCTTGAAAATACGGAAAAATCTTTGAATGAGAAGGTGTGTCCAAACTTTTGGTCTGTTCTGTATATGTGTCACAATGACATATATATACATATAATATATATATATATATATATATATATATATATATATATATATATGAGGTGTCAAATTGTTGAAAAAAAATGCGTGGGCTCCCGCCCTATTTTCTCAACCAGACAGACAAAGCCAGCGAGTGGGGGCAGATAATAATAGCCCAGAGAGGGACCATTATTTTTGGCCCCCCCGGCTACTAACATCTGCCCCCAGACACCCAGAAAGGCAAATCTATATTTAGATTCGCCCTTTCTGGCACTTAGCCCGTCTATTCCATTGCCCTGTAGCAGTGGCGAATGGGTTAATAATGGGTTAAAGCTACCTTGCTATTGAAAGGTGACTTTAAGCCAGGTTAATAATTGGAGCTATCAATTAGACAACTTATCAATTTTAATCCTATTGTATGAAAAAAAAAAAACGCACACACATTAATGAAAATCATTTTAATGAAATAAATACACAGTTTTTGACCATGTTTTTTTGTACAGGTACTCCATTAGATTCCCTTGTTCTCCTGTAATAAAAATCAAATAATAAAGCAACATTATTCTTACCTATCTGATGCACAGTCAGGTCCTCTGATGTAATCCTTCTGAAAGGGTTAACGTATACTGCAGGGACCGCAGCAAATGCTGCCAGCCTCGCAGTAAACCCCGACTGAATCATCTCCTCTCCTGCCTGACAGGAGAGGAAGTGGTTAGCATAATTGATTGCTTCCCGCTTTCACTTCAGGTCAACCAGGGACACCGCACAGTATCAGTGACGTCAGAGGGAATCCCGGCTGACCTGAAATGAACTGATTAACAAAAATAAGGGATCCCCTCGAAAAAAAAATGGCGTGGGGTCCCCCTATTTTTGTTAACCAGCCAGATGAAACAGACTACTGAGGTCTGGCATTTTAGGCTGTTAAGGATCCAAGATCCATGAACCTTGCAAGCCTGATAATACCAGGCCACAGCAGTCTGCTATCTTGGCTGGTTACAAAATTAGGGGTCCCCTCGAAAAAAAATGGCATGGGTTCCCCCTATTTTTGTTAACCAGCCAGATGAAGCAGACTACTGAGTCCTGGTATTTCAGGCTGGTAAGGATCCAATATCCTTGAACCTTGCAAGCCTGATAATACCAGGCCACAGCAGTCTGCTTAGCTTGGCTGGTTAACAAAAATAGGGGATCCCCTCGAAAAAAAAAATGGCGTGGGGGTCCCCCTATTTTTGTTAACCAGCCAAGTAAAAAGCAGATTGCTGCGGCCTGGTATTAAAAGACTGTCAAGGCCCATGGATTTTGGCCCTCAACAGCCTAAAAATACCAGACTGCAGCAGCCCCACAATTGGCGCATCCAAAGAAGCGCCAGTTGTGGCACTTTTACCGGCTCTTCCCACTTGCCCTGTAGTGGTGGCAAGCGGGGGTAATAAGGGGTTAATGTCACCTTTGATTGAACGGTGACAATAAGCCCGGTTAATAATGGAGAGGAGTCAATAAGACACCGATCCATTATTAATCATAAGTTTGTAAATTTTTAAAAAAATACACAGCCAGAATAAAGTCTTTTAATGAAATAAAACACAACACAGTTTTCATTATTTTTATTTCACGCTCATCCTGCGACGCCATCGATCTTCTGTAAAAAATCAAAAATAACAAAACCAACACAAATACTCCCTGTCTGACGCAGTCCAAAATCACAAGTGTCCCACGACGAGTTCAGCTCTGCTACATCTGCATGCCAGGCTGAGCCTGACATCCCAACGCAGCAGAGCTGCTTACCAAAGGTTATTCCCCCGGCGGTGACGTCATCCGGACTGGTTTACGGCCAGTTGTCGCGAGAGTACAGCTGGCCGAGATTACCCAGTACCGGCAGCACGTGCAGTTATCGCGAGAGCTGCACGTGACCGCCAGGGAGAGGGTAATGGCGGCCTTCCAGGAGGACGTGACAACCGGGGATCTTCTGCCAGGTAATTGCTGACTCTGCTGAGTCCTGACTCCTGACAGACCCGACCGACACTGATAGTGACACCTTCGGGAAGTTCCTGTGTCACGTACTTCGTTCTGTGACACAGGAACTCCCAAGAATTTACAGGAAAAATTCCGATTCCGGTATCTGATATGCAAAAAATATCAGATCTCAGAATTGGAATTCCGATACAGCGGAATTGTCAAACACTAGTAGTTAGTGATGTTTCCAAACACTTGCAGCCTTTCCTTTCTTTGTTCAGTGAGTCTCTGATCAAATTCAGATGCATAGCTGAATAAATTCTTCCCAAATTATCAGGAGTCTAAAACCCTTGCAAGTTCATCTTTGATTAGCTCTGGTAATCCTCAGCAAATTTACTTCTCTGGGCAGCCAAATTCCTGTAGTATCTGCACCAGCGGTGAATTTCGGAGGTATATTCAGTACAGAGTGCCACCCTTGACATAGGTTTTGCAAATTTGTTTCGCTGTAGCACACGATTTGGGTCATCAAACTTGGTCATAGCAGTGATGAAAGAATACTAAGTCATTTTGGAGGTCAAGTTTTCTCCAACATAAGGTGTGCAAGAGCTCATCGTCAGGAGATTAATGATAAACAGAACCATTTTCCTGTCATTGGTAAACAGAGAAGAATGCATCTGTAAATAGATACAGCATTGATTTAGGAATCACGGGAGTGATAACAAACCCCACTGAACTTTGCGGGCAGGCAACATGTGTGCATTTGATTCCAGGTAGAATTACACAAATCCAGAAGTTGACACTGCAACTCAATAATTTCCTTTTCTTAAACTGTGTTTGCAACTTAGAACATTTTTTGGTAGGTGGTACCAAAAATCATGAAGTTCAGCAACTTGTTGCTCAGTTAGGCTGCAACAGACTCCATTTTGTGCTCGTGAATATTCTGTTTATACACTGACCTTGCTTGGAGTAGTGATATTGCAAGCAGTAGGGGCAGCACGGCAGGTAGCATAGCCTGGGATAGCCAAGGAGTTAGTACACAGGAACAGCAATGTAGTTTGAAGGAATAAGCAGGAATCGTAGTCACGGAAGCCAGAGGTCATTTCTTCAGCAACAGTGTCATTTCAAAGAATGAGGTGGCAGGAAATTGACTAGAGGCAGGTGGCTCAATAATCACACAAGAAATGAGAGCAAGGCCAGGTTTAAATAGGGTGTGCATCAGGATGAGCCAATCAGGAACTCAGGGTGTTAACCAACATGAAACTCAGGGTGGAGAACATCAGCAACAACATAGGTACAAGTATTTTGGTTAGCACAGAACTGTCCAGTGAGCTGAATAGCTCAGAGGAAGAGCTGCCCTCTGGTGCAGAGGGCTGCTAGATTTGAATCCTGACATTGGCACTCTAGCTATTCCAAGTGATCACCACAATAATATGCTCAAAAACATCTATCCACTGATCAAAATCAATCTAAAAATACAGGTTTCATATATTATACATTACAAATTCACCAGGTTTAAAATAGAATGGCATGGTAATCATCCAAATCTCCATTTACAGTGTAAGCTGTTGTGAATGGGCTTGAAATGAGTTCTGAGCAGAGGCCCCTTGGTGGTTACAAGCGGTTACTGGACTGTCCAGTGAAGATTGTGAGGTTGGGAATCAGGTGTTATGTGGTCTTATTAAGGGAGTCGCCTTCCCATCAGGGTTGCCGGTGATCAATTGTTCTGGTCTCAATCCTTGATTCCTGTTTCCTTTTTAGCCTGCTGTGTCGTGTCTGCATCTCTGCTAACAGATAAGACTTTTTCTTCTTTTTGTTTTTGTCTTGATTTTTGCATTTGTCCTGCACTTCTGTGGGGGCCTTCAGGGTCCCCTCCGGGGCTTTTGCCCTCTCAGTTTAGTTCAGCCACTGATGTTTGTACATTTGCTTTCTCCAGTTTTTTCAGTGGCTGCTGTTTTGATTTTGTTACACCAGAGAACTAATTTAGGTGGTAGAGGTGTGTGATCTCAGGTGTTTTTGAAATTAGTAGAGTTGGTGCTTTTTCAGGGTTTTTTGGGATTCAGTAAGTGCCCTTCCTATCTTTTCTATTTAGGTAGTTTGGGGCCCAACGTTTGCTCATACTATTTTCTGTCTGTGTCAGTATTTCTTCTTGTGTAAACCGCCATTACATGTTTGGGGGCTTTCTATGTCTTTGGGATCTGTCCGGGGCAGATAGCTTTCCTCTTTCTGTCTTTAGGTGTAGTTAGTTTCTCAGGCTGTGACGAGGCATCTAGGACCAACGTAGGACGCTCCACGGCTGCCTCTAGTTGTGGTGGTTAGTCAGGGTACTGCAATCTCATAGATTCCAACTGTCTGGTGTATTGCCTTTTTTACCTGCATCCTCAGCTACCGAAACATAACAGTATCACCGGAACAATAAATTGAAATTTGTATGGTACTCACAGAAGGGAAAAATATGTGAAAGAAAAAAGGTTGTCAGAGTTGTCAGAGATATTTTTTGTTTGTTGCATTTTTTTTTTTTCCCTCTGTATCTCTGGGTGTGGGGAGGATTTTTTCTTCAATGGAGTTTGCACGTTGTCTGGCCGTGGGATCAGCTGCCACTGAGGTTCGGAGTATTGCTACCTATCTCGCTAGGTTGTGTTGTGGAACCTGGATTCCCATGCCAGATTTGTTTTTGGGGGATCGAGCAAGTTTCTGAATTTCAAAAAATAATTGTAAATTGTTTTTTGCCTTAAAATCTAAGTCCTCAATGAACGCAGCGCAGCAGGTTCAAATTGTATCCTCTCCTGCGCGGCGATCCTCAGGATTGGGCTTTTTCCCTGACACTGGGGATCCTGTTTTGAGTGATGTTGATGATTTTTTTCAGGCCTTGGGGGTTTTGTACGATGAGCCTAATGTCATGATCAAGCTGAAAAAGCCTTGTTTTGGGATTAAATCAGGGGTTGATGCGCTGAGTTATACTGTCAGAGATTCCGTAGGTGGGCCAGTCCTGACCAAAAAGGAATGAGACGCTTTGGAGCCTTTTCGGAAGGGTCTGTGATAATGTAAGGATGCTTGGTGGGATTCTGTCCCCCCTGGTTAATGATTCTATGTCATTACGATTCAAATTGACAGACGTTTGGTGAGGGAGAAGTATGCGTGGTTTGTGTTGCCTTGTGACCTGCTTCTGAATCATGCAGTGTGATAGAGTGGTTTCTGGGGCACAGCTCATGATTTCAAAAGCGCAAGGGTTATTTTTTACGGTGGTGATGCCCTCTTGCTATTTCAGTCTGCCCTTTAAAGGGGGAAGCGTTTTGCACGTCAGTTGTCTTGGGTAGTGTTCAGACTAAGTTTTTATTAATGTTCTTGATAGCTCTCTGTCTCATTTCGTCAGGCTTTGTTGATTCGGGAGCACTATTAAACCCGATGGATTTTGATTTTGCTAACTTTTTTGGGTTTTCCCCTTGTACCCTACAAATCTATTCCCCACTGGGCGTTCTACCCCTTTGGCTGGAATAAACCTGTTTCTACTCAGGTGAAAAAGGGGGTTTTTAACGATCATCAGGGAGGAAATTTTTGGTTCTGTATAATCTGATGAATTATGTGTGGGGGTTTCCTTGGTTACAGTTCAAACCCCCTTTTTTGGGGTTGGAAACGTGTCTGTAACCAGTTGGGCTGCTAATGTTTTAAAACCCCAAACTCCTGTTTTTCTGCCCCCCCCGGCTCGGGGTGTTCCGACTTTTTGATTGATTTTTTGATGTGTTTAGCGAAAAAATCTGCCCCCTTCCTCCCCATAGGGCTAGACGCGCTATTGAATTAGGCCTGGAGAAATTTTTCCCAAAGGTGTTTTTAACTTGTTGTACCAAAAAAAATGACGCTATGCGGTTTTTACAAGGAGTATTGGAAAAGGGTCATATCAGACCACCCTCTTCATAGTGTTGGGTACGATACGCAAGTAGGGTATGGGCCCCATATTAGCTTATCGGCCTTTCGATACTTCTTTCGATATTTTGTTTTATGGATAGGGGAAGGAAGTTCCCAAAAATTTTTGAGAGGAAAAGGGTTTTAGTCACCCCAAGGGAACCCCCAAGAAGTGTGGGTCACCCGTACTGCTGCGGCCCTGTTAATAAGGGCCTGGTGTGATTGGTGCGAAATGGTCAAATGCCTATAAAGGGGGCCCCCCTTTTTTGGTCACTGTGCTGTGAAATTAGAAAGGGAAAAAAGCGCTGTGCTGACCTGAGGGACAGTTAGAGATTGCATTTAGTGTACTGTGTGTGGGGCAGCAAAAACCCCTGGTAAAGTTTTTCCTTTTTCCCCGCATGTTTTTTTTAACAGCTCTGAAAAGGGGTGTGAGTGCCGGGGACGCTGCTTTTTCTCTGCATGAAACGCTGTCTGTGGCTCTACCGGTCACTAAGACTTTTTTTTTTTTTCAGGTAAAATTTTTGCAGCTCCAGCAATTTAACTATTGTGTGACGCGCTTCCCCCCGTATCCAATACATTTTGGGTTCAAAATAAAAAGTGACAAAGGGTAGCCTTTCACAGATTGGAAAGTTGTGTTTCAGTGTTCACCCTTAGCTGGTTTTTTATTTTTTGAGTGCCCTACCCCAGTTTTTTGTTCAGCACTGTGCTTGTACCTGCTGAGCTTTCAGTGCCCCCTTTTCATTTTCTCCCCAATTGGTTTGCTCATTCCCTTTTTTAAAAAAAATTATTAGTGTGACGCGTTCCCCCCGTATAAATACATTGGTTGCAAACATATAGAAGTAGACAAAGGAGTAGCCTTTACAGATTGTAACAGTTGTGTTTCAGTGTTCACTTGTCTCTGCTTAAAAACTTAGACCTTTTAATTTTCGACTTTCTTTATCAAAATCCAAGATGAAGAAGTCAGTGGTAGGCACGTGGTCGTGGCCGTGGATTTTTTGCGGGGAGAGGCAGGGGATTCTTGGCTGCTGCGCCTCAGTGACACAGAAAACCCCCAGTTTTCCCCGTGAGCGTTCCTTTATGCACATTTGGGAGGAGCTCGGTTCCCCCCTGCTGGGGGGAAGAACAAATTGAACCCCTTTTTGGTTGGATGGCACCCCAAAAGCATCACTTCTTTTCCCTTTCCCCTTCCCTCGGGGAAAACAACACTGTTGACAACCTTTGTCTGTTCACCGCCTTAAAATTCCCAGGGGTCAGAAGTTCTGTACAGGACCAGAGTCTCTGTTTTTTTGTTCTCAGAATCTTTGGCTCCCAAACGGGCAAAAGGCAAGCACTTTTTTCAATTTAAAAAAGGGGGAGTTGCAGTGATGCGAACGCTTGTCTCTTCAATTAAAAAGGCGGTGAGCCAGTGCCAGGACAGCACACCCGCAGAACCTCTTATGTGAGAGAACTCAGGGCCCCGGGTTTTGGGAGCATGGTGCTGCCCCCCACCATCCAAAAAAACACAGGTGTTGGAAGAGGGTAGTGGAGATGATAAGTCCGGCCCAACAGGCGTTTAGCAAAAGGAAGGTGGTGGGGGGCTCTGAGGAAAAATTTTTTCCCAAAAAGGTACAAAGGGAGGGGGGGGTGGCTGCAGACCGCGCTTGTAGCCCCCTTTGGCACCGTTGGAGCAGTTCTCTTAGAAAAGCAAAATTGGGCCCCAGACTTGCATGCGGGTCCTTTTTTGACAGACTTGTAGATGAATTTTATGTTCAATGAACTGTGTAAAGCAAAAAGTTAAAAGAGGAAAAAAACAGTACCTGAATACCCAAAAAAAGTGGAAAATGTACGGGGAAAACAGTAGCTGATTCAAAGAACATGGGGAAAGTAGGCCAAATACAGCACCACATTTTAGGTGTGTTCGAGCCTTAACCGCTCCACACCCGGGGTTCGATTTCACGGTTCCCGGGAATGGGGATGTTGTCCATAGACAAACTGTTATTCCCCCCAAAAAAGCAAGTTACAGTTTCCCACCCAGAACAAAAAACAGCCATCGGTAAAAGGCTGGGTAAAAGCGGCCATACTAGGCAAAAATCCCGAGCACAGGTTGTGTGGCCCCTTCAAAAACCCTTTTCCCTTTAAATGCTGTTTTCAGGTGGGTTGATGAAGTTTAGGAACTTTTGGATGGCAGTCCCACAAAATTTTGCCAACCGATTTTTTTTCAGCAGGAAAATTTCCTGCTTGCAAAAACAGTCGAGGGAAACATTAAACAGGGCTTTTAAAAAAGGGCAGTGCGGGCCACTGACCCCCGATCGTGGACCCTACCCATGGCCCCGGGACGATACTTTCC
>JARQOD010000004.1:241753516-241833020 GCA_033576555.1 Oophaga sylvatica | reverse complement strand
CTGCTGAACGTGTGTCACTGCCTCATCCTTGACATTTTTCTCTAATTGGTGCTGCTCCATTCTATTTAAAATAACTCTAATCTATTAGTGTGACGTGCTTCCATCCATATCCAATATATTGGTTGCAAACACTATAGAAGTACACAAAGGAGCCTTTCAGAGATAGTGAACAGTTGTGTGCAGTGTTCACTCTAGCTGAGGTTTTCATTTTTGGAGTGCAGATCACGCTCCAGTTAGTTCTTCAACCACTGCTGGTTGTAGTCTGCTGAAGTGTGTCACTGCCTCATCCTTGACATTTTTCTCTAATTGGTGCTGCTCCATTCTATTTAAAATAACTAATCTATTAGTTGACGCGCTTCATCCGTATCCAATACATTGGTTGCAAACACATAGAAGTACACAAAGGAGCCTTTCAGAGATAGTGAAAGTTGTGGGCAGTGTTCACTCTAGTCTGAGGTTTTCATTTTTGGAGTGCAGATCACGCTCCAGTTAGTTTTCAACCACTGCTGGTTGTAGTCTGCTGAACGTGTGTCACTGCCTCATCTTGACATTTTCTCTAATTGGTGCTGCTCCATTCTATTTAAATAACTCTAATCTATTAGTGTGACGCGCTTCCATCCGTATCCATACATTGGTTGCAAACACTATAGAAGTACACAAAGGAGCCTTTCAGAGATAGTGAACAGTTGTGTGCAGTGTTCACTCTAGTCTGAGGTTTTCATTTTTGGAGTGCAGATCACGCTCCAGTTAGTTTTCAACACTGCTGGTTGTAGTCTGCTGAACGTGTGTCACTGCCTATCTTGACATTTTTCTTAATTGGTGTGCTCCTTTATTTAATATACTAATCTATTGTGTGACGCTTCCATCGTATCCAATGTTGCAAACACTATAGAAGTACACAAAGGAGCTTTCAGAGATAGTGAACAGTTGTGTGCAGTGTTCACTCTATCTGAGGTTTTCATTTTTGGAGTGCAATCACGTCAGTTAGTTTTCACCACTGCTGGTTGGTTGCTGAACGTGTGTCACGCTCACTTGACTTTTCTTATGGTGCGCTCCATTCTATTTAAAATAACTCTATCTATTAGTGTGACGCCTTCCATCTATCCAATACATGGTTGCAAACACTATAGAAGTACACAAGGAGCCTTTCAGGATAGTGAACGTGTGTGCAGTGTTCACTTGTCTGAGGTTTTCATTTTTGGTGCAGATCACGCTCCAGTTAGTTTTCAACCACTGTGGTTGTAGTTGCTGAACGTGTGTCACTGCCTCATCCTTGACATTTTTCTGTAATTGGTGCTGCTCCATTCTATTTAAAATAACTCTAATCTATTAGTGTGACGGCTTCCATCCATATCCAATACATTGGTTGCAAACACTATAGAAGTACACAAAGGAGCCTTTCAGAGATAGTGACAGTTGTGTGTGCAGTGTTCACTCTAGTCTGAGGTTTTCATTTTTGGAGTGCAGATCACGCTCCAGTTAGTTCTTCAACCACTGCTGGTTGTAGTCTGCTGAACGTGTGTCACTGCCTCATCCTTGACATTTTTCTCTAATTGGTGCTGCTCCATTCTATTTAAAATAACTCTAATCTATTAGTGTGACGCGCTTCCATCCGTATCCAATACATTGGTTGCAAACACTATAGAAGTACACAAAGGAGCCTTTCAGAGATAGTGAACAGTTGTGTGCAGTGTTCACTCTAGTCTGAGGTTTTCATTTTTGGAGTGCAGATCACGCTCCAGTTAGTTTTCAACCACTGCTGGTTGTAGTCTGCTGAACGTGTGTCACTGCCTCATCCTTGACATTTTTCTCTAATTGGTGCTGCTCCATTCTATTTAAAATAACTCTAATCTATTAGTGTGACGCGCTTCCATCCGTATCCAATACATTGGTTGCAAACACTATAGAAGTACACAAAGGAGCCTTTCAGAGATAGTGAACAGTTGTGTGCAGTGTTCACTCTAGTCTGAGGTTTTCATTTTTGGAGTGCAGATCACGCTCCAGTTAGTTCTTCAACCACTGCTGGTTGTAGTCTGCTGAACGTGTGTCACTGCCTCATCCTTGACATTTTTCTCTAATTGGTGCTGCTCCATTCTATTAAAATAACTCTAATCTATTAGTGTGGGCTTCTCATCCGTATCCAATACATGGTTGCAAACACTATAGAAGTACACAAAGGAGCCTTTCAGAGATAGTGAACAGTTGTGTGCAGTGTTCACTCTAGTCTCTGAGGTTTTCATTTTGGAGTGCAGATCACGCTCCAGTTAGTTCTTCACACTGCTGGTTGTAGTCTGCTGAACGTGTGTCACTGCCTCATCTTGACATTTTTCTCTAATTGGTGCTGCTCCATTCTATTTAAAATACTCTAATCTATTAGTGTGACGCTCTTCATCCATATCCATCATACTTGGTTGCAAACACTATAGAAGTACACAAAGGAGCCTTTCAGATATAGTGAACAGTTGTGGCAGTGTTCACTCTAGCTGAGGTTTTCATTTTGGAGTGCAGATCACGCTCCAGTTAGTTCTTCAACCACGCTGGTTGTAGTCTGCTGAACGTGTGTCACTGCCTCATCTTGACATTTTTCTGTAATTGGTGCTGCTCCATTCTATTTAAAATAACTCTAATCTATTAGTGTGACGTGCTTCCATCCATATCCAATAATTGGTTGCAAACACTATAGAAGTACACAAAGGAGCCTTTCAGAGATAGTGTACAGTTGTGTGCAGTTTCACTCTAGTCTGAGGTTTTCATTTTGGAGTGCAGATCAGCTCCAGTAGTCTTCAACACTGCTGTTGTATCTGCTGAAGTGTGTCACTGCCTCATCCTTGACATTTCTCTAATTGGTGCTGCTCCATTCTATTAAAAAACTCAATCTATTGTGTGACGCGCTTCCATCCTACCAATACATTGGTTGCAAACACTATAGAAGACACAAGGAGCCTTTCAGAGATATGAACAGTTGGTGCAGTGTTCCTCTAGTCTGGTTTTCATTTTTGGAGTGCAGATCACGCTCCATTAGTTTCAACCACGCTGGTTGTAGTCTGCTAACGTGTGTCATGCCTCATCCTTGACATTTTCTCTAATGGTGCTGCTCCATCTATTTAATAACTCTAATCTATTAGTGTGACGCCTTCCATCCTACCATACATGGTGCAACACTATAGAATACACAAAGAGCCTTTCAGAGATATGAACATTGTGGCAGTGTTCACTCTGTCTGAGGTTTTCATTTGGAGTGCAGATCACTCCATTAGTTCTCAACCACTGCTGGTTGTAGTCGCTGAACTGTGTCACGCCTCATCCTGACATTTTCGTAATTGGTGCTGCTCCATTCTATTTAAAATAACTCTAATCTATTATGTGACGGCTTCCATCCATCCATATGTTGCAAACACTATAGAAGTACAAAGAGCCTTTCAGAGATGTGACTTTGTGCAGTGTTCATCTATCTGAGGTTTTCATTTTGAGTGCAGATCACCTCCAGTTAGTTCTTCAACCATGCTGTTGTAGTCTGCTGAACGTGTGTCACTGCCTCACCTTGACATTTTTCTTAATGGTGCTGCTCATTCTATTTAAAATAACTCTAATCTATTAGTGTGACGCGCTTCCATCCTATCCAATACATGGTTGCAAACACATAGAGTACAAAGAGCCTTCAGAATAGACAGTTGTTGCAGTGTCACCTAGCGGGTTCATTTGGAGTGCAATCACCTCCAGTTATTCAACACGCTGTTGTAGTCTGCGAACTGGCACTGCTCATCCTTGACATTTCCTATTCTCCTTCTTTAAAAAACTAATCTATAGGACGCCTCACCATCCAAACTTGTTCAACCTGGAGCCTTTCAGAGATAGTGAACAGTTGTGTGCAGTGTTCACTCTAGTCTGAGGTTTTCATTTTTGGAGTGCAGATCACGCTCCAGTTAGTTCTTCAACCACTGCTGGTTGTAGTCTGCTGAACGTGTGTCACTGCCTCATCCTTGACATTTTTCTCTAATTGGTGCTGCTCCATTCTATTTAAAATAACTCTAATCTATTAGTGTGACGCGCTTCCATCCATATCCAATACATTGGTTGCAAACACTATAGAAGTACACAAAGGAGCCTTTCACACCTAGTGAACAGTTGTCTGCAGTGTTCACTGTAGTCTCTGCGTAATAACCACACTTAGGCCTTATAACTTTTCTGACTTTCTTTATCAATCTACCAAGATGAAGAAGGCAGGGAGTAAGGCACGTGGTCGTGGCCGTGGAGTTTCAGCAGGGAGAGGACGTGGGGATTCTGTGTCTGCTGCCACCCCCAGTGACACAGCATCCACCAGTTTTCCCCGTGAGCGTTCCTTTATGCGCACTTTTGTAGGAGGTCGGCGTACCCCGCTGCTGCGGGAAGAACAAATTGAAGCCGTTGTTGGTTGGATGGCAGCCAATGCATCGACTTCAATTGCTTCCACCTCCTCTCAGGACCACAACACTGTTGAGCAACCATCTGTCTCTTCACCGCCTGTCAAATTGCCCAAGCAGTCAGAGAGTTCAGAACTGGAGCCAGCTGAGTCTCTGCTTCTGTTCTCAGAATCTGTTGGCTTGCAAACAGGGGCCCAGCCAAGCAGCATTCTGGAATGTGAAGAAGAGGGAGTATGCAGTGATGCGCAACAGCTGTGTCTCTCTGAATCTAAAGAGGCGGGTGAGCCAGTGCCGATGGTCAGCACACCGCAGAACGCATCTGATGATGATGAGACTCAGGTTCCAGTTTCTGTTGAGCATGGTGCTGTCCAGACCACCCAACAGCAGCAGGTGTTGGAAGAGGGTAGTGGAGATGATGAGGTCCAAGACCCAACATGGCGTGAGGAACAGGAAGGTGGTGGGAGCAGCTCTGAGGAAGAGATTGACCCAACGGTACAAACAGGAGGGAGAGGTAGGCTGCAGACTCGGTTGCCTGTAGCCTCCAGTTTGGCACCTGTTCGGAGCAGTTCTCTTACAAAAGTCAAAATGGGCGCTCCCAGGACTTGCACTGCGTGGTCCTTTTTTGACACACTTGCAGATGATATTTGCTATGTCAAATGCAAGCTGTGTAAGCAAAAAGTAAAAAGAGGTAAAAGTGTCAGTAACCTCAATACCACAAATATGTGGAAACATGTGCAGACAAAGCACGTAGTTGAGTTACAAAGACACACTGGAGATGTAGGCCAACCTACAGCAGCACCTACATCTTCAGCTCGTGTTGGAGCCTCTTCCTCCAGCTCACACACAGCTGGTTCGGCTTCCTCACAGGATCGCCATGGAAGAACCTCGGTCACTGTTGTCCAGAGCATAAGTGTTATTCCACCCACAGCAGCAAGTTCCCTGTCATCCTCACACTCCCAGGCCACAAAACAGCCATCGGTAGCACAGGCATGGGATAAAAGATGGCCATACTCGGCAAACCATCCACGAGCACAGGCTCTGAATGGTGGCATTACAAAACTCCTGTCCCTTGAAATGCTGTCATTCAGGCTGGTGGAGACTGAGAGTTTCCGGAACTTAATGGCATTGGCAGTCCCACAATACAATGTGCCAAGCCGATTTTATTTCAGCAGGCAAGCCGTTCCTGGTCTGCAAAAGCATGTTGAGGGAAAAATTAAACATGCGCTACTAAACGCCGTCAGTAGCAAGGTCCACCTGACCACCGATGCGTGGACCAGTACCCATTGCCAGGGACGATACCTTTCCCTCACTGCCCATTGGGTCAATGTTGTGGAGCCGGGTACAGATCTTGCGAGTGGCGCTGTACGTGTTCTGCCAACTCCAAGGATTGCAGGAATCCAGTCTGTACACATTGACTCCTACTCCAGTTCCTCAGAATCATCGCTGCAGGAGCCGTCACGGTCTACCTCCACATGGACCCGTGAACGCTTACCTGTTGCGACAGATATGAGAACAGCCGTGGCCAAACGTCAACAGGCCGTCCTCAAATTAATTTCAATGGGGAATCGAAGCCACACAGCGCGGAGGTCTGGAATGCCATCAAGCAGGAGAGCGACGTGTGGTTTTTGCCAGTGAATCTACAGCCAGGCTTGGTAGTGTGTGACAATGGCCGAAATCTGGTGGCAGCTCTGGGCCTTGGCAACATCACTCACATACCATGTCTGGCACATGTGCTCAACTTGGTCGTGCAGAGTTTTTTGAGGGAATATCCGATCTTGATGAACTGCTGCACAAGGTCCGCCTAGAGTGCGCTCACTTGCGACGTTCCAGCATGGCCAGATCGCGCATTGCAGCTCTGCAACGCAGATTTCGCCTTCCTGAACATCGCATCATATGTGACGTACCCACCAGGTGGAATTCCACGTTACATATGTTGGAGTGGTTGTGTGAGCAGCAGCCAGCAGTAATGGAGTATCAGCTGCATCAGGCGCAATCAAGTCGCAATTTGCACCGTCCACACTTCACCACTACTGAGTGGGCCTCTATGAAGGACATCTGCAACATTTTGCGTGCGTTTGATGAGTCAACGCGGATGGCGAGTGCAGATGATGCACTAGTCAGCCTGACTGTCCCCCTTATCTGCCTGCTTCAAAAAACACTGCAAGCACTAAGGGATGAGGTTTTGGAAGAGGTGGAGGATGAGGAGTCACAAATTCCATCACCTTCTGGACAGTCAGCGCAATGTGGTTCCTCACAAAGGGCTGGGCAGGGCTCACTTTGTGAGGAGGATGAGGCGGAGTCAATGGAGGAGGAAAAAATCGCTACAGAGGGAGGTACACAACGCTCTAGTCAGTATGTAGAGCTAGGGTGGGGTGTTGCAGAGCAGGCAGAGATGACATTTCTTAGAGAGGAAAGCGTTTGTTGGCCAGTTGGGAGTCTGCAGCACATGGTTGATTTCATGCTGCAGTGCCTGAGAAACGACTGCCGCATCGCCCACATTCTCACCACGTCTGATTATTGGGTGTACACCTCCTAGACCCTCGCTACCGGGACAACTTACAAAGCCTCATCACACCGTTGAACCGGGAGCGTAAAATGCGGGAGTACCAAGACACACTGGTGCAATCCATAATGTTCTCCATTCCAGCCGAGAGCGCTGCTGCTACTGCTTTACAAAGCAGCTCTGTGCGTCGAGGCAGTGGAGACAGCTCTGCAACACGAGGGAGCACAAGCAGCGCCTCTGCACAAGGCAAGACCAGTATGTTCCAAATGTGGCGAAGTTTTGTGGCAGCGCCACCAATGTCTACACCATCCGAGACGCCTCCAGTCACCAGGAGGCAACGTTTCCGTAAGATGGTGACAGACTACATGTCTTGCCCTCTCAGTGTACTCCCAGATGGCTCTTCCCCTTTCAAGTTTTGGGTCTCTAAGCTGGATACATGGCCAGAGCTTAGCCAGTATGCATTGGAGGTGCTGGCTTGCCCTGCTGCCAGTGTATTATCGGAGCGCGTCTTTAGTGCTGCAGGTGGTGTACTAACAGACCGTCGTATGCGACTATCCTCCGATAATGTAGACCGGCTTACTTTTCTGAAAATGAACAAGGCATGGATCTCGCCTGAATTTGCCTGTCCGTTTTCCGATTAAATAACTGGTTGGCAACGTTATCCATGTTTCCTGTTATGTTCATCTATCTACCACCTGAACTCTACTCCCTGGGCTACAACACTGCCAGTCAGAGGGGAATGATCAGTTACCAACCAAAATGTTCTCCCCAACAGATAGTAGCGCAACGACTCCAGTGCCCACTTGATCGCCAGGCACTCTCTCTACAATGCTGTATCTGGTTTCAGCTGGAGTAAGCTTTCGACTCAGGAAACTAATGGGATGCTCCTCCCCGTTAACTTCCTGAGACAACACGGCACCCACACCTACCTCTGACGCATCTGTCTGGACAATGAATTCTCTTTTGAAGTCGGGTGTGATCAAAAATGGTGACACACACAGTGCCCCTTTTAGTTTTACAAACGCTTCTTCAAGCTGATCATTCCATTGCCACCATTACTGACTTCCTGCCTTTTAGGCAGTCAGTTAACGGCGCCGACAGGGTTGCAAAATTGGGAATAAACCGCCGGTAGTATCCCACTAACCCCAAAAACCCTTTCACTTGTTTTGTGGTGGAGGGACGGGGCCAGTTATGGATTGCCTCCACTTTGTTTATTTGGGGTTTGATAACTCCTCTCACAATCACATACCCCAGGTACCGAGCTTCCTCCAACCCTATGGAACACTTGTTTGGGTTGGCAGCTAGCCCTGCTTGTCTCAGCGAATGTATCACTGCCTGTACCTTGGCTAAGTGACTTTCCCAGTCTGTACTGTACACCACAATATCGTCCAGATTGTCCGCGGCATATCGGCGATGAAGACGAAGAACAACGTCCATTAACCTCTGGAATGTCGCTGGAGCGCCATGCAACCCGAAGGGTAGGACTATATACTGGAACAGTCCCTCGGGTGTTACAAAAGCCGTTTTCTCTCTCGCTGCTTTTGTTAGGGGCACCTGCCAATACCCTTTTGTGAGGTCAATGACTGAAAAATAACGGTCCTGCCCAAACCGCTCTATTAACTCATCGACCCGGGGCATGGGGTAGGCGTCAAACTTTGAAATTTCATTCAGTTTTCTGAAGTCATTACAGAACCTTAGTGTCCCATCTGGCTTTGGTATTAGGACTATTGGGCTGGCCCACTCACTCTGGGACTCTTCAATGACCCCTAACTGCAGCATCTTCTTGACCTCTTCCTTGCTGGCTTGTCGCCGGGCCTCAGGCAGCCGATATGGCTTTAATTGTACTTTGCCCTGCGGCTCAGTGACAATGTCATGTTGGATTAGGGAGGTACGACCAGGAAATTCCGAAAAAACATCTGTATTTCAGCTAACAAACTCTCGGACTTCCTGAACTTGTCTGGGCGACAAAGTGTCTGGTATTTTGACGGCGGAGAGGACTTCTCTTGCCTTCTCCTGAGGCAAGGAAGCCATCTGTACTGGAAATGCAGGCCGTGGACAATCCTCACCAAGCGTGTCTCTGTCTTTCCATGGTTTGAGCTGATTCACATGGTATACCTGTTCTGGCTTTCTCTGCCCTGGTTGCTGTACTTTATAGTTTACTGGTCCCACCTTCTCTATAATGTCGTAGGGTCCCTGCCACCTTGCAAGGAACTTACTATCCACTGTAGGCACAAGTACCAACACCCGATCCCCAGGGTTAAAGGACCTTACCCGTGCCTCCCGGTTATAGACCTGCCTCTGTGACCTTTGTGCTGCTTCCATATGTTCTCGGACTAATGGTAGGACTGTCTCCATTCTCTCTTGCATTTTGGCCACATGTTCTATCACACTTTTGTGGGGAGTTGTATGGTTTTCCCAGGCCTCTTTTGCTATATCGAGTAAGCCATGGGGATGTCTGCCATATAATAGTTCAAAGGGCGAGAACCCCGTAGATGCCTGGGGCACCTCCCGCACTGCAAACATCAGATATGGCAACAAGAGATCCCAGTCCAAAGCATCTTTCAAGACTGGTTTTTTAAACATATTCTTCAGGGTTTTTAATTGAACCTTTCTACTAAACCGTCTGTTTGGGGATGATAGACCGATGTGCGCAACTGTTTAACACTTAACAAGTGGCACAGTTCCTTCATGATTTTTGACATAAAGCGGGTCCCCTGATCTGTTAAGATTTCTTGACGGATTCCCACCCGAGAGAACATACCCATGAGTTATTTTGCGATCTGTTTGGCCGAGGTGTGTCGCAGGGGAATAACCTCAGGATACCTGCTAGCGTAATCTAGAACTACGAGGATGTGTTGATGACCCCTTGGTGATTTATTAACCGGACCCACCAGATCCATGGCTATTGTCTCAAACGGTACCTCTATAATTGGTAATGGTAATGGCACCAAGGGACTCCGAAAATGAGGCTGCGGACTGGTTATCTGGCACACGGGACAAGAGTTACAATACTGTTTAACTTCTTCATAGACCCCTAGCCAGTAAAACCATTATAGAATTCTGTCTAGGGTTTTCTTTTGTCCCAAATGTCCCCCTAGTACATGCGCATGCGCTAAGTCCATTACCAACCTCCGATATGACTGCGGTACCAGCAATTGCTCGACAATTTCCCCATGTATTTTTTCAACCCGATACAGCAAATCTTGGTTCATCTCGAATTGGGGAAATACTGTAGCTGCCCCGGGGTGTTGGGGTTCCCCATTGACAACCAGTACATTTTCACGGGCTGGAGTCAACGTAGGGTTGCCACTGGTGCCGACGACTGTTCTGTGGGAGGGATAATTACAGGCCAAAGCACAGAAAATAACGGTAAATCTCTCCCCATTATTACCTCATAATGCAAATTAACCACCACCCCCACCTCGTCTCACCTCCTCCCCGCTGACGTGTTTATCATCACCAGGGCGGTAGGATAATGTTTTAAGTCCCCATGAATACACAACACACCCATTTTCAGAGCAGTATACTCGCTGATTTGGACGTGGCTGGCTCGTATTAGGGTCACGAGACTACCTGAGTCCAGTACAGCCACAGCAGGGTTACCCTCCACCTCCACTTTACACAAATGGTTCATACTGGGTCCCTCTGGTTTGCCCACTGCACACATGTGTTCTGCATAGTGAGACTGATAGTAGCCAAAGTTGTTGTCCATGGGCTCAGTCAGGTGGGGCAATCAGCTCTCACATGTCCTGGTTCTTGGCACCGCCAACAGATTATGGGGCCCCTTTCGTTCCCCGACCCGTCCTGGGCGGCCCTCCGAGTCTCTGCTCACCGAGCTGTGGGTGAAGGTTTGGGGAATTTACTTGATACCTTCCGGGTAGTCTCTCCCTGTATCTCCTTGGTAGCCCCATATCTTTCAATGAGGTCTACCATTTGGAGACCATCAGTAGGGGCTGCCTGTCCAATAGTGTTGAGCGATACTGCTCGATATCTAAAAATATCGTATCGAAATGGTATCGCCGATATCACTAAATATCGTCGATATCCGATTCTGATACCTGAAGTCCCATGTAAGTCCATGGGAACAAAATATCGCAACAAAAAAAACCCTTTCTTTCGTTGTAAACACAAAATATACACACATAGAATACATATATTTAATATATATATATATATATATATATAAATGTCATTGTGACATATATATAGACATATATTTATAGTTTATACACTTCTACATAGTAAAATAGACTCTGATTCAATTGCCGGGTAAAGCCGTGACATACCCCATAGAAGTCGACGGGCTCGGTGCCGAGTACCCCCAAAACCTCTGGCTCTGTGCGACTCAACTTGGGCGTCACGAACAGGATTCTGTAGCTCGCTATAAGCGAGTCCTGTGTGCCTGAATTGAACTGGTTTTGTGCTTGAGAATTGCTAAAATCATCAGAGAATGTATTTGCCATTTTTCAGCCATATCTGCGTCACGACGAGGCACTGGTGAAGAAGAAGGGCGTGCTCTTCGTGGGTGTACACTCACTCAGTGGTGCGAAAACGATGGCCGACCACTGTAAATGGTACTGCAATGTAACATCGTGCCCCACAGCTCTTCAGTTCCACCTCCTCATCCTCCTCAGTGTGCGGAAACTAACACGAAGGTCCCGCCTCCCTACAAAAGAGGGGCCCTCTCCAGATGCTAATGACACATGTGACTTGGCAGAGATGGCTAATGGACACGAGCAGAAGTGTGAAGGGATGGAGCAGTCAGAGCTCTCCCCCACGGAAGCGACCCGATCGCCACGGAACCACCGTTGTGCACCCGGCCTGGAAACCCTCCTACGCTGCAAGAAGCGGAGGATACCCTAAGAGGCCTGGCCCGGCACCGGGAGGAGGTCGCCAGGATGGAAGCCAGCTGGCGTGCCCTAAAACTAAACTTGGAGCGGCACCAATCCCTCTTACCTGAAGTGTCTGTACCGGAAGGTGAGGCACCCGTTCTAGTAGAGGAGCCCTTGCAATGTGATCCGGTTGACGTTTATCGCAGTGGAGGCACCCGTTCCTGGAAAAAACTCTGCACCGGCAGCACCCCAGATCCCGCTGTCTGCCCCCGTCGCTGAGACAGAAGAAGCGACACCCATCCTCATGGAGGAGGCCGCGCAGGCACCAGAGGTCTACCTGCCTGTACCGGAGCCCCGACTGTCATCTGTTCCAGAGCCGGCTGCTTCCTCCGCAGGTGAGCGCCGCCAGGACTGGGGGGCGCCAGGAGAGCTGCCGCAAACCGGACACTGTAAGCTGCAGTTTGATGGTGGAGACATGGAGCTGCTGGTGGAGGAGAATTTCAACCGGCTCAGGAGGAAGAGTGGAGACGTTGGGAGCGGGAAGCAGAGCGACAAAGGGAGCAGCGAGAAACCCAAAAGCTTCGCCAACGTCAGCTGGAGAAGGACCGGGCAGATAAGGACCGGATGAGAAAAGATAAAGGAACCCTGTGGGAGCCGCAGCGTAAGGGTGCAGTACGGAGCTTTAAATTGAAAGGTGATTGGGGCTTCATCCAGGAGCCTGGACTTTATTTAGAAGTCTTTGTGACCCGGCGGGACGTGGAGACTCACCTCCCAGAAGGACACCCGGGGAGGGACCTGTTGCCAGGAGACTTGGTGACTTACACCCGACACTGGGGTTACAATGGATGGTACGCCCTAAATGTTACCAGGTGCGACCCATACTCCCCAGAGTGTCAGGAACCTGTGAGACCTCTCAGAGCCTTCAGCCTCCCACATCCAGGCCTCTGCAAAAGTGCCCACCCAACGCCGTAAATCTCCCCAGCCTCCCTCAGTGGTCTCCTCAGCAGCCCCAGCTATGGACATGATAAGTATAGCTGACCCGTACCCGGCGCCTGTTAGGCCCCCTGGGGTTCGTTCAGTCCGGGACATAGGGTTCCAGACCCGGAGGGAGATGAAAGAGGTGGCCACACAGACCCAGATAGCGGGTCACGACTTGACTGTACAGGCCACACGACGTCATCAGGTCCTGGTGGTCCTTGGTGCCTCGGATGTTTGGCAAGCATCAGAAGAGTACTTTTATTACAGTCTCATCCTGAGACGCCATCGATCTCCTGTAAAAAAATGAAAAAAAAAAAAAAAAAGTATACCACCTGACCGACGCAGTCCATAGTAACGAGTGTCCCACGACGATCCAGCTCTGCTACATCAGAATGACAGGCAGAGCCTGTCATCCCGGCGCAGCACAGCTGATTACCTGCTTCCCCGGCGGTGACGTCATCGGACTGGTTTACGGCCGGGATTACCCTGCAGTCACTGCAGTTATCGCGAAAAACTGCATGTGACCGCCAGGGAGAAGATAATGGCGGCCATCAAGCAGTCCAGGACGTGACCGCCGGAGATCTTCTGCCAGGTAAGTGCCGCTGACTCCTGACAGACCCGACCGACGGACACTCACAGTGACAGTGACAAATCCGATTCCGGTATTCGATATGACGAAAATATCGGTATTCGGAATCGAAAGGCCGATACAGCTAATATCGGCCGATACCCGATATTTGCAGTATCGTATCGCTCAACACTACTGTCCAACCCATGTTTGAAGGGTGTGGGGCAAAGTTCTCCAGAATTTATCAGTCACTATACGATCCAGCATAGCGCGGGGTGACAACACCTCTGGCTGCAATCCACTTTTCTATCAGGTGTATCAAGTCATAATACTGGTACCGAGCTGGCTCGGAAGGGGAAAACTTCCACTGGTGTACCCGCTGGGCCCAGACCAAAACATTTACCCCAAGACGTGCAAGTATCTCACCCTTGACGCTCTCATAGTCCTCCTGTTGCTCGGGGAGTAGGTCCCTATAGGCTTTTGCGGGTCCTGAAGTAAAAAACGGAGCCACGATCTCGGCCCACTGGTCCCGGGGCACTCTCTCCCTTTTTGCCACGCCTTCAAACATCTCCAGGTACACCTCGACGTCATCTGATTGCTCCATATTTCGGATCGGTGTACGCACCGCTTTACAGACATCCTGACATCCCCGGGCAGCTCCTGCTGTCTGCGGCGCTGTGATGTGCTGCATCAGTAGACTATTGTTTTCCTGTTGCTGTCGATTAAATATCTGCTGCTGCTCCATAGCCTGCTGCTGTATAGCCTGCTGCCGCTCCATAGCCTGCTGCTGTATAGCCTGCTGCTGCTGCATAGCCTGCTGTTGCTGCTGTGTAGTCTGCTGTTGCTGTCGCATGGCCTCCACCAGCATTTTTACGGTGTTCTCCATCTTCGGACAGTTATCCACCGGGTTTTGCGTCACTTTCTTTACCCAGGACATTTAGTGTCATGCAGGAAAAAACAGCCTGACCTCACTGCGTTGCCCGCATTGAAGCCACCAATTGTAGGGATCCGCTTTGGTAGGCAGGGCTGGGCCGCAGTAATGAGGCAAACACACAGCCTTTTAGTTCAAATTTCAGTGGTTTTAATCATGATTTCAACAAAAAGTCCAGATAACAAAATAAAAACAGAACATAAATCACTACAGTTTGGAGAACCACTGGTCCCAGACTCACCCTTGCTTGGGACGGGCTTAACTAAGCGGCTGCAGGTCAGCAGAGACCGCCAGGTCCCATTACGGGTGGTCTGGTACTCGCTTCCTGGTGCACACTGGCACACAGTAACAAAACAATCTTCCAGGCTGACTCCAGCCAAACTCCTTCCTTCCACACACCAACTACAACAGCTCCTTATTTTATTGGCCTACTCCACACCCTCAGGTGAGGTACACATGAGCTGATCAGATCACGTTACTATGACCTTATCACAGGTCCTTGTGATCATGTAAAATCATGAGCAAACTTCAGTCTGCTAGAAGAAATATATCTCCCATCCAGCAAGATCCCCTTTGGTGTACCACACCGGCAAGAAGTCTCCTGTTCCCTACACATGCACAGAAAAACCCATGTCGAACATGCTCCAAATAGGGAAGAGCCGTCACCCTGATTGTTATGCTTAAAACAGGAAAGATTGAAGTTTTCAAGGCCTAAAATGATCAATTTTACTAAGAAATATGGACAAATATTAATTTGTCATCACAGCGCATATCTGCACATGGCTAGTAGAAATGGTAACAAAAACTAAAACATAGTGTTTACTTTTGGAAATTAATGCATAAAACTAAATTTCATAATTATCAATTAATGGTTCTTAAGGAACGTTATCTGTACCTGTAAGATAATGCAGTCAATGGATGTACGAATCATAAACATCATCATCATCCTCACGAGTTTTATTTATGACAGACATAATAAAATACAAAGACTGAGGACAACTGTAACTTCACACACCATATATGAAATGGCCAGCATTTAAACCTGGTAATAATGCGCAATAATAAATAATTACACCTAGAAAGTGCATCATGCATACTAACAATAGGTAGTTAGACCTGCAAGTGCTGGTGAAACAACCACAACAGATATAAATTAATAATGCTATATAGCTATCACAGTGCATAGTTACTCATGGACAATGTCGATCTAATACTGTACCTCAATAAAGGCAGCGTCACCCATCATGCTTGTTTGTCTTGTAGATTGTTGAAGAGGGAATTTTTTTTTGTTTTTGTTTTTTTAAATTCCTTTTTATTTGTATTTTCAAAACAAAAATGCCACATAAGGCGTTACACATCTCGGTCGCAGCCGATATGGTCATAAAATAAACATTGTAAAAGTCAAAGTAACAAGAGAACAGAAAACCGAAACTCGTTAATAATTGTAAGGAAAACCCTAAGTTCTAGGATTCCTCCCGTCATCTTCCTTCTCTAACTTTGCTGTGATCCTGATTAAACAATTTCACTCGTCACCCTTCTCTGGCGTGTATTTTTTCAAATTCTCGCCACCTTTCCATTCATTTATCCGATCATGTTAAAATATAAGGCTTTCCTCAATATCAGCATGATCGATCATGATCCCATGTTTATTCGTTAACGCTGTAATATGTTGATGAATGTGATTTCCTTTCGCTAGTCGTGATAATAGTCTCCCTGATTTGCTACCATAACGATAAAGATCGGCTCTATAATTCATATTACTGGTTCTCTCGCGTCGATCTACCCATAGGTCAAAGTCAGCCTTAAGGGTATGCCACACTAAACAAGGTTGTTAACAAGATCGCTAAAATACGTCACTATTTAGCGATCTCGTTAGCGACGTAGTTGTGTGTGGCATGTAGTAACGACGTGGCCCCTGCTGTGATCTCGCTGATCGTTCACTAGAGTTCTGGACCGTATTTTGATCGTTGGCGTCCCGCTGGTGACGCTATATCGCTGTGTCTGGCACCTTTTGTGAACGATGTGTGACCTCGTTAACGACGTATTAGTCAGCGGCGCAGGCTGGACTTTGTTTTCTTTTGTTAACGCCCTACAGCTCTGATTGGTGACCACAACATCGCCTCAGCTATAATAACTGCGCCCCCATCCATTGTTTCCAGAGCACTTTATGGGTCTCTTTTTGGGTTGTTGCGAGGATAGTATCGCGTGTCGGAGTTTTGCGATCCTGTTTGTTGCGCAGTGGTGGGTTTTTGCGATCCTGTCTGAGTCGCTAGAGCACCATCCATCCTCATTTGGATCTTCGGGATATTTTGATTCAAGGTACATATTATTTGTGATGTTGTTTGATAATGTTTTTTAACCTTATTTTTTTTTTTTGTCTGCTTTATTTATTTTACATCCCTGACCTTATTTTTTTTTTTTGTCTGCTTTATATATTTAACACCCCTGACCTTATTTTTTTTTTTTTTTCGTCTGCTTTATATATTTAACACCCCTGACTTTATTTTTTTTTTTCGTCTGCTTTATTTATTTTACACCCCCCACCATTGTAGACACTTGTAAACTGTATATTAAATGTTAACAGAAAAGTTTATTTTTTTTTTATATATTTTTTATTCTATTCTTTATTTTATTTTGTTTAAACACTTTATTAATAGTAATTAATTAGTAATTAACTTTTCTCTTCTTTACCGTACAGGTTGCACATAATGAACCTGTCCACCGTGGAGCGTGTGATTGTGGCAGTTGCACTGTCAATGGAGGCAGATCGTCAGGAAGAGGCGCGGGTGGAAGAGAGGCGCTCCAAGCGAAAGCGTCGCATGTGGACCAGGGAATGGCTGGAGCAGAGGTCCAAATTCTCCCACATGCATCTAGTGAGGGAGTTGCAGGAGAAGAATCCGCAGGATTTCCGGAATTATCTACGGATGTCGGAGGATTCATTCAAGCTCCTACTGGAAGCTGTGAGGCCACTCATTGAACGGCAGGATACCCGGATGCGTGCAGCTGTTTCAGCAGAGGAACGTTTGGCAGTAACGCTGCGATTTCTGGCAACCGGACGTTCAATGAAGGATTTGCAATATTCTGCTGCAATTTCTCGGTCGCTGCTTGGAGAACTAATTCCGGAGACATGCAATGCCATCGTCCGCAGTTTACGGAGCTACATGCCTTTTCCCAAATCAGTGGCGGAATGGCAAATTATTGCCTCTGATTTTGAAAGGATTTGGCAGTTCCCAAACTGTGGTGGTGCCTTGGATGGCAAACATGTGCGGATCACGCAACCAGCCAACAGCGGATCCTTTTTTCATAATTACAAGGGCTACTTCAGCGTGATCCTCATGGCCCTTGTTAATGCCAATTATGAATTTATTGACGTTAATGTTGGCATTAATGGAAGGGTTTCTGACGGTGGCGTTTTGGAGCACACAAGTTTTGGTGAACGGTTGTTTAATAATAAACTTAACTTGCCAACCAACATGGACACCACCGCCAACCTAAACTTTGTGTTTGTGGGCGATGAAGCCTTCCCCCTTCATGAGCATCTTGTTAAACCATACCCACAAAAGACTTTGACAGGGGAAAGGCGGATTTTTAACTACAGACTGTCTAGGGCACGGCGCGTTGTGGAGAATGCCTTCGGCATAATGGCCAATCGCTTCAGGGTTTTCCACACACCAATCAACATGAAGCTGGAATCTATAGACTCAGTGGTGTTGGCCTGTTGTGTGCTGCACAATTTTCTAAGAAAACGCGATGCTGGTACTTACAGTCCGCCAGGATTCATGGACTCGGACAACAATGGTGACGTGGTGCTCGGAGAATGGCGTGACAATGATCCCGCTATTGCAGGCCTTCAACCTGTCAATCAAGGCAGGAGCAAGGACAATGTGAAGGCCAGCAGAGACAAGTACTGCCAATACTTTAATGGGCCTGGTGCAGTGAGTTGGCAGCATCAGGTCTAGTTTGATTTTGAGAATGTTTGACTTCACCCTTTTTTTTAACAATGTTTTGATAATAAAATATTTTTATTTTAAAAATGCATTCGTGTTTTTTTCAATTATTTTACCAATATGGGAGAAGGGCTAATGATGGGTGAGATGTGGGGAGGGAGTAATGGGGATGGCAACGAGACATGTTACCAGCTGCTGTAGTTTTTAAAATCTTTTCAAAGGCTTTTTTGTTGTTTTATTTTTTGTTTTACATTGTATCTACTTGTCACACACGTGCTCATGGGAGTACCATCAGTCATAGGAGTTAATTGTTAAAAAAATAAAGAAAAAAGTTTCAAATATTTACAATTATTTTAAGGGCCTATGGTCTCACTAGCGTTCAAACATTATAATTATATATAACAGATAATACACCACAGCTGCATATATAAAGTTTAAATATATAATATATATATTTTAGTCATAATATGAAAGATTAAAAAATTGTTATACATATATTTGAAAATTCTTGGGAGGTAAAGGTCAACATTCACCAGGGAATCAGCTATTCACAGATATGCGACGTCATTGTGATCGCATGTGACTACTCACACACAGCTACACAGATATGCATACAGATATGCAAAAAGCCATTGTGATTTGCAAGGGGATTAGCGAGCCCCAGCCATCAAGATATGCAACGTTATTGTGATCGCAATTTGACTACTCACGCTATGCAAAAAGCCATTGTGACTTGCAAAGGGGATTAGCGAGCCCCAGCCATCAAGATATGCGACGTTATTGTGATCGCAATTTGACTACTCACGCTATGCAAAAAGCCATTGTGACTTGCAAAGGGGATTAGCGAGCCCCAGCCATCAAGATATGCGACGTTATTGTGATCGCAATGTGACTACTCACGCTATGCAAAAAGCCATTGTGACTTGCAAAGGGGATTAGCGAGCCCCAGCCATCAAGATATGCGACGTTATTGTGATCGCAATGTGACTACTCATGCTATGCAAAAAGCCATTGTGACTTGCAAGGGGATTAGCGAGCCCCAGCCAAAAGATATGCGACATCATTATGATCGCAATGTGACTACTCACACACTGCAGCTACACAGATATGCAAACAGATATGCAAAAAGCCATTTGTGATTTGCAAGGTGAAGATTGTCACGAGCCCCAGCCATAAAGACATGACACGCCATTGTGATCGCTTACCTTGGAACAGTGGTATTGCGATTGCAACAGCATCTCATATCTGTGCTTGGCTGCCGCATGGCTGCTGCGGTCACTTTTCAATCGCAAAACCGTTTTGCGTCGCGGTGCGGCCGCACGTAACGTGCGCACGCTGTGACGTCATGGCGCTGGCGTCGCCCAATACGCTGTTGTTTGTAATGGCGGCAATGGCGGCGACGAGACAGCGCGGGCCTAAATGGTCCGATGAGGAGGTCCGTTTTCTCATTAAGAAGATGGACTCTGGGACTACCACTGCAGGCTACCTGTGGCGCATCCAATGCGCCACAAAAGGGTATGCCTGCACAGGATCCAGCGGGGCCTGCAGAGGAGGTTAATGTGCTGCGCACAAAAGCGCAATTCAGGAAGAAGCTGGCGGACCTGCGATACCGCTCACGCGATAGGGTCGCCAGCATCCGGGCCCAGCTCCGCAGGCCTCTGAGTGAGTATTCATGAGGGTATCTGGAGAGCGCACGCAGCGCACGACAAACGCACATGAACGCGTGCAAGCGCGCCTGCCGTGGGAGTACCGCCAGTGATGTTGCATGTTGCAGGCAGCGATGGGAGTACCGCCAGTGATGTTGCATGTTGCAGCAGCGATGGGAGTACCGCCAGTGATGTTGCATGTTGCAGGCAGCGATGGGAGTACTGCCAGTGATGTTGCAGGCAGCGATGGGAGTACCGCCAGTGATGTTGCATGTTGCAGGCAGCGATGGGAGTACCGCCAGAGATGTTGCATGTTGCAGGCAGCGATGGGAGTACCGCCAGTGATGTTGCAGGCAGCGATGGGAGTACCGCCAGTGATGTTGCATGTTGCAGGCAGTGATGGGAGTACCGCCAGTGATGTTGCAGGCAGCGATGGGAGTACCGCCAGTGATGTTGCAGGCAGCGATGGGAGTACCGCCAGTGATGTTGCATGTTGCAGGCAGCGATGGGAGTACCGCCAGTGATGTTGCATGTTGCAGCAGCGATGTGAGTACCGCCAGTGATGTTGTATGTTGCAGCGCAGCGATGGAGAGTACCGCCAGTGATGTTGCATGTTGCAGGCAGCGATGGGAGTACCGCCAGTAATAATGGGGATTCTGAATTGTATATTTCATTTACAGCACCACCTTCACCAGCACCAGCTGCTCCACCGTCCCCAGCTACCCCTCCACCTCCATCTTCTCCTTCCCCGGCTACCCCTCCACCACCAGCATCACCTCATCTCTCACCCCTTCACCGCCAGCAACCCCCCCTCATGACTCTGTGGGTTCCAGCCCTTCCCCCGACGTTGCCTTCTCTCCAGCATCATCCCGTCACACGGATGCAGGCTCCCCATCAGGTAATTAACGCACATTATATAAGCTTCAGACATGTTTGAGAACTTTGTAAGGTCTTATGTGTAATGGCTGTTGTGATATTATTTTTTTTTCTGTGTTTCCCTAGCCGGCGGAGCATCAGGTTCTGGGTGGGCAGTCAGCGGTTCCTCTGATGAAAGCCGTAAGTGTTAATTAACATAACATGTACATGTTGATGTTGCAACAGAATTCACTATTAACTGTTACCTTTACCTCCACAGAAATCCCCACTGCCCAGGACCTGTTGGTGTCCCACCGCCGGCTGATGGCGGAATTGAGCAGCGCTGTGGCAGCCATTAATACTGCGGTCGCAGCGCTGCAAAGAACCATGGGAGCTCTGCATCACCACGGGTGATGCTGGAGAGGGTATCTTCTGGTCTCCGGGGCCCTCAGTAATTTATTTTCTTTGTTAATTATTTTGTAGTTTGTATTATTTTTTTATATTTTGTTATTTTGTTATGTTACTGTTTTTTGTTTTTATTTAAATTTTATATTTTTATTTAAAAAAAAATATATATATATATGACATTAATATATATTTTATATTTTACGTTAATCTACGCAGGTGTGGTGTATTATTTTTAGTATAAGGTTTTAGCGTAGTGTGACCAGGGGCCTTAAAAAAAATGTTAATTTTTGATATTGTTTTTCATTTCATTTTTTCCCTATGATGGAACACCTATGATAGCTAGTACTCCCATGACCCCATGTGTGACAAGTAGATGTAATAAAAATACAACATTTTAATAGTTGACATCACATAAGAAAAGACCACAATTCATTAGATAAATAAGTTTTTTATTAAAAAAGGTATCAATGTAAAAATATAAAAACAACCAAAAAAAACTTTAGTAAAACATTTTAAAAACTACAACTGCTGGTAAGATGGATCATTGCCATTACCACGCTGCCTCTGCGGTGAATAAAAATAAGGGGGAGCACCAGCGTTTGGGTTTATCCCAACTGGGTTTGGCACAGGATTGTGCGGCCATGAGTAGTCCGGGTACTGCGGTCTTGGCATGACGACATATCTGTTGTCCAGGTTTCCAAAAGACGCTTGATTCAGTACCTCTAACATCAGTCTCTCAGCATGAAGCCGCTGAACAGGATCCAGAGTAGGCAGCCTCTCATTCGCAAAATATGCAAAGCCAGTTATTTTTGTTTCTTTTTCTGCCGTAAGAATTTTTTTTGCAATTTCCACCAATTCAGGAGTAGCGAGGTGGGAGCCGAGGTGGGAGCCTTCCTTTTCGTTCCTGAAAGTGAAAGCCGCCTCCGCACAGATGATGGTGGCTCGACTACTTCGTCTATGTGATCCGGCATGCTGTCTTCTTCAGTTGGAGGTGTGGAGACCGCCTCTTCTGTGTCCTGCATGAACAAAAAACAAATGGTAAATCACAAAGACAAAGAAATTAATCTTCACACTATAACACCCATATACAGCAAAATTGTGAAAACGACACTTTTTAATGGAAAGGCCTCAACCGTTGAGCTACATAAATTATCAGTACATGAAGGGATATATTCTGCCATTTTATCTACATTTCACAATAATATTTTTTAAATTTAAGTCCACTTTGGCATGTACATTAAAATGTGTTGTAATACAAAGGTACTTACATGTACGACAGGGGTGTCCGGCTGGATCACTGGGTCTAGATCCAAAATGGATGTCCCTTGTCTGGGTACTTCTTGGTCCCTTGTAAAAGAGAACTGATCAAAGTACCACAGTTGGGGGACATAAACTTCTTCGGCCCCCGCTCCAGATTTGGTTGAATTGATAACTTTATTGAGCTCTTTTTTGTAAACCGTGTGGAGGGCCTGAATCCGTTTTTTAACCGTTGACTCATCCGCCGGTTCATCAGGGTAACGGCTCCTGCAGAGCTCCACCAGTTTTTGGTAGGCGTCCTTCTTTTTCAACCGGTTACAGTAATCTGCAGACTTAATTTTCCAGAGGCACGGCATTGTGCGGTACAGCTCGATAAAATCACGCAAAAACTCCTGCTTATTAGCCATCTGTAATAAAAAAATGATTATGTGAGAACAGCAGAATGGTTAAATAAAATGCTTACATAGTCTACAACATAGAACACAGCAGGGATCACAAAATGGTGGTTGTGGGCGACGCATGAGTAAACATAGATAGAGCTGGGATCATAAAATGGTGGCCGTGGGCGGAGGCCGAACAAAACAATGGGATAAAAAACCTAGATAAACAATTACGCAAAAAAACAAATCAGGGATCACAAAATGGTGGTTGTGGGCGACGAGCAGGAGTAAAACATAGATACGAGCTGGGATCATAAAATGGTGGTTGTGGGCGACGCAGGAGTAAACATAGATAGAGCTGGGATCATAAAATGGTGGCGTCGGGCGGGTGGCCGAAAAAACAAGTGGGATTAAAAAAACCTAGATAAACAATTACGCAAAAAACAGCAGGGATCACAAAATGGTGGTTGTGGGCGACGCAGGAGTAAACATAGACAGAGCTGGGATCATAAAATGGTGGGCGTGCCTGAACAAAACAATGAAAAAACATGATGGACGACAATGGTTAACAACAGCAGAGATCTAAAATGGATCGGTACAATTAAAGACAAAAGAAAAATTAAATGTGACAAAAAAAATTACCTACCTTACAAAACTTGTGTGATTCTGAAAAAAAAATAGGGAAACTAGCGTCACAAACTGGATCGCAGAGGATACGCCACAGACTGGATCGCAAAAAACTCCAACGTAGAACGTAGCAACCGAAATAGTGGCGTAAACCGGATCGCAGTAGCTACCAAGACTAGCAGGACACACTGGGTGATTTGAAAGAACCGCTTCTGCTCGAGAGCAATGGAGAGGAGTGCTGATACGTCGTCTTTTATGACGCGGTCATCCAATCACAAAGCGGGATAGCTGTGATAAATATCTATGACATACATAGTGACCACCAATCTGTGACGAGGGGCGTGCAAAAGGTCGCGCTCAGTCACGCCTATCGAGGTCATGATCTTTCACAGTACATGCAGTGTGGCACATCCCAACGACCGCCAAAGTCGTTAAAAAGGTCGCTAACCGCTGATGCGACGTTAATGAGATCGTCAAGTATGGCAGCTACTAGCGACCTTAAAACGATCACACCAACGATAGGGTCGTTATCGTGATCGTTAGCGGGAACGCTTAGTGTGGCAGTACCTTTAGCCTGCTTCCATCTATTTTTATCCTGTGTCGATGAAGTTCTCAGGTATGCCGTGTAGCTATCGCGTAATATCCTGGTAGCCTGCGAGTAGTTTGTCGCTATCTTCTTTTTTAGGGTTGTCTGATAAGCTATTAGTTTCCCGCGCATTACTGCCTTCCTGCTGCCCATAAAAGTTCCTCCCTATCCGTACTATCTCCATTATACCTTACATATTGCAACCACCATTGCTTCACCTGATCTCGAAAATTCTCATCCGTTAACAAATAGGAAGTGAAGCGCAAAGTTTGGTCTGGCCCCATCTGAACCATATCTGGCAGGGTCACTGATACGGGTGCGTGGTCAGATATAGCTACGTTGTGCACATGTGGCTCTTCCACTCCCCTTACTAGCTCCTGTGATAGCAATATATAATCTATTCTTGACCAAGAGTCATGTGCCGACGAATAGAAGGAATATTCACTGCCATCTGTGTTCAGGTGTCTCCAAATGTCTACAAAGTTAGTCGTGTCTAGCAAGGGTTTCAAACGTGTGTCATGTGATCGCACAGTCGTTCGCATCGACCGACGGTCTTCACTGGTTCGATTCACCGTATTTAAGTCACCACCTACTATTTTCAGTGAAATTGTGTCTTGAAGTATACGTGCCTCCAATTCTCGGAAAAATGGTCCATTGTCTTCTGTGGATCCGTATATGTTCTAAATACTATAGGTTTTGTTGTCAAGTGATACTGATATTCTCACCCAACGACCATCTGTGTCATTTTCGGAGTCAATCACCTTGCCCTTGAAGTGCTTGCTGATTAATGTCAATACCCTGTCTTGCGCTCCGTGCCCTGTGACCCGTAACTGTCTCCCACCCAAAATTTGTGCATGGGAGGAAAATCAGTCACCTTCAGATGTGTCTCTTGGAGAAGTGCTATGTCCGGCTTCCAGCGGCGGAGGTACCTCAGAATCATTGTGCGCTTCTCCGGCGCCCGCAAGCCTTTGACATTGCAGGAGATGATCTTCATATTGAATGGGCGGCAGAAAAGTTATGAGTGTGCTGGAGGAGACGGTGTACCCTCTTATGGCCGTCGTTGGCACCAACCTGCGAGGAAATGAGGAAGTAGCACCACAATATCAAATACCAAATCAAGATATATTGACAATTCCAGGATTAATTATTGGAGAGAGGTCCCTTGCTACCCTTTTCTAGTAACTCTTGTTTAACATTAAACCGCTGTAAGCGGTCGTAGTCTCTCCACCACTACCTCTGTTTATGTGACTTCCTTTTTTCTAAACTGTGAGGAGATTACCCCCATCCTCCCAGGCTATTCAGTGTACCCCCCATGTGTCCAAAGCATGAAACCCCAATAGCCTGCTTCACTTATTGTCCCTCCATATGTAATGTTGAAGTCAGTTGTCCCACGTGTATCAAGATACCCTCTCTCATGAGAGATCTTCAACATCTAATATCAATTAACTAATTTAACCATCTAAAATTGCAGCAAAGCTATCATGCTTTAGCATAGGTATGAAGGAACTCCAATAGAAACGGCTCAAACAGCAAATATATCTCATATGTAATTTAACGTGGAGAGAATCTCTTTCATCTTTCCTGATCTCCTTCATGAACTGCCATCTTGTCGTCGTCTGCGTGGGGAGAACCTGGAACTGCCTCGCTGTACCTCCTGTACTTTGTGGATTCCGTTCAAGGCTGCTTCGGCTTGTTCTGTGTGTCATAAATGACATATGTCCGTCAGATCTTTGTAACCGCAAACGCGTGAGAACAGTTTGTTGAAAGCGAACATCTCGCTCAAACAGTTGTCCAAATGGAACTGAACGCCTCCTTCTTTGAGTCGATACTGAGAAGTCCTAAAGAGCAGAATTCATAGCCATGGAGTAGCACTGGGCGCTCGCTTCCTGAATGCCCTAAAATGAAACTTTGTCGTTATAATCTAAAGCTTCATTATTACTTGCCATGGTACTGTACATCGTTGGTTTCGATGCCCCTTCCTGTTGTTGTTTTGCGGCGGTCCACACGATGTGCACGTTCCACACAAGTAGTACTTAAGTCACAATATTTTGGTTAGATCATTCTCACAGATGGATTGTAAGTCTGCTGATTGAACGATTCAGGCAGTTCCTACGAGACGTAATTGCTTCGTCTCGAGCGATTTTCCAAGTCCTCTGTTTTGTCTATCAAATTTTGTAAGTTCGCTGAAGGTTCTGTTCTCTGTATTGGGAAGTTGCTTCTCTGTTGTAGCAGCGCACATCCTGTTGCAGCTTGGTAATTGCAATGGTATTCAGATCTACAGACTTTTGTATGGAAGACAATGACGATTGCAATGCCGACTCCAGCAGTTTCTGAATGTTTGTAAGAGAATGACTGTGACTCTCCAGCCATTTATGGGAATCAAATTCCTGAGGAACTCTCAGGTCACATGGTGCTTCTGTAATAGCTCTTGATGCATGTCTATGGCAGCGTCGCATCGCCCTCTTTCCTCTTTCTGCCTCCATGCGCCATTTGTCCTGCTTCAGTTGGATAGGTAAACGTTCGGTCTGTGTGAATTCGTAGCAAGTAGCGCTCCATAATTATGTCTCCACGAATGTAAAAGGTGTCACTGTTCCGGGTGGTTTTACTGCTCTCCTATCGCCGATATGCTTGGATACCTGGGAGGATTCATGAGCGTCTCCAAACTCCCTCTCAATGTCATGCAGGACCGAAGAGGAACGTGCTTGTTTTGTTGTTCATAGTGGGTTTTATACAGTAAATGATTACTGCTGTCGTATTTTTGCCGTCCCTAGGGCAGAATAAGGCTGCGTAACGTCACGTTTTAGAGAGAGTCATATAATAGACACACGCTACCCTACCCGTGACACAAGGAAGGTAGTGTTGCCGGATAAAGCCTTGCGCAACCAGACATGCTTTTACCCTCTTCAACACTCTACAAGCAAAAAATGCATGATTGCAGACGCAGCCTTTATTGACGTACAGTATAACATCGCCATTACCCATCAGAGGCTGGCCACTGTCTGATACAGACATAGTATATACCTTTGCTATCTGTAGCCTTTGTTTCACCTCCACTTGCAGGCACCCACTTAAATTGTGACAATGCATAATGTTTTTTTAAAATGTTTATTTTTTATCGTGCATTATTGCGTCATCTCATCACTTTGATGAGTCCATGCTGGACATGTAATAAATGCTGTCCGAACTAACAATTTTCGTAAGTGAAATAATTTTAATCTGTGTGACTGTCACATATAAATTGTAATGATGATGATGAGTGACTATTACAAAATCCATTGTCTTCACTATGTTATGGTTTAACATAGCGTTCCTTACGCATCATTCCTAAATCCAAAAATGGACTTTTATTCATAAATTTACAACACTATATTTGGTAAAATAAATTTTGGGTGGTGTGTTGTTGCATTTCTTGTTGCCATGTGCTTATATGCGTTTATATTTTAAGGGTGTTTATTTTTATTCTTGGAATTGAAATTCATCATTTTATTGTCCTAGTAAACATTCATTTTTTCTTGTTTGAAGTACATACATTTGCAATGGCCACGTAACAAGGCAATAACTCAATATTTTATTTCAAAACCCTTCTTGACCCTTGGCTTCAACACCGCCAGTTGGTGCTCACAAGTGCTGGATGCACAGATCAAAACAATCGCTGATGTGTTTGTGGGGTTCAGTAACGCCTGCTGTTCCCCTGCTGTGTGTCTGGCAAAAATTTATGCTGCTAACTACAAATTTAACTTCAAACATCTTATACTAGGCCTCTGCCTACACCCTCCTTGACCCTGTGCTCCAACACCGCCAGTTGTTGCTCGGAAGTGCTGTTAGCACAGTCAACACTTGCTCCTGTGTTACTGGGGTTCAGTAATGTCAGCTGTTCCCCTGCTGTGTGTACGGCAACAAAAAGTCCTGCTGCCTCCACCCTGTTCTCTTCTCATCCCTGGGCTCCAACACCGCCAGTTGTTGCTCGGAAGTAATTGGCAGGGGTACTGACTCCTGCCTAGCCTGGTTACAGCACGACAGCTGTTTCCTGGCAGTGTCAACGTCAATTTGCCTCCAATAAGTTGTCCTGTCGTGTTGCATTTGGGTTAGCCGACTGTATGATGCCTGCAGTTTAGGTGATTCCTATGTGTGCTGTGGGATAAGTAAATAAAGGCTGTTTCCGTTGTGACAATAGGACAAGCACCCACTGTAGGACTGTGTGATTCGGTAACTGCGGACGGCTTGCGGCCTGTCAACTTACATTTTCATGGGTGCCTTATGCTACCCGTCCGGGTTCCAGTACCGTTAGCTGGTTCTACGCAGTGCCTTTGGCCTAAGTGCCTCCATCTCGGTATCCGAGTTCCAGCAACGTCTGCTGGTCCTTGGTAGTGCTTTGGAGCACAGGTACCTCCTGCTTAGTAACCGTGTCCCAGTAACGTCAGCTGGTCCTCGGTTGTGCCATTGGCTCTTTTCCTTCTGCTGCCCCTCCGGGTTCCAGCACAGTCAGCTGGTCCTCGTTACTTGCATTGGCTCTTGTTCCTTCTGCTACCCGTCCGGGTTCCAGTAACGTCAGCGGGTTCTCGGAAGTTAGTCAGCCTTCTTGTACCTTCAGCTACATTTACAAATTTAAGATTTTTTAAATGTTTTTTTGGGTAATCACTCTGGATCTCCAACAATGAAGACGACGACCCTGATGACCACCCCGAAGAAGATGACGACCACAAGGACGACGAGCATCAAGCCAACCAGCCTGAACACCATCACAAAGAAGAAATAAAAGATTACCCAAAAGAAATCACCAACAGGACAAAGAAGGTTAAGACAAACTACAAGATACAGAACAAGAGACAGGAGAACAATAAGCAGAAGATCAAAAAGCAGAAGAACATGAAGTATAAGACCAAAATGAAGAGCAAAATATATGCTCTAAATTATAAGCAGAAGAAGACTAAGCAGTGTATGGGGGTGAGTCCGTTCCTCCTCGTGGTGCCCCTGGAAAATGCCTGCTGCTGCAGGCTAAACTGAACACAGACAAATACTGTTGTAATTTAAATCTTTTGTGACAGCAAGAACGGAAGGATGAAAAATTCATACTTTTACAGATTACAAGTACAGGAATCTCTGTCACAAATAGAATATGATGAAGAAGATGAAGATGAAGTAGAATATGAAGAAGAATAATAGTTTAATAAGAACAATATGAGTAATGTTAACAAAAAGATGAATAGCAAGAAGTTTAAGAAGAAGATAAAGAAGGTGAAGATGAAGAATAATTGGATGAAAAAGATGATGCTGCTGAAGATTATGAAGGAGAAAGTGTGTCAAAAGTTAAAAAGGTGAAGAGCATGGAAGTTGTGAAATATACATATTTGCCAAAATAGAAAAAACGTTAACAACATTGTCAATTTCTTCGTCAATCCGAACATCTTTAAAAAAAAAATATTAATGCTATTCCATTTGATTGGGTTAAACATCTATGCCTTTAATGTCTCCTCAACCTCCCCCAATACATTCTACATTACTCTTTGTTGTTTTCCTTCATGTACAATTAACCGACAAGGCAAGAATGGGTTTTTTTTAATTCCGATATTTTGTTCCCATAGACTTACATTGGATTTCCGGTATCGGTATCGGGTATCGCCGATATTTTTTAGGTATCGGCGATACCATTCCGATTCCGATACTTTTGGATATCGGAAAGTATCGCTCAACTCTACTAGTAGTACAAAGACTCTGGAAAAGCTAAATGGCTTCTTGGCCACCAGGAGAAATTCAGCAAATTCTGCTTTCCCAAATCCAAATTTCCCCTCCTTTCTGAGCCCCTGTGTGCCTAAACCACATTTAGCGTCAACATTTTGGCATTTCTGTAGCGATGACAGCCTGCTTAATTTATGGGTGTATGTCTCCAGAAGCACGAGTTCGGCACACAGTACAGGCACTACACCGTCCTGGACACTGCAATGTACTGGTCACTAAAATGGCAGTTTGTAATTCACTCAACAGCATCCACTGCTTCCATGAATTTAAAATCATCACTACACCTCTAGATCATTTTCCAAAAGGGTATAATTTTGAAAATGAGGTCACTTGAGGGGGATTCTGCTTTTCTAGCATTTAGGGGCTTTGTATATGGAGTCCTTAAACTATTCATGGAAAATCTGTGCTCAATGCTGCAAGTATTGCTCCGTCTCTCCCGAGTCTCTCCCTATTGATAAGCAGTATTGTACAGCCACACATAGGGATTTTCTACGTTCAGAAGAAATTGTGGGACAAATTTGGTGACATTTTTGCCCATTTCCACATGTGAAAATGTAAAATCTGGAGCTAAAACTAAATTTGTGACGTAAAATTGTATTTTTTCTTCACTACCCAGTGGTATAAAGTTCTGTGACACACCAGTGTTGACAATATGTTCACTGCACCCCTAAATTAATTTATTGAAAAGTGTAATTTGTAAAATGGGGTCACTTTTGGAGGATTCTGCTGTTCTGGCACCTTAGAGCTCTGCCAATGTGACATGGCATCCTCAAGCCAGTCCAGCAAAATCTAAACGTCTTCTCCTAGGACCTTTGCACTGTGCCTCAAAACTAGATTTGGACCTCATATGTGGTATCAGAGTACTCAGGAGAAATTTCACAAAAATTTTTGGGGTTCATTTTGTTAACCTCATGTAAATAAAAAATTGGGGCTAAAATAAAATTTTTGTGGGAAAAATTTGATTTTTTTTATTTTTATGGCTCAACATTATAAACTTCTGTGAAGCACCTCTGTGTTTAAGATGCTCACCATACATCTATATACATTCCTTGATGGGTCTAATTTCCAAAATGGGATCACTTTTCAGGGGTTTCCCCTGTCAAAGTCTACGTTCCATCAAAGTCTAGGTTCCAAATTGTCACTAATTCCTTTCTGAGGCCTGCGGTGTGACCCAAACAGTTGTTTTCCCCTATATATGGGGTATCTGACTACTCAGGAGAAATTACAAAAGAAATATTGTTTTCAATTTTCTCTTGTTTCCTTGTAAAAATAAGGAAAATTGGGTCTAAATTTAAATGTTTGCGGAAAAAAAATAAATGTTATTTTTTTTCCTTCCAAATTCCATTAATTCATGTGAAGCACTTGAAGGGTTAATAATCTTCTTGAATGTGCTTTTGAACTCCTTGAGGGGTGTAGTTTTTATAATGGAGTCACTTTTCGGTATTTTTTGTCATATAGGCCCTCAAAGTCACTTCAAATGTGATGTGGTCCCTAAAAAATGGTTTTGTAAATTTTGTTGTAAAAATGAGAAATCACTGGTCATATTTTAACCCTTATAACTTCCTAACAGAAAAAATTGTTTCAAAAATTGTGCTAATGTAAAGTAGGCATGTGGGAAATGTTTTTTATTAACTATTTTGTATAGCATAACTCTCTGATTAAAGGGCCTAAAATACTAAAGATAAAAAAATTGAAAACTGTAAAATATTAAACATTTTTGACATATTTACATTTTTTTCACAAATAAATGCATGATTATCACATAAAATGACTCTGGTCAGAATTGTAAAATTTAATAATAGAAAAGACTAAGCACTCAACTTAAGTGAGGATATTTATTTGTAGTATATCCGAAAGACGTTTCTGTCTTTACGACCTTCTTCAGTAACTTATAGAAATAGTGGCAAGGACTCCTTATAAACGAGATAGAATGCTTAAGCATAAGTGGTGGCGTTACTCAGTAATGTAGCCAGCTGGGCAGTAATGTGCCTCAACTTGCGGTATCCACCGCTATAGTGGCTGGTGCTTAGAGAAAGTTGCTGGTGTAGGCAGCTGAATCTCGTGGTATGGTCTACGCCGTCATTCTAACTGTAAAATTTGGCCTGGTCATGAAGGTGAAAACAGGCTTGGGAGGTAAATAGGCTAAGGCTAGGTTCACATAGCGTTAATGCAGTCTGTTCAACGCATAGCGTTGAACAGACTGCATTAACGCTACTGTCATATTGTGATCGCGTTTACTGACCACGCTAGCGCAGCTTCTCCATTTGAGCTAGCAGTGACAGACCCCGAACGCTGCAGACCGCGTCTGAGGGTCCGGCACAGAATGACGGCACATCGCTAACGCATGCTGATTTCGGCATGCGTTAGGATGCGCTACTGATATTGCGGGCAATGGCGGCATTAACGCATCCGTTACATAGCGTTAGTGCCGCTATGTGACGGATGCCGTCAGAGCATTGCCCGCAACGCAATGTGACCAGGCCTTAATAGCGTTCTGACTGTCAGTCAGTGCTGAGGCGTGGTTACACTATGCATTGTGTGGTGACTGATGCCAAGCTGGCCCATCCCTATGACTGAGAGAGGGGATGAAGTTAATTTGCTCCTGGCAGCGGGGCTCACAGTGTCAGCATCAGGCAGCTTCAGAACACTATTTGCCTACAGATTAATCCCATATCTGCAAATTAACAGAATTTTTTATATGATAGGTTCATTTAAAGGTATTTTAACCCTCTTTTTTGGTCATAGAAAAGCAAAACAATAAAAAAAGGGAAACACACTTATTTCACTTGTTTACCCACTGATATCGCACATTATCAGCATGAAAAAAAGAGAATAGAATAGTTACAGAAAATTGAAATTCCATGTATCACAAAAAAACTCACATAATTACTAGAATATGTGAATGAGAAGTCTTTAAGCCTCATGTTTGAAAATTATGAAAATGTGCCTGGTTAGGAACTTGAATCAATGGCACAGTTTTGAATGGGTTAAATTTATGCTATTCACGTGAAGAACAAAAAGTTTAAACTTTAATCTGTGGATCACCATTCTTATAATGATATATAGTTTTTTTCTTGTTTTATGACTTTTGTACTATAAATGTATGGTTTGAAAAAGCAATCATTTATTTTTGAGTCGCCATATTTTGAGAGCCATACGTTTTACAAATTACTTTTAAAGAAGGTGTGAGAGGAATTGTCTTTGCATAACATGATGTAGTTTTCAGAGGTCCCAGTTTTTGGTACATATGAATTTGGATTTACTTTTTATTATACTTTTGGTGAGGTGGAATTATGGAATTTTTTAATTTTTTTTCAAACACTATCCATTATTCAGTTTTATCGACATGTTAACGTTACTCAATATAATTATGACAATATCAACTTTATGTAGTAACCTATTATTGTATTTTACACAGTATGCATCATCACATATGTGGCAATACCAAGTACCGTATATACTTGTGTATAAGCCGACCCATGTATAAGCCGACCCCCCTAATTTTGCCACAAAAAACTTGGAAAACTTATTGACTCGCGTATAAGCCGGGTGTATAAGTTGCCATCCTGCTCTGTGCTCCCCCATCCAGCTCTGTGCGCCCCCATTCTCCTCTGTGCTCCCCTCCTCCTGCTCCATTATCCTGTCCTGCTCCGTGCTTTCCATCCTCCCCTGTCCTGCTCCGTGCTCCCCCATCCAGCTCTGCACTCCCCCATTCTCCTCTGTGCCCACCCCCGTCCTGCTCCGTGCTCTCCGTCCTCCCCTCCGTCCTGCTCCGTGCTCTCCGTCCTCCCCCGTTCTGCTCCGTGCTCTCCGTCCTCCCCCATTCTGCTCCGTGCTCTCCGTTCTCCCCCGTTCTGCTCCGTGCTCTCCGTCCTCCCCGTCCTGCTCCGTGCTCTCCGTCCTCCCCTGTTCTGCTCTGTGCTCTCGTTCCTCCCCCGTTCTTCTCCGTGCTCTCCGTCCTCCCCCGTTCTGCTCCGTGCTCTCCGTCCTCCCCCCCATCCTGCTCCGTGCTCCTTGTCCTCCTCCATGCTCCCCCATCCTCCTCCATCATACTCATTCTCCCCGTGCCATCGCTGTACGTCCCGGCCGGCAATCCTGCGTTCTCCCCGGCTTCCTGCAGCTCTCCAGCGCTGAGCGGTGACGTAATACCGATCATTAAGGCCATGAATATGGAGGCCACGCCCATGGAAGTGGCATCGCGTCCATATTACATGACCTTAATGAGCAGGTATTACGTCACCGCTCAGCGCTGGAGAGCTGCAGGAAGCCGGGGAGAACGCAGGATTGCAGGGACATTCAGCGATGGCATGGGGAGGGTAGTATGATGTCCCAGCCACCGGCTCCTGCCGCCGCATCCCCTCCCCCACTGGTTTCTGCCCTATGACTCGTGTATAAGCCTAGGGGGCATTTTCAGCACAAAAAAAGGTGCTGAAAATCTCGGCTTATACACGAGTATATACGGTATGTGCATTAAAAGATGTTTATTTTTTCTAGATTAAACTTTTTTTCTGAGAAAACTGAGATTTCAGCGGTAGGTGTTTTTACTTTTATTAATTTTTTTTTACAACATTTATTAGTTCACCAAGGGAACTTGAGCATGCAAACTTATGATTTCACAGTTAATACACTGCATTCAATAATAATAATACAGTAATTCTAATAATTTTATTTTATAGAGCCAACATATTCAACATCACTTTACATTTCAGTACTTATTAGAGTTAAGCGAAACAGGTCGGTCAGATTCAAAAGTCGCCGACTTTCGCCAAAGTCGGGTTTTGGTAGCCCGAAACCTGACCATAGCGTGCAGTCGGCCATGCGGTCGGCAAAACGAGTGCCAAAGTCGAATTTCCCAGAATGCTTTCAGGCGCCTTTTTTCAGCCAATGAGCAAGGACGTACACTGAGGGCAACAAGATGACATGGGCAGCGTCCACCACCATCTTAGAGAAGGGCATTGCAGTGATTGGCTTGCTTTGGGGGGCATCATAGAGTCTATAAAAGCCCTGACTGCCAACCTCCATTTTACTTCTGCTGATTCTAACAGTAGGGAGAGGTTGCTTGCTGTTTATCAGTAGGGAGAGAGTTAGGGCTGGAAAGAGAAGTTCTTCTGTGCTTGTGCTGATAGCAATTGTGCTGTACAGTTAGTGTGCAGTGACAGGGGAGGATTTTCTTGTGTGCAGCAGCGCTGGTTATTAGGCTGCCTGATAGCTGTATTGCTGTGTGTACACTGCTGTGCAGACTGCTTTTTACACAGCACTAATACTTTTATTCTTTTTTTCTGCACAGTTACCGACCCTTCATTTTTTCCCACACCGTATAGAGCTGTACGCTCCTCACACACTACCGTGTACCGGCTGGTCTCAAGGACAAATACATGCTGACTATCTGTGTGTGACTCCAGAAATATATATGGAGATTTCAATTTTCCCCTACACTGTATACAGCTGTACGCTTCTGATACAGTACTGTATATCTGCTTTGTACTACGGTCAAATCCATACTGAGTGAGAGTCTGTGTGTAACTCCGGAAATATATACGGAGATTGAAATTTTCCTCAACACCATATACAGCTGTCCGCTTGTGATACAGTACCGTATATCTGCTCTTTGTATTACGGTCAAATCCATACTGATCAAGCGTCTGTGTTTGACTCTGGAAATATATACGGAGACTGAAATTTTCCCCTACACTGTATACAGCTGTACGCTTCTGATACAGTACCCTATATCTGCTCTTTGTATTATGGTCAAATCCATACTGAGAGAGCTTCTGTGTGTGACTCCGGAAATATATACGGAGATTGAAATTTTCCCCTACATCGTATACAGCTGTATACTCCTCATACAGTACCATATATCTGCTGGTATTTTTGGTACATTTTCCCAAACATGAGGAAGTATGGTGGAAGAGGCCACGGACGTGGGCGGGGGTGGCCAGCTGGTGCTGATGATGGTGGTGCATCTGCTGGTAGTGCAAAAAGCACAATAGCACCTAAGGCAGGAGGTGTTGAGCCTGTGTCATCATTTGGCTACAGAAGGCCTGGAAGGCTCCTTTTTCTGGGAGTAGGTAAACCGCTTTTTAAGCCGTAGCATCAGGAACAGGTTTTGGCTTACATTGCCGAAACAGCCTCCAGCTCTATCGCCTCCTCTTCTGAAGTTTCAAAAACTGCAAGCACTGAGTCGTCAGTGCAGGCTCCTGGTCAGGAACAACACCTTTCCTTGTGTCCTTCACCCCCACCAAAAGTGAAGGATGCGGCAGGCCACACTTCAGATTAATCCCTGGAGTTCTTTTCACATACCATGCCTGGGTTGTCAAGTGAAATCCTGAATTTCTCAGTCCAAGATGAATATGACATGGCGTGCACTGATACACAGCCACTGCTATATGATTCTGCTGGTAAAATCAACCAGAGCAGTGCATTGCCATTGCAGTCTACTGAGCCAGATTCTGACCCTGATGAAACTCAGGTGCCCCTTCTCGCATTCTATACCACCTTACACGGTGACACAGAGGAAAGTGCAGATGAAATTGAAGAGGAGGTGATGGATGACCCAGTTGTTGACCCGGATTGGCATCCATTGGGGAAGAGGGTGCCACTGGCAATAGCTCAGAAGAGGAGGAGGATCCACAGCAGGCATCGACATTGCAGCTGCGGTTTTCTGGCAGGCCCGTAGCAGTCCAAAAACGTGTTAAAAAAACAAAAGAGTTGCAGGACAGTTTGGCCAAATGGTCAAATTAGCACAGCGTGCAAGCCCTGAAAATTTATCCCATAGTAGGAAGAGTGCAGCTTGGCACTTTTTTGACCAAAATCCTATTGATGAGGCAAAGGTTATCTGTAAGAAGTGCGGAAGGACCTTTAGCTGAGGGAAAAATCTTCGAAGATTGAATACCAGTTGCTTGCTTAGACATTTAAACACCATGCAACTTGCAAGCGCGTACGGACTACAAAACCTCACTTGCTTTGAATGCCTTCATTGCCAAACTGATCTCATTAGAGATGATGCCCATTCGTTTGGTTGAAAGCGCAGCTTTCCGAAAGCTCATGGCCTACGCTGTCCCACACTATGACCTACCCAGTCGGCACTTCTTTTCTAGACAAGTCATCCCTGCCCTCCACCTGCATGTGAAAGACCGCATTGTCCATGCACTCAAACAATCAGTGAATGGAAAGGTGCACCTCACAACAGATGCATGGGCCAGTAGGAATGGCCAGGGCCATTACATGTCCATCACGGAGAACTGGGTTAATGTGGTGGATGCAGGGTCCACAGGGTACAGCGGCGGTGGGACAGTGCTGCCTAGCCCACGGTATAGGCAACAGTTGGCTGTAGGCATTTGACCCTCCTCCTCCTCCAGAAGCAAAAGCTCGTCGACAGAGTGCAGTCACATAAGCACTCCATCTGCAGCTGCCAGTGTTGCACACGAGGTGTCCCACTATCGAACAGCTAGTGGTAAGCGTCAGGAGGCTGTTTTGAAGATGATGTCTTTGGGCGACAACAGACACACCACGCAGGTACTGGCCGACTACTTGCAGCAAGAAACTGAGTCATGGCTGGGCAGTCTACATCTTGAGCCAGGCAAGGTAGTCAGTGACAACGGCCGTAATTTTGTAGCGGCCATAGCCCTGGCAAAACTCAGACCTTGCCTGGCTCACACCTTGAACCTGGTGGTGCAGTGTTTAATAAATAATTATCTGGAGTTACCAGCACTGCTCCATAAGGTGCGAAGACTGTGCTCGCACATCCGTCGCTCGCCCATAGACTCCAGTCGTATGTAGAGCCTGCAGCGATCGCTCCACCTCCCCAAGCACTGCCTAATCATAAACGTTGCAGCAAGGTGGAACTCCACCATGCACATGGTTAAGAGGCTGTACAAACAGAGGCAGGCTGTAATGCATTTATGGGAGGATACATGTGCAGGCAGTTTGAGGGCAGACATCGAGTTGTCGGGTGTGCAGTGGTCAAAGCTGAAGTCCTTCAGTGTTTTGAGGAATGCACACGGCTGGTAAGTGCAGACGATGCCATCGTAAGCATGAGCATCCCACTTATGCGTCTGCTCATGCAAACTTTGATGCACATTAAGGATCAGGCGTCTGCAGCAGAGGAGGAGGAGGGAAGCCTTGATGGCAGTCAGGCTTTGTCTGCTCAGGGAACTGTCCTGGACGAGGTGGAGGAAGAAGAGGAAGAGGAGGAGGAGGATGAGGGGATTATTATTTTGGGGAGGAGGATGCTTCTCAGGGGGCAAGAGAAAATGTTGGCTTGTGATTGTCAGGTACAGGGTTCGTGCGTGAATGGAGGGATGTGGATTTGGCAGAAAGTGCTCCTCCACCCACCACTGGCAGTGCATCATTGACACCTGGAACATTGGCCCACATGTGTGATTATGTCTTGCCGATCCTAAAAAGTGACCACCGCATTGCCAAAATTATGAAGTATGATGACTACTGGTTGGCCAGCATCCTCGATCCACGCTATATAGGCAAATTACAGAACATCATGCCACAGGAGGATCTAGACCTAATATTGGCGAACAAACAAGCAACTCTGATGTTCTCCCTCACAGTTCATTCCCCTTTGACTACTGGGCCTGTAAACTGGACACCTGGCCTGAATTGGCAAAATATGCCTTATAGTAGCTCGCTTGCTCTGCTGGTAGTGTGCTATCAGAAAGAGTCTTCAGTGCTGCTTGATCAATCCTGACAGAAAGAAGGACCTGTCTGTCCACCCAAAATGTAGGTGATCTCACCTTCATTAAAATGAACCATGCCTGAGTTTCAAAGGATTTTGTACCACCTTCCCCTGATGACCCACAGGTTGCCAGCAAAATGGCTCGCTGTGTCCTTCTCTTCCTCCGACTTCTCCAATTCCTTCATTTGCAGCTGCTGAACATCCAGCCTATACCTCAACATATGTCAGTTTTTCCACCTCCCTAACTGGGCTGTACCCCCCCAGGGCTGGCGTCAGCACCTGCCGCACCTGGGCAAGTGCCAGGGTCCTGAGCAGGTGGGGGGGCCCACTCGTGGGTGACGGCACTGGCACAGGGCCCCTCATAGTATGCCGGTGTCTCTGACGTTGGGGGGCCCACTCGCTCTCAGAGACACCGGTGTACTATGAGGGGCCCTGTGCCAGTGCCATCGGCCACGAGTGGGCCCCCCAGCTCGCTCAGGATCCCAGCACTTGCAATATTTACCTCTCCCTGCTCCACCACTGTGACCTCTTCCGCGTTTACTGACAGTGACATTCACGTCAGAGAGCGCCATGACGTCACGTCTGTGCGCCCTCTGACTGAACAGTCACAGTGCAGAGAGCTGGAAGATGGCGACGCTGAGGAGTCCAGAGTAGTGATGGGTAGTTTCCTGAGTGAGTAGTTCAAAATGAACTAATCTTCAGAGTGAACTAGTTCATCTTGTTCACCATCCTGACAGAGATTAGTTAATTATGAACTAAACAGCAAGTGGGAGGAGACAGAGAGTGATCGCTCATACAGATCCAGGAAGCTCCCTTGTCTGTCTCACACTTGCTCTTTATAGCTCCTGATGCTGGAAAAGCAGGTAGTAAAACACTACCACACACACATCAAATACAAATCTAATAGTAATAATAATATTATTAATAAAAACTGAAATTGCACAGTAGACAGACACAGCTCATATGTGTGTATGAGAGAGAGAGAGAAAGAGTGTTTCTGTGTGTGGCTCATGCCCCTCACCTGTCTTTGTGATAAGATTAGCCTCCTGTAGAGGATCAGCCTCCTGTAGCCAAGAAAATCAGTCTTGCTAAAATCTTTACCACTGGCTCCTGTTCTCTAAATGGTGGATGCTGAACTGCTTCTCAGCTCCCTCATACAGTCATGGCCAAAAGTTTTGAGAATGACACAAATATTATATTTTCACATGATCTGCTGCCCTTTGGTTTTATATGTGTGTTTGACAGATGTTTTTATCACTTACAGAAATATAATTGCAAACATATGAGTAACAAAAGCTTATATTGACAGCTAGAATGAGTTAATGCAGCAAGTCAATATTTGCAGTGTTGACCCTTCTTCTTCAGGACCTCTGCAATTCTCCCTGGCATGCTCTCAATCAACTTCTGGACCAAATCCTGACTGATAGCAGTCCATTCTTGCACAATCAATGCTTTCATTTTGTCAGAATTTTTAGGTTTTTATTTGTCCACCCGTCTCTTGATGATTGACCACAAGTTCTCAATGGGATTAAGATCTGGGGAGTTTTCCAGGCCATGGACCCAAAATCTCTATGTTTTGTTCCCTGAGCCATTTAGTTATCACCTTTGCTTTATGGCAAGGTGCTCCATCATGCTGGAAAAGGCATTGCTGATTGCCAAACTGCTCTTGGAGAGTTGGGAGAAGTTGATCTTGGAGGACATTCTGGTACCATTCTTTATTCATGGCTGTGTTTTTAGGCAAGACTGTGAGAGAGCCGATTCCCTTGGCTGAGAAGCAACCCCACACATGAATGGTTTCAGGATGCTTAACAGTTGGCATGAGACAAGACTGGTGGTAGCGCTCACCTTGTCTTCTCCGAATGAGGCGTTTTCCTGATATCCCAAACAATCGAAAAGGGATTCATCAGAGAAAATAACTTTACCCCATTCCTCAGCAGTCCACTGCCTGTACCTTTTGCAGAATATCAGTCTGTCCATGATGTTTTTTCTGGAGAGAAGTGGCTTTTTTGCTGCCCTCCTTGAGACCAGGCCTTGCTCCAAGAGTCTCCGCCTCACAGTGCGTGCAGATGCACTCACACCTGCCTGCTGCCATTCCTGAGCAAGCTCTGCACTGCTGGTAGCCCGATCCCACAGCTGAAACACTTTTAAGAGACGGTCCTGGCGCTTGCTGGTCTTTATTGGGCGCCCTGGAGCCTTTTTGGCAACAATGGAAGCTCTCTCCTTGAAGTTCTTGATGATGCAACAGATTGTTGACTGAGGTGCAATCTTTCTAGCTGCAATACTCTTTCCTGTTAGGCCATTTTTGTGCATTGCAACGATGACTGCACGTGTTTCTTTAGAGATAACCATGGTTAACAGAAGAGAAACAATGATGCCAAGCACCAGCCTCCTTTTAAAGTGTCCAGTGGTGTCATTCTTACTTAATCATGACAGATTGATCTCCAGCCATGTCCTCATCAACACCCAAACCTGTGTTAATGGAGCAATCACTGAAAAGAGTTAGCTGGTCCTTTAAAGGCAGGGCTGCAATGATGTTGAAATGTGTTTTGGGGGATAAAGTTCATTTTCTAGCCAAATATTGACTTTGCAAGTAATTGCTGTTAAGCTGATCACTCTTTATAACATTCTGGAATATATGCAAATTGCCATTAGAAAAAGTGAAGCAGTAGACTTGTAAAAATTTATATTTGTGTCATTCTCAAAACTTTTGTCCATGACTGTACACAATCATTATGAGTCAGTACTCTACACTACCACAGGGGCACTGCTGGGCTCAGTGAGAGGCATCAGATTGAACTAGGCTGTCCTGATTCATTCTCAATAGAACATTTAATTCAGCAGTTCATATAGTTCATTTAGTTCACAGGTCACATGATGCATTTCCTATCAGCTCCTCATAGGATAGGGTGGAGAATTATCAGGCTGTCTTATAGGAAGATTTTCTTTGCTCCATAGCAACCAGAGGTCAGCTTTCTGATATTGCTCTGGCAAGTGAAATCTGAGCTGTGATTGGTTGCTATGGGCAGCAAAGATACATTTACTGTATTTACTGTAAAGCAGCTTGGTAACTCTCTAGTTCTGTGTAGTTTTACCACATATCTTCCTTTTACAACCTATTGCAGTGGTGTGAATACTGCCTGACTCTGCCAGAGACACTGCAAGTGAACATAATGTGTGCAGATAAAACACTGAAGAGAAAGAGAAGCCAGGTATGGAATCATTTCACACTTAGTGGAGATCAGAGGAAAGCAAAATGTTCCTACTGCTCAAATGTGATAAGTGTAGCTTGCGGTTCTGTGGGTAATCTGTCACACCATTTAAATAGTAAGCATCCAACAATATCCACTACTAGGAGTGAACCACAACAACCAATCCCCACACTGTCTCGTACACCACATGAAGATGATGTTCAAGACAATTCACTTGAACCACCACAAGGCACAAGTGCAACTACAGATGTAAATCAAGTTGCTGCAATATGTTCCTCAGCTGTACAAACTATCCAAAAGCAACAAACTACCATAGGTAGTTACTTCAGCAGCAATAGACCATTGTCTGTTAGGCGATCAAAACAGTTGGATGGGCAGCTGCTAAAATTTATTATTAGGGGTTTCCACCCATTTAGTACTGTGGAGGAGAAAGAGTTCAAAGCGCTAGTACATACAATGTGTCCAGGATATAATCCTCCCACAAGGAAAACCGTGTCTAGCAGTTTGCTATTGCAACTGTACAATAGCACTTTAGAGAGAGTGCATTTTTATTTACAAGACTCTGATGCAGTGTGCTTAACTACAGACTCATGGACCTCATTAAATAACCAAAGTTATAATGCTGTCACAGCTCATTTGATCAATACAGCATGTGAGCTACGTTCGGCGCTGTTAGAATGCCTTGAAATGCAGGAAAGGCACAGTTCTGAAAATCTTTGCAGGCGATTGAAGGACACAGTTCGTGAATGGGGGTTGGAAAATAAAGTGGTGGCTGTTGTCACAGACAATGCAGCTAATATTGTGGCAGGTGGCAGGATGTCCAACTGGCAACATCTACCATGTTTTGCACATTGTGTAAACTTGGTTGTTCAGGCTGGAATTTCTGTTAATGGCATTAACAGCATTATTAATAAGATAAAAGGTATTGTAGAATTTTTCAAAAGAAGTTCACATGGCCTTTCAAAATTGCATGAGACCCAAAAACAAATGGGATTACCAGAACTGAAGCTCACCCAAGATGTCCCTACTAGGTGGAACTCAAGTTTGGACATGATATCCAGAATGGTCAAAATAAAGGATGCAGTAGTTCCACCTTGGCTATGCTACATACAGAACTCAGTACTCTGACATCACATGAGTGGACTGTTGCACAAAAAGCAATAGAAGTGTTGCAGATTTTTCAAGAAGTCACAGTAGAAGTCAGTTCTGAAAAATCTGTGCCCAGATCAAAAGTGATATTATTTGTCAAAATAATGAACAGGAAAATGGAGTCATTGCAGAGGGATTCAACAATTCCAGCAGAAATACAGTCAATGGTGACAACACTAAAGACACAGCTTGCAACACGATTCCGGGACCTGGAAGACAACGAGCTTAACAATCAGGCAACACTTTTAGACCCAAGATTTAAAAAGTACGGGTTTTCAGATAATGCAAAATTTAACCTGGCTTATGAAAATCTAAAGCGAAAAGTATGTGGTATGAGAATTGCTGATGAAGGTCCAACAATATCTGTGGAAGAAGCACAGACATCACAATCTACCTCAACCTTAAAGGAGGATTTCGATACAGAAGTGAGAAATATCACCAGTGGCCAGTGCGGGAATTATAGAACTGAACAAATATATGCAACAGCCCATTTTACAGAGGAAGGCAGATCCCCTACTTTGGTGGAATGAAAGAAAAGCCATTTATCCAAGATTTTTTCAACTGGCAAAGCGGCGACTGTGTATTATGGCCTCCTCTGTTCCCTGTGAGAGAATATTTTCAAAAGCCGGACAAGTTGTCACTGAGAGAAGAAACAGACTCCAAACTTCCAAAGTTGGACAAATCCTGTTCTTGAATCAGAATTAGTGTTGAGCGATACTAAAAATATTGTATCGAAATGGTATCGCCGATATCACTAAATATCGTCGATATCCGATTCCGATACCGGAAGTCCAATGTAAGTCTATGGGAACAAAATATCGCAACTAAAAAAAACCTTTATTTCCTTGTAAACACTAAATATACACACATAGAATACATATATATATATAGATATACATGTCTATTGTGACATATATATATACATATATGTATAGTTTATACACTTCTACATAGTAAAATATCCTCTGATTCAATTGCCGGGTAAAGCCGGCTTCTGTGAAAAGACAGAAGCACCCGACATGAAATGACACTTGGTGTACATAGGGTTAACCATGTATTTTCATGTCGTTTGCAATCTGATTTGCACAAACAATTACATCAGTCTATGTGTGCAAAATTTCACACCTGTAAGGGGTTAATTAAAGGTGTAAATTCGTTGTAAAAAAAACGGACTTTTTTGCTACGAATTTACACCTTTAATTAACCCCTACAGGTGTGAAATTTTGCACACTTACACTCATGTAATTGTTTGTGCAAATCAGATATCAAACTACATGAAAAGACATGGTTAACTCTATGTAAACCAAGTGTCATTTCATGTCGGGTTCTGCATTTTCACAAAAGCCGGCAATTGAATTAGCGGCTATTATACTATGTAGAAGTGTATGAACTATAAATATAAATATATATATATATATATATGTGTCACAAATTTAATGACATGTATATATATATATGAGGTGTAAAATTGCTGAAAAAAAATGCGTGGGCTCCCGCCCTATTTTCGCAACCAGACAGACAAAGCCAGTGAGTGGGGGCAGATAATAATAGCCCAGAGAGGGACCATTATTTTTGGCCCCCCCGGCTACTAACATCTGCCCCCAGAACACCCCAGAAAGGTCAAATCTCTAATTAGATTTGCCCTTTCTGGCACTTTGCCCGTCTATTCCCATTGCCCTGTAGCGGTGGCGAATGGGTTAATAAGGGGTTAAAATGACCTTGCAATTGAAAGGTCACTTTAAGCCAGGTTAATAATTGAGAGCTGTCAATTAGACAACTATCAATTATTAATCCTATTGTATGAAAGAAAAAATCAAACACACACACTTTAATAAAAAAGAAGTTTAATGAAATAATCACACAGTTTTTGACCATATTTATTTTCCTGCTAAAACCATTTCCTGTAATAAAAATAAAATAATAAAGCAAAATTATTCTTACCAATCCGATGTACAGTCAGGTCCCACGGTGTAATCCTTCAGAAAGGGTTAATGTTTACTGCAGGGACCGCAGCTAATGCTGCAGCCTCACAGTAAACCCCCAAATGAATGAGTTCCTCTCCTGGCTGACAGGAGAGGAAGTGGAAAGCTTAATTGATTGCTTTCCACTTTCACTTCAGGTCAGCCAGGGACACAATCAGTGACGTCAGAGGGAACTGGTTAACAAAAATAGGGGATCCCCTCGAAAAAAAATTGGCATGGGGTCCCCCCTATTTTTGTTAACCAGCCAGATGAAGCAGACCGCTGAGGCCTGGATTTTCAGGCTGTTAAGGAGCCAAGATCCATGGACCTTGCCAGCCTGATAATACCAGGCCACAGCAGTCTGCATATCTTGGCTGATTAACAAAAATAGGGGATCCCCTCGAAAAAAATTGGCGTGGGGTCCCCCCTATTTTTGTTAACCAGCCAGATGAAGCAGACCGCTGAGGCCTGGTTTTTCAGGCTGGTAAGGATCCAATATCCATGGACCTTGCAAGCCTGATAATACCAGGCCACAGCAGTCTGCTTAGCTTGGCAGGTTAACAAAAATAGGGGATCCCCTCGAAAAAAAAACGGCGTAGGGGTCCCCCTATTTTTGTTAACCAGCCAAGCAAAATGCAGACTGCTGCGGCCTGGTATTAAAAGACTGTCAAGGCCCATGGATTTTGGCCCTCAACAGCCTGATAATACCAGGCTACAGCAGCCCCACATTTGGCGCATCAAAAGATGTGCCAATTGTGGCACTTTACCCGGCTCTTCCCACTTGCCCTGTAGCGGTGGCAAGCAGGGTAATAAGGGGTTAATGTCACCGTTGATTGCACGGTGACAATAAGCCCGGTTAATAATGGAGAGGCGTCAATAAGACACCGATCCATTATTAATCCCAAAGTTATTAAATGCATAAAAAAAAGACAAAGCAAGAAAAAAGTCTTTTAATGAAATAAAAGAGACAACACAGTTTTCATTTCTTTTATTGTACTCTCATTCCTGCGACGCCATCGATCTCCTGTAAAAAAAGAAAAAAAACAAACCAACAGTATACCACCTGTCCGACGCAGTCCATAGTAACGACTGCCACACGACGATCCAGCTCTGCTACATCGCAATGACAGGCAGAGCCTGTCATCGCGATGCAGCACAGCTGATTACCTGCTTCCCCGGCGGTGACGTCATCGGACTGACTGCTTTATGGCCGGGATTACCGAGCAGTCACTGCAGTTATCGCGAGAAACTGCATGTGACCGCCGGGGAAAGATGATGGCGGCCATGAAGCAGTCCAGGCCGTGACCGCCGGAGATCTTCTGCCAGGTAAGTGCCGCTGACTCCTGACAGACCCGACCGACGGACACTGACAGTGACAGACCCGACCGACGGACACAGACAGTGACAGTGACAAATCCGATTCCGGTATTCGATATGACGAAAATATCGGTATTCGGAATCGAAAGGCCGATACAGCTAATATCGGCCGATACCCGATATTTGCAGTATCGTATCGCTCAACACTAATCAGAATATGAACCTATAGTTATTGAAGCAATATAGGATGTAGCTTTTGTTCTACCTTTATGTTTCTGTTCTGTGGGATTCTTGATATTACATTTAATATTTAACATAGGTGTTACTGTTTTTCTGCTAGGTGGCTTGTGGTAAATTACCTATATAGCGACAAATTAATATTTTAGACAAGAATGGTTAATTTGTTTTATGCTTGTGAGAATAAGGCTGTATAGCTGTGTTTTTTTATAAACAAAGAGAAGAAGTCTTGCTTTGAACTGTGCAACTGTCTGCTGTTTGAAAATGCTTGCCTGCTTGACCAAGACAGAAACTGTCTAGTTTTCACCATGGCAACCAATCACAGCTCAGCTTTCAAATCTTAACAGACTCCGGCTGAGCTGTGATTGGTTGCTGTGGGCAAAACTAGACAGTTTCTGTCTTAAGGCCCCGTCACACAAAACGAGATCGCTAGCGAGATTGTTGATACGTCACGGGTTTTGTGACGCAATAACGATTTCGCTAGCGATCTCGTTACGTCTGACAGGTAGCAACGATCAGGCCCCTGCTGTGAGATCGCTGATCGTTAGAAAGCTTCCTGGACCATTCCTGGGTCGTTGCGCTCCCGCTGGGCAGTGTGCATCGCTGTATTTGACACCTAACCAACGACCTCGTTAGCGATTCAGAACTGAAACACGTAGGTGTGCATAAATTGGACTTTTCTGCGCCACTCATCCCCGATTAGTGGTCGCTACAGCGTTCTCATTTCCTGCCGTGCTTAAAGAAAGCAACAGAATAGCGATTCCATCCTTTGTTTCTGACCTCGTGCTGGATTGCAGATCTTAGCAGAATTCTCCGGGTTGTGTGGAGTCACAGCCGAAGAACACTACAATCCACAAACCAGAACGCTTGTCAGGAACAAAGCCCAGATGAATGGATACAGAGTCACAGCCGAAGAACGCTGCTACGATCCGAACCAGAACGCAAACAGGAACAAATGGACGGAACTGCTACAACGTGGTTTTATTTTAAACCTGCCGCCCATTCAGAATGCAGTAGCGTCCACCAATCGGAGATGATTGGTGACACAGTACAGCCCCTATCAAGGTGTGGATCGTTGAAATAGCTGCTGTGTGAAAGCGTCCCAACGACCAATGAGATCGTTAGTTAAATCGCTGGGGCGGTCAAAATCGTTGGGAAGTTCTGAATGTTTGACAGCTCCCCAACAATCACGATATGGCTCTCCAGCGATCTCAAAATCGTGACGTAATAACGATCTCGCTAGCGATCTCGTTATGAGTGACGTGGCCTTTAGACAGATAGATAAATCTATACGTGTATACTGTACCTGTGGGCAGATTGATGCACTCTGAGATCAAATGATAACATTTAGGATCTCAGAGCTCACCACTCAGACATATAGTTAAGCAGGGTAAGATTGTGTAGTGTAGAGGGTAACAAAATAGGTATTTGCAGGTACCCAGTAAAGTTACAGGGGTTGTTTGAGATTAAAAAATGTTATCTATGTAGGTGGGGGGGTTAAAAGCAAAAAATATATTGCACTTACCATGGTCCCTGCAGCACTCAATCTGGCAACTTGCTGTCCCATGCTGTTCCTAACATCTAGCTTTATCTGGGACAACACATCAAAGCAGGGACTTGCCAAAAGGTTAGACTCAGTGGGTTAAACTGCTAGGATCGGCAAGAACACCGATCCTAGCACAGCAAGAGTCCAATTGTTTATATCAGTTAACTCTACCCTCTCCTAGTGTATCCTCATCCATCCCCAGTAGACTGTGAACCCTCGTGGGCAGGGTCCTCTCTTCTTCTGTACTTGTGTGTGCCTTGTTTTGCTCATGTTTATTGTACTTGTCTATATTTGCCCCTTTCACATGTAAAGCGCCATGGAATAAATGGCGCTACAAAAATGTATAATAATAATATCAGTTGGTTTACTGCAGATGACTGTTCTCACTGTCACTAGTGCAAAAGAAGTACTGTGCAATAACCACGACGTACAGCACAGAGTACAAAGTGACATATCCTCATGACTTATATGCACATGATATAACTATCATGGCTAAAATTGTGGCTAAATTGTGGCTAAATTATAAATATTACAGGTTTTCCTACATTTCTTCTTCACAGACTGCACAAAGTTCCTGTTCTCAAAATGTCAGTTGATGGAAGGGCATGTGACCATGGACAGTGTTTTTTTTAACAGAGGAGGCTGATGGACAGGTGTAAGGTTCTTTGTCTCTGTTGACATGTTCCTTGAAACTCAGTTTTCCGTCGGCCATTTTGCTTTCTGTCTTTCTGCAGCTCTTGCCCTCAGTTAATATGGAGTTTCCAGTTTTCATGTTCCCGCCCTGATTCTTCCCTCTTGCTTCTTAAGCAGCCTCAGCTGAACAATCAGTGCTCCTGAATCAAGCCTCAGTCAGTCTGTGACCTGACTCCTGAAACCTTGGACTTGTACTCCAGCTATTCCCTACTGAGGAACCTTGGAACACTTTTGGACTCTGGAAACCTGCTGTTTGGTGAATCCATGTTTGCAGAGGAATTACGGTACAGAGAAGAGATCCTGAACCTGCTTTGGAGATTTATTGTAGTGCTTGAAGTTACTCTGGCCTGCTGTGTCTCCTGTCGCTGTTCCTGCAAACTGTGTGAACTTTTCAGCATGCTTGTATGAAGTAATACAAGTCATTTCATTTCAACCTATGTCTCCTGTGTTTTCCTCGCACCCAAGCACAAGACGCTATCGGAACTGTACACTATACATGACAAGATTCAGGAGCCAATGTTTAGTGTCTGCTGGGTCTGGGAAAGCCGTGTCTGCTGTGACTGTGGATATCAGATGTCCGTTTAATACCTTATGTGATGACAGTGGTTGTGACTTCTCACAACCATTCCAGGTGAGCGCATTCCCTTAAAATTTTACTCTGGAGTGTTACCACAGGTAAACACTATTGTTTTTTTTTTTTTTTTCCTTTCCTCTTCCAGCACTTCTGCCTTAAAAGATCTGGAAGATGGAGGCCCGCATAAAGGAACTTTGCGGAGTGACTGATACAATCCTTTCAGATGTACAGACTTTAAAAACCCGTTTTGCAAGCCTACAGGACCTCACTAATCATAATTTGCAAGTGTTTGGACAGACTACACAGGAATTGCGAGCCAGGATTGAGGCTCTAGAGGAACGAGCCCAGGCTCCTGCCATAACCCCGAGTTCTGGGATCCCCAAATTACCTACTTTTCGTTTTGGCGGTGAACGTGAGAAATTCAGGGGATTTATTAATCAATGCAATTTATTTTTCTCTGCACATGCTTCACAATTTCCCACTGAACGATCCAAAGTGCTTACTATAATCATGTTGCTTACCAATAAGGCTTTGATGTGGGCAAACCCTCTGATTGAGACTGAGGATGATTGTTTGAATCACCTTGATGCTTTTATTTCAGCCATGGGGCAGGTGTTTGATGACCCCAATCGAGGTGCAACAGCTGAAGCAGCCATGTTAACTTTGCGCCAAGGTAAGCGTTCAGTAGCCGAATATGCCCTGGATTTCAGGAGATGGGCTCTTGATACCACTTGGGACACTTCCGCTAAAAAATCTATTTTTCGGAAAGGGTTGTCTCCACTGATTAAGGATGAACTTGCTCGTGCCGACCCTCCCACTGCGTTAGGTGACTTTATTAACTATTGTATCCGTATTGATGCTCGTCTGACTGAACGCAGACAAGAGAGATGGTTTGAAAATAATCGCACTAACCTTTTACTACCTCCCTCCTCAGCTAAGGAACCTTTGAGTAGGATCACAAGGGAACCAGAACCTGAACCCATGCAGGTGGACTCTTTACAAAGACGGGTTAGTGATGCACGCAAAGAACATCGTATAAAGGAAAATCTATGTTTCTACTGTGGTAAGTCAGGGCACTTCATTATAAACTGCCCAGCCGTTCTCGTAAGACTACTGCAGCAGTCATTCACTGTGAGTGTTGCGAGAGGAGCTCTGTCATGTCCGAGCCTCAGGCTCCAGAGAGATCTGCTGCAAGAGATCTTGATTTCTCGGACTTAAACTCTGTTCTGGGGACGATGACGGTATAAACGCTGCAATTTTTCAAGTTTCCTCAGCGGTGTCCCAGCTGAGTTGTAAAATAAACAATTCTCATTGCTTCCTTTCCATCAAACTCTGGGTTGACTCAGTCTGGGTGTCTAGCTCTGCTATGATCGAGTCAGGAGCAAGTGGAAATTTTATGGATATCTCCTTTGCTCTGAAACAGGGGATACGTTCAGTGAAGAAGGCTACTCCAGTACAGATGGAGACTGTGGATGGCTCTCTACTGACTTCTGGACCAGTGGATCAAGAAACAGAGCCTTTGAGGGTCCTTATGGGTAAAGATCATCAGGAGAAAATGTCTTTTTTGCTTATCTCTTCTCCCCACTTTCCCATTATTCTAGGGCTACCATGGCTGCAGGCGCAGAATCCTACGATTAACTGGGAGACCAAGGAATTACACTTTCCGGAGAAACAGATGAGTCAAGGAGTTTCAGCTTGCTCTGTTCCTAAAGGAACCATGTCAGTCCCTGAACTACCAGCTGTATACCAGGACTATGTGGATTTATGTGACAAGAAGAACGCTGATCAGCTTCCTCCTCACCGTCCATATGATTGTCCAATTGAATTATTGCCTGGAGCCGAGATACCTTTTGGTAAGATCTACCCCTAGCGAGGCCCGAGCTAAAAGCTTTGAAGGATTATATAGACGAAAATTTAGCCAAGGGCTTCATACGCCCCTCTTCATCTCCCGCAGGTGCACCCATCTTCTTTGTGAAGAAGAAAGATGGATCTCTGAGACCCTGCATAGACTATAGGGAACTCAATAAGGTTACTATTAGAAACCGTTATCCATTGCCTTTAATCCCTGAGTTGTTGGAGAGAGTGCGGCATGCCAAAATTTTCTCTAAACTGGATCTCCGTGGGGCCTATAACTTGGTCCGTATTAGACCTGAGGATGAATGGAAGACTGCTTTCAGGTCACGCTATGGACACTTTGAATATCTAGTTATGCCTTTTGGTCTGAGTACCGCCCCAGCCACTTTCCAACACTTCGTGAATGATATCTTCAGGGATCTCCTAGATACATTTGTGGTGATTTATCTGGATGATATTCTAATTTTTTCTAACTCCACAGAGGAACATCATGGACATGTGAGAATGGTCTTAGAACGCCTAAGACAAAACCATCTCTACATCAAACTTGAAAAATGTGAATTCCATAGGACCGAAATTCAATTTCTGGGGTATGTACTATCTACGCAAGGGATTAGTATGGATGGAAGCAAGACCCAAGCCATCAAGGATTGGCCAATTCCTAGAAATGTGAAGGAGGTGCAGCGTTTCATCGGGTTTGCCAACTTCTATAGACGTTTCATTAAGAATTTTTCTGAGGTAGTGTCACCTATCACCCAACTTACCCGGAAACAGTCTAGGTTCTCCTGGACCCCGCAAGCTCAGGAAGCATTTTCCTGTTTAAAGGATAAATTTACCACCGCACCTATCTTAGTACATCCCAACCCCGAGCTTGCCTTCATAATAGAGGTGGATGCTTCAGACTGGGCCGTTGGAGCTATACTCTCTCAGAGAACAGGTGAGAAGAATGTCTTGCATCCCTGTGCCTTCTTTTCCCAGCAGTTGTCTTCGGCTGAGAGGAACTACGATGTGGGCAATAGAGAATTGTTGGCCATTATTGCCGCCTTCAAGGAATGGAGACACCTTCTTCAGGGAGCTGCACAGCAAATAGTCGTCCTGACAGACCATCGTAACCTTGAATTTATCAGGTCGGCTAAGTGCCTGACTCCTCGCCAGGCTCTCTGGAATCTTTTCCTAAACCAATTTAATTTTGTCATTTCTTATAGACTAGGATCGCGCAATGGAAAGGCTGATGCACTCTCTAGGATTCATTCAGCAGAGACACGTCCACTTACTCCTCCTAAGACTATTCTTCCTGACTCTAGATTCCTGGGAGTGATTCATAATCAAGACCTACTTAAGGACATCAAGGAAGCATACCATGCGGATTCTTTGTTGGCTCAACCCCCAAGGGACGTAAGTCTTGTCTTTAAGAATGGTGTGTGGATTCAGGGACAACGTCTGTATATACCTGAAACAGTCAGATTGAGAGTATTGCAACTCATCCACGATTCCAAGATAGCCGGGCATAGGGGAATTCTAAAGACACAAGAATTTCTTTCTCGTTTCTTTTGGTGGCCCACTTACAGGAAAGATGTCTTAAACTATGTCACTTCATGTGAAGTCTGTGCAAGATGCAAAACACCTCGCTCCTCACCAACTGGTCTGTTGCAACCTCTTCCCACCCCGTCCCGCCCGTGGGGATCCATTTCTATGGACTTCATTGTGGAGTTATCAACCTCTCAAGGGAAGAACACCATTCTAGTGGTGGTTGACCGTCTAACAAAGGCAGCTCATTTTATCCCTTGTGTCGGCTTACCCACTGCAAAACAGACATCAGACTTGATGATTAAGAATGTGTTTCGCTTACATGGAGTACCAGATGAGGTCATTTCGGATCGAGGGGTGCAATTCACTTCAAGGTTTTGGCAAAATTTCTGTGCAGCATTGGACATTAAAGTAAACCTTTCTTCTGCTTTTCATCCCCAGACTAATGGACAGACAGAACGAACCAATCAGACCCTGGAGCAGTATCTCCGCTGTTTTATCTGCCACCTACAGGATGATTGGGTGGATCTACTTCCACTGGCTGAGTTCTCTTATAACAACTCTCAGAGCGCCTCCACTAAGCAGTCTCCTTTTTACTCCAATCTAGGTTATCATCCTAACATTCTTCCTCGATTTCCCATAGATACGCCCTTGCCGGCAGTGGCTGAAAGAATCACTTCTTTACAAAAGAATATGGATCTTCTAAAGGAAAATCTAGAATTGGCTCAGGAAAGGTACAAGAAAGCAGCAGATACATTTCGTAAACCTGCACCAGCTTTCAAGGTAGGAGATTTGGTCTGGCTGTCAACCAGAAATCTTAAATTAAAGATTCCATCATCTAAATTGGGACATAAGTACATTGGACCTTATAAGATCAATAAGATTATAAGTGCTGTTGCTTGTCGTCTTCAACTGCCCAGAACTATGAGAATCCACCCTGTCTTTCATGTATCCCTACTAAAGGCTGCAACACCCAATACGTTTCCTGGACGTTCTTCTCCTTGCCCTGACGGAGTGCTGGTCGATGGTCAGGAAGAATTTATGGTGGAAAGGATTCTAGATTCCAGGTTGTACAGTAATCAGTTGCAATATTTGATTAAATGGCAGGGCTACCCAGTGGAGGACAACTCATGGGAACCAGTCAATAATGTAAATGCTCCTCGCCTGCTCCGCCAGTTTCATCAGAGGTACCCTGACAAGCCTGGTCTGAGGTCATCCGGAGGTTGTCCCTAAGGGGGGAGTAATGTAAGGTTCTTTGTCTCTGTTGACGTGTTCCTTGAAACTCAGTTTTCCGTCGGCCATTTTGCTTTCTGTCTTTCTGCAGCTCTTGCCCTCAGTTAATATGGAGTTTCCAGTTTTCATGTTCCCGCCCTGATTCTTCCCTCTTGCTTCTTAAGCAGCCTCAGCTGAACAATCAGTGCTCCTGAATCAAGCCTCAGTCAGTCTGTGACCTGACTCCTGAAACCTTGGACTTGTACTCCAGCTATTCCCTACTGAGGAACCTTGGAACACTTTTGGACTCTGGAAACCTGCTGTTTGGTGAATCCATGTTTGCAGAGGAATTACGGTACAGAGAAGAGATCCTGAACCTGCTTTGGAGATTTATTGTAGTGCTTGAAGTTACTCTGGCCTGCTGTGTCTCCTGTCGCTGTTCCTGCAAACTGTGTGAACTTTTCAGCATGCTTGTATGAAGTAATACAAGTCATTTCATTTCAACCTATGTCTCCTGTGTTTTCCTCGCACCCAAGCACAAGACGCTATAGGAACTGTACACTATACATGACAACAGGTGTGGTCACATGCCCTTCCATCAACAGATATTTTTGGAACAGGAGGGATGTATCATTTGTAAAGAAGAAATGTAGAAGAACCTATAATACCTATCCATTAGTAAGTGCCACAAAAACATGTATTCAATATATTTAATAAAGTACAACTGCTACCAGTATCAAAAACTAGTTGCATATAATGTAGAATCTTCACTGTTCAATTGACTGAGATTCTTGACAAAGGAACACTTTTTGAACTTGATTTTGTGTGTTTTAAGTCTCAATTCTACAGGTTTGAATTTCCATGTTTTTTTCTATGGAAGATGACACAAAAGTTTGCCTACCTATCTTCCAACTGTTGCCAAAGTGTGGCAACTGAGTGATAAAATTAGGTGCCCTCAGGTCCTGAGATCAAATAATAAAACAGGACATTGAAAAAATTATCGGAGGTGGCTGTATATTATGAAAGAAGTGATATGCTTTCTGAAATTTTCATAAAAGATAAATTGCTGTATGAAAAGGCAAAGCTGAAAAGCCAAGTGCGAGCGAGGCGACCTACAAGCCAGGATCAGTTACACAAGTTTTGTCAGAAGGAATGGGCCCAAATTCCGACCAACTATTGTGAGAAGCTTGTGGAAGGATGTCCCAAACGTTTGACCCAAGTCATTCAGTTTAAGGGCAATGATACCAAATACTAATGAAATGTATGTAAACTTTTTACTTTGCAGTAACTAATAAAAATGCCTTCAAACATTCTCTCTCTCATTATTCTGGAATTTGCCAAATGTTAATAATTATGGTAATCCTAACTGACCTAAAATGCGAAAGGTTTATTCTGATTTCATGTCAGATACTGAGAAAAACATGCATATGTGTCTTTTTATATAGTGTATGTAAAATTCTAATTTCAATTGTATATTCTACGCACATACATTTGGTTAGATGTCTTGCTGTATTCAGACCTCCTATGTTTGGTGAAATCTATACCTCCATGAATTTATATTGTCTAGTTTCAAACGTACATGCCTTTGTACAGTTGTCCTTGGAAATTAAAGGGCTGCTATAAATTCCCACAAATATGTATTAATTCAATTTGTGAAAACAATAATGTGAGACATTGTTGCTTCTGTATTACATTGAGAATTGATGTTTTTTTCATTCAATTTACTGACAATGTGATTGTTTGCAGAACTGCATTTCTGACCTGCTCAGAGGAAGTAGCAAAAATCACGTAACCTTTCTAGTGCCAAGAACACTGAACAGTACCATGTGTACCTAGCAGTCTTGTCAAAAAATAGATTCCTACCACTTATTTTTAATGATTATGTGATTTTTAATGCTATACATTATATATGAGTGGAGCATCTATGCTCTGAGCAACTGTGTCTGTGGTCAAAGGCAAGCAAGAGTATTTCAAGAAGACAGCTCGGGTCTGCTTTGTTAACAAAACAACTTGAATGCTGCAATGCTGACATGAAACAAATAAAACATGATTATTTACAAAAAGGTGCCATATTCTACACTTACAAAAATAGTATTTTACTTTTTTGTAAAATACACTATCCAGACATTATCCTTACATTAGGATATAACAAGACAGCGATGATAAATTAGAAAATACTTTGGTTCCTTTACAGGCTAATCAGAGATATACAGAGAGAAGGACCTTTTAAGTTTAATGATACCTGCTCATTAAATGATGCTAAACACTAAAATATCACGAACAGCGGGGAATTTTCAGTTTACATTAGAGAAAAAAATAAAAGGGCAAAAATGACTGAAGTTGGTCAGTTCAAGCTGATAGGGCACTTCAAATGAATAACAGAAGAATAAAAGAGACACTCTAGGTTAAATTAGGCTCTCCTATGCCTTTTCTTGAAAGTGCTCAACTTCACAAATTTTATTTGAATTAACTAACCTACCAAAATCAAAGGCTTAAATAGGGGTAACGTTAAACATGTATCTATACCTCACTGTATTTCACCCATTATGTGCAAGATTCAATTATAATGTGTTGTGCTCCTGGTGGATGGGGTTTAAAGGGTGTATTTTCTCCCTCTTTAGCCAAGCAAATTTACATGTTTGATACAGCAGGGGATCCACATTTGCATTACAGAATACAATTACATAGACCTTCAACATATTTCATGTGATAATCCTGGTGTGGCAGAGAGATTCCTAGTGAGTGATTTTCATGGTTATTTACAATTTATTTCTGAGACTTAATCCTTCTGATATCAATGTAAAATTTTCCAACCTCAAAGAACCAAGAAATCACACTATGTTAATATGGTATCTGCATAAAAAAATAGAACAAATTTCCCATATGCAGTTCTTTAATTATGTGATGAATTGAATATTTATTAAAAAAGAATAAAAACAAGTAAAGATTTATCAGACACCCAAAAATGCTAGGCTCTTTAGACACGAATATGAAGGCATTTATGTCTGGCAAATATTCAGGTTCAAGTTTTCCTATGTAATGAATATGAATAAAAAAAAACAAAGCCTGGGAACAACTTGTATACAACCTATTATTGATGTACTCTATTATATGCTACACTGAGCCTAAGAATTTCTTGACAAGATTACTGAAAATGCACTCACCCTCAAATACTACAGAACATGTTAAATATTACAAATATGCTGTAGATAAGACATTCTATTAAAATGTAAAAATCCTCCATGATAATAAAAAAAGACACTATATGGTATCAAGCAGAAATTCTGTGATTAAATCATTTGTTTTCATGTCAATGAACAAGAGAAATTAAAATTTCACTCATGTTAGAATTTTAAAAAATGCACACACTTAGAAGCCATAACATACAAATACATATTTTGTAAATGGTGATTAAATCATTGAGCTTTCTTCTTTCACTGCTTTCTTCAGGAAACAGTGCCCCATTTTTCATGGACTTTTGTCTGATATTGCATTTCTACTTCATTTATATGAATGGAGATGAGCTGCAATACCAGACACAACCTGTACAATCGGGTGACACTGTTCCTGGAAGAAATCAACAATTTCTTTAAAAGGGTTTTTCATGTTTAAGATATTGATGACTTACCTTGCCTAGCTGATACTGTGTACTTTTCAGAGGCTTAAATTGCACTTAAAGGGAGTCTGTCACAAGCTTTTGCTACCTCACCTGAGAGCATCATGATGTAGGAAAAAAAACCTGAATCAACGATGTATCACTTAGTTAACTGGGTGCAGCAGTTGTGACACAATCACAGTTCTTAGATATAATATGAAGCAGAGCTCAGAAAACTTACCCCGCCCAAACCAGGCTCTCTATGTACAAAGTCTATAGACAGTGAGCTGCTTATAATAGGAGAACTGAAATATCACATGGTCACAAGTAGAGATGTGCGACTTTGCCTCCGGGAGGGTCGAGTCGGGTTTCGGACCATCCGACTTTAGCAAAAGTCGAATCGAACGGAATCGGCCGACTGACTCCCGGCAAAAGTCGGTGTTTCAACAAAAAATGAAACCCGACCCCAATGCAAGTCAATGGGGAAATAAAAGTCGCCAGTGAGTGGAGGACAGTAAACACACCTACAGTGCCCATTTCAATGCCAACAACATCAATTCTTATTACTTAAGCTTGTCAATCTTAATTTACTTTATAATAGTAGTAACGCATTGAAAACTCGGGGGTTATTTGGCTAAAATTGTGAGGGGGTGCAGGGCTGGCTTCAGGTTTTCATGGGCCCCGGGCAAAAGAGTCTCAGTGGGCCCCTTTAACACATAGCACAATTCTTTCTGCTCCGATACGGCAGCAGAGAAATATAGGTATAGTCCAATGCCAAATACTTCACTTCTTACATTACATGAGTGATGTCTATTGTAAATTCTACAATAGCTTAAAAACTGGACAGTATAGTCCTCCATACAGTATTATGGGCACCACATAGTGCGCCATACAGAATAATGAGCCCCATATATTGCTCCATACAGAATGGGCTCCATATAATTCTCCATACAGAATAGGCCCCATATATGCTCCATATGATGCTCCATATACTGTATAAAGGGCCCTATATGATGTCCCATAAATAATGAACCCCATATGATGCTCTAGTATATGATGGGCCCCATACATGATGTTCCAGTGTATTATGAGCCCCATATAATGCTCCAAATAAAATGGTCCTCATATATAATTCTCCATTTATAATGGACCCCACATGATGCTCCAGTGTATAATGGGCCCGTATATGATGCTCCAGTGTATGATGGGCCCCATTTATAATGCTCCAGTGTATGATGGGCCCCATATATAATGCTCCAGTGTATAATGGGCCCTATCTATGATGCTCAAGTGTATGATGGGCCCCATATATAATTCTCCAGTATATAATGCTCCCCATATATTGCTCCAAACATTAAAAAAAATGAAACACCTCTCCTCGCTGGGCACTACTCTACTATGGACTCCTCAGCGTCTCCATCTTCCAGCTCTCTGCACAGTGACTGTTCAGGCAGAGGGCGCAAAGACGTGACGTCATCACGCTCTCTGACCTTAATGTCACTGTCAGGAAACGCGGAAGACATCACAGCGGTGGAGCAGGGAGAGGTAAGTATTGCAAGTGCTGGGGCCCTGAGCAAGCAGGGGAGGCACACTCGTGGGCACCAGCACTGGCACAGGACCCCTCATACTACACCAGTGATTCTGATTGCAAGTGGGCTCCCTCACCTGCTCAGGGCCCCGGCACTTGGCCGGGTGCGCCAGGTGCTGATGCCGGCCCTGGGGGGGGACAGCCAAGTTAGGGAGGTGGAAAAACTGGCATATGTTGAGGTGTAGGCTGGACGTTCAGCAGCTGCAAATGGAGGAATTGGAGAAGTCGGAGGAAGAGGAGGACAAAGCGAGCCATTTTGCTGGCAACCTATGTGTCATCAAGGGAAGATGGTACAAAATCCTTTGAAACCCAGGCATGGTTCATTTTAATGAAGGTGAGATCCCCTACATTTTGGGTCATCAACCGGGTCCTTCTTTCTGTCAGGATTGATCCAGCAGCACTGAAGACTCTCTCTGATAGCACACTACCAGCATGGCAAGAGAGCTCCTGTAAGTCATATTGTGCCAATTCAGGCCAGGTGTCCAGTTTACAGGCCCAGTAGTCAAAGGGGTATGAACTGTGAGGGAGAGCATTGATAGGGGAGGAGAGGTAATTTTGAACCATAGTTGACAACTGCTGTCTACTGTCTGCTGCAATCGATTCAGTATTAACAGTCGTGTGAGCTGTACTCGAGAAATCAGTCCACAACATGGTCATGAAACCTTGTCTCCAACGCCACTTCGGCTGTGTGCAACACGAACACCTTTCCATGTTGCCCAGAACGGCTCAAGGTAGAAACTGCACCGCTGCTGTGTGCTGGGAATGCCTCTAACAAATGGTTTACCAGAGTTGCTTGTTTGTTCGCCAATATTAGCTCGAGGTTCTCCTGTGGCATGATGTTCTGTAATTTGCCTTTATAGCGTGGATCGATAATGCTGGCCAACCAGTAGTCGTCACCCTTCATAATTATGGCAATGATTGGGTCCCTTTTAGGATCCGCAAGACATAATCACTCATGTGGGCGAATGTTCCAGGTGTCAATGATGCACTACTAGTGGTGGGTGGAGGAGCACTTTCTCCCAAATCCACATCCCTCCATTCACGCACAAACCCTGTACCTGACCTTGGCAAGCCAACATTTTCTCTTGCCCCCTGAGAAGCATCCTCCTCCCCAAAATAATCATTCCCCCTCATCCTCCTCATCCTCCTCTTCCTCTTCTTCCTCCACCTCGTCCAGGACAGTTCCCTGAGCAGACAATGCCTGACTGTCATCAAGGCTTCCTTCCTCCTCCGCTGCAGACGCCTGATCCTTAATGTTAGTAAAAGTTTGCATGAGCAGATGCCTAAGTGGGATGCTCATGCTTATCATGGCGTCGTCTGCGCTTACCAGTCATGTGCATTCCTCAAAACACTGATGGACTTTACAGAGATCTATGAGATTTGACCACTGCACACCCAACAACTCTGCCCTCAAACTGCCTGCCCATGTATCCTCCCACAAATGCATTACAGCCTGCCTCTGTTCGCACAGCTTCTCAACCATGTGCATGGTGGTGTTCCACCTTGTTGCAACGACTATGATTAGGCGGTGCTTGGGGAGGTGGAGCGATTGCTGCAGCCTCTGCATACGACTGGAGTCTACGGGCGAGTGACGGATGTGCGAGCACAGTCTTCACACCTTATGAAGCAGGGCTGGTAACTCCGGATAATTATTTATGAAGCACTGCACCACCATGTTCAAGGTGTGAGCCAGGCAAGGTACGTGTCTGAGTTTTGCCAGGGCTATGGCTGCCACAAAATTACGGCCGTTATCATTGACTACATTGCCTGGCTCAAGATGTAGACTGTCCAGCCATGACTCAGTTTCTCACTGCAAGTATTCGGCCAGTACATCCGCGGTGTGTCTGTTGTTGCCCAAAGATATCTTTAAAGCAGCCTGCTGATGTTTACCACTAGCTGTTCGATAGTGGGACGCCTCGTGTGTAACACTGGCAGCTGTGGATAGAGTGCTCGTGCGACTGGGCTCTGTCGACGAGCTTTCGGTTCTGGAGGAGGAGGAGGGTCGAACGCCTTCAGCCAACTGTTGCCTATATCGTGGGCTACGCAGCACTGTCCCACCGCCGCTGTCTCCTGTGGAACCTGCATCCACCACATTAACCCAGTGCGCAGTGATGGACACGTAACGGCCCTGGCCATGCCTACTGGCACATGCATCTGTTGTGAGGTGCACATTTCCACTCACTGATTGTTTGAGTGCATGGACAATGCGGTATTTCACATGCAGGTGGAGGGCAGGGATGGCTTTTGTAGAAAAGAAGTGCCGACTGGGTAGGTTATAGCGTGGAACAGCGTTGGCCATGAGCTCTTGGAACGCTGCACTTTCAACCAAACGAAAGGGCATCATCTCTAATGAGATCATTTTGGCAATGTAGGCATTCAAAGCCAGTGAGGTTTTGTAGTCCGTCCACGCTTGCAAGTGCATGGTGTTTACATGTCTAAGCAAGCAACTGGTATTCAAATTTCACAGAATTTTCCCTCGGCTAAAGGTACTTCCGCACATCTTACAGAGAACCTTTGCCTCATCAATAGGATTTTGGCCAAAAAAGTGCCACACTGCACTCTTCCTACTATGGGAAAACTTTTCAGGGCTTGTACGCTGTGCTAATTTGACCATCTGGCCAAGCTGTCCTGCAACTCTTTTTGTTTTTTAACACGTTTTGGACTGCTATGGGCCTGCCAGATAACCGCTGCTGCGATGTCGATGCCTGCTGCGGATCCTTCTCCTCTTCTGAGCTATTGCCAGCGGCACCCTCTCCCCCCAACGGATGCCAATCCAGGTCAACAGCTGGGTTATCCATCAACTCCTCTTAAATTTCATCTGCACCTTCCTCTGTGTCACCAAGTAAGGTGGTATAGTATGCGGGAAGGGGGCACCTGAGTTTCATCAGGGTCAGATTCTGGATGAGTAGACTGCGAGGGCAATGTATTGCTCTTGGTGAATGTACCAGCAGAATCATATATCAGTGGCTGTGCATCAGTGCACTCCATGTTATATTCATCTTGGACTTGGGAATTCAGGTTTTGACTTGATAAGTTAGGCATGGTATGTGAAAAGAGCTCCAGGGAGTAATCTGAAGTATGGCCTGACGCATCCTCCACTTTTGGTGGGGGTGAAGGACACAAGGAAAGGTGTTGTTCCTGACTAGGAGCCTGCACTGATGACTCAGTGCTTGAATTTTTTGAAACTTCAGAAGAGGAGGCGATAGAGCTGGAGGCTGTTTCGGCAATGTAAGCCAAAACCTGTTCCTGATGCTCCGGCTTTAAAAGCGGTTTACCTACTCCCAGGGAAGGGAGCCTTCCAGGCCTTCTGGAGCCAGACGATGACGCAGGCTCAACACCTCCTGCCTTAGGTGCTATTGTGCTTTTGGCACTACCAGCAGATGCACCACCACCAGCTGGCCCCCCATGCACACGTCAGCGGCCTCTTCCACCATACTTCCTCATGTTTGGGAAAATGTACCAAAAATACCAGCAGATATATGGTACTGTATGAGGAGCGTACAGAAAAATGTAAATCTCCGTATATATTTCCAGAGTCACACACAGACGCTCACTCAGTATGGATTTGACCGAAATACAAAAGGCAGTAAAACGGTACTGTATCAGAAGCGGACAGCTGTATACAGTGTAGGAAAAAATTTAAATCTCCGTATATATTTCTGGAGTCATACACAGACACTCACTCAGTATGGATTTGACCATAATACAAACAGTAGATATACGTTACTGTATCAGAAGCGGACAGCTGTATACGGTGTAGTGGAAAATTTCAATCTCCGTATATATTTCCAGAGTCACACACAGACGCTCACTCAGTATGGATTTGACCGTAATGCAAAAGGCAGAAAAACGGTAATGTATCAGAAGCGGACAGCTGTATATTGTGTAGGGGAAAATTTAAATCTCCGTATATATTTCCAGAGTCACACACAGATGCTCACTCAGTATGGATTTGACCATAATACAAAGAGCAGATATACGGTACTGTATCAGAAGCGACAGCTGTATACTGTGTAGGGGAAAATTTAAATCTCCATATATATTTCCGGTGTCACACACAGACGCTTTCTCAGTATGGATTTCACTGTAATACAAAGAGCAGATATGCGGTACTGTATCAGAAGCGGACAGCTGTATACGGTGTAGAGGAAAATTTAAATCTCCGTATGTATTTCCGAAGTCACACAAAGATAGTCAGCATGTATTTGTCCGCAATACCAGCCAGTACACGGTAGTGTGTGAGGAGCGTACAGCTCTATACGGTGTGGGAAAAAGTGAATGGTCGGTAACTGTGCACAAAAAAAACTAAAAGTATTAGTGCTGTGAAAAAAGCAGTCTGCACAGCAGTGTACACACAGCAATACAGCTATCAGGCAGCCTAATAACCAGCACTGCTGCACACAAGAAAATACTCCCCTGCCACTGCACACTAACTGTACAGCACAATTGCTATCAGCACAAGCACAGAAGAACTTCTCTTTCCAGCCCTAACCCTCTCCCTACTGATAAACAACGTCAGCAACCTTTCCCTACTGTTAAGATCAGCAGAAGTAAAATGGAGGTCGGCGCTCAGGGCTTTTATACAAACTATGACACCCCCCAAAGCAAGCCAATCACTGCAATGCCCTTCTCTAAGATGGTGGTGGACGCTGCCCATGTCATCTCGTTGCCCACAGTGTACGTCCTTGCTCATTGGCTGAAAAAAGGGCCTGAAAGCATTCTGGGAAAACCAACTTTGGTGCTCGTTTTGCTGACCGCATGACTGACTGCACGCTATGGTCATATTTCGGCCAACGATACCAGACTTTGGCTAAAGTCGGTGACTTATGAATCTGACCGACCTGTTTCGCTCAACTCTTGTCCTAAGTATTCAGACCCTTTGCTCAGTATTGAGTAGAAGCGTCCTTTTGAGCTAGTACATCCATGAGTCTTCTTGGGATTGATGCAACAAATTTTTCACACCTGGATTTGGGGATCCTCTGCCATTCTTCCTTGCGGATCCTCTCCAGTTCCACCATTTTGGATGGTGAATGTTGGTGGACAGCCATTTTCAGGTCTCTCCAGAGATGCTCAATTGGGTTTAGGTCAGGGCTCTGGCTGAGCCAGTCAAGAATGGTCGCAGAGTTGTTCTGAAGCTACTCCTTTGTAATTTTAGCTGTTTGCTTAGGGTCATTGTCTTGTTGGAAGCTGAACCTTCGGCCAAGTCTGAGGTCCAGAGCACTCTGGAAGAGGTTTTCATCCAGGATACCGAATGTATGTATGTGACTGATTTGTAATAAAAAAATAAACGACAGTGATAAGGAAAATTAGAAAACAATAATCACGAATAAGATAATATAATACAACAACCTGTTTTAAAAAAATAACTCATTTTCTTATTATATGTTCTAAAATATTCATCCTCACCCAGTCATCTATCCCATTCACCCTTTTGCAATGCTATTGCTAAAAAGAGTTTGAATGAAGTAGTGATCCAGGGTGACTCTCAATTCAAAGTAAGTGGCACTGATGGAAACAGCTGATCAACTATTTTTATCAACACTGTAGTCATTGAATGAACAATATGGTGCATGCTAGACCACTGAAGAAATACAACTCCTGTTGTGTTGCAATTGGGAGAAACCTGGAAGAATACAAAGTGTAATTAAGAGAATAAATGTTCTATTAGCACAATTAATAGTAAATTAGCAAAGAAAAAAATCAAATAAGAAATGGAAAGAATAACTTTGGGACGAATTCTTAAAGTACCCCTCCAGCGGATTTTCTTCTTTCAGTGCTGGAGTGGTGCTACTAATCTAAGTTCACTGCCCAAAGTCTATTCTTACCAGCTGTCAACTTCAGCATTTCCCAATTCCGCTCTAGTCCTGCACTGTCATTTTATGACTAGAGATGGGTGAACCCGAACAGTAAAGTTCGGCATCCGTACCAAACACCTACTGTTCGGGCATGGCCACTGAGCATGGATTTCACCAGGAAGTGCTTTTTACTGTTCGGGTTCGGCGTCCTGAACACCAGGTGTATGTCTTGCTGTCACTTGCATGACATCACTGCAAACACTGCTTCTGATCGGTGGTAAAATCATTACTGCTGGGCAGACAGCCGTGGTTCCCACTCTGTCAAATGACAGCATAAGCCCGCAGCTGTGATCAGAGGTATAAAGTTTACCTCTGGTCACTGGTGTCGGCTGATGGGACTTCTGCTCCCATCAGCTGACACCTGCTGCCACTAATATCAGTGAGAGAAGGGGCAGTTGATAGGAGTATTCATCAGCAAGTGCCTGCACTGTAAATAAATAATAAAAAAGTGATGTGGGTTCCCCTGTATTGTTGATAACCAGCCAGGCAAAACTCACAGCTGGGGGCTGCAACCATCAGTTGTCATTGTTTGCAAGGCTGGTTATCAAAAATAGAGGGGTCTCAATGCTGTTTTTTTAATTATTCAAATAAATAATTTAAAAAAGACATGTGCTCCCCATTTTTGACAACCAGCCTTGCTAAAGCAGACAGCTGGGGGCTGGAATTCTCAGGCTGGTAAGGTGCCATGGATATTGACCCCCCCAGCCTAAAAGTAGCAGCCCAGCAGCTCCCAGAAAAGACATATGTATTAGTTGCACCAATTCTTGCACTTTGCCCAGCTCTTCACACTTGCCCTGTAACAGTGACAAGTGGGGTTCATATTTGTGGAGTTTATGTCACCTTCGTATTGTCTGCCATGGGTTAGTAATGGAGATGGGTCTAAAAGACATCTATCCATTACTAATCCTATAGTTGTATTGTAAATAAACACACCGCAAGAATAAAGTCTTTTATTTGAAGTAAAAACAAACACAGATTTCCTTTTTTTATTTAAAAATAAAATCAAAGCTATACTCACCTAACACCCATTCCATTGAATCCCTTGTCTCCTGCAATAAAACAAAAGCAAAAAACAACAATATCCCTCACCTGTCCGTCATTCTGTCCCATGCCATAATCTATGTCAGGGGATTAATAGCTTTCAACCTGGAAGGTGCCAAGGTGACTTCTGGATCATCTAGCAAATATTCGAATATTGGAGCAACCTATCAGGTGACAACCTGCTGGAGACCAACTGATGCGGCACTTATAAAAGATGAAGACAGTGGCTGATAAGTATGACTTGAGGCAGGGAAATGAGATTAGGAGCACCACTCCAGCTCTGCAATAAAAAAAGTAAGAGTGGTGCTTTAAGCTATACAATGAACAGACTACTTTTTTTGTCAGTGAAGATTTTATTTTAATAAACTACATAAACCATTATCATTTCTTGTTTTTATAGGATCGTATTGCATGCAAGCAAAGTTAACTTTAAAAGTTAGTAATTCAACCCTGGGAACATTTTCTGTAAATATGGAACTGACATCTCTTGACGATGCATTGTTAGCCTTTAGTTTTTGTAGTTTAGAGGATTTCATCATATATTTACATTAGCTTTGCTGTGCAGAAAAACTACCATCTGGACGGGCAATTAACATACCACCTGGATTTTGTGTTGTGTTTTTATCAAACCTGTTTTACTACTCATTATTAAATGAACTTTGTAGTAGATTTTTTTCAAATGTCTCTATTAAATAAATTGTACATAATGTGCATCACATTAATCCAAATGGATTTAAAGGGCTTTTTAAGACTGTCGTTGTTTGTTGGACGTCTGAAACAAAAGATATTTATCAGTTATTAGGCTGAAGAAACAATGAAAAAACAACAGTGCGCTGTGGGCTGAGCAGCAGTACCAGGAACACTTGTTAAGCATAAATGCTGCTGTGCCTGGATAAATATAAGGGGGCAAAGATGATCCACTGCATGCCCTAAGTTCTTCATTATGATCATAAGCACGGGTCTCAGAGTTGAAGCACCATGATCAAAATAAGAATACGCCATCAAAGTTTTAGTTCTAAAAAGCCCTTTTCAGGTGTAGATGGGCTGACCTTACATATAAATACAATGAAAAGAAACATGACACAGGTCAAGACTTTCAGGATGCATCCACTGGTGTAATTTGCTAGTTTATTTTCTTTAATTAAATCTCTACAGTCAATCAGAAATTCTTTTGAAACATCGCCAAGCCGCTATTGGAATATCTGCCTATAGCAGAGTGAACTTCATGGCACTTATTTGCAATGGTTGCATGTGTTAGGTAAACAGTAGATTTGTAAAAAGAAAGATTAAGTATCTGTCAATGTATTGTCTATAAAGTATTTCAATTGTTTAGATTTGACAAGTGTATTCTATCCTATATACAACATTCACAGTGAGTTTTAGACGTCTGGCACTGGTAAGTAATAGTATGAAGCTGCCAATTTGAGGCTTTTCTAAAATCCTCCAATATCCACAACCTCTTGAGAATTCAACGGCCAAAGAGTTCTCTGTTCTTTGTATAAAATCTTGATTCTATATTTCTGGCATTACATGAAAAAAACTTTTGATCTGTATTTTAATGTCAATTCCCCATATTCCATTATTTTTCCAGTTGTTACTTTATTATATAGAGGACTAATCCATACGAATTAATATATTGATAATTACTTGTAAGAGGTAGATATCTTTAATAAGTAAAGATTCTATATACAAAAACTACAACTTTGTTTAATTACAGTCATGGCCAAAAGTTTTGAGAATGACACAAATATTAATTTTTACAAAGTCTACTGCTTCACTTTTTCTAATGGCAATTTGCATATACTCCAGAATGTTATAAAGAGTGATCAGTTAACAGCAATTACTTGCAAAGTCAATATTTGGCTAGAAAATGAACTTTATCCCTCAAAACACATTTCAACATCATTGCAGCCCTGCCTTAAAAGGACCAGCTAACCTCTTTTCAGTGATTGCTCCATTAACACAGGTGTGGGTGTTGATGAGGACATGGCTGGAGATCAATCTGTCATGATTAAGTAAGAATGACACCACTGGACACTTTAAAAGGAGGCTGGTGCTTGGCATCATTGTTTCTCTTCTGTTAACCATGGTTATCTCTAAAGAAACACGTGCAGTCATCATTGCAATGCACAAAAATGGCCTAACAGGGAAGAGTATCGCAGCTAGAAAGATTGCACCTCAGTCAACAATCTATCGCATCATCAAGAACTTAAAGGAGAGAGGTTCCATTGTTGCCAAAAAGGCTTCAGGGCGCCCAAGAAAGACCAGCAAGCGCTAGGACCGTCTCTTAAAAGTGTTTCAGCTGGGGATCGGGCTACCAGCAGTGCAGAGCTTGCTCAGGAATGGCAGCAGGCAGGTGTGAGTTCATCTGCACGCACTGTGAGGCGGAGACTCTTGGAGCAAGGCCTGGTCTCAAGGAGGGCAGCAAAGAAGCCACTTCTCTCCAGAAAAAACATCATGGACAGACTGATATTCTGCAAAAGGTACAGGCAGTGGACTGCTGAGGACTGGGGTAAAGTTATTTTCTCTGATGAATCCCCTTTTCGATTGTTTGGGACATCAGGAAAACGCCTCATTCGGAGAAGACAAGGTGAGCGCTACCACCAGTCTTGTCTCATGCCAACTGTTAAGCATCCTGAAACCATTCATGTGTGGGGTTGCTTCTCAGCCAAGGGAATCGGCTCTCTCACAGTCTTGCCTAAAAACACAGCCATGAATAAAGAATGGTACCAGAATGTCCTCCAAGAGCAACTTCTCCCAACCCTCCAAGAGCAGTTTGGCGATCAACAATGCCTTTTCCAGCATGATGGAGCACCTTGCCATAAAGCAAAGGTGATAACTAAATGGCTCAGGGAACAAAACATAGAGATTTTGGGTCCATGGCCTGGAAACTCCCCAGATCTTAATCCCATTGAGAACTTGTGGTCAATCATCAAGAGACGGGTGGACAAACAAAAACCTAAAAATTCTGACAAAATGAAAGCATTGATTGTGCAAGAATGGACTGCTATCAGTCAGGATTTGGTCCAGAAGTTGATTGAGAGCATGCCAGGGAGAATTGCAGAGGTCCTGAAGAAGAACGGTCAACACTGCAAATATTGACTTGCTGCATTAACTCATTCTAACTGTCAATATAAGCTTTTGTTACTCATATGTTTGCAATTATTATATTTCTGTCTGTGATAAAAACATCTGTCAAACACACATAAAAACCAGAGTGCAGCAGATCATGTGAAAATATAATATTTGTGTCATTCTCAAAACTTTTGGCCATGACTGTACACACTGAATGCTGAAAGATCTGAACATAATATCGTCAGATTGCTATTAATTCATGCATTAGGACTGGCTAGCTATAGTGTATTTTACTATAAGGTTATACAGTAAATAGCATTGAAACAACAATACAAACCAAAGCCATATTTTTTTAAATGGTTATTCTCAAGTTATAAAAAAAGGATACACAGGAAAATGGTGATAAAAATAACGGAGTTTAAGATGAACTTGCTTTTTCTATATTGCATCATTCTGCTGATATCTGGTTTTACTCTTTTATTGTTTACAGCAAGTAGCCAAGGGGACCACCCTTAATTGTTGACTCAAAGCAGTGGTCGAGAATGTACATTAAGGGCAGCCATGATTTCAGGACAACTAGTACCTAATCCCTGCTACCTCTCTAAATCACGTTCATTTTTATAGAACTGATCCTGGGAAGTAGCTGAGGAACAGTTCTACACACCTCTCCATCATCTTTGGCCATCTCATCCATGTCTGTGAACTGCTCTCCTCCCAGCATCACTCTCCACTGAGTGCTGGCAGATGCTGAGCTTTTGTAGTAGGGCACATAGGAGAATCATGACAACCACGTTTACCCTGATGGACTCTCACAATCCCAGCACTTCCAATGTTGCAGAGGCAGAAAAGGCAGCCCACAGTTCAGACATGCAGAGCAACGATGCAGTTGGCTAAAATTGTCAAAGAGGAGCGCCCACCCTGTCCAGCAATCAGTAAGTTGGCTTTCTGGGGAGCAGTGTACTCCTGAAGCTTCAGTATGAGAAAAACCCTTTAAAGGAGATGCTTGATAAGAATTTGTTTAGGTAAATAGAACAGGAGTCAAATCAATCCTAATAATTTTGAATTTAGAAAATAAATATAATCATGCCATTTTATATATTACCAAATAAAAGGGTCAGATGTCAATCAGAAATTTGTAAATGATGCATACAACTTCCCCACATGTATAACTCTTTTTGCCACTGGTCTTTGCAAGATTTCCCTGTGTCTGCATTTTCCCTATGTCCAAAAGGTAAAAATTACCATAGAGCCATGAAACGATTTTAGTAATATGGTGCTGTTTTTAGCAAAAATAAAACATTCAGCACAACAACTCTTTTTACCATATGATTTGTTTTCACCAAATAAAAGTGTATAGATTTAGGATATATTTTTTTCCCAAACAAGTTCTATATGATACTGGCCATTACAGTTTGATCATCATCCACAGAATTACTGATGACTGATGGAGGAATGTGTCAGAGAGTAGTCATGATGTTAGGTCAAAACCAGGATGTAAATATCAAAGATCAGAATCAAAATCATGAAACAGCTGAGCCAAGGTCTTTACCTTATAACCGGTAGACTCACAAGAGTATGGCATCCCTTTCTTTGAGCTGGACATTACATTTATATAGCTTCCCATTGCTGGGTGTCCACAGTTCAGCCCTGATCCTGCTCTTCCCTTATTCACATTGAGGTCAATTTTTGACACATGGTAAGGTTTTAATACTAGAGGTTAGGACTGTCACAACAGGGTACACCTTGGTGCTGGTGGGATGGCTTTTATGCTTTTTTTAATAAAAAACAGTGTTTACTAAGTACCCTATGTTTTTTATATGCACTGTTACTTTTTACTTACTTATAACAGGTGTAACAAAGTCACTGGTAAAGTGCTGGAGGAGAGATACAGTTGTGCTCAAAAGTTTACATACCCCGACAGAATTTTTGCTTTCTTGGCCTTTTTTCAGAGACTGTGAATGATAGCACAAAAACGTTTTCTCCACTCATGGTTAGTGGTTGGATGAAGCCATTTATTGTCAAATTACTGTGTTTTCTCTTTTTAAATCATAAAGACAACCCAAAACATCCAAATGACCCTGATGATAAGTTTACATACCCTGGTGATTTTAGCCTGATAACATGCACAGAAGTTGACACAAATGGGTTTGAATGACTACTAAAGGAAATATCCTCATCTGTGACCTGTGACAAATGCCAGGAAAATTGTTTGGGATGCAAAGAAGAACCCACAAATAACATCAGCTGAAATAGTTGACTCTCTGAAAACTAGTGGTGTGGCTGTTTCAAGATCCACAATAAGGCAGCACTTAAAGAAAAATGGGCTGCAAAATGGAGGACCTGCTCAAACATCTGATACAAGCACATCAACAGCAGCACCAGTATCACCAGCAGCATTACAGCAGCAACAGATGACGCAACAAGAGATTAGTAAGCTGCTTATACAGCAGATGCAACAGCAGCACCAGCAACAGATTGATTTGCTTGAAGAGGCGGTTCTTGAAAGGCTGACAGCCCTTCCCCCAAGTCCAGGTGATGACCCATACATCCAGAAAGAAGAAAGATGAGTCATGCAAAAAATTACCCCAGGTGATAATACGATGGCATTTTAGACTATGTGCGAGCGGATGGCAGAGCATGAGAAGCTTCCACGAGAGCAGTGGGCGGAGGTGCTGGCCCCCTATCTGGTGAACCCTAGAGGGCCTATTATGATTTATAATTACAGGATGCACAGGAGTATATCAAATTAAAAACTGAAATTTTGACACGCACATGAGTAACTATGTCAGTCGGAGCACAAAGGGTTGACCACTGGGCGTATTATGGGATCAAACTGCCTCAATCCCAAATGTTTTATATACTGCATCTTGTGCAAAAAGGGTTGCAGCTGGAATCCTCCACTCCAGCCCATTGCAAAGGAGATCTGAGAAGAGGAGATTACACCCCAACCAAAGTGTTATCGAACATGTGGCCCAGATGCAGGATATGATTGCGAGTGTGATGCCAATTGTGAGGGAAAGCCTCCTTCAAGCACAAAAGGCCCAGGCAAAGGTTTAAAATTGGTTGGCAAGACTGATGCAGTTTAGCCCTGGAGACCAGGTGTTGGTGTTGATTCCCACAGTTCAAAGTATACGAGGTTGCCAAAAAGTTGACTGACATCAACTACAAGGTCCACCAACCAGGGATAAGAAAACCAAACCTGATGTACCTCATTAACCTGCTGAAACCGTGGCGAGATAGGGATCCGGTAGAAGCAACATGCCTAGTGGCCCATCCTGAAGCCATAGTTGAGGATGTCACAGTGGCAGCGACAATGTTGTCGGCCCAGAAACAACAGTGCCGTGAGCTAATTCAGTGGAACCGAGACTTGTTCTTCTCGAAGTTACCAGGATGTATGCAGGTTGAGGAGCATGAAATCCTGACAGAACCGCATGTGAGGGTGAACCAAAGGCCGCCACGAAGTGATCTCCATGGAGGTGAAGAGAATGTTGAGCCTGGGCATCATTGAGGAGTCAAAGAGCGGCTGGTCCAGCCCTATTGTCCTTGTGCCGAAGCCGGACGGAGAGTGGCACTTTTGTAACAATTACATGAAGCTCAATGAGGTGTTCAAGTTCGTCGCATATCTCATGCCCTGGGTCGATGAGCTTATTGAAAGACTAGGGTCAGCAAGATATATCACCACATTGGACCTAACGAAAGGGTACTTGCTCCAGACGGATGCCTCTGAGGCAGTTTGGCAGCTGTGTTGTCCCAAGAAATAGATGGGGATGAATATCCAGTCCTATACCTGAGTAGGAAACCCTCCTCCTGTGAGAAGAACTATGCCATCATAGAGAAAGAGTGCTTTGCCATCAAGTGGGCAATTGACATCCTGAGATACTGTTAGGCAGAAGGTTCAGACTAGTGTCAGATTATGCGCCCCTCCGATGGATGAAGGAAAAGAAAGGGAAGAATGCCCAGGTAAGTATGTAGTTTCTGGCGCTCCAGGACTTTTCTTTTCATGTGGAGCCCAGGCCCGGGAAGTTGCATGGGAACGCAGATGCCCTGGCCAGTGTCCCCTGCTTAGCGAGTGAAGGTGCCAAAACCCTTGTCTTTGGGCAGAGGGGGGATATGTGACAATGTCACTGGTAAAATGTTGGAGGGGAGATATGTTTCACAACGCCTAATGGAATCAGTGATATAAAATCCAGTGATTTTCCTTCAGCACACTAAGTGTTGTGATGGGTTAAGATAATTTGAATAATTGGCTGGCTTTTATGTGGACATCCATAAAGCAGGTGGAAAGATGTCCAACTAATCTCCACCCCAGGGTGTGGTCTGGGGTGTTAGGGTTTGAGTTCACCCTGCTGCACAAGGGGAGTCTCGAACCAGTCCCGCTGTGGTTTCCCATTCATCTCCGTCCGCAGTGGAGCCTGCTCAGCTTAGATGTCGGTCCCAGTGTCTCGCCCAGTCTAACAGTGTGCAGAGGATTACTGCTGTTCCTCCAGGCTCTGCTATTGTGGCCAGTACTGGTTAGCGGCGAGCAGACGTCTTTAGGACAAAGTCCTTGTTTACCCTTTCTGAGCATGCCCAGAGTGAGATCTCTCATTGGAGATCAGGGGTCACATGCACAGGTACTGCAGCAGCTCCTATTGGTCCACCAGGAAGGTCCTGTGACTACTGGTGTTCTGGAACAAGTTTCATTGGTCCTTGTTTCTGGCAGATCCTGTAGCTGTTGCTATAAAAGGGTAGCATGGCTGGGCCGCCATGCGCTAATATCAATCTTTATATGCTTTGCGCCAGTGTGGTCATGCGTGTGTGTGGGTAGGGCCCGGCTGAAATAAGCCCCGAATACCGACTTATTCGGTGAGGAGTTTGGTATGCTAGCTGGTCAGGGTCGGTGTCCTAGATGCCCTAGATTACCGGCATAGCCGGTGAGGAGTTTGATTGCCGTATTCAGGGCCTGGCGTTCAGACGCCATAGATTGCGGGTGACTCCCGCGAGGACATTAGCGCATGATCACGTTCTATGTTCGCTTAGCAGTTAACTGTGTACCTGGGTGCCTGACAGGACACAGAAGTTTGTCTCAGCGGTTCTGTGACGTAACAGGGTTCGCTTTCAATGCTAGACAGCACCCTAGCGTGTTTATTTTGCGACTCAGTTGTGTTAAGTGAGTTCGCACACTTCGCCATATAGCGCTGCGGTACTCCTTCTAGTGGCTCTGTGGATTAACAGAGTTCACACATTTTGCCACAGAGCGTTGCGGCGTTTATTTTGGCGACTCTGCGGGATAACAGAGTTCACTTCTTGCGCCATTTTACTAGCAGCAGGCTCCGCCTGCACGGTGGACCCCGGGCTGCGAACGCACCTCTCCACATCAAATATTTGGTGCTTTCCGCAGACCCTAACACTGGGGCTTAAGTAACTGGCCTCCAAAGGCAGCAGTGTTTAGTGTCTGGAGAGGAACACTCCAGAGAAGTTTATGTACTGGAACCAACCTAAACCATGTGAGTTCTTCTAGCGATGAGTGGGAGTAATCTCGCTCTCAGAAGGACTGTGCTTTCTGCTACCATTTGGTTTTGTTTACCTGTTTTGCCCAGAGGGCTGTATTTGTTTTAATACACCTTGGTTTATGCTGTCCATAATAAACCAAAGGTTTGGCTATTAACTGGTTGATTCAAGGAATAGGCTAAGCTAAGTTACAGATTAGGGTAAGTATACTGTATAACTGCCAGCTTGCAGAAAATGCTACAGTTTTTACACACGCCCAGCACAGAGATGATTAGAGCATTCTGCAAAAAGACAAAGATTCCTTGCTTGGTTGACACCAGAAGTTCCAGTCATACTAATGTTAAAAAGGGCCACCCCTTCACCTCTCAGCCCTGACTGCAGTGCAAGACTGGTGTTGCCAAGTGACAGACAACAGTAGTTATATGAGAAGATTTAGACACGGATGACAGTATTTTATTCACTTGACTGATTTATTTGATTGGTCAGACAATAAAGAGTAAATTTTATTTCATAAAGCAATAGTACACATGAAAATAAGCAACTTTGTAATATATATTATCAAATAAATCTGCTTCTTTCTTCACCAGAACTGATCATTTAATATCAAAATTCTCAATTCTGAGGTAAAATCTTTATTCAGTGAAGAAAGACTTTCACATTATTGAGATAGGAGATGGCAGTTGCTTCAGGTACAATTCTTTGTAGATGGGAAGAGGAGCTACAGTAAGAGCTCCTCCCCCTCCAATCTAGATCGAATCTCATCAGTTGCATCTGCCATCTCCTATCTCAGAAATTAGAAAGACTTTATTCACTGAATACAGATTTTACCTCAGAATGGCAGACCCGGAACTTTAGGAGGGGAACACATGACATTAACATGCATGTGTTCCTTTTCCTAAGGGGTTAAATGGCGGGTTAATTTCCAGCCAAAACTTTCCCACTTTTCCTCCATGTCGAGATTATGCGATTGGTGTTTGTTTTAGCCAGTCGGCACTGCGTCTCAGGGGAAGATTTTATTTCTCCCCCTGCAATGCTAGATGATAGGTCATTTTTATTTGTAACAAAGAAGGTGGGGGGAACAAAAGGGCTGGCAGAACTGAGGATAGAGTCTGTCCTCGGTGCTGCTACAAAAAATGAGTGCTGCTGTACCTGTGAAAATGGAGGCCTTGCTGGAAGAACTCCGCAGTTGTATGGTTAAGAAGGTGCCATGGCGTGTCTCCATGGCTGCCTTAATGGACAGCCAGAACATGTGCCCAGGCCGATCTCCACTTCCAGAATGATGTGAAAACAGGAATTGCAGGAGGACTGAGCTGCAGCAGCCGAGCTGGAAGTCACAATGGTGTCATCTGGTGGCGCGGACATGCGCTCCGGCTGCCAAAGAAAGAGAAGGATCCATTGTTCCTCATCTCCGACTATGAGCACATAGGACCTCCAGGAGGCGGTGAGGATGCAGAAGTGCACCGGACACTTGCCCACACATCAGGGTCAGGCTGGCCTGAGTCGACAACCTACTGGAAGGAGCTGTTGCTGGTCCTGAGGCTGCGGGTCTGCAAACTGAAAAGCCCACAGCAAGGGAGATCTTCAGGCATGACCAGACCAGAGACGTTTCACCTGAGGGTGGTGAGTATAAAGCTCCTGATGAATATTACACACTAGAACAATTATCTGAGGTGTTAGCATCACTTAGAAAAGTATTGCAACCCCCTGATGATTTGTCTAAGTCAGCTAGCCAGTGCTCCAGTGCCCCAAGTGTAGCTGAAGTATGGAGACACTTAGATAATGTCCTAGGGGCTGAAGGGGGAGCAGGAATCTATGATAACCCCAATAGCATCAGGAGTTAAAGGGGTGGGTGAGGATTGTTATAAAGAAGCGTTAGTATGTGAGGTCTCACAAACTTCTCACTCTTAGCAATAAAGGAGAAGATTTGGCGTAACAAGTTCATAGATATCCTGTCTTTGCTACCAGCTCTGAAGAATGTTTGTCAAGGCTGGAGAAAGCCGAGGATATGCTCTACAAGCCTTTCGTATCTATGCCAGTGTTATGGGTAATAAATTTCCTTGTAAATTTCTGGTCTTTTTCAATACATTGAAATGTGTTAGATGCATATAAAAATTTTGTATTCCCAAAATTCGCCTATAATTATAGAAAAAGTGTCTGCTCTCAATCATATTTATTCAACTCCAAAACCGGTCCATATGGACTATGACCAGATAGTGAGAACAGATAAGACAATGTGAAAATTAGTTACTTTATTAATCACAAATTCAAGATATGTCAGTAATACAAAAATTTTATTTTATCAAAAAGGTGCAAGATAAAAAGGGACAATATCAGCTTCCTGGGTAGTACATATAGCTGTCTGGCAATGGATCGGTAACCACCCCATGTATAAAGTAGCTCGGTTAAGCCAAAAAGTGATATTTGACTAGTGCATAGATAGCTTAATGTGTCACAGGTCTGCCTCATAATGTTTGGTTTAAACAACGATGATGCCAGATAATTATCCTATCACCAATTTACTATGCATTAAACAGGCAAAAGAACACATGCATTCTATATGGGGATAGCCAAAGCCATTACCTGAATCGCAGCAATAAGGGAAGGAATGATTGGAGCTTCTGTCCCTCAGCCCCGACGTGCAAGTTTCGCCCAACTTCTTCGGGGGGCATGTTAGAGGCAAAATTGAGTGAGGTTAAAAAGAAGCTCCAACCAATCCGGCCGGCGATACGTAATGTATAGTCGCAGTCAGCTGAGACTTTATTTTGGCGCATGCGTCATTGTTGCACCTCCCATCTGAAACATAGCAATTCGGGGTGGCCGCGGTGAATCAGCCGGAACAAGATCATAGGTCACATGTTTGGTGTCCAACGTCATCAGCGCTGCTGGCTGCACAACGTCATGCTAGGGCGGGCCTCAACTGGCGCATGCTCACTATTCTCAGTGACGGCGAGAGGAGAAAGGATAAGTATCTACAAACAATGATAGCGCATGCGTAGGGCTGTGTAGGAAAGATCGCTGTATCACAAATTATATCCAATATATAATTATCTAATAATCACCAAAGTATGGGTATAATATTAGCATAATCACCAACTTATGATACAAAAGCATGAATACCTATAAATAGTAAATACTTTATAAAAAATCTATGCTGGTTCACATGATGAAAGCTATATAATGTAATTAGCCATATTTCTATAATGACATTTGGAGATTACAAATACAAACAATTACATATATAGAACCCCACACTGAGGGAATAAAAAGAAAAAATCCGCACAAAATATTCTTCATGAAAAAGTTGCTATCGGCATTGATTCTTCTTTTTGTTATTGCTTTTCTTCTCTTTAATGGATTTAGCAGCAATCGCCCAGTATATCAGCCAGCATTCATATCGCTCACCAGACTCCAACCCCCAGCCAATAGGAGGAACTCACAATAGAAAGAAAACACATAAAGGTAAGTATGAAAAATTAAAAAAAAAAATTAAAAAACATTTAAAAACCAAAAAGGAGTTCAAGAATGGCAGTATAGAAAGATCCCACATATGTGGACAATGATGTCTATATAGCTCTACTAAAGAAAAGCCCCAAAACCTGAATTCTCATTTAACCCTTGTGGGTTCAGAGAGCCTAATCTAAAGATCCACTTGCATTCTAACTTTGCCAATTCCTTGGCTAAATCTCCACCTCTGAAACCCAATTTAAACATATCAATTCCCTTAATCTTCAAAAGATGGGGTTTACATTGGTGGAATTTCCTAAAATGTCTCGGGAGTGTTTTTAATGTTATTTCATCCGTGATGATTTTGGCTTTCTCGATATCTAAGCAATGTTCACGTGTGCGAATTTTTAATTCGCGGGTAGTAAGCCCTACGTATATCTTGTTGCATGGGCAAGACGCTTGATATATCACTCCCTTAGATGAGCAAGTAATATGTTTACGGATTTCAAAGATCTTAGAGCCGTCATGATTTTTGAAGGTATCACCTTTAGTTAAATTGGCACAAGCCTTGCAAAGACCACATGGGAAGAAACCTGGGTTGTCATTGGCGTTGGGTCTATCTTGGCCAAAATGGCTATGGACTAATTTATCACGGATCGTTGGCGCACGTTTTGCCACTAAGGATGGACAAGGGTCGAGAATTCTGCCCAATATAGGGTCTGTAAGCAAAACATTCCAGTGTTTTTTCATGACGTTTCTAAATTCGTCCCATTGATTATGAAAAGGAGTTATGAATCTCACCTTATCAGAACCAGACTTGGTTTTCTGAGATTTGGCCAGTAAGGATTCCCGTGTTGTTTTCTTTGCTCTCAAATAACCCTATGGATGTTTTTGCGACTATATCCGCGCTCCTCGAAGCGTTGGGTAAGTTCTCTTGATTGTAATTCAAATTGGGTGTCATCTGAACAAATACGTTTAACCCTCAAAAATTGCCCAATAGGTATACCCTGGATTAGATTTTTTGGATGAAAAGATTCGGCATGTGGTAATGAGTTAGAGGCTGTTTTTTTACGAAAAACTGTGGTAGACAAATATCCATTTTCTGAAGTGGAAACTTGGATGTCCAGAAACTCAATACTGCGACCAAATTTGTATGTTAGATGGATATTGTATGGGTTCCTATTCAAAATCTCTATTGTGTTTTCCAGCTCATCAATGGGGCCATCCGAGATAAACAATATATCATCAATGAATCGAATCTAATTATGGATTCGATCCATGCCCCTGATATTGTCATTCTGGAAAATCTCACGCTCCCAAAATCCCATGAACAAATTTGCATACGAGGGGGCACAAGATGCCCCCATCGCAGTCCCCTGTAATTGCAAAAAAACTTTCTTGTTGAAGGTGAAAACATTGTGTTTCAAGACAAAATCCAATAATTGGATCAATAACTTCGCCATAGGCTTCTGTACATTACTTGATTCAAGAAACCATTTGACTGCTCGAATTCCATCCTCATGTCTTATAGAGGAGTATAGGGCCTCTACGTCTGCAGCAACTAATACCATCTCCTCACTGAGTTGTATATGATTTAGATGGTTAAGGGCAGCAGTTGTATCTTGTATATAAGAAGGCAATTCTTGCACCAATGGTTTCAAGAAGAATTCAATAATGTCACAGATGATCTCACAAAGGCTTTCATTGCCAGACACTATCGGTCTCCCGGGGGGTCAGAGATATCTTTATGAATTTTAGGGATTAGATAAAAAGTAGGCAATTTGGGTTTTAGGT
>JARQOD010000004.1:241703984-241753416 GCA_033576555.1 Oophaga sylvatica | reverse complement strand
ACTACAACCAGCAGTGGTTGAAGAACTAACTGGAGCGTGATCTGCACTCCAAAAATGAAAACCTCAGACTAGAGTGAACACTGCACACAACTGTTCACTATCTCTGAAAGGCTCTTTGTGTACTTCTATAGTGTTTGCAACCAATGTATTGGATACGGATGGAAGCGCGTCACACTAATAGATTAGAGTTATTTTAAATAGAATGGAGCAGCACAATTAGAGAAAAATGTCAAGGATGAGGCAGTGACACACGTTCAGCAGACTACAACCAGCAGTGGTTGAAAACTAACTGAGCGTGATCTGAACTCCAAAAATGAAAACCTCAGACTAGAATGAACACTCACACAACTGTGCACTATCTCTGAAAGGCTCCTTTGTGTACTTCTATAGTGTTTGCAACCAATGTATTGGATACGGATGGAAGCGCGTCACACTAATAGATTAGAGTTATTTTAAATAGAATGGAGCAGCACCAATTAGAGAAAAATGTCAAGGATGAGGCAGTGACACACGTTCAGCAGACTACAACCAGCAGTGGTTGAAGAACTAACTGGAGCGTGATCTGCACTCCAAAAATGAAAACCTCAGACTAGAGTGAACACTGCCACAACTGTCACTATCTCTGAAAGGCTCCTTTGTGTACTTCTATAGTGTTTGCAACCAATATATTGGATATGGATGAAGCACGTCACACTAATAGATTAGAGTTATTTTAAATAGAATGGAGCAGCACCAATTAAGAAAAATGTCAAGGATGAGGCAGTGACACACTTCAGCAGACTACAACCAGCAGTGGTTGAAGAACTAACTGGAGCGTGATCCGCACTCCAAAATGAAAACCTCAGACTAGAGTGAACACTGCACACAACTTTCACTATCTCTGAAAGGCTCCTTTGTGTACTTCTATAGTGTTTGCAACCAGTGATTGGATACGGATGGAAGAGCTCACACTAATAGATTAGAGTTATTTTAAATAGAATGGAGCAGCACAATTAGAGAAAAATGTCAAGGATGAGGCAGTGACACACGTTCAGCAGACTACAACCAGCAGTGGTTGAAGAACTAACTGGAGCGTGATCTGCACTCCAAAAATGAAAACCTCAGACTAGAGTGAACACTGCACACAACTGTTCACTATCTCTGAAAGGCTCCTTTGTGTACTTCTATAGTGTTTGCAACCAATGTATTGGATACGGATGGAAGCGCGTCACACTAATAGATTAGAGTTATTTTAATAGAATGGAGCAGCACCAATTAAGAAAAATGTCAAGGATGAGGCAGTGACACACGTTCAGCAGACTACAACCAGCAGTGGTTGAAGAACTAACTGGAGCGTGATCTGCACTCCAAAAATGAAAACCTCAGACTAGAGTGAACACTGCCACAACTTCACTATCTCTGAAAGGCTCCTTTGTGTACTTCTATAGTGTTTGCAACCAATGTATTGGATAGGATGAAAGCGTCAACTAATAGATTAGTTATTTTAAATAGAATGGAGCAGCACCAATTAGAGAAAAATGTCAAGGATGAGGCAGTACACACATTCAGCAGACTACAACCAGCAGTGGTTGAAGAACTAACTGGAGCGTGATCTGCACTCCAAAAATGAAAACCTCAGACTAGAGTGAACACTGCACACAACTGTCACTATCTCTGAAAGGCTCCTTTGTGTACTTCTATAGTGTTTGCAACCAATTATTGGATAGGATGGAAGCACGTCACACTAATAGATTAGAGTTATTTTAATAGAATGGAGCAGCACCAATTAAGAAAAATGTCAAGGATGAGGCAGTGACACACGTTCAGCAGACTACAACCAGCAGTGGTTGAAGAACTAACTGGAGCGTGATCTGCACTCCAAAAATGAAAACCTCAGACTAGAGTGAACACTGCACACAACTGTTCACTATCTCTGAAAGGCTCCTTTGTGTACTTCTATAGTGTTTGCAACCAATGTATTGGATACGGATGGAGAGCGTCACACTAATAGATTAGAGTTATTTTAAATAGAATGGAGCAGCACCAATTAGAGAAAAATGTCAAGGATGAGGCAGTGACACACGTTCAGCAGACTACAACCAGCAGTGGTTGAAGAACTAACTGGAGCGTGATCTGCACTCCAAAAATGAAAACCTCAGACTAGAGTGAACACTGCCACAACTATTCACTATCTCTGAAAGGCTCCTTTGTGTACTTCTATAGTGTTTGCAACCAATGATTGGATACGGATGAAAGCGCGTCATACTAATAGATTAGTTATTTTATATAGAATGGAGCAGCACCAATTAGAGAAAAATGTCAAGGATGAGGCAGTGACACTCGTTCAGCAGACTACAACCAACAGTGGTTGAAGAACTAACTGGAACGTGATCTGCACTCCAAAAATGAAAACCTCAGACTAGAGTGAACACTGCACACAACTGTTCACTATCTCTGAAAGTCTCCTTTCTGTACTTCTATAGTGTTTGCAACCAATGTATTGTATGGAAGCGCGTCACACTATAATTTTAATTGAATGGAGCAGCAAGAATTACACTAAAGAAAAAAAAAAGAGTCTGTGAGTGACAAGTGCAGATGCCTACAAACAACGTTGGATGCAGAGCAAACTGCAGCATCACCTGCACTCTCACACACACACCTTGCACAGAGCTGTTAAAACAACACTGCAAGGCAAAAGGAAGCTTTACACAGCGGTTGGTAAACTAGCCTGCCTAAAGCACAGTACACAAAATCGCAATCTCTAACTGTCCATCTGAGTCAGCAGAGCAGCGTTCTGTCCATAACTGAATTCACAGCACAGTGACGCTAAAATGGCGGCGGCGCCTTTTATATTGCATTCTGACATCATTTCAGCATCCAATCACAGCCATGCCATTAGTTAACATGACCGCAGCATTACAGGATGTGCCCACACTTCTTAGGATTCCTCATTGGCTGACTAAAATCACATTGCCTCTCAAAGAATTATGGGAACTTCCGATTCCGGTATACGATACATGGAAAATATCGGAACTAAGTATCGGAATTCCGATACAGCGAATATCGGCCGATACCCGATACTTGTGGTATCGGAATGCTCAACTCTAACTACTAGTAATGTGGAATCCCCCATATGACTGACCTGAGTGAGAATTTGCTTGCATTTTGTGGATTGATTTGATGCTTTTTTTTAGGAATATTTTACATAACATTTGGGATCACATTTATCTGTACTCTACGCTAAGCACTTACATCGAGGGTTCCATCCAAATCTCTGAGTGACAGCATTCAGATGAAACCCCCAAGGGATCCATTTACTATAATGAGGCAGAAGAGTTTCTCTGAACTCTGTCAGGCCTCTATTAAGCATTGTACTTATTTTGAGAAGTTGTCATTTTTATTGGTACCATTTTCGGGTATCAAAGTTTTTTGATCGCTTTCTATTCTGATTTTTGGGAGGCAAAATGAACAAAAATCAGCAATTCAGGAATTTTATTTAACCATTTTTTTTAATGCCGTTTCTTCATGTGGTAAAATTGACAAGGCAGCTTTATTCTTTTGGTCAGTACGATTGCAGTGATACCACATTTCTATACTTTTTCTTATGTTTTTTTGCTTTTACACAATAAAAAACTATTATAGAAAAAATAATAATTTCTTCATCGCTTCATTCTGAGAGCTATAACTTTTTTTCTGCTGATGGAACTATGTGGCGGCTTGTTTTTAGGGGACAAGATGACGTTTTCATCAATACCATTTTTGTTTAACTTTGTCTTTTTGATCACGATTTATTCTACTTTTTGCTCAGTGATATGATGAAAAGCATCGTTTTTTGCCCCTTTTTTTTACGGTTATCAATGAAGGGGTTAACTGGTTGTACAATTTTATGGGACGTCATCCCGGACGTGGTGATAACAAACGTGTACTTTTTTTTTAATTTTTTTTATTTTTTGGATAAAAATAGAAATTTATCAGTACATTATATTTTTATTTTTTATTGTTTACTGATTTTTTACAGAAATATTTTTAGAATTTTTTGTTATAGAAATGAAAAATATATAGCACATATGTCTAACAATATGTAAAAATTATTTCATGATTTATTGAAAATTCATTAAAAACATGGAGAACGAAGTTATGAAAACCTGACACGTTTCGGGCGTCTAAGAGCAATTAGCCATCCTGTGACTAAAGGTGCCTCGATGCCAGAAACGCATCACGTTTTTATATCTTTAAACGCCAAGTCTTTAATGAGTCTTCAATATACCATGAAATAATTTTTATATAGCATTGGACAGATGTGCCGCTTATATTCTTTTCTCTGAATTTTTGGCTAAACTTCATCAGCAGGATCAGCACCCAACACAGATTTCAACTTCCAGCATCAGACGGTATGGCATGGTGAGCTCATAACTCCACTCTCTCCAAATTTTTTTAAAACTTTTTTAACTTACTTACTTTGTCTCACTATGGTACTTTCATTATCAGAGGGTCTTGCCGTAGCTTGATGACATGGATGTTGTCATGACAACATCGGGTCACCAAGGCAATGATCGGGCCCCCCGCGATTATGTCACGAAGGTGACGATCGGAGTGCAGAGGGCGATCACTCTCTCTGCATGCCTGCTAAATGCAGTATTTAGTGGGATTAAAGTGTTAGCAGCAGTGCGGGTACCACTCCAGCACCGAGTGTCAGGTGTTAGTTGTCAGAATCAGCTGACACTCGGCGGCGATCACGCTCACAAATCTTAGCACGCAAAATCACTTGGACATACTCAGTACATCCAAGTTGGTAAGTACCAACCTTCCAAGGTCGTGAAGGGTTAACATACAGATTAACCCCATACCTGCAGGTTAATAGCATTTTTTTACATGACAGGTTCCCTTTAACCCATCTCTGACATTAGACGTACTATCCCGTCCATGAAACCCGTGCCATTCTGACCATGGACGGGATAGTACGTCATAGGCGATCAGCTGCGCTCCCGGGGGAAGCACAGCTAATCGCCGCCGGGTGTCAGCTGATTATCACAGCTGACACCCGTGACTGTGTGTCAGGAGTGGTCACGGACCGCTCCCAGCACATTAACCCCTGGCACACCGCGATCAAACATGTTCGCGGTGTACTGGGGCACAGGGGAGCATCACGCAGGGAGGGGGCTCCCTGCGCGCTCCCCTGAGACCCTCAGACCAGCGCAATGTGATTGCGCTGTTCTGAGGGATTCCTCCCTCCCAGGACCCGGATCCAAGATGGCGCCGGGGTCCTGCAGGGAGGCGGCTTCCTCAGTGCCTGCTGAGAGCAGGCACTGAGAAGCCTGCAACTGTGCCTGCGCGATCGCTGGTGTGACAGAGTGCTGTGCACACTGTCACACCAGCGATCTGATAAAATACAGTGATGTACCACCCTGGGACAAAGTAAAAAAGTTAAAAAATAAAAATAAACATGCTTTAAAAAAAAATCCAAAATAAATAAAAAAAAAAAATTCCCCAATAAATTAATTTCTTCCTGTAAATAAAAAAAACAAAACAATAAAAGTACACATATTTGGTATTGCCGTGTCCGTAACGACCCGCCCTATAAAACTGTCCCACTAGTTAACCAATTTAGTGAACCCATTAAAAAACATAAAAACAAAGCAAAAAATTAATGCTTTATCATCATAACGCCGAACATAAAGTAGAATAACACGCGATCAAAAAGACCGATATAAATAAACATGGTACCGCTGAAAACGTCATCTTGTCCCGCAAAAAACAAGCTGCCATGCAGCATCATCAGCGAAAAAATAAAAAAGTTATAGCTCGCAGAATAAAGCGAAGCAAAAATAATTATTTTTTATATAAAATAGTTTTTATTCTATAAAAGCGCCAAAACATAAAAAAATTATATAAATGAGGTATCGCCATAATCGTACTGACCCGAAGAATAAAACTGCTTTATCAATTTTACCACATGCGGAATGATAAAAACGCCTCCCCCAAAAGAAATTCATTAATTGCTGATTTTTGTTCATTCAAACCTCCCAAAAATCCAAATAAAAAGCGATCAAAAAATGTCACATGCTCAAAAATGGTACAAATAAAAACGTCAACTCGTACCGCAAAAAATAAGACCTCACATAACTCTGTGGGCCAAAATATGCAAAAATTATAGCTCTCAAAATGTGGGGATGCAAAAAACTATTTTTTGCAATAAAAAGCGTCTTTTAGCGTGACAGCTGCCAATCATAAAAACCCACTATAAATAGTAAATCAGACCCCCTTTTATCACCCCCTTAGTTAAGGAAAAAATAATAAAATAAAAAAAATGTATTTATTTCCATTTTCCCATTAGGGTTAGGGTTAGGGTTGCGGCTAAAATTAGGGTTAGGGTTGGCGCTAAAGTTAGGATTAGGGCTAGGGTTGGGATTAGGGGTGTGTTAGGGTTAGGTTTGTGGTTAGGGTTGGGACTAGGGTTAGGGGTGTGTTGGGGTTAGGGTTGGAGTTAGAATTGGGGGGTTTCCGCTGTTTAGGCACATCAGGGGCTCTCCAAATGTGACATGGAGTCTGATCTCAATTCCAGCCAATTCTGCGTTGAAAAAGTCAAACGGTGCTCCTTCACTTCTGAGCTCTGCCATGCGTCCAAACAGTAGTTTATCCCCACATATGGGGTATCAGTGTACTCTGGACCCCAAGAGTTATTGTGCAATTTGTCCTATTTCTTCTGTTACCCTTGGGAAAATAAAAAACTGGGGGCGAAAATATCATTTTTGTAAAAAAAAATGATTTTTTTGTTTTTACGGCTGTACATTATAAACTTCTGTGAAGCACTTGGGGCTTCATAGCACTCACCACACTTCTAGATAAGTTCCTTGTGGGGTCTATTTTCCAAAATGGGTCACTTGTTGGGGATTTCCACTGTTTAGGCGCATCAGGTATTCTCCAAATGCGACATGATGCCCCCAGACCATTCCATCAAAGTCTGCAATCCAAAACGTCACTACTTCCCTTCCGAGCCCCAACGTATACCCATACAGTAGTTTTCTCCCACATATTGGGTATCAGCGTACTCAGGACAAATTGGACAACAACTTTTGGGGTCCAATTTCTCCTGTTACCCTTGTGAAAATAAAATATTGGGGGCGAAAAAATCATTTTTGCAAAAAAAAAAAAGATTTTTTATTTTTACGGCAGTGCGTTATAAACTTCTGTGAAGCACTTCGGGGTTCAAAGTGCTCACCACACATCTAGATAAGTTCCTTGTGGGGTCTATTTTCCAAAATGGGGTCACTTGTGGGGGGTTTCCACTGTTTAGGCGCATCAGGGGCTCTCCAAATGCGACATGACACCCCCAGACCATTCCATCAAAGTCTGCAATCCAAAACTCACTACTTCCCTTCCGAGCCCTGACGTGCGCCCATACAGTAGTTTTCTCCCACATATTGGGTATCAGCGTACTCAGGACAAATTGGACAACAACTTTTGGGGTCCAATTTTCCTGTTACCCTTGTGAAAATAAAATATTGGGTCGAAAAATCATTTTTGTAAAAAAAAAAAAAGATTTTTTATTTTTACGGCTGTACGTTATAAACTTCTGTGAAGCACTTCGGGGTTCAGAGTGCTCACCACACATCTAGATAAGTTCCTTGTGGGGTCTATTTGCCAAAATGGGGTCACTTGTGGGGGGTTTCCACTGTTTAGGTGCATCAGGGGCTCTCCAAATGCGACATGATGCCCCCAGACCATTCCATCAAAGTCTGCAATCCAAAACGTCACTACTTCCCTTCCGAGCCCCGACGTGTGCCCATTAGAGTTGAGCATTCCGATACCGCAAGTATCGGGTATCGGCCGATATTCGCTGTATCGGAATTCCGATAGTTCCGATATTTTTCATATATCGTATACCGGAATCAGAAGTTCCCATAATTCTTTGAGAGGCAATGTGATTTTAGAAAGCCAATGAGGAATCCTACGAAGTGTGGGCACATCCTGTAATGCTGCGGTCATGTTAACTAATGGCATGACTGTGATTGGATGCTGAAATGATGTCAGAATGCACTATAAAAGGCGCCGCCGCCATTTTACCGTCACTGTGCTGTGAATTAAGTTAGGGACAGGACGCTGCTCTGCTGACTCTGAGGGACAGTTAGAGATAGCGGTTTTGTGAATTGTTCTGTAGGCAGGCTATTTGAGAAACCGCTCTGTAAATCATCCTTTTTCCTTGCAGTGTTGTTTTCACAGCTCTGTACAAGGTGTGTGTGTGAGTGCAGGTGACGCTGCAGTTTGCTCTTCATCCAACGCTGTTTGTAGTCATCTGCACGTGTCACTCACTGACTCTTTTTTTTTTTATTTTGTGGAATTGGTGCTGCTCCATTCAATTGAAATTAACAGTGATCTATTAGTGTGACGTGCTTCCATCCGTATCCAATACATTGGTTGCAAACACTATAGAAGTACACAAAGGGGCCTTTCACAGCTAGTGAACAGTTGTGTGCAGTGTTCACTGTAGTCTGAGGTTTTCATTTTTGGAGTGCAGATCACGCTCCAGTTAGTTCTTCAACCACTGCTGGTTGTAGTCTGCTGAGCGTGTGTCACTGCCTCATCCTTGACATTTTTCTCAAATTGGTGCTGCTCCATTCTATTTCAAATAACTCAATTCTATTAGTGTGACGCGCTTCCATCCGTATCCAATACATTGGTTGCAAACAGTCTAGAAGTACACAAAGGGGCCTTTCACAGCTAGTGAACAGTTGTGTGCAGTGTTCACTGTAGTCTGAGGTTTTCATTTTTGGAGTGCAGATCACGCTCCAGTTAGTTCTTCAAACAATGCTGGTTGTAGTCTGCTGAGCGTGTGCCACTGCCTCATCTTTTACATTTTTCTCAAATTGGTGCTGCTACATTGTATTTCAAATAACTCAAATCTATTAGTGTGACGCGTTCCATCCGTATCCAATACATTGGTTGCAAACAGTCTAGAAGTACACAAAGGGGCCTTTCACAGCTAGTGAACAGTTGTGTGCAGTGTTCACTGTAGTCTGAGGTTTTCATTTTGGAGTGCAGATCACGCTCCAGTTAGTTCTTCAACCACTGCTGGTTGTAGTCTGCTGAGCGTGTGCCACTGCTCATCCTTGACATTTTTCTCAAATTGGTGCTGCTCCATTCTATTTCAAATAACTCAAATCTATTAGTGTGACGCGCTTACATCCGTATACAATACATTGGTTGCAAACAGTCTAGAAGTACACAAAGGGGCCTTTCACAGCTAGTGAACAGTTGTGTGCAGTGTTCACTGTAGTCTGAGGTTTTCATTTTTGGAGTGCAGATCACGCTCCAGTTAGTTCTTCAAACAATGCTGGTTGTAGTCTGTTGAGCGTGTGTCACTGCCTCAACCTTACATTTTTCTCTAATTGGTGCTGCTACATTCTATTTCAAATAACTCAAATCTATTAGTGTGACGCGCTTCATCTGTATACAATACATTGGTTGCAAACAGTCTAGAAGTACACAAAGGGGCCTTTCACAGCTAGTGAACATTGTGTGCAGTGTTCACTGTAGTCTGAGGTTTTCATTTTTGGAGTGCAGATCACGCTCCAGTTAGTTCTTCAAACAATGCTGGTTGTAGTCTGTTGAGCGTGTGCCACTGCCTCATCCTTGACATTTTTCTCTAATTGGTGCTGCTACATTCTATTTCAAATAACTCAAATCTATTAGTGTGACGCGCATCCATCCGTATACAATACATTGGTTGCAAACAGTCTAGAAGTACACAAAGGGGCCTTTCACAGCTAGTGAACAGTTGTGTGCAGTGTTCACTGTAGTCTGAGGTTTTTATTGTTGGAGTGCAGATCACGCTCCAGTTAGTTCTTCAAACAATGCTGGTTGTAGTCTGTTGAGCGTGTGCCACTGCCTCATCCTTGACATTTTTCTCAAATTGGTGCTGCTCCATTGTATTTCAAATAACTCAAATCTATTAGTGTGACGCGCTTCCATCCGTATCCAATACATTGGTTGCAAACAGTCTAGAAGTACACAAAGGGGCCTTTCACAGCTAGTGTACAGTTGTGTGCAGTGTTCACTGTAGTCTGAGGTTTTCATTTTTGGAGTGCAGATCACGCTCCAGTTAGTTCTTCAACCACTGCTGGTTGTAGTCTGCTGAGCGTGTGCCACTGCCTCATCCTTGACATTTTTCTCAAATTGGTGCTGCTCCATTCTATTTCAAATAACTCAAATCTATTAGTGTCACGTGCTTCCATCCGTATACAATACATTGGTTGCAAACAGTCTAGAAGTACACAAAGGGGCCTTTCACAGCTAGTGAACAGTTGTGTGCAGTGTTCACTGTAGTCTGAGGTTTTCATTTTTGGAGTGCAGATCACGCTCCAGTTAGTTCTTCAACCACTGCTGGTTGTAGTCTGCTGAGCGTGTGCCACTGCCTCATCCTTGACATTTTTCTCAAATTGGTGCTGCTCCATTGTATTTCAAATAACTCAAATCTATTAGTGTGACGCGCTTCCATCCGTATCCAATACATTGGTTGCAAACAGTCTAGAAGTACACAAAGGGGCCTTTCACAGCTAGTGAACAGTTGTGTGCATTGTTCACTGTAGTCTGAGGTTTTCATTTTTGGAGTGCAGATCACGCTCCAGTTAGTTCTTCAACCACTGCTGGTTGTAGTCTGCTGAGCGTGTGCCACTGCCTCATCCTTGACATTTTTCTCAAATTGGTGCTGCTCCATTCTATTTCAAATAACTCAAATCTATTAGTGTCACGCGCTTCCATCCGTATACAATACATTGGTTGCAAACAGTCTAGAAGTACACAAAGGGGCCTTTCACAGCTAGTGAACATTTTGTGTGCAGTGGTCACTGTAGTCTGAGGTTTTCATTTTTGGAGTGAAGATCACGCTCCAGTTAGTTCTTCAACCACTGCTGGTTGTAGTCTGCTGAGCGTGTGTCACTGCCTCATCCATGACATTTTTCTCAAATTGGTGCTGCTACCATTCTATTTCAAATAACTCAAATCTATTAGTGTGACGCGCTTCCATCCGTATACAATTCATTGGTTGCAAACAGTCTAGAAGTACACAAAGGGGCCTTTCACAGCTAGTGAACAGTTGTGTGCAGTGTTCACTGTAGTCTGAGGTTTTCATTTTTGGAGTGCAGATCACGCTCCAGTTAGTTCTTCAAACAATGCTGGTTGTAGTCTGTTGAGCGTGTGCCACTGCCTTATCCTTAACATTTTTCTCTAATTGGTGCTGCTACATTCTATTTCAAATAACTCAAATCTATTAGTGTGACACGCTTCCATCTGTATACAATACATTGGTTGCAAACAGTCTAGAAGTACAAAAGGGGCCTTTCACAGCTAGTGAACATTTGTGTGCAGTGTTCACTGTAGTCTGAGGTTTTCATTTTTGGAGTGCAGATCACGCTCCAGTTAGTTCTTCAAACAATGCTGGTTGTAGTCTGTTGAGCGTGTGCCACTGCCTCATCCTTGACATTTTTCTCTAATTGGTGCTGCTACATTCTATTTCAAATAACTCAAATCTATTAGTGTGACGCGCTTCCATCCGTATACAATACATTGGTTGCAAACAGTCTAGAAGTACACAAAGGGGCCTTTCACAGCTAGTGAACAGTTGTGTGCAGTGTTCACTGTAGTCTGAGGTTTTCATTTTTGGAGTGCAGATCACGCTCCAGTTAGTTCTTCAACCACTGCTGGTTGTAGTCTGCTGAGCGTGTGCCACTGCCTCATCCTTGACATTTTTCTCAAATTGGTGCTGCTCCATTGTATTTCAAATAACTCAAATCTATTAGTGTGACGCGCTTCCATCCGTATCCAATAGATTGGTTGCAAACAGTCTAGAAGTACACAAAGGGGCCTTTCACAGCTAGTGTACAGTTGTGTGCAGTGTTCAATGTAGTCTGAGGTTTTCATTTTTGGAGTGCAGATCACGCTCCAGTTAGTTCTTCAACCACTGCTGGTTGTAGTCTGCTGAGCGTGTGCCACTGCCTCATCCTTGACATTTTTCTCAAATTGGTGCTGCTCCATTCTATTTCAAATAACTCAAATCTATTAGTGTCACGCGCTTCCATCCGTATACAATACATTGGTTGCAAACAGTCTAGAAGTACACAAAGGGGCCTTTCACAGCTAGTGAACAGTTGTGTGCAGTGTTCACTGTAGTCTGAGGTTTTCATTTTTGGAGTGCAGATCACGCTCCAGTTAGTTCTTCAAACAATGCTGGTTGTAGTCTGCTGAGCGTGTGTCACTGCCTCATCTTGACATTTTTCTCAAATTGGTGCTGCTCCATTCTATTTCAAATAACTCAAATCTATTAGTGTGACGCGCTTCCATCCTTATACAATACATTGGTTGCAAACAGCCTTTTTGTTAAGGTACATTATTATATCGACATTGTACAGGTGTCGCTATTCAGTCTGATAACTAGATATCATTCACCTTTTCTATCAGTTGTCGTTGTTTCAGCACCACTTGCAGGTATATATTTTGCTATTTTGACTATGCACTATTGACTTTAACAAGGTAATGCATGATTTTTGTTACCGATTCTCATGTTTACATGATGGACCTTTATGATATGGGTTGTTAAATTTTTAATTAAATATGTATTTTTTCAAATGACACAAATATAAGTAATGTTGAAGAGGACTAGTCCTACATCCATTGTTTGCACAATATTACAGGTGTACATCACGTCCCTTAATCAACAATGGATTATTATTTACTTGTATGCTTTTATTTAAAAGCCAAGAAGACTGAAGGCTAACCTTCGCACTACAGCTGTTGTCAAAGTTCAACCCACATTATGCACTTCCAACATTGCAGCATTTGAGGCATGATGTGAGTTGGATTTGTCTAAGTTATGGAGTGACAAGGTTCACCATCAGTACCCTATAGCATAAGTAGGCTTTTGTGTTCGCATTTGTGTTCGACATGTGGATATCTGCAGTAATATGTCACAATTATTTAGTTACAGATTTGTGACAAAGACTAATAATTTTATGGTTTTAAAGGTGACGTTTCACTTGTTTACAGCTTAGAAATAAGGGTGTAGCCTCTTATCTATGTGTAGCAGTAGCCACTTTAACATGTCATGTTTTTTTCAACATGTGTAGCTAGCTAGCAGTAATTTTTGCCGGACACACAGCAGGGGAACAGCAGGCGTTACTGAACCCCACAAACACATCAGCGATTGTTTTGATCTGTGCATCCAACACTTCTGAGCAGCAACTGGCGGTGTTGAAGCCCAGGGTCAAGGAGGGTGTAGGCTGAGGCCTAGTATGAGATGTTAGAAGTTTAATTTGGAGTTAGCAGCATTAATTTTTGCCAGACACACAGCAGGGGAACAGCAGGCGTTACTGAACCCCACTAACACTATAGCTTGTGTGTTGGTCTGTGGACACGACACTTCTGAGCAGCAACTGGCAGTGTTGTAGCCGAGGGAGTAGAGTTCAGGTGGTAGAAAGATGAACATAACAGGAGACATGGATAACGTTGTCAACCAGTTATTTAATCTGAAACCGGACAGGCAAATTCATGCGAGATCCATGCCTTGTTCATTTTCTGAAAAGTAAGCCGGTCTACATTATCGGAGGATAGTCGCATGCGACGGTCTGTTAGTACACCACCTGCAGCACTAAAGAAGCGCTCCGATAATACACTGGCAGCAGGGCAAGCCAGCACCTCCAATGCATACTGGCTAAGCTCTGGCCATGTATCCAGCTTAGAGACCCAAAACTTGAAAGGGGAAGAGCCATCTGGGAGTACACTGAGAGGGCAAGACATGTAGTCTGTCACCATCTTACGGAAACGTTGCCTCCTGCTGACTGGAGCCGTCTCGGATGGTGTAGACATTGGTGGCGCTGCCACAAAACTTCGCCACATTTGGAACATACTGGTCTTGCTGTTGTGAATGTGCTAGAAATGAATTCTGAGCAGAATCTCCCTCTGGTGGTTACAAACAGTACTGAACTATCCAATGAAGATTGTGAAGATTGGAGATCAGGTGTTACTGACTGGTCTTATATAAGGGAGGTTCCCTCCCATCAGGGTTGCCGGTGATCAATTGTTCTGGTCTCATCTTTGATTCCTGTACACTTTGTAGCTTGCTGTTTCGTGCCTGCATCTTTTGCTAACAGATAAGACATTTTCTTCTTTTATTTTTTTGTGCTTGTTTTTTGCATTTTGTCCTGCACTTCTGTGGGGGTCTGCCGGGTCCCCTTGGGGGGCTTGTGCTCCTCTCAGTTTAGTTCAGTCACTGTTGTTTGTTCATTTGCCTTTTCAAGTTTTTTCAGTGGCTGCTGTTTAGTTTTTGTTACACCAGAGAACTAATTTAGGTGGTAGAGGTCGTGTGATCTCAGGTGTTTTTGTAATTAGTAGAGTTGGTACTTTTCAGGGTTTTTTGGGATTGCAGTAAGTGCCCTTCCTATCCTTTTCTATTTAGGAAGTTTGGGCCCCAACGTTTGCTCATACTATTTTCTGTCTGTGTCAGTATTTCTTCTTGTCTAACCGCCATTACATGTTTGGGGGGTTTCTATGTTCTTTGGGGATCTGCTCCGGGGCAGATAGCTTTCCTCTTTCTATCTTTAGGTGTAGTTAGCTTCTCAGGCTGTGACGAGGCGTCTAGGACCAACGTAGGTACGCTCCACGGCTGCCTTTAGTTGTGGTGGTTAGTCAGGGTACTGCAATCCCATAGATTCCAACCTCTCTGGTGTATTGCCTTTTTTGCCTGCTCTCCTCAGCTACCAAATCATAACATCTTGCCCTGTGCAGAGGCGCTTCTTGTGCTCCCTCTTGTTGCAGAGCTGTCTCCACTGCCTCGACGCACACAGCTGCTTTGTAAAGCAGTAGCAGCAGCAGTGCTCTCGGCTGGAATGGAGAACATTATGGATTGCACCAGTGTGTCTTGGTACTCCCGCATTTTACGCTCCCGGTTCAACGGTGTGATGAGGCTTTGTAAGTTGTCACGGTAGCGAGGGTCTAGGAGGGTGGACACCCAATAATCAGACGTGGTGAGAATGTGGGCGATGCGGCGGTCGTTTCTCAGGCACTGCAGCATGAAATCAACCATGTGCTGCAGACTCCCAACTGGCCAAGAAACGCTGTCCCCTGCAAGAGGCGTCATCTCTGCCTGGTCTGCATCACCCCACCCTCGCTATACATACTGACTAGAGCAGTGTGTACCTCCCTCTGGAGCGATGTCTTCCTCCTCCATTGACTCCTCCTCATCCTCCTCACAAAGTGAGCCCTGCCCAGCCCTTTGTGAGGAACCACGTTGCGCTGACTGTCCAGAAGGTGATGGAATTTGTGACTCCTCATCCTCCACCTCTTCCAAAACCTCATCCCTTAGTGCTTGCAGTGTTTTTTGAAGCAGGCAGATAAGGGGGACAGTCAGGCTGACTAGTGCATCACCTGCACTCGCCATCCGCGTTGACTCATCAAACGCACGCAAAACGTGGCAGATGTCCTTCATAGAGTCCTTCGCCAGTCCTTACACTGGCTGCCCATTTATTATAGTATCCAATTCAAAGTACTGGTTGTCACCCACAAAGCTCTCCACAGTGCAGCACCCCCCTACATCTCCTCCCTCATTTCTATCTATCGGCCTAACCGACTGCTGCGCTCTGCAAATTACCTTCGACTAACCTCTGCACTAATCCGTACCTCCCACTCCCGACTCCAAGACTTCTCTCGTGCTGCGCCAATCCTCTGGAATGTTCTACCCCAAGAAATTAGGACTATCCGCAATTAGCATGGTTTCAGGCGCTCCCTCAAAACACATTTGTTCAGAGCGGCCTATCACATTCACTAATCAAAGTCATTCTATGTGTAAGTCTGTGTGTGTAGCCCATTCACTATCTCCATCCATCCATCCATCACTCCCTCAAAATGGCTGGACCATCATTGTAAATACACCATTGTATATAAACACCTGGACTTTGTATGTCCCCCACCTCATTGTAGATTGTAAGCTCTCACGAGTAGGGGCGACTTATTTTGCTTTAATTATTGTATTGTTAACGTTGTTACTTATGACTTGTGTTCTGAAACTGCTAAACTGTAAAGCGCTGCGGAATATGATGGCGCTATATAAATAAATATTATTATTATTATTATTATTCCTCTGAGCTGCTCCCACCACCTTCCTGTTCCTCACGCCATGTTGGGTCTTGGACCTCATCATCTCCACTACCCTCTTCCAACACCTGCTGCTGTTGGGTGGTCTGGCCAGCACCATGCTCAACAGAAACTGGCACCTGAGTCCTCATCATTCAGATGCGTTCTGCGGTGTGCTGACCATCGGCACTGTCTCACCCGCCTCTTCAGATTCAGAGAGACACAGCTGTTGCGCATCACTGCATACTCCCTCTTCTTCACATTGCAGAATGCTGCTTGGCTGGGCCCCTGTTTGCAAGCCAACAGATTCTGAGAACAGAAGCAGAGACTCAGCTGACTCCAGTTCAGAACTCCACGGCCATGACCACGTGCCTTACTCCCTGCCTTCTTCATCTTGGTAGATTGATAAAGAAAGTCTGAAAAGTTATAAGGCCTAAGTGTGGTTATTCCGCAGAGACTGCAGTGAACACTGCACACAACTGTTCACTAGGTGTGAAAGGCCCCTTTGTGTACTTCTATAGTGTTTGCAACCAATGTATTGTATACGGATGGAAGCGCGTCACACTAATAGATTTTAGTTATTTGAAATAGAATGGAGCAGCAGGAATTAGAGAAAAATTTCAAGGATGTGCCAGTGACACACGCTCAGCAGACTACAACCAGCAGTGGTTGAAGAACTAACTGGAGCGTGATCTGCACTCCAAAAATGAAAACCTCAGACTACAGTGAACACTGCACACAACTGTTCACTACCCAATGCGTCACAGCAGGAAGGCAGTCTGTGTGTCCAAACAAAGGCGCAAGCATACATGCACGTACCATGTTTATAAAGCTATATAAAAAAATTATGTAGTAGTGACGCACACTTTATTGAGGTACAGTATTACATCTCCATTCACCATCTGTGGCTATGCTGTCTCATCTATATATACCTTATCTATCCATTGTCATGCTTGCAAGTCCACAGTCAGGCATAAATAGCAATTTTCACTATGCACTATGCACTTTTTAAGGTTATGTTTGTTAATAAAAATGATTATTGCCACATATTATGAGTTTTACATGATGGAAATTGTATAATTTTTATAAACTGTTTAGTGACATTATTCAGCAAATGTAACATTTTATTAATGTCACAGATAACTTGTAATGCTGATGATGTTTTGAAGTCAGACATTCATTGTCTATACAATAAAAATGGTGTACATACTGTTACTTATCCATCATTAATGGATTCAGATATGTACTTGTATGCTTTTATGTACAACCGTATAGCAGATTCCTTAACTAATTTATTTTGTGGTTTGCATTGCTGTTCAACATGTTAATGTATGTGTTTATGTTTGTCAATTCTTTATTTATCTAGATATTTTTTTAAATGAAATCATCATCTTATGGTAGTAAAGGTTATCTTTCTCTTGTTTGAAGTATAGACATTTAAAATTGACATGTAACAAGGAAAATACTTGATATAGTATTTAAACATCCTCCTTGACCCTGGGCTCCAACATCGCCAGTTGTCGCTCGGAAGTGCTGTTAGCACAGTCAACACTTGATCCTGTGTTACTGGGGTTCAGTAATGTCAGCTGTTCCCCTGCTGTGTGTACGTCAAAAAGTCCTGCTGCCTCCACCCTGTTCTCTTCTCATCCCTGGGCTCCAACACCGCCAGTTGTTGCCTGGAAGTGCTGTTAGCACAGTCAACACTTGCTCCTGTGTTACTGGGGTTCAGTAATGTCAGCTGTTCCCCTGCTGTGTGTACGTCAAAAAGTCCTGCTGCCTCCACCCTGTCCTCCTCTCATCCCTGGGCTCCAACACCGCCAGTTGTTGCCTGGAAGTGCTGTTAGCACAGTCAACACTTGCTCCTGTGTTACTGGGGTTCAGTAATGTCAGCTGTTCCCCTGCTGTGTGTACGTCAAAAAGTCCTGCTGCCTCCACCCTGTCCTCCTCTCATCCCTGGGCTCCATCACCGCCAGTTGTTGCCTGGAAGTGCTGTTAGCACAGTCAACACTTGCTCCTGTGTTACTGGGGTTCAGTAATGTCAGCTGTTCCCCTGCTGTGTGTACGTCAAAAAGTCCTGCTGCTTCCACCCTGTCCTCCTCTCATCCCTGGGCTCCAACACCGCCAGTTGTTGCCTAGAAGTGCTGTTAGCACAGTCAACACTTGCTCCTGTGTTACTGGGGTTCAGTAATGTCAGCTGTTCCCCTGCTGTGTGAACGGCAAAAAGTCCTGCTGCCTCCACCCTGTTCTCCTCTCATCCCTGGGCTCCAACACCGCCAGTTGGTGCTCGGAACTGCTGTTTGCACAGTCAACACTTGCTCCTGTGTTACTGGGGTTCAGTAATGTCAGCTGTTCCCCTGCTGTGTGAACAGCAAAAGTCCTGCTGCCTCCACCCTGTTCTCCTCTCATCCCTGGCTCCAACACCGCCAGTTGGTGCTCGGAAGTGCTGTTTGCACAGTCAACACTTGCTCCTGTGTTACTGGGGTTCAGTAATGTCAGCTGTTCCCCTGCTGTGTGAACGGCAAAAAGTCCTGCTGCCTCCACCCTGTTCTCCTTTCATCCCTGGGCTTCAACACCGCCAGTTGGTGCTCGGAAGTGCTGTTTGCACAGTCAACACTTGCTCCTGTGTTACTGGGGTTCAGTAATGTCAGCTGTTCCCCTGCTGTGCGAACGGCAAAAAGTCCTGCTGCCTCCACCCTGTTCTCCTCTCATCCCTGTGCTCCATCACCGCCAGTTGTTGCCTGGAAGTGCTGTTTGCACAGTCAACACTTGCTCCTGTGTTACTGGGGTTCAGTAATGTCAGCTGTTCCCCTGCTGTGTGAACGGCAAAAAGTCCTGCTGCCTCCACCCTGTTCTCTTCTCATCCCTGGGCTCCAACACCACCAGTTGTTGCTCGGAAGTACTTGGCACGGGTACTGACTCCTGCCCAGCCTGGTTACAGCACGACAGCTGTTTCCTGGCAGTGTCAACATCAATTAGCCTCCAATAAGTTGTCCTGTCGTGTTGCATTCTGGTTAGCCGACTCTATAGTGCCTGCAGTTTAGGTCATTCCTATGTGTGCTGTGGGATATGTAAATAAAGGCTGTTTCCGTTGTGACAATAGGACAAGCACCCACTGTAGGACTGTGTGATTCGGTAACTGCGGACGGCTTGCGGCCTGTCAACTTACATTTTCATGGGTGCCTTATGGTACCCGTCCGGGTTCCAGTACCGTCAGCTGGTTCTCCACAGTGCCTTTGGCCTAGGTGCCTCCATCTCGGTATCCGAGTTCCAGCAACGTCTGCTGGTCCTTGGTAGTGCTTTGGAGCACAGGTGCCTCCTGCTTAGTAACCGTGTCCCAGTAACGTCAGCTGGTCCTCGTTTGTGCCATTGGCTCTTTTCCTTCTGCTGCCCCTCCGGGTTCCAGCACAGTCAGCTGGTCCTCGTTACTTGCATTGGCTCTTGTACCTTCTGCTACCCGTCCGGGTTCCAGTACCGTCAACTGGTTCTCCACAGTGCCTTTGGCCTAGGTGCCTCCATCTCGGTATCCGAGTTCCAGCAACGTTTGCTGGTCCTTGGTAGTGCTTTGGATCACAGGTACCTCCTGCTTAGTAACCGTGTCCCAGTAACGTCAGCTGGTCCTCGGTTATGCCATTGGCTCTTTTCCTTCTGCTGCCCCTCCGGGTTCCAGCACAGTCAGCTGGTCCTCGTTACTTGCATTGGCTCTTGTACCTTCTGCTACCCGTCCGGGTTCGAGTACCGTCAACTGGTTCTCCGCAGTGCCTTTGGCCTAAGTGCCTCCATCTCGGTATCCGAGTTCCAGCAACGTCTGCTGGTCCTTGGTAGTGCTTTGGAGCACAGGTACCTCCTGCTTAGTAACCGTGTCCCAGTAACGTCAGCTGGTCCTTGGTTGTGCCATTGGCTCTTTTCCTTCTGCTGCCCCTCCAGGTTCCAGCACAGTCAGCTGGTCCTCGTTACTTCCATTGTCTCTTGTACCATCTGATACCCGTCCGGGTTCCAGTAACGTCAGCTGGTTCGCGGAAATTAGTCAGCCTTCTTGTACCTTCAGCTACATTTACAAATTGAAGATTTTTAAATTTTTTTTGGGTAATCACTCTGGATCTCCAACAATGAAGACGACGACCCTGATTACCACCCCGAAGAAGATGACGACCACAAGGACGACGAGCATCAAGCCAACCAGCCTGAACACCATCACAAAGAAGAAATAAAAGATTACCCAGAAGAAGATCACCAACAGGACAAAGAAGGTTAAGACAAACTACAAGATACAGAACAAGAGACTGAAGAACAATAAGCAGAAGATCAAAAAGCAGAAGAACATGAAGTATAATACCAAAATGAAGAGCTAAATATATGCTCTAAATTATAAGCAGAAGAAGACTAAGCAGTGTATGGGGGTGAGTCCGTTCCTCCTCGTGGTGCCCCTGGAAAATGCCTGCTGCAGGCTAAACTGAACACGGACAAATACTGTTGTAATTTAAATCTTTTGTGACAGCAAGAACGGAAGGAAGAAAAATTCATACTTTTACAGATTACAAGTACAGGAATCTCTGTCACAAATAAGAATATGATGAAGAAGATGAAGATGAAGTAGAATATGAAGAAGAATAATAGTTTAATAAGAACAATATGAGTAATGTTAACAAAAAGATGAATAGCAAGAAGTTTAAGAAGAAGATAAAGAAGGTGAAGATGAAGAATAATTGGATGAAAAAGATGATGCTGCTGAAGATTATGAAGGAGAAAGTGTGGCAAAAGTTAAAAAGGTGAAGAGCATGGAAGTTGTGAAGCATACATATTTGCCAAAATAGAAAAAAGGTTAACAACATTGTCAATTTCTTCGTCAATCCGAACATCTTTAAAAAAAAAAATATTTATGCTATTCCATTTGATTGGGTTAAACATCTATGCCTTTAATGTCTCCTCAACCTCCCCCAATACATTCTACATTACTCTTTATTGTTTTCCTTCATGTACAATTAACCAACAAGGCAAGAATGGGTTTTTTTTTAATTCCGATATTTTGTTCCCATAGACTTACATTGAATTTCCGGTATCGGTATCGGGTATCGCCGATACTTTTGGGTATCGGCGATACCAATTCCGATCCGATACTTATTGGTATCGGAAAGTATCGCTCAACTCTAGTGCCCATACAGTGGTTTTCTCCCACATATTGGGTATCAGCGCACTCAGGACAAATTGGACAACAACTTTTGGGTTCCAATTTCTTCTGTTACCCTTGTGAAAATAAAATATTGGGGGTGAAAAAATAATTTTTGTAAAAAAAAAAAAAAGATTTTTTATTTTACGGCTGTACGTTATAAACTTTAGTGAAACACCTGGGGGTTCAAAGTTCTCACCACACATCTAGATAAGTTCCTTGAGGGGTCTAGTTTCCAAAATGGTGTCATTTATGGGGGTTTCCACTGTTTAGGCAGATCAGGAGCTCTCCAAACACGACATGGCGTACAGCCAATTCTGCATTGAAAAAGTCAGACGGCGCTCCTTCCCTTCCAAACTCTGCCATGCACCCAAACAGTGGTTTACTCCCACATATGGGGTATCAGCGCACTCAGGACATATTGCACAATAACTTTTGGAGTCTTGTTACCCTTGGAAAAATAAAAATTGGGGTGAAAAGATCATTTTTGTGGAAAAAATATGATTTTTAAATTTTACGGCTCTACGTTATAAACTTGTGTGAAGCACTTAGGGGTTCAAATTGCTCACCAAAGATCTAGATAAGTTCCTTAGGGGATCTAGTTTCCCAAATGGGGTCATTTGTGGGGGGCTGCCAATCATAAAAAACCACTATAAATAGTAAATCAGACCCCCATTTATCACCCCCTTAGTTAGGGAAAAATAATAAAATTAAAAAAAATGTATTTATTTCCATTTTCCCATTAGGGTTAGGGTTAGGGTTGCGGCTAAAATTAGGGTTAGGGTTGGCGCTAAAGTTAGGATTAGGGCTAGGGTTGGGATTAGGGGTGTGTTAGGGTTAGGTTTGTGGTTAGGGTTGGGACTAGGGTTAGGGGTGTGTTGGGGTTAGGGTTGGAGTTAGAATTGGGGGGTTTCCGCTGTTTAGGCACATCAGGGGCTCTCCAAATGCAACATGGCATCCAATCTCAATTCCAGCCAATTTTGGTTGGAAAAAGTCAAATGGTGCTCCTTCCCTTCCAAGCTCTGCCGTGCACCCAAACAGTGGTTTCCCCCCACATATCGGATATCAGCGTACTCAGGACAAATTGGACAACAACTTATGTGGTCCAATTTCTCCTGTTACACTTTGGAAAATAAAAAATTTGTGACTAAAAGATCATTTTTGTGGGATAAAAATAGGATTTTTTATTTTCATGCCCGGGTATTATAAACTTGGGGGTTCAAAGTGCTCACCAAAGATCTAGATAAGATCTTTAGGGGGTCTGGTTTCCAAAATGGGGTCACTTGTGGGGGGTTTCCACTGTTTAGGCTCATCTGGGGCACTGCAAACGGAATATGACCCCCATCAACGTCTGCATTCCAAAATGTTACTACTTCCTTTCCAAGCCCTGCTGTGCGCCCAAACAGTTTCCCCCCCCACATATGGGGTATCAGCGTACTCAGGACAAATTGGACAACAACTTTTGGGGTCCAATTTCCTTGGGAAAATTCAAAAATTTGGGACTAAAAAATCATTTTTGTGGAAAATTGTTTTTTTTTTTTTTTCACACCCAGGCATTATAAACTTTTGTGAAACACTTGGGGGTTCAAAGTGCTCACAACAGATCTAGATAAGTACCTTAGGGGGTCTAGTTTCCAAAATGGTGTCACTTGTGGGGGTTTCCACTGTTTAGGCGCATCAGAGGTTCTCCAAACGCGACATGGTGTCCAATCTCAATTCCAGCCAATTTTAGTTTGAAAAAGTCAAACGACGCTCCTTCCCTTACGAGCTCTGCCGTGTGCCCAAACAGTGGTTTTCCCCCACATATTTGGTATTGGCGTACTCAGGAGAAATTGCACAACAAACTTATCTGTCCATTTTCTCCTTTTACCCTTGTGAAAATCAAAAAAAGTTTGTAAAAGATCATTTTTGTGGCTAAAAAGTTAAATATTCATTTTTTCTTCCACGTTGCTTTAGTTCCTGTGAAGCACCTGGAAGGTTAATAAACTTCTTGAATGTGGTTTTGAGTACCTTGAGGGGTGCAGTTTTTAGAATGGTGTCACTTTTGGGTATTTTCTGCCATACAGACCCCTCAAAGTGACTTCAAATGTGAGGAGGTCCCTAAAAAAAATGGCTTTGTAAATTTTGTTGTAAAAATGAGAAATCGCTGGTCAAATTTTAACCCTTATAACTTCCTAACAAAATAAAATTTTGGTTCCAAAATTGTGCTGATGTAAAGTAGACATGTGGGAAATGTTATTTATTAACTATTTTGTGTGACATATTTCTCTGTTTTAAGGGAATAAAAATTCAAAGTTTGAAAATTGCAAAATTTTAAAAATTTTCGCCATATTTGCGTTTTTTTCAAAAATAAACGCAAGTTATATCGAAGAAATTTTACTTCTAATGTGAAGTACAATATGTCATGAGAAAACAGTCTCAGAATCGCAAATATCCGTTGAAGCGTTCCAGAGTTATAACCTCATAAAGAGACAGTGGTCAGAATTGTAAAAATTGGCCCGGTCATTAACGTGCAAACCACCCTTGGGGGTGAAGGGGTTAAACATATGTTCCCCATTCTGTAACTAATATTTTAACTTTTTTTATATACCTTTTATATATTTTTTCACATTTATTTACCAGAGCGAAATTAGTGAAAGCAATTTGGATTACCAATCACATTTTTATTTATTTCAGTTTTACGTGCCACTTTTTATTCATTTATTTATTTCTCAATTATTTTAAAATGTTGCCATCTCCCTAATGGCCATAAAAGACCTTGGGGGTGGGGCACTTCAATATATGTTTTTTTTATTTTCTTTTTATTTCTCTTGTTACTGGTGCTGCTACAGTAAATGAAATAATTATTTGATCCCTTGCTGATTGTAAGGTTTCCATGGAGCCTGTTTTACCCTCATCCAAGATGGAGTCTGGTGCTTCACCCTGTCCTTGAACTTCCTGTCAATCCTGTTATTTAAGTTCGGGTCAGGAAAAACTTCTTGCCTGAGTATTTTGTTTGCTGGTGGCTTCTGAGCTTCCTCCTGACTTGCTTCTGGAGTTCCTACTGCTGCTCGTTTACTCTGTGCTCTGCCTCATCATTTCCACCTGCCTTCAGTACCCTGATCCTGGCTGTGCTTATCTACTGACCAGACTTCTAAGAGAGGAGTTACACATTTCTGGAACTGCTGAGGTCCGTAAGACTTTTGATATTATTTCCTGAGCATTAACTCTTGAACTGTGTCTGTGCGGGCTGCTGTGCTGGACTTTAGAGGACTTTTTCAGCCCTTAAGAAAGTACACTGAAAACATTCTCCTTGTGGTTCATCGTCTTCTTATTTCTGGACTTCCATGAAAGTTGCACAGAAAGAGAAAAAACATAGGCTATAGATGCAGGGGATCACCAATAATATACAAGAGATATATAATCAAACACATTTTTTATTGAATACAAAAAGACACCAACAAACATATTAAAACATTGTTAAAAAATCATATATGTGATATGACAAACAAACAAGCAAACATGTACAACAGCCCATAATGGAGCTTGTAGACCTAAACCAGGTGCATATGTGCAAAATGACCAACCAAAATTAACTAATGCCCTACACTAGATAGCATACCATAGAATATCCCCTATATGAATAAGTGTCCAGGCTGGTACTTATCCTAAAGAATATACATTGCAAATAACCCACAAAGGAGAGATTCACCAATCATACCAGATACAGCGTAATAGCTTACCAGGCTGCCCTGGACCTGAGTGAAATAATACATCAAGCCTGGCAAATGTTAAAGACACAGAAGATATATCAGAGTCACAATCAGTGCCCTATGGAGACAATCTAGCAATAAAAGGTATACAAATAAAGGCACAAAGGGAAAAGATACCCACAAAACACTGTCAAAGTGCAGCCAGAATGAAGGTGTATAAGGAGCACATGCAGATGGTCGGGCTATCAGAGACCCGACGCGTGTCGCCACTGAACAGTGGCTTCGTCAGGGTGGTCTCCTTGGTGTCTAGTATCCACTCTTATAGTCCACATATCAAACACATGAAATACAGCTGTGTTGTTAATCAGAAAAAACACTAGGAACAGCCTTAGGCCTCTTTCACACATCCGTCTTTTTGTATCAGGCATGATCCGGCGTGTTGGTAAAAAAACGGATCCGGTACCGGATGCGTTATTTTTACCATTGACTTTCATTAGCACCGGATCGTGCCTGATGTCATTGCGTTGTATCCGTTTTTGTCCGGATCCGGCGGAAATGTACATTCCGGAGGCCGGACGAAATGGAGCATGTAACGTTTTTTTTTTTTCTTGATGGAGTCGCCTGATGTGCCTGAAGCGGCGCATCAGGCGGCCGGAAACAATAGAAGTCAATGGAACCGGATCAGACTTTTGTGCAATCCGGCAAAAGTCTGATCCGGATTCTGGAAATCAAGGACTACTACTACTACTACATTTTCCAGTGTCTCCGGGCATCCAAAACCCTCTTTTTCTGGGTTCAAAAGTTCAGGTCGGATCCAGAAAAAAAAACGTATCCGTTGCATCAGTTTTTTTGTTTCAGTGCCGGATCCGTCCCTTCAGGTGTTCGACGGATCATGCCTGAAACAAAAAGACGGATGTGTGAAAGAGGCCTTACCAGGACTTGCTGAAAGTCTACAAAGGCAATGCAAGTGACTAGCTTAATCAGACGCCGCCTGTGTAAAAAAGAAAAAAAAAAAGCCAAGTATATAACATCAATAAGCCTTGCTGGCTTACTGAATAACATGATGCTTCATTCTTATACAGCCCAGCAAAGTAATTAATATAAAAGAATCCGCAAAAAACACTCTTGCCATCAGTTGCTGTGTATTTATCAGTATTTATTGATGTTAATGCATATTTTACATCTGGTTCTCCTTTTGTGTTCCGTAGCCTTGATTTGTGCACTCTTTTTTGAGACAGTTGGTTGTCTGGAGTTGCTGGGCTACGGTGAATTATTGTGTCTATTGGGGCATGTGATTTCTGACACATTTGCAACGTTCTTTAGAGTATAAGTGCTTAATTTATTTCATACATGATGTTTAAATATTTGGCCACCAGTATTGTTTCCACATGTATGTAGTAACTTATGGTGTAGGCAGGTTTTGTGTATGCTTCTTACTTAAACATCAACCATCATGTTGCGTTCCTTGCAATAATGATATGCTAGTTCATTGAGCAATTGATTGATGCCTATTAACATGTATGTGTATTACATACTTGCCCCACTTTTCTCAGGTAGTGCGTTTTCTTTCTATCTAGACAGTATGTTGCCTGGTGTCGCTAGGTTATGAAGAACCAGTGTACATTGAGGCATATGATTTTGATATACCTGTAACGTTTCTCTCAGGACGTGCGCTATGACTTACTACACATGCGGCGTTTTAATTAAACTGGTCATCGCTATTGCCTCTATACAGGTCCTTCTCAAAAAATTAGCATATAGTGCTAAATTTCATTATTTTCCATAATGTAATGATTACAATTAAACTTTCATATATTTTAGATTCATTACACACCAACTGAAATTTTTCAGGTCTTTTATTGTTTTAATACTGATGATTTTGGCATACAGCTCATGAAAACCCAAAAATCCTGTCTCAAAAAATTAGCATATTTCATCCGTCCAATAAAATAAAAGTGTTTAAAACAAAATAAAAAAAAAACCATCAAATAATAATGTTCAGTTATGCACTCAATACTTGGTCGGGAATCCTTTTGCAGAAATGACTGCTTCAATGCGGCGTGGCATGGAGGCAATCAGCCTGTGACACTGCTGAGGTGTTATGGAGGCCCAGGATGCTTCGATAGCGGCCTTAAGCTCATCCAGAGTGTTGGGTCTTGTGTCTCTCCACTTTCTCTTCACAATATCCCACAGATTCTCTATGGGGTTCAGGTCAGGAGAGTTGGCAGGCCAATTGAGCACAGTAATACCATGGTCAGTAAACCATTTACCAGTGGTTTTGGCACAGGTCATGCTGAAAAATTAAATCTTCATCTCCATAAAGCATTTCAGCCGATGGAAGCATGAAGTGCTCCAAAATCTCCTGATAGCTAGCTGCATTGACCCTGCCCTTGATGAAACACAGTGGACCAACACCAGCAGCTGACATGGCACCCCACACCATCACTGACTGTGGGTACTTGACACTGGACTTCAGGCATTTTGGCATTTCCTTCTCCCCAGTCTTCCTCCAGACTCTGGCACCTTGATTTCCGAATGACATGCAAAATTTGCTTTCATCAGAAAAAAGTACTTGGGACCACTTAGCAACAGTCCAGTGCTGCTTCTCTGTAGCCCAGGTCAGGCGCTTCTGCCGCTGTTTATGGTTCAAAAGTGGCTTTACCTGGGGAATGCGGCACCTGTAGCCCATTTCCTGCACACGCCTGTGCACGGTGGCTCTGGATGTTTCCACACCAGACTCAGTCCACTGCTTCCGCAGGTCCCCCAAGGTCTGGAATCGGTCCTTCTCCACAATCTTCCTCAGGGTCCGGTCACCTCTTCTCGTTGTACAGCGTTTTCTGCCACATTGTTTCCTTCCAACAGACTTCCCATTGAGGTGCCTTGATACAGCACTCTGGGAACAGCCTATTTGTTGAGAAATTTCTTTCTGGGTCTTACCCTCTTGCTTGAGGGTGTCAATGATGGCCTTCTGGACATCAGTCAGGTCGGCAGTCTTACCCATGATGGCAGTTTTGAGTAATGAACCAGGCAGGGAGTTTTTAAAAGCCTCAGGAATCTTTTGCATGTGTTTAGAGTTAATTAGTTGATTCAGAAGATTAGGGTAATAGCTCGTTTAGAGAACCTTTTCTTGATATGCTAATTTTTTGAGACAGGATTTTTGGGTTTTCATGAGCTGTATGCCAAAATCATCAGCATTAAAACAATAAAAGACCTGAAAAATTTCAGTTGGTGTGTAATGAATCTAAAATATATGAAAGTTTAATTTTAATCATTACATTATGGAAAATAATGAAATTTAGCACTATATGCTAATTTTTTGAGAAGGACCTGTATATACACAGCAACTTATGGTAAGAGTGTTTTTTGCGTATTCTTTTATATTAATTACTTTGCTGGGCTGTATAAGAATGAAGCATCATGTTATTCAGTAAGCCAGCAAGGCTTATTGATGTTATATACTTGGCTTTTTTTTTTTTTTTTTACACAGGCGGCGTCTGATTAAGCTGGTCACTTGCATAGCCTCCGTAGACTTTCAGCAAGTCCTGGTAAGGCCTCTTACACACATCCGTCTTTTTGTGTCAGGCATGATCCGTCGAACACCTGAAGGGACGGATCCGGCACTGAAATAAAAAAACTGATGCAACGGATCCGTTTTTTTTGCTGGATCCGACCTGAACTTTTGAACCCAGAAAAAGAGGGTTTCTGATGCCCAGAGACACTGGAAAATGTAGTAGTAGTAGTAGTAGTAGTAGTAGTAGACCTTGATTTTCAGAATCTGGATCAGACTTTTGCCGGATTGCACAAAAGTCTGATCCGGTTCCATTGACTTCTATTGTCTCTGGCCGCCTGATGCGCCGCTTCAGGCACACCAGGCGGCTCCGGCAAAAAAAAAACAAACGTTGCATGCTCCGTTTTGTCCGGCCACCTGAATGTACATTTCCGCCGGATCTGGACAAAAACGGATACAACGCAATGACATCAGGCACGATCCGGCGCTAATGAAAGTCAATGGTAAAAAACGCATCCGGTATCGGATACGTTTTTTTACCAACACGCCGGATCATGCCTGATACAAAAAGACGGATGTGTGAAAGAGGCCTAAGGGCTCATACTCACTGACGCCGAAAACGGATGATATTCAGCCGAAATAAAATCTGATTCAAATCTGACCAATGTTATTCAATAGGTGAGTTCTCATTTGCAATTTTTTTCTCATCAGAAATTGGTGTGAGAAAAAAATCGCAGCATGCTGCGATTTGATGCGATTTTGGCATGATAATCGCCAATGCAAGTCAATGGGTGCGAGAAATCATCGCACAGCACTCGCACCATGCGAATGCTGTCCGATTTATACGCACCAGTCTCCTTTGAAAAGCCGGCAATTCATCCCCGGCTACTGTAAAATCACACTGACAGCTCACAAAACACTAGGTACATACACATAGAATACATATATATATATATACATGTCATTGTGACAGATACATATATATATATATTTATAGTTCATACACTTCTATATACTGTAATAGCCGCTAATTCAATTGCCGGCTTTTGTGAAATCACAGAAGCCGACATGAAATGATACATTGTTTACACACAGTTATCCATGTCATTTCAAGTATTTTGATATATGGTTTTAACTTACAATTACATAAGTGTATGTGTGCAAAATTTCAGACATGTAGGGGTTAATTAAAGGTGTAAATTCGTTGTAAAAAAATGCGTGGGCTCCCGCTGTATTTTCTCCACCAGACAAAGCAAGCGAATGGGGGCATATAATAATAGTCTAGGGAGGGTACATTTTTTTTGTGCCCCCCCTGGCTACTAACATCTGCCCCCAGACACCCCAGAAAGGGCAAATCTCTAATTAGATTAGCCCTTTCTAGCACTTTGCCCGTCTATTCCCATTGCCCTGTAGCAGTGGCGAATGGGTTAATAAGGGATTAAAACCACCTTGCAATTGAAAGGTGACTTTAAGCCAGGTTAATAATTGAGAGCTGTCAATTAGACAGGGTAGGGTGTCTGGGGGCAGATGTTAGTAGCCAGGGGGGGCACAAAAAAAAGCACCTTCCTAGGCTATTATTATATGCCCTCACTCGCTTGCTTTGTCTGTCTGGTGGAGAAAATACAGCGGGAGCCCACGCATTTTTTTTCAACAAATTTACACCTTTAATTAACCCCTACATGTCTGAAATTTTGCACACATACACTTATGTAATTGTAAGTTAAAACCACATATCAAAATACATAAAATGACATGGTTAACTGCGTGTAAACAATGTATCATTTCATGTCAGCTTCTGTGATTTCACAAAAGCCGGCAATTGAATTAGCGGCTTTTACAGTATGTAGAAGTGTATGAACTATAAATATATGTATATGTGTGTGTATATATATCTATCTCACAATGACATGTATTTATATATATCTATAGATATAGATATAGATATATATATCATATATATATAGATATATATATATTATATCTATAGATATATATATATCATAGATATAGATATATATTATAATGTATGTATTCTATGTGTGTATATGTATTGTTTCTATTCTTAAAGCTGTCAGTGTGATTTTACAGTACAGACGGGGATGAATTAGCGGCTATTATACTATGTAGAAGTGTATGACACACACACATATATATATATAATTATTTGCTTTTTGTGTACATTTTTTTTTTTTACAATGGGATTTTTACATGACTTTTTACATAGAGATAACTGCTCTATGTAAAACTTCATGTTAAAATCGCATTGCATACAGATGGAAAACTGATGGAAAACGCATGGTGCGATTTAAAATCGCATGCAAATCGCATGCCTTTTTACAACAATTGTACAGTTTTTTCCCTGCAGAAGATGGACCGATTTTTTTCCAGCCAGTGAGTATGAGCCCTAAGGCTGTTCCTAGTGCTCTGATTAACGACACAGCTGTATTTCATGTGTTTGATATGTGGACTATAAGAGTGGATACTAGACACCAAGGAGACCACCCCTGACGAAGCCACTGTTTAGTAGCGACACACGTCGGGTCTCTGATAGCCCGACCATCTGCATGTGCTCCTTATACACCTTCATTCTGGCTGCACTTTGACAGTGTTTTGTGGGTATCTTTTCCCTTTGTGCCTTTATTTGTATGCCTTTTATTGCTAGATTGTCTCCATAGGCACTGATTGTGACTGATATATCTTCTGTGTCTTTAATATTTGCCAGGCTTGATGTATTATTTCACTCAGATCCAGGGCAGCCTGGTAAGCTATTATGCTGTATCTGGTATGATTGGTGAATCTCTCCTTTTGGGGGTTATTTGCAATGTATATTCTTTAGGATAAGTACCAGCCTGGACACTTATTTATACAGGGGATATTCTAAGATATACTGTATAGCGTAGGGCATTAGCTAATTTTGGTTGGTCATTTTGCACATATGCACCTGGTTTAGGTCTACAAGCTCCATTATGGGCTGTTGTACATGTTTGTTTGTTTGTTTGTTTGTTTGTTTGTTTGTCATATCACATTTGTGATTTTTTAACAGTGTTTTGATATGTTTGTTGGTGTCTTTTTGTATTCAATAAAAAATGTGTTTGATTATATATCTCTTGTATATTATTGGTGATCCCCTGCATCTATAGCCTATGTCTTTTCTCTTTCTGTGCAAGTTTCCATATACATTGGCTTTTGGTGGATCCTGATTTAATATTACCTGTGGTGCCCCCAATATCTAGCTGATAACTTGGACTTCCATGAAAGGTGTCAGCTTCTCAGTTTGCTACTACGTGTAAGTGCAGGCCACACTCTTATTGCATATAATTTCTGTACTACCACATATAAGTGCAGGTTGCACTCTTATTACATATAATTTATGGATTTGCTTGCATAGCAGTCTAGCTCTGCTAGCACGGCTGCTAAACATTTCTGTTTTGCTTTTCGCTTCAATTTCAGGAATACCTCTGTTAGTTTGTTTGCTCTTGCTTTGTTAATACAGTTTGTTTGTCTCAACTTTGGTCTCAGATCCATTTATCCCAAGCAATCAGATTCCATAGTACCTTCATATATATTACACTGATTCTGTAAGTTTGCCCACTGACAAAGACATGAACAGTCTATAATTTTAAGGGTAGGTTAATTTTAACATTGAGAGATAGAATATCAAAAATAAAATCCAGAAAATCACATTTAATAAATTTATATAAATTATTTGCATTTTGCCGTGAGAAATAAGTATTTGATCCCTCTGGCAAACAATGTTTTTTGTAGTTTAAGATGAGTTTTGGGAAAATGTCAGGAGTAATTTTGGTCCACTCCTCTTTGCAGATCATCTCTAAATCATTAAGATTTTGAGGCTGTCACTTGGCAACTCAGAGCTTCAACTCCCTTCATAAGTTTTCTATGGGATTAAGCTCTGGAGACTGGCTAGACCACTCCATGACTAGAGTTGAGCGAAACAGGTCGGTCAGATTCATAAGTCGCCGACTTTCGCCAAAGTTGGGTTTCGCCGAGCGAAACCAAACCATACGGTGTAGTCGGCCATGCGGTCGTCGACCCGAGCGCCACAGTCGGTTTTCCCATAATGCTTGCAGGCGCCTTTTTTCAGCCAATGAGAAGGACGTACACTGTGGGCAACGAGATGACATATGCAGCGTCCACCACCATCTTAGAGAAGGGCATTTCAGTGATTGGCTTGCTTTGGGGTCGTCATAGTGTCTATAAAAGCCCTGACCACCGACTGCCATTTTACTTCTGCTGATCTTAACAGTAGGGAGAGGTTGCTGACGCTGTTTATCAGTAGGGAGAGAGTTAGGGCTGGAAAGAGAAGTTCTTCTGTGCTTGTGCTGATAGCAATTGTGCTGTACAGTTAGTGTGCATGACAGGGGAGGATTTTCTTGTGTGCAGCAGCGCTGGTTATTAGGCTGCCTGCTAGCTGTATTGCTGTGTGTACACTGCTGTGCAGACTGCTTTTTACATAGCACTAATACTTTTATTATTTTTTTCTGCACAGTTACCAAGCGTTCATTTTTTTTCCCACACCGTATAGAGCTGTACGCTCCTCACACACTACCGTGTGCTGGCTGGTATCACGGACAAATACATGCTGATTATCTGTGTGTGACTCCGGAAATATATACGGAGATTTCACTTTTTTCTACACTGTATACAGCTGTACGCTTCTGATACAGTACCCTTTTCTGCTTTTTATATTCTGGTCAAATCCATACTGAGAGAGCGTTTGTGTGTGACTCTGGAAAAATATATGGAGATTTAAATTTTACCCTAAACTATTTTCACCTGGTATCTTCTGATACAGTACCTTTTTTCTGCTTTTTTTATTATGGTCAAATCCATACTGAGAGAGCGTCTGTGTGTGACTCCGTAAATATATACTGAGATTTAAAATTACCCCTACACTGTATACAGCTGTACGCTTCTGAAACAGTACCGTTTTTCTGCTTTTTATATTATGGTCTAATCCATACTGAGTGAGCGTCTGTGTGTGACTCCGGAAATATATACAGAGATTTAAATTTTCCACCTTCACCATACACAGCTGTACGCTTCTGATACAGTACCATATATCTGCTAGTATTTTTGGTACATTTTCCAAACTTGAGGCCGTGGGCGGGGGGGCAGCTGGTACTCATGATGGTGGTGGTGCATCTGCTGGTAGTGCCAAAAGCACAATAGCACCTAAGGCAGGAGCTGTTGAGCCTGCTTCATCGTCTGGCTCCAGCAGGCCTGGAAGGCTCCCTTTTCTGGGAATAGGTAAACCGCTTTTAAAGCCGGAGCATCAGGAACAGGTTTTGGCTTACATTGCCGAAACAGCCTCCAGCTCTATCGCCTCCTCTTCTAAACTTTCAAAAAATGCAAGCACTGAGTCGTCAGTGCAGGCTCCTGTCAGGAATAACACCTTTCCTTGTGTCCTTCACCCCCACCAAAAGTGAAGGATGCGGCAGGCCACACTTCAGATTACTCCATGGAGCTCTTTTCACATACCATGCCTGGGTTATCAGTCAAATCCTAAATTCCCAAGTCCAAGATGAAACTGACATGGAGTGCACTGATGCACAGCTATATGATTCTGCTGGTACATTCACCCAGAGCACTACATTGCCCTCACAGTCTACTGAGCCAGAATCTAACCCTGAAGAAACTCAGGTGCCCCTTCCCGCATACTATACCACCTTACACGGTGACACAGAGGAAGGTGCAGATGAAATTGAAGAGGAGGTGATGGATGACCCAGTTGTTGACCCAGATTGGCATCTATTGGGGGAAGATGGTGCTCAGAAGTGGAGGAATATCCGCAGCAGGCATCGACATCGCAGCTGTGGTTATCTAGCAGTCCAAAAATGAGTTAAAAAACAAAGAGTTGCAGGACAACTTGGCCAGACGGTCAAATTAGCACAGCGTGCAAGCCCTGAAAATTTATCAGATAGTAGCAAGAGTGCAGTGTGGCACTTTTTTGACCAAAATCCTATTGATGAGACAAAGGTTATCTGTAAGAAGTGCGGAAGGACACTTAGCCGAGGGAAAAATCACCGAAATTTGAATACCAGTTGCATGCTTAGACATTTAAACACCATCCACGCTTGCAAGTGCATGGACTACAAAACCTCAGGTAGCACATGTGCACCTGCACCGACTGAAGGTAGCCAGCAATGCTACATCGCTTCCCCCACTGTAAGCCCACCGGTTAGCACACCACCAGCAAGAAATGTTGAGGTGTCGTCGCAATGCCAAAGCAGTCAGGGAATCACAATGTTTTTGCAACCAAAGACTGAATTTAGGCCACCACCATCACCAACCCCTCTCAGTCCGTCATGTCCACCGCTAGTTCCCCCATATGCAGCTCTCAAGTCCAACTCACCCTAGCAGACACTCTGAGTAGGACAAGAAAGTACTCATCCTCTCATCTGCGTACACTGGCTTTGAACGCCTACATTGCCAAACTTATCTCATTAGAGATGATGCCCTTCCGTTTGGTTGAAAGTGCAGCATTCCGAGAGTTCATGGCCTACGCTGTCCCACGCTATGACCTACCCAGTCAGCACTTCTTTTCTGGAAAAGCCATCCCTCCCCTCCACCTGCATGTGAAAGACCACATTGTCCATGCACTCAAACAATCAGTGAGTGTAAAGGTGCACCTCTCAACAGATGCATGGGCCAGTAGGCATGGCCAGAGCCGTTATGTGTCCATCACTGCGCACTGGGTTAATGTGGTGGATGCAGGGTCCACAGGGAACAGCGGCAGTGGGACAGTGCTACCTAGCCCACGGTTATAGGCAACAGTTGGCCCTCCTCCTCCTCCAGAAGCGAAAGCTCGTCGACAGAGAGCATTCCATCCGCAGCTGCCAGTGTTGCACACTAGGTGTTCCACTATCGAACAGCTAGTGGTAAGCATCAGCAGGCTGTTTTAAAGATGATGTCTTTGGGCGACAACAGACACACCGCGGAGGTACTGGCTGACTACTTGCAGCGAGAAACTGAGTCATGACAGGGCAGTCTACATCTTGAGCCAGGCAAGGTAGTCATTGATAACGGCCGTAATTTTGTAGCGGCCATAGCCCTGGCAAAACTCAGACACATACCTTGCCTGGTTCACACCTTGAAACTGGTGGTGCAGTGTTTCCTAAATAATTATCCAGGGTTACTAGCCCTGCTCCATAAGGTGCGAAGACTGTGCTCATCGTATGCAGAGGCTGCAGCGATCGCTCCACCTCCCCAAGCACCGCCTAATCATATACGTTGCATCAAGGTGGAACTCCACCATGCACATGGTTGAGACGCTGTGCGAACAGAGCCAGGCTCTAATGCATTTGTGGGAGGATACACGGGCAGGCAGTTTGAGGGCAGACATCGAGTTGTCAGGTGTGCAGTGGTCAAAGCTGAATGACCTCTGTAAAGTCCTTCACTGTTTTCAGGAATGCACACAGCTGGTAAGCGCAGACGACGCCATCATAAGCATGAGCATCCCACTTATGCGTCTGCCATTAAGGATCAGGCGTCTGCAGAGGAGGGAGGAGGAGGGAAGCCTTGATGACAGTCAGCCATTGTCTGCTCAGGGAACTGTCCTGGACGAGGTGGAGGAAGAAGAGGAGGAGGATGAGGGGGATGATTATTTTAGGGAGGAGGATGCTTCTCAGGGAGCAAGAGAAAATGTTGGCTTGCCAAGGTCAGGTACAGGGTTTGTGCGTGAATGGAGGGATGTGGATTTGGCAGAAAGTGCTCCTCCACCCACCACTGGCAGTGCATCATTGACACCTGGAACATTGGCCCACATGTGTGATTATGTCTTGCGGATCCTAAAAAGGGTCCCCCATTGCCAAAATTATGAAGGATGACGACTACTGGTTGGCCAGCATCCTCGATCCACGCTATAAAGGCAAATTACAGAACATCATGCCACAGGAGAACCTAGAGCTAATATTGGTGAACAAGCAAGCAACTCTTTTAAACTGTTTGTTAGAGGCATTCCCAGCACACAGCGGCGGTGCAGGTTCTACCACGAGCCTTACTGTGGCAAATGGAAGAGGTGTTCGTGGTGCACACAGCCAAAGTGGCATTGGAGACAGGGGTTTCATGACCATGTTGTGGACTGATTTCTCGAGTACCGCTCCACGACTGTTAATTCTGAATCGATTGCAACAGACAGGAGATAGCAGGTGTCAACTATGGTTCAAAATTACGTCTCCTCCCCTATCGATGTTCTCCCTCACAGTTCATTCCCCTTTGACTACTGGGCCTGTATCCTGGACACCTGGCCTGAATTGGCATAATATGCCTTACAGGAGCTCGCTTGCCCTGCTGGTAGTGTGCTATCAGAGTCTTCAATGCTGCTGGATCAATCCTGACAGAAAGAATGACCCAGCTGTCGACCCAAAATATTGCTGATCTCACCTTCATTAAAATGAACCATGCTGGGTTTCAAAGGATTTTGTACCACCTTCCCCCGATGACACATAGGTTGCCAGCAAAATGACTCGCTTTGTCCTCATCTTACTCCGACTTCTCCAATTCCTCCATTTGCAGCTGCTGAACGTCCAGCCTGCACCTCAACATATGCCAGTTTTTGCACCTCCTTAACTGTGCTGTACCCCCCCAGGGCGGGCATCAGCACATGGTGTACCCGGACAAGTGCCGGGGCCTTGAGCAGGTGGGGGGCCCACTCGCCGTCAGACACCGGTGTTATATGAGGGGCCCTATGCCAGTACTGGCGCCCATGAGTGGGCCCCCTTGCTTGGTCAGGGCCCCAGCACTTGCAATACTTACCTCTCCCTGCTCCACCGCTGTGACATCTTACGCATTTCCAGGCAGTGACATTCAGGTCACATCTGTGCACCCTCTGCCTGAACAGTCACAGTGCAGAGAGCTGGAAGATGGATGGAAGATGGCGACGCTGAGGAGTCCAGAGTAGAGCAGTGCCCAGCGAGGAGAGGTATTTCATTTTTTTAAAAGTTTGGAGCAATATATGGGGAGCATTATACACTGGAGAATTATATATGTGGCCCATCATACACTTGAGCATCATAGATAGGGCCCATTATAAACTGTAGCATAATAAATGGGGCCCATCATGTACTGGAGCATCATATGGGCCAATTATATATGGAGCATTATATAGGCCCATCATACACTGGAGCATCATCCATGGGGCCCATCATACACTGGAACATTATAAATGGGGCCCATCATACACTGGAGCATCATATACGGGGCCCATTATACACTGGAGCATCATATGGGGCCCATTATATATGGAGCATTATATAAGCCCATCATACATTGGAGCATCATCCATAGGGCCCATCATACACTGGAACATTATAAATGGGGCCCATCATATACTGGAGCATCATATGGGGCCCATTATATATGGAGCATTATATAGGCCCATCATACACTGGAGCATCATACATGGGGCCCATCATACACTGGAGCATTATAAATGGAGCCCATCATATACTGGAGCATCATATGGGGCCCATTATATATGGAGCATTATATAGGCCCATAAAACACTGGAGCATCAGCCATGGGGCCCATCATATACTGGAGCATCATATGGGGCCCATTAAGAATATGGAGCATTATATAGGCCCATCATACACTGGAGCATCAGCCATAGGGCCCATCATATACTAGAGCATCATATGGGGTTAATTATTTATGGGGCATCATATAGGGTATGAAGATTCATATGGAGCACATATGGGGCCTATTCTGTATGGAGCATTATATGGAGCCCATTCTGTATGGAGCAATATATCGGGCCCATCATATACTGTATGGAGCTTTATATGCGACTCATTATACTGTATGGCGCAATATGTGGGGCTCATTATACTCTATGGGGACCCTCCTGTACTGTATGGAACATTATATGGGGACCATCATATACTGTAGCATTATGTGTAGCTCATCATATACTGTATGGAACATTATATGGGACAAATTATTCTGTATGGAGCAATATATGGGGCTCATTATTCTGTATGGCGCACTATGTGTATGGAGGAATATACTGTCCGGTTTTTGAGCTATTGTAGAATTTACAATAGATATCACTCATGTAATGTTGAAAAGCTTAAGTAATAAGAATTGATGTTGTTGGCATTGAAATGGGCACTGTAGGTGTGTTTACTGTCCTCCACTCCCTGCCAACTTTGCTTCCCCATTGACTTGCATTGGGGTCGGGTCAAGTTTCAGTCGGACCTTCAACATTTGCCGATAGTCGGCCGATTTCGTTCGACCCGACTTTTGTGAAAGTCGAATGGTCCGAAACCCTACTCGACCCTCCCGGAGGCAAAGTCGCTCATCTCTATCCATGACATTAATGTGCTTCTTTTTGAACCACTCCTTTGTTGCCTTGACTGTATGTTGTGGGTCATTGTCTTGCTGGAAGATCTAACCACGACCCATTTTTAATATCCTGGCGGAGGGAAGGAGGTTGTCATTCTGGATTTTACGGTACAAGGCTCCATCCATTCTCCTGTTGATGCGGTGAAGTAGTCCTGTGCCCTTAGCAGAGAAACACCCACAACACATAATGTTTCCACCTCCATGCTTGACAGTGGGGACAGTGTTCTTTGGGCCATAGGCAGCATTTCTCTTCCTCCAAACACGACGAGTTGAATTATCGTATTTTTCGGACAATAAGACGCACTTTTTTCCCAAAAAATTTTGGGGGAAAATGGGGGTGCGTCTTATGGTCACAACATACCTAAAAGTCTGGTGGCGGCGGCGGTCCCAATGCAGCTTCCCTGTGGTGCGGTGGTGGTGTCGGGGCAGCAGCGGGGCTTTGGGCTGCGTGGGGGGCTCTGCCGGCATTTCGTCCTAGCTGGAAAGCCCCCCGCAGCTGCGACGTGGTGCCGTGCTGAAGGATGGCCACCAAGGGCCTCCGGAAGATGGCCGCCGCATACTCATTCAAATCTCGGCAACCAGATCTCTTCCCGAGATCTTGTCTCCCGAGATCTCAGGACAAGATCTTGTTGCCGAGATTTGAATGCGTATGCGGCGGCCATCTTTCCGGAGGCCCCTGGCGGCCATCCTTCAGCACAGCACCGCGTCGCAGCTGCGGGGGGCTTTCCGGCTAGGACGAAATGCCGGCGGATCTCCCCACACAGCACAGAGCCCCGCTGCTGCCCCGACACCACCACCGCACCACAGGCTGAATCGGGACCACCACCGGAGGCCCCTGGCGGCCATCTTTCAGGACAGCACCGCGTCGCAGCAGCGGAGCTGTATGGGGCTTTCGGGTTAGGACGAAATGCCGGTGGAGCCCCCCACGCAGCCCACAGCACTGCTGCTGCCCCGACACCACCACCACACCACAGGGAAGCTGCATTGGGACTGCCACCGGATTTGTGAGTATATTGCCACCCAACAGAGCACAGCCACCCCACAGAACACAGCCACCCACAGTGCCCAACCACCCCACAGTGCCCAGCCACCCCACAGAGCACAACCACCCCACAGTGCCCAACCACCCCACAGTGCCAACCCCACAGTGCCAACCACCCACAGAACACAACCACCCCACAGAGCACCACCACCGCACCAGCCTGGACCACCGAATGACCCCAGTGACCACTCCTCTACCTGTGCTGATCCCTTCGCTGGTAAGCTGAATTCGGACTGTAAGACGGACCCCAATTTGACACATTATTTTTTTTTTCCGATTTTCCTTCTGAAAATTTGGTGTGCGTCTTATAGTCCGAAAATACGGTAATACCGAAGAGCTCAATTTTTGTCTCATCTGACCACAGCACCTTCTCCAAATCACTCACAGAATCATCCCATCCAGGCATTCATTGGCAAACTTCAGACAGGCCTGCACATGTGCCTTCTTAAGCAGGGGCACTTTGCAGGCACTGCAAGATTTTAAACCTTTACGGCGTAATGTGTTACCAAATGATTTTCTTGGTGACTGTATTCCCAGCTGCCTTGAGATCATTAACATATCCCCCCATGTAGTTTTTAAGCTGATCTCTCACCTTCCTCATGATCAAGGATACCCCACAAGGTGAGATTTTGTATGGTACCCCAGATCGATGTCGATTGACAGTCATTTTGTATTTCTTCCATTTTCTTGCTATTGCATCAACAGTGTCTTCCATGTGGTTTTGTAGCCCTCTTCAGCTTTGTGCATGTGTATGACCTTGTCCCTGACCTCCTTAGAAAGCTCTTTGGTCTTGCCCATGTTGTAGAGGTTAGCATCTGACTGATTAATTGAGTCTTGGACAGGAGTCTTTTTTAAAGGTGATTACTTTAATGCAGGTAATGAGATGATTAGGAGTATCTAACTGGTCTGTAAGAGCCAAAACTCTTAATGGTTGGTAGGATCAAATACTTATTTCTCACTGCAAAATGCAAATAAATTTATATAATTTATACAATGCGATTTTCTGGATTTTATTTTTGATATTCTATCTCTCAATGTTAAAATAAACCTTCCCTTAAAATTATAGACTGTTCATGTCTTTGAAAGTGGGCAAGCTTACAAAATCAGCAAGAGATCAAACAATTATTTCCTTCACTGTATATTAATCTATTAACAGGGGAAATTCAGCCTGCTAGCTACACAGCAGAGCTGTGCGGAGCTGAGCACAGCAGAGCTGTCTGGAGCTCTTATGACCAGCAGCTCCTACTCTCTCCCTTTACACAGAGATCACATGGATACTATACTGTGTATGCCGCGATAGAGAAGGCACAAAAGGGTAATAAACTGTCTGTGTGTACTCTATGGGGACTCTGGCTGTCAATGTTGTAAATGAATTGCTGCTGTCAGAGATTGAAAGTGGCATTTAAATTGTTAAATTTCCTCCAGTCAAAGCAGTTATAGACAAATATGTAACACAGCAAGCATCTGCCTGGTATGAAACAGATTCTGCTCCTGAATCAGCCTAAGGGCTCATACTTATTTGAGAAAAAAACGGACGAGTGCAATCTGATAAAAAATCGGATTGCACTCGGGCCAATGTTATTCAATGGGTTACATCTCATCTGCGATTTTTTTTTTTTTTTTTTTGTCAGCTGAAATCGGACTGAGAAAAAAATCGCAGCATGCTGCGATTTGCCGCGTATCTCGGACAAGGCCCACCAATGCAAGTCAATGGGTGCGAGAAAAAAAAACGGACGGCATACGGGCCATCCATATGCCGTCTTTTTTTTACAGAACAGAGTACCTACATTTTGAAAAAAGCACAAAATTCAACCCATGACAGGAAGTGACACACAGGGAAGTGTTGTTAGGGATGGTTTCAAATCCAGTCAGAAAGCATTCCATGAGACACACCTCCACGGAGTTCAGTTGTATGTAGCTTTTGCCATGTCATGTACAATTAACATCGAGATGCTGTTGGTGCTAATTCAAGAGAGGTCCGAACTGTGGGATTCATGAGACTCAAAATATCAGAACAGAAATGTAAAGGACACATCGTGGACATATATATGTTGGCAATTGTTTCCTAATTATGCCGAAAGTGCCCCGGATGTTGCTGGGAATGAGTAAATGTTATTTTTTGTTTCCTATATGTTGAGGATTTTTTTAAAAGAGCCTAGTTTGAGTGTAGATTTCGATTTTACACAGAAAGCAAGTCCCCTTGGCAACTTTAAAGTGCCATTACTTTTAACTGTTCTAGAAAATGTTTATTCTTTACACCCATACAAAACTTCTTCCAAAAACACCATCGTATCATGTGTTGTGTCGTACCCATGTACTTAGTAGTCTTTTGAGTCGGTACTTGCTCCCATACTGTTTGCTTTACTGTCAGATTTGCCATTATGCCCTTTCCTTTTTTTAATACCTTGCTGTTTGACTGTTCAATGCAAGCTATTGGTACCATTGTTACAATCCAACTTTAGTGCCTGCCCTATTTGATCAGTAAATCTTAGCTTGCTGGTAGGACACTCTGTCCTACTGTTTTTTTACAAAAAAAGATGTTAGTATTGTTTTTCTGTGATGTATTTTATTGTCTGTTCAAGTGTTCTCTATAATGTCATTTGGTGTGTAATTTGTATGATCTTTTATTTGTTTTTTGGGTTTTTGCTATTAGTATTTTGAATATGTCCCTACCTTATTTTATTTGCTTTTAGTGAATGATGTGAAATGCAGATGGCGAAGCTGTCATGATCAGTACAGCAGGGAGTGGCAGCAATGCCAGAAAAGTGGTGCAGTAGGTGGCAAAGAAAGGCCATATACAGTATATACATGAGCCGGCTGAATTTTTTGGCACCAGTCATGGATTTAAGATCGTAAGAACATTGTGTTTTGTCAAACTTTATTTTGGCTAAACCAATTTGGCCAAACAAAACATTTTGTAATATGTGTCTGCTTTATAGAACGGAATCTAACTTAGCGGAAGGTGACCGAGCCTCTGAGGCCAAGCCTGGCCAGTCCCAAACCAAAGCACCAGTAACAGCAGAGGAGGATGGTCCTGGCCCATCTGTGTAGGAGGAGCCTATTCCAGAAGTCCAAAGTCAAGTTCCGACTAATCAAGAGGAGCAGGCAAGAAGCAGCAATCCAAACCTGGCCTTTGATATCTCCCCCCAAGTGACAGCAATTCCGCAGCGACTAAGAAGAAGAAGGACAGAGCAGCAAAGTGTAGCTATCCAACATCAGGTTGACAGTTTTGTTATGGACCACATTTCCAGCACAATATCTGATGATTTTGAGGAAGCATTTTGCCGAAGTTTGGCACAGCACCTACGGCAAGTTCCTCAACAATTACGGCTGCCCACTAAAGCAGCCATATTGTACCTTATTAATGCTGCCATCCAGCCAAATACCCCACAACACATCTTTGCCTATATAGAAAAAGTTGTTAACCACAAAATATTGCAGAAATATCAGCCAGCACTGTTTCCACACCAGCTCCATTATCAGCAGCCTCCGTACATCCTCTCTCATGCACTGAGAACATACTGAGACAGTCCACAGTGAAACCATTGGTCAACATATTGACAGAGGTCATCTCTGAAACCTTGACCATCCGCAACCCCATGAACATCGAGTCCATGGCCAGCACTCATTGATGCATCCACGTACTAACTCACAAATGCATCCATCATCTCCTCCCTCATATTTTTATAGTGATCGGTACTACCATGGGCTCCAAACAAGCTCTTCACATGTTTATGGCCATGGTGAAGGTTGGCATCAAGGAGCACAACAGCAAGGGCCTTTTGGCCATCGCAGACCAAGAGCATCCTGGCAAGCTGAAACTGCTCCTGGTTGGGTATATGGACCACCGGAAACATATAGCCACAGTCAGGAAGCCATCCACCCACCTCATTTCCCCATTCTGGCAAACAATGTCACTTTGCCTCCAAACACAAAACAACCCTCCAACCAAACATCCCATATACCACCCTCCCCCTCCACATCCCAACATTCTTTTATCGTTTTATAATTTTCTGACATTTAGGTAATTAATGTTAGACCAAGACAAATACATTTCAGTTGTGCCAAAAAAAGGCTGTTTTGTTATTACGGTACGTTTTGCCAAAAGTAAACGTTCAATTTTGTTAACAACAGAACATGTGAGTTTTGCTTTAGTAATTCAGAATGTGTGCATTCCTTATATTCGTCTTACAACAAAATAAAACATATAAAAATAAATTAAATAATTAAAATAACAATCAACACCAAGAATGTTTGACCCATCAGATGGTATGATTTCCTTGCCAGGGTATGGATCCCTCAGGCGTCAGAAAGTAATCCGCACAACGTTCACAAACCCTGAGGCCGCCTGGAAGATCCCTGCATCTGGGAACAGCTTTTGTTTAACTTTGCTGTCGAGACATCACCTATGACCTGCACGCAGCACAGATTATATCACACAAGCCAAACAATTCTCCGGGTAACCCAGAAGCTCACAAGATTTGTGCAGTTCCTGTCCATGTGCTGTGGACGCGGTTGCATGAAGCATATAAATATTGCTGTCTAGTAATTTTGGCCCACTTCTATTGACAAAAGTGGCGTAATAGATCAGATTTATAGCCATCCAGGGATTCTATAAAGAGAAACACTCTGTCTCATATATTATCAATGCAATAATTCTTTATTACAAAATAATACAAAAACAATACAATAAAAAGATTGAATAAAAATGGGGAGATTTACATGAGGCAAGACACAGACCTAGTGACAAAATACATGATCATAAAAGTATGGTAAATGCCAGATCCTAAAATATATCAAATACAGTGACCCATATCCAGTTTATATCGAAGTCCCATAAATCACATTAATCATTCATAAAAAACATAAAACCCCAAATTTGTAAGGTTTATCAAAAGTTTATAATGACTGTACTAGCAGAATAATAAAGTGCTAAGGGCATGTAAAACTTTACAGAAAGGAAGAACATGGATTAGTTAAATTATATCACAAGGCATGTATTTAAAAGACATATTAGAGAGTTTGGCAGTATACAGCACACCCAGTGTTTGCAAAATATGGTGTATTGAGTCCACACAAAACAAAAGTTATAGTGCACCTGACTTCACACTCTATTATGAAGAATACAGTGTATGGAGATTCCTGTATAATGTACTGGTCATCACCAAGGAGCGTAGAAACAAGTCGTACCCATCTCAGTATGATTAATTAAACTTTGTAGTAATTGTCTCAAGAAGAAGGAGTTTTACCATACCAATAATGTCACCTGTAACCCCTTTCTGGGTGTTTCACATTGCTTCCTCAGAAGGGGTACCGAAGTGTCCTGTGTAGGGTTGAGCATTCTGATACTTCCGATACCTGAAATCCAATGTAAGTCTATGGGAACAAAATATCGGAAGTACTTCCGATACTTACTTCCGATATTTTGTTCCCATAGACTTACATTCCGATACCTGAAATCCAAGTATCGGAAGTATCGGAATGCTCAACCCTAGACCCTGTGGGTAATTTTATATGTGTTGTTTGAAGTGAGCTCTAAACGTGGGAAAGGAACTTATCACTATTGAACAATGGTCAGTCATGTCACATACATATTAGTGTCTTGTAATTTTGATCCATTACTCCTGACAAAAGTGATGCAATAGGTCCTGTTTGTAGGCATCCAGGTTTGCAAATACGTTTCATTTCTGTCCATGTATTTCTATGCAAGACGGAGGTCAGGGCTGGGTGATGGATAGAAAAAACAACAATCCAGCACCACCTCCAAGACAGAAAAAAGTAACTTTCAGGAAAGTAAACTGGTTTGGATTGCAATGTACCAGACACAATGGTCAGATGATTTTGTATAGATTATACAGTGGGTTCGGAAAGTATTCAGACTCCTTTAAATTTTTCACTCTTTGTTTCATTGCAGCCATTTGGTAAATGCAAACAAGTTCATTTTTTTCTCATTAATGTACACTCTGCACCCCATCTTGACTGATAAAAACAAGAAATGTAGAAATTTTTGTGAATTTATTAAAAAGGAAAAACTGAAATATCACATGGACATAAGTATTCAGACCCTTTGCATATTTACATCACATGCTGTCCATTTCCTTGTGATCCTCCTTGAGATGGTTCTACTCCTTCATTGAGTCCAGCTGTGTTTAATTAAACTGATAGGACTTGATTTGTAAAGACACACACCTGTCTATATTAGACCTCAGCTCACAGTGCATGTCAGACCAAATGAGAATCATGAGGTCAAAAGAACTGGGCAATTGAATTAGCGGCTATTATACTATGTAGAAGTGTATGTACTATATATATATATAATATATATATATATATATATATATATATATATATATATATATATATATATATATATGCCACAAATTCAATGACATATGTATGTATATATATATATATATATATATATATATATATATATATATATATAATATATATATATATATATATATATATATATATGTATGTGTGTATATATATATATATATATATATATATGAGGTGTTAAAATTGTTGAAAAAAAGTGCGTGGGCTCCCGCCCCTACTTTCTCAACCAGACAGACAAAGCCAGCGAGTGGGGGCAGATAATAATAGCCCAGAGAGGGACCATTATTTTTGGCCCCCCTGGCTACTAAATCTGCCCCAGACACCCCAGAAAAGACAAATCTATAATTAGATTCGCCCTTTCTGGCACTTTGCCCGTCTATTTCCCATTGCCCTGTAGCGGTGGCGAATGGGTTAATAAGGGGTTAAAGCCACCTTGCTATTGAAAGGTGACCTTAAGCCAGGTTAATAATTGAGAGCTGTCAATTAGACAACTATCAATTATTAATCCTATTGCATGAAATAAAAATAAAAACACACACTTTAATAAAAAATCATTTTAATGAAATAAAGACACATGTTTTTGACCATCTTTTATTTTACTGCAAAAACCATTTCCTGTAATAAAAATAAAATAAAAAAGCAAAATTATTCTTACCTATCCATGCACAGTCAGGTCCCACGGTGTAATCCATCAGAAAGGGTTAATGTTTACTGCAGGGACCGAGCTAATGCTGCAGCCTCACAGTAAACCCCCGAATGAATCTTCTCCTCTCCTGGCTGACAGGTGAGGAAGTGGAAAGCTTAATTGATTGCTTTCCACTTTCACTTCAGGTCAGCCAGGGACACCATCAGTGACGTCAGAGGGAACTGATTAACAAAAAGAGGGATCCCCTTGAAAAAAAAATGGCGTGGGGTCCCCCCTACTTTTGTTAACCAGCTTGATGAAGCAGACTGCTGAGGCCTGGATTTTCAGGCTGTTAAGGAGCCAAGATCCATGAACCTTGCCAGCCTGATAATACCAGGCCACAGCAGTCTTCTTAGCTTGGCTGGTTAACAAAAATAGGGGATCCCCTCGAAAAAAAAAATGGCGTGGGGATCCCCCCTATTTTTGTTAACCAGCCAAGTAAAATGCAGACTGCTGCGGTCTGGTTTTAAAAGACTGTCAAGGCCCATGGATTTTGGCCCTCAAAAGCCTAAAAAATACCAGGCTACAGCAGCCCTACATTTGGCGCATCAAAAGATGTGCCAAATGTGGCACTTTACCCGGCTCTTCCCACTTGCCCTATAGCGGTGGCAAGCGGGGTAATAAGGAGTTAATGTCACCGTTGATTGCACGGTGACAGTAAGCCCAGTTAATAATGGAGAGGCATCAATAAGACACCGATCCATTATTAATCCCAAAGTTTTTAAATGTTTAAAAAAAAAAAGACACCGCAAGAAAAAAGTATTTTAATGAAATAAAAGATACAACGCAGTTTTCATTAATTTTATTATTCCTTCCTGTGATGCCATCGATCTCCTGGAAAAGAAAAAAAAAAAAAAACAACAGTATACCACCTGTCCGACGCAGTCCATAGTAACGAGTGTCCCACGACGATCCAGCTCTGCTACATCGGAATGTCAGGGAGAGCCTGACATCCCGACGCAGCACAGCTGCTTACCAGCTTCCCCGGCAGTGACGTCATCGGACTGCTTTACGGCCCGCGATTACCGGCAGCACGTGCAGTTATCGCGAGAAACTGCACGTGACCGCCAGGGAGAAGATGATGGCAGCCATCAAGCAGTCCAGGACGTGACCGCCGGAGATCTCTGCCAGGTAAGTGCCACTGACTCCTGACAGACCCGACGGACACTGACAGTGACAGGTACATTCCGATTCTGGTATCCGATATGACGAAAAATACAGAATTCGGAATTGAATTCCGATACAGCAAATATCGGCCGATACCCGATATTTGCAGTATCGAATGCTCAACACTATGTTAACCAATGTTCACCATCCAACCTGACGGAACTGTAGATGATCTGCAGGAAGAATGGCAGAGATCCCCAAATCCAGGTGTCAAAAACTTGTTGCATTCATTCCCAAGTAAATTCATGGCTGTACTACACTCCCTGACAGAAGTTATGTTTGCTTATCCATGTAATGTAAATAAAAGCTTATAACCTGATGTTTAAATTCATCCATTGGTTGTATAAATTATTCTTTTGAAAGCTGAAACCCTCCGAAATGTAGTTTAGGTTAAGAAAATAAATTTGCATCAATGCAGAAATATTGATCATTTTAATGGACACAGAATGGTCAGATTTTGGCAAGACAAAAGTTTTGTCACCCACAGAAAGTATGTGATATTCAAACAAATAATTAACTTAAAATACAAAATATATGTTGCATAACTGGTAAATGAAGTTGTGGTGCTATTAGAGTCATATTTAATATTTTGTGTGACTTCCATGAGCTTGAAGGTCTGCATCCATGCGGTTCAACAATGTTCTACAATTTATTAATGAAGTCATCAGGAATAGCAAAGAATGCAGTCTTACATGCCTCCCAGAGTTCATTCTAGATTCTTTGGTTTTGTCTTCCAAGCTTCCCTTTCATTCTACCTCAAACATGTCAATGAGGTTCTTGTCTGGTGATGGGGGCCGTCCTTGGCACCTTTTCTATTTTGCCCGGAGGAACTTTGTTGTAGAGATGGATGTATGATATGGAGTGCCATCCTGCGCAGAATTTGACCCCTTTTTTTTGATTTGGAATATGGAGGTAGCAAACTTCTTGATATTTTAGGCTATTGATTTTTGCCTTCCCTTGCAAATGTTTCGCACACCCCCATTCTGAATGTAACCCCAGACCATGATCTTTCCACCACCAAATTTAACAGTTTTTGGGCGATTTTTAATCTATACGGGCTCCGTAGGTCTCCTGCGTATTTGCTATGAAAAAATAACCGTGTGTCACAACCAAGAAAGGTGCCCGAGTAGGTTCCCACACGATCAAATAGAAAATGAACCGGCCCCAGTTCATTTGTGCGTATTTGCGGCGGCTGTGGTGTAATTCTATTGAAGATTCACGAGAAATCCACCCTTTTGCACTTTTTTTGTGTCCATCTCTTATAGGCGTGGGACTTTGCAAATGCACCGGTTTTTTATTTGTTTTTTATTTAGTGCGGTTCTGGGCACTATTTGACATGTAGGCCATTTCGAGATGGAAAACTACAAAC